>JAWHQI010000300.1:0-600000 GCA_033032865.1 Dactylorhiza incarnata | reverse complement strand
CACCGGGGAGACCCCATTCAAGCTCTCTCATGGGTCCGAGGCCGTTCTCCCCATAGAGTTTGAGGTAAAGACCCCCCGGGTGATCGCTGTAAGCGAGGGGGATGAAGAGTGGCTAGAAGATAACAATGCCGAGCAAAGGCTATCTTTGGACCTGGTGGAAGAACTCCGGGACTTGGCCACCATTAGACAGGAAGAGGTCAAACGACGGATGGCTCGATATTTTGACAAACATATCCGGATCAGGCACTTTCAGAAAGGGGACCTGGTCTTGAAGAAGGTCGATGCGGCCGGCAGAGGGGCCGCGGCGGGTAAACTTAACCCCAACTGGGAGGGTCAATATATTGTAAGCGGGGTGCTCAAGTCGGGGGGATATCACCTCCAGGATGTGGAGGGGGTGCCCCTCGACCGAGCCAGGAGCGGGGACGATTTGAAACGATTTTACCCTTAAAAGCTTTATTACATTGTTTACCGGATGTCTTACTCCCTTCTTTTTATATATGCTTATAACTACTGCCGGGCCGACGTGACAAAGGTTGGGTATGACGGTGCTGGAATGCCCCAGATCGATTCCGCTCCCGGGCTCTCACCTAGACGGGGGGTTCAGGTTGATCTCTGGAGAGGCTGGCAAGGTTGGAAACATTGGTGCTGGAATGCCCCAGATCGATTCCGCTCCCGGGATCTCACCTAGACGGGGGGTTCAGGTTGATCTCTGGAGAGGCTGGCAAGGTTGGAAACATTGGTGCTGGAATGCCCCAGATCGATTCCGCTCCCGGGCTCTCACCTAGACGGGGGGTTCAGGTTGATCTCTGGAGAGGCTGGCAAGGTTGGAAACATTGGTGCTGGAATGCCCCAGATCGATTCCGCTCCCGGGCTCTCACCTAAACGGGGGGTTCAGGTTGATCTCTGGAGAGGCTGGCAAGGTTGGATATGTTTGATGCTGGAATGCCCCAGATCAATTCCGCTCCCGGGCTCTCACCTAAACGGGGGGTTCAGGTTGATCTCTGGAGAGGCTGGCAAGGTTGAAAACATTGGTTCTGGAATGCCCCAGATCGATTCCGCTCCCGGGCTCTCACCTAGACGGGGAGTTCAGGTTAATCTCTAGAGAGGCTGGCAAGGTTGGAAACATTGGTGCTGGAATGCCCCAGATCGATTCTGCTCCCGGGCTCTCACCTAGACGGGGGGTTCAGGTTGATCTCTGGAGAGGCTGGCAAGGTTGAAAACATTGGTGCTGGAATGCCCCAGATCGATTCTTCTCCCGGGCTCTCACCTAGACGGGGGGTTCAGGTTGATCTCTGGAGAGGCTGGCAAGGTTGGAAACATTGGTGCTGGAATGCCCCAGGTCGATTCCGCTCCCGGGCTCTCGCCTAGACGGGGGGTTCAGGTTGATCTCTGGAGAGGCTGTCAATAGGGGTTAAGGCCTAAGGTAACAGGTTGAGGTGTTAGAGCCAGAAGGGCTTGGTTCGCAAAATCGGAAAGGTTGAGGCTGATAAGGCCTAAGGTAGCAGGTTGAGATACTAAAGTCAGGGAGGTTTAGTTCGCGGGATGCTATGTCTGAGTTCGCCAAGGTTGGGTTCGCCGGGCAGTATCCGCGGGCGTCGACGGCCCGGGTTCGCAAAATCCATAAGAGGAGAACCTTGGCAAGGCGAGCCCGGACGCACGCATTCGCGAGCCCCCCGGAAGCACTACCGCATAACAACTGGTCATGAGAATTCAAAAGAAAGAGCAAGTGCGAGAGAAAAAAGAAACGCGAGCATGCGCATAAATACTAACGAAAAAATTATAACTATCATTCCCCAAGATGTTTCTATGTTCGGCGACGATCTCGCCAGCCCAAAAAGAATAATATACATTCAAAATAATGAGAGAAGAGAAGCTAAGGGGGTTCATTCTGGGGGGTCGTCGCCATTCTTGCGAGCCCCCAACCATGGCGCCAAGTCGAAGAGGTCCGGGAAGACGTCTTCGGCTGTAAACTCCATCGCGTCTTCCGCAAGCAGACTCGCACCCTTAAGTGTCGAGAAGACGAGGTTAGCGACCTCCTGTGCATCTCGCCGCCGTTGTTCCTCACTTTCGGCGACCCTCTGTTGAGACCTGGCTCGCCCAGGAGAAGGAGGCAGCACGCTGCGAACCAGCTCGTCCACCCGAGCCTTCAACATGGTATTCTCCAACTCCAGCTCGCCGTTGCGAGCGAGGAGCTTGGTTGCTACATCGGCATCCTGAGTCAGCATCAAGCGAGTTAAGACAAAGATCGGAGGTCGCGAACAGCGAAGACAAGAGGCCCAAGGGCCGCTTACCATCTTGCCCTGCATCCCAGCGAGGAGGCTTTCCGACGCTTCCTCTCTCTCCTTAAGGCCCTTGATCTCCTCGCGAGCCCTCTTAAGCTCCTCCCTGTATGCGCGGATGTCCCTATCCGCCTGCAGATAACGGCGCCCCACCATATGTGCGAGCTCCATCGAGCGGAACTGGGCTCGCATTTCTTCATAGACCAGTTGCCTTGGCCCCATCTCTTTATAGGCGGCGGCGTCCTCGCAGCCATATAAGCCAAATGTGAGAGAGAACGCCTCCTCCCCGGCCTTACCCAGCTCCACCCAGGAGGGGTGAAGGGTGGAGCAAGAAATCCGGTTGGCGTCGGGATCCCAAGCGAGCAGGGGCTCGCCAAGGATATCAAAAACCTTCTCACCCAGACCAAAGTTCTTGTGGCTCTTGGGTTGGGGGGTTGTGGAAGAGATCCCGGTGCCCTGGCTCGCCAACGGGTCCGGCTGTTTCGCAGGAGAAGGGGGCGAGCCGTCGGTCTCGCTCAGATTGACGACCTCTCTCTTGTCTTTGACGGCGAGGGTTTTCCCTTTCGACTTCTTAGAGGAGGGTTGCGAACCAAGCTGGCTCGCAGATGGAGGCCGCTTCTTGCCGGACCCGCTGATAGGAAGATCGCGGCAAGCCTCTGCCGCCGCGGTCGTGAGAGTGTCCGCCGTGAGAGCGGTGCCTTGCGCGTGTGGAGGATTAACGGGGATCTCGCGCTCGCCTGAAGAGTGAAAGCGTTACACAGCGAAGGAAAAGGAAAGGAAAGTAGGGCGAAAGCGAGCCCTACCTTCCCCTTGAGGAACTACGAGTAGCGAGTCGACAATGTGCCGCAGATGGGCGACTTCGAAGTTTTTTCCGGAGAGGTATTGGAGGAGTTTGGCGTCGGCACCGCCCAGCGAGCTCGGTGGGCGGTAGGTGGCATCATCCCGTTGAAGAGGGGTGAAGTGGAGGTTACCGAAGGGTCCCTTCACGAGGATGAACTTCTGAGTCCAGTAGTGACTCTTGTTCACCGTCTCGCAGACGGTGACGTGCTGACTCGCGAAGAAGGTGGTCCCATCCCGGAAGGCGCGAAAGGAAAAAACTTTGCGGAAGACGAGGAGGCTGAACTCGATCCTCTCCTCCCGCATGTAACTGGCGAGCGCGACAATATCCGCGATCGCATTCGGGGTCAACTGGCTCGGCAGCACCCCATAATACCGTAGCACCTGCAAAGAACGGTGAAAAAGTCGCGATGGCGAACAGGGAACGGCGAGAAAGCTAAGCGAAGTACCTGACGGATTTCAGGCCATAAAGGGAGTCGCAACCCATTCTCGAAATGAGCAATGGGAATCGCGAGTTCGTCAGCCTCGGTCTCATTCAATGTAGATCTCTCGCTTGGACAGCGAGCCGAGTAACCCTCCGGGAGATAACGATCCACAGCATGTTTGTACTCCTCTGCCGTGATGTTCGCGCAGTAGAGTTCATGGGCTTGAAACGCTGAGGCGCATCTTGACCGCCCCTCGCTCTCGCCATCCGCCCCCACTAACTGATTTGTTCGCATCGAGTCAGGAAGAGGCAGCCTGCAGGCAGCAAACGCGAGCACGAACTTGCGAGAACAGAGATGAGCGTAAACGCGAGAGGACTTGAGAAATAAATGCGACGGATGGAAAAGTGAATCCGATCTATTTAAAGGAAAATCGGATGGGCACGGGAATCGAAGCGTCGGGAGTGCGGATAGCAAAAATAAAGTAGATTTCTACTCGGTAGGACTGCAGTCTTGCGAGCCCGGGCTCGCCGCTGCGCGGTAATTAAACCCCGCCCAAAGCCGAACCGCGAGGAAAGGGGGTTTGAGCACAACGTCGCACAGAAGCTCGCGAGCGCTCCACGAGGGAGATCGTATCAAACACAGCGAACGAACTAAATGAACCACATGCACACCACAGAAATGAAGGGAAAAATAAAAAACGATAAGAGGCGAGTCACGACGGACTCGCGAATATTACCACACCAGATATTGTTCAACAGAAGCGTCATAAAAGAAATAAAAGCAAGGGGATAGTAGAATTAAAAAACCGCGGCAGTCTCAGGGGTAAGGAAGCTATTTCCAGGGACCCCGACCCTGCTTCCCCGCACGCGGCGGCACTCTCGGATAGTGGTATTCGCGAAGTGCTTTAAACTCACGCAGGATTAGGTGTGCTTGATCCTCGCCCCGTGAGATGTGCACGCCGGGCGAGGTGATGTCTGCGCGAGTCACCGGCTCCGCCTCGGCGATCAAGCGCGCATTTGCGTCTTCCATCACGGCGAATCTCTCGTCGAAGACAGCCCGGTCTGCGTCATACCGCTCCTCCAGCTCGCGTAGCATCATACCATGCTTCTAAAGCACCTATGACACCCGTCTCTTCATTCGCTCGGGGTCGCCCGGGTCGCCCAAGAAGTCCTCCATCTGGCCCGGTGAGGGCGGCGGTGACATCTCCACCCTCCCATGCTCTGACTCAGGCGTGGCTTCCGAAATGTCTGCGAAGGAAGAACTAGTAGGATCAGGAGGCGAGCGAAAAGGTGAGCCCGGACAAATGTACTAACCTTGGGAGGAGGACTCGCGACGTTGCTTGTGAGAAGACTCCGGTCGACCGTGGAAGTTTCTGCGGAACCCCGGGACATGGGGTTTCCCCAGACCAGGGGGGTACACCACTCTCTCCGCGACCTGGGCACCATCGAGAAGAGAGCCACCTGGACTTCGCCTGCCCACCAAACCGAAGCCGGGGGTCTCCAAGTTGACCTTAGGCAAAATCGGCGAGCGCGCCGGTGTGGAGCCTTTCTTCTTGGGGCTCGGCGGTGGAGTATCTGCATAGGCCACAAACGCATGGATATCGCATGGGCTCAAGCGGAGATAAAGGAGGATACATATGACTTACGGGGTTGCGAGAGAGGCGCCTGTTGGGTCGAAGTTCCGGCCCCAGTGTCTAGCGATCCCAGCTTCGCGGGGGACGGGGCATGAGAAGAGGTCAGCGTGAGGCCCGCCATGCGTTCCTCAGGCGGAGGGTTCTGCGAGAAGAGAAGGGCTAAGTGGGTAGTCGGTACAAAAAGCCTAGACGAAGAATACCTGTTGGGCGAGCCCGGTATCCGGCGGCGGAGGCGAGGCAGGAGGTGACGACACGTCCTCCCCCTGCGACCTCCGAACCGTCTTGGCCTTTTTAGGCTGGGGGAAAGGGGGTGTGGCGGGGTTGAACATCCAGGCGTTGCGCTCAGCGTCCTGGGCCTTCGCCGTCTCTTTGGAAGCTTTCAGTCGATCTCGCGCGCTCGGCTTGGAGGACATTCTGAGAGGTTGTTTTCTGCGAGGAAGAAAGGGAAGGAAAAGCTTGATCACTAGCCACGGTGGGTAGTATTTATAGTTTTGGGCGCGGGGCCCACCACAAGATTCCTGCCACGTTAGCCGAATCGGCGAACACCAGGGGTTGGACGTTTCTTCGCGAGCTCGAAGCAACCTCGCGAAGAGTGGGGATTGTGTACAACCCCGATGTTCGCCAGGAAGGGTCCCTGGTTCGCACAACCTAGGGAGCGAGCTAAGGAGCGGTTCGGCAGGCGAGCCCTAGAGGCAGGCGAGCCAGCCGGTCGGAGGAGTTCGCTAGGTGGCTTTGGCGAGCCTGCCGGTCGAAGGAGCTCGCTAGGCAGGTCCGGGACCTTGGGGTACAAACAGTCATTTCTGGGGTACAGTTAGCCATTTTGGCGAGCTCGGCCCGCTAAGGAGCAGTTCGGCAGGCGAGCCCTAGAGGCAGGCGAGCCAGCCGGTCGGAGGAGTTCGCTAGGTAGCTTTGGCGAGCCTGCCGGTCGGAGGAGCTAGCTAGGCAGGTCCGGGACCTTGGGGTACAAATAGCCATTTCTGGGGTACAGTTAGCCATTTTGGCGAGCTCGGCCCGCTAAGGAGCAGTTCGGCAGGCGAGCCGTAGAGGCAGGCGAGCCAGCCGGTCGGAGGAGTTCTCTAGGCGGCTTTGGCGAGCCAGCCAGATCTTTCGGCGAGCCCCGTGTTCGCTGAACAGGTCAGGGGTCTCTGGTTCGCCGGCGCCTGGGGTGGTCCTTTACCAAAAAACCCCTGGTGGTCTGCGGGTAGCCCCTCCGAACAACGGAGTTTGGCTGTTAGCAGACCAATTTGGGGTGCGGATAGTAAGAAGGGACAGCGGGAGTTGGCTATTGACAGACCACAAAACCAAAATCTATAAATAGACCTTAAGGGGCACCTTGGAAGAGAACCGGTTTCAGAATCTTTGAGCCTTCTTCTCTCCATAGGTCGCTTTGGTTTGGGCTCTCTAGCTCTCCAAGGTGCCCGAGTCTTAGCTTTGGCTTGGGAGGGGAAGCGCTCAACGATCTTCCGGGTTAGTGGAGGGACCTCCTTGCTGAGACCAGGGTCTTTGTTCTTTGTCCAGGTTATCTGCCTATCTCTTCCGAGGGACCGGTAAGGGCTAGTCGCCCCTCAATTCGTTGAGGGCCCCGAGCTCCACAAGAGACCGAGAAATCGGTTTCAACAGTTAGAATATAAGATAAATGAGAAAGAAGAAAAGGGGGGAAAAGGGCTTCCCTTTCTATGAAGTTGGTTGGGGGAGCCGGTGGGTGCCTACAAAACATGTTAAAATAAAAAGAATAACAATGAAAAGATAACTTTGGGGTACCTCCCAAAAGCGCTTTGTTTAAGGTCACGTAGCTTGACCTATTTGACGCTCACATTATCGGTGGAAGTAATATTGATTCAATCTTCTCGTTAGATAATTCTCCCGGAAGATACAACTTAAGACGGTAGCCATTTACTTTGAAGGAGCCTTTTTTCGAGTGAGAAATGAGAACCGTCCCATATGACCAAACCTCTTTCACGATAAAGGGGTCGTATCATCGAGACCTTAACTTTCCCGGAAAAAGGCGAAGATGAGAGTTATAAAAAAAGGATGAGATCGCCCAGTGAAAAAGTTTTTGGAATTTTTATATTTTTATCATGGCAAAATTATGTTCAGTCCTTATAAAATTTGTTACTCTCGTACGTATTCACGTGCCACTCATCGAGTTCATTTATTTGAAACTTTCTTTGCTCGGTGGCTAAAGTAGAATTAAGGTTTAAAAATTTAAGCGCCCAGAATGCGCGGTGTTCAGACTCGATCGGTAGGTGGCAAGGCTTGCCATAAACCAATCAATATGGTGTACAACCAATGGCAGTTTTGCACGTCGTTCAATAGGCCCATAATGTGTCATAAAGCTTAAGTGCCCGATCCTTCCTATTAAGAGAAACAATTTTCTAATATCCGCTTTAACTCGCGGTCCACGAATTTGACTTGGTCGCTCGTTTATGGATGATAAGCAGTGGAAAGCTTATGCGTGACACCATATTTTGCTAAAATTTTAGCGAATTGACTATTGCAGAAATGGGTGCCCCTATCACTAAATATAGCTAAGAGCAGAGTGATTTGTGAATACAATTACTTTGGAGAGGGTGATATATGACCTAAACTTATCGAAGGCAAAAAATGATCGCTAGAAGCTTCTTCTCGATAGTGGTGTAATTCGCTTGTGCCGATGTGAGTGTCTTGCTCGCATAATAAATTGGGTGAAAATACTTGTTTACCTGTTGGACTAATACGGCTCCTACCGCAATATTACTCGCGTCGCAAATAATTTCAAAGGGCAGTGATCAATCCGATGCGATTAGAATCAGGGAAATTATAAGTTTTTTCTTTTATAAGTTTAAGGGCTAAAAGACATTCATTATCGAAAACAAAGGAAGACACTTTTTTGAGAAGATGGGTTAATGACTTCGTGATTTTAGAAAAGTTTTGTATAAAATGCCCAAAAAATCCTGCGTGGCCTAAGAGACTTCTAATCGCTTTAACATTCATTAGAGGGGGGGGGGGGGGGGGGGGGGGGGTTTCTCAATAACTTCGATCTTAGCCCTATCGACCTCGATCCCTTTGCCTAATATTTAATGGTCGAGGACTAATCCTTCTTTAACCATAAAATGACATTTCTCCCAATTGAGAGCTAGATTCATTTCCTCATAATGCTGAAGCACGCGCTCGAGATTTCTTAAGCAACTTTGGAAAGAATTTTCGAAGATGGAGAAGTCATCCATGAAGACTTCTATCACCTCCTCTACTAACTCATCGAAGATTTCCAGCATACATCTTTGGAATGTAGTTGGCGCATTACCAAGAACAAACGGCATCCTTCGATAAGCGAAGGTGCCAAAGGGACAAGTGAATGTTGTTTTCTCTTGGTCGTCGGGCGAAATAGGGATTTGGAAGTATCCCGACAAACCATCGAGGAAACAATAGTAGGAGTGACCTGAAAGGCATTCTATGATTTGATCGCTAAAAGGCAATGAGAAGTGATCTTTATGGGTGGCATCATTTAGTTTCCGATAATCTATGCACATCCGCCAACCCATAATAGTACGTGTTGAGACCAATTCATTATTTTAGTTTGCAACTACCGTTACGCCGCCATTCTTTGGAACGACTTGTGCCGGGCTAACCTAAGTACTATCCAAGATCGGGTAGATGATTCCCGCATCAAAAACTTTGATAACCTCAACCTTAATGACTTATTTCATATTCGGGTTGAGTCATCATTGAGGCTGGACTGTGTTGCGGGAATTATATTTGAGGAAAATTTTGTGAGTGCAGAAGGAAGGGTTAATCCCTTTGATATCCAAAATTTGCCACGCAATTGCGTGGCGGTAATTGCTTAAAACTAGAGTCAATTCAGAAATTTCTGAATCGCTCAGCTCAGATGATACGATAACGGGTAACTTTGATTTTTTTCTAAAAAAATTGTAGATAAGGGGGGAGTTGCTTTAATTCTAAAATAGGTGGTTCTTCATATAAAGTTTTGATTTTCAAATTTTCAATTTGTAATGGCTCGGGTGGTGTGGAGCGAGAAACTTCTTCAAAATAGGAGAGCTCGTCGATCTCAGAATTGTTACTAGATGAGGAGACTCATTCTCAAAATATTCTTCTAGGTAGAAACATGAATCGTCATTTTCTGAGGAATCTCGCATCGAGGTATTTATGCTAAAAGTAACTTCATCATCTCCAACCCGAAAAGAAGGAGCTTTTCATTACTTACATCGATAATCATGTGGGAGCTGGCGAGGAAGGGGCGGCCGAGTATGAGGGGTACTTCGGCATCCTCTTCAATATCAAGAATGACAAAGTCCGCCGGAAAGATGAACTTGTCAACCATAACGAGCACGTAGTCCATTATCCCTACTGGAAATTTTAATGATCGATCTGCGAGTTAGATACTCATTCGGGTGGGACTAGAATTTCCTAAACCTAACTTTTTAAATAATGAGAAAGGCATAAGGTTTATACTTGCTCCAAGATCAGCTAAGGCGTGTTTTACTAACAAATTGCCAAATAGACATGGGATGGAGAATCGTCTCGGGTCATTTGCTTTTGGGGGCAATTTTTTAAAATATAACTGCGGAGCATTCTGCATTTAGGGAAATATGCGAGATATTTTCAAGTTTCTTTTTATTGGAGAGCAACTCCTTGAGATATTTCACAAACTTTGGCATTTAAGAGATAGCCTCGCATAAGGGAACATTAATATGAATAGGTTTTAAAATTTCTAAGAACGTTTTGTAATTTTTCTCAGTGCAGTCGCTCCTAAGCTTAGACAGATTCGGAATATTTGAACTAGAAGCATGCGGAGCTAACGTGGCAGGAAAATTTGAAGATAAAATAGGAGGAGGAGAGATAAGTACCTTGGGTTCATCTTGTTTTGAAACCACATCCTTTCATCTATGGAGGGTAATCACGTTCGCGCTTTCCCTTGGATTCAGTTCCATATTTCTTGGTAGAGCTCCTTGCTGACGTTCAGAGAACATTTTTGCTAGCTGCCCCACTTGATTCTCTAAATTTTTTATCGATCCTGTGAGGTTTCGGATGTTCGATTCATTTGTAGCAATATATTTTGTGAAGACCTCTTCAAGTGGAGAGGGCTTTTGCTGTTGCGGTGGAAAACCGGGGGGATTAAAATTTAGAGTCGGAGTTAAATTTACAGCCTGATTAAGAGGTTCATTAAGATTTAAAGGGCGTTGAGCATTTCCTTGGTTGTTCCACGAGAATTTGGATGATTCATATGACCCGCATTGTAGGTGTTGTTGTACGGAGCAGTGTTCTAGTTATAGGAAGGTCGAGGATGATTTCCCAAGTAGTCAACTTGCTCTTCGATTATAATATTATTATCCTACGGAGGAATGGCGGAGGAAGCAGACTCTCCGCCACTTGCTTAGTTAAGCGCTCAACTTATAAAGCTAAATTTGAAGTAGCATCTAATTCAAAAATACTGGTCGGCTTGTTAGGTCGCGCTCGGGGCATATTCCATTGATACGCATTCATGTTCATCTCCTCAAAAAGCTCTTAAGCGGACTCCAGGGTCTTTTTATTTAAAGTACCCCAGCGACTGCATCAATCATCTGCCTTGTTTGGAAATTTAAGCCATTATAAAAAATTTGTTCTTGTTGCCAACTAGGAAGTGCATGGTGATGGCATCTACGCAAAAGCTCCTTGAAGCATTCACATGTATCATAGACAATCTCCAAGTTAATTTGCATAAGTATGGCAATATCTGTACACATTTTGGCGGTCTTTGCAGGCATGAAATACTTAGTAAGAAATTTTTCGGCCATATCGGCCCATGTAGCGATGGACTCTTTAGGAATAGAGCCCAACCACTACTTGGTCTTAGACCACAAAGAAAAAGGAAAAAAGACATAATCGAATGGCATCATCAGTGACGCCATTGATTTTGAAAGTGTCGTAACTTACAAGAAAATTAGAGATGTGAGAGTTTGGATCTTCGTCCGACAGACCATCGAAAGTCACTGATTGTTGCACCATTTGTATGATGCTAGACTTGATCTCAAAGTTATTGTTCGCCATCGCGAGGCGGACAATACTTGACCGTGTGCCATCCAGATTCAGTCGCGCATAATAGGACATGGCCCTTTGCTTGGCCTCATTAGGATTGGGTGCATTAGGCTCCATATTTTCCGCGGTAATGTCCCCAATCGACTCTTCGAATGTTAAATATGAATCCCGATCAATAGAACGGCAGCACTGCAAAAGGGTTCGCTCAATCTCTGGATCAAAAAGAATATTAGAAGAGCTACCTCAGGTCATACACTAGAAAAAGATAAGGGAGAGAAGAAAAAATAGAAATAGAGAGGAGAGAGAATAATAAAATAAAACAAAAAAAAGAGAAAAACTTAATTATTATATTTTTTCTTTTTAGGCAGACTAAGTTAATCTTGGACTTCCCGAGGTATAACCTGTGAGGGGTTCTCATCGGTACTAGGAGGTGTGCTGGGATGATAACTCAAACGTCCCTTTCCAATATTTAAATTACACTTTTAAGATTATTTTTGAAACTCTAAAAAAATAAAGAAAAATAAAACGATAAAATTAATAGCTATCCTCTTTTCAAAATATCAACTCATGTCCCCGGCAATGCAACCAAAAACTTGATGTTTACAATTGATGTTTGGAGTTATGTTTTTGGAAAAGCAAAGTGATGGGGTTTGTGTGATGATATTCTCCAAACCTATAACCGATGAAGGCGAGTGTACCTTATCGTTTATAGTATAGAACATTATTGGGAACAGCGCCCAACAATGTTCTTGATTTGAAGAAGTGCTCAGATCAATGATAAATGCACTATGTATTTGATGGTATATTTCATTCATGACTGCAGAAGATAAACCATATGCCAAATCATTCACAAAGTCCAAAAACATAAAGAAGGACTGGTCATATCATTGAGTTGCTATCAATATCATTGACAGATGCATTAAAGCTACATTACTAATATCAAGACTATAATAGAAATGAAAATTCACCAAGTAAAATATCGTCAAAACAATTCCGACGATATCGTCTTGAAGAAAGCTTATCGTTGATAAAGCTAAGTTCAGATTTCGATGATATCATCTTGAAGAAGATACAGTCTTGAAGGTCTAAGAAATTTTATCATGGATACAGCTAAGTTCAGATGACGATGACATCATCTTGAAGAAAACTTATCGTTGATAAAGCTAAGACCAGATGTCTACAACATCATCTTGTAGAAAACTTATCGTTGATAAAGCTAAGTTCAGATGTCGACGATATCGTCTTGAAAAAGATGTATATAGCCTTGAAAGGTTAAGAAAGCTTATCATGGATACAACTAAATTCAGATGTCAACAACATCGTCTTGAAGGAAACTTATCGTTGATAAAGCTAAGATCAGATGTCGACGATATTGTCTTGAAGAAGAGGTGTAGCCGTGAAGCTAAAAGACAGAACTCATTAAGTTAACAGAAAGGTTCATGAAGAAAGGTTCATCGGTTTGAAGATCTTATATCGTCTAGAAGATCAAGACGATATCATCTTGAAGAAAGGTTGTTTGTCAGATAAATAAGTCTAAGTGTTATTAAAAGAAATATCTCGACGATACCGTCTAGAGGAAGCAATATTGTCGAGATATCAAGTATAGTCTTGAAGAAGGAAGTATGTCGACAATGTCGTTGACAAGTATATTTTTCATTTACATTGATGAAGATGATATCGGTTTGAAGAAATATTATCGTCTTAATAGTGGCAGAGCAGCATTTAATGCACAGTCATTCTTGGAAATTGATATACAGGGAATGTGCATGTCGCCTATCTTGCGCATCAATGAAGGAGTATTAAATGACATATTCTCTACATAATATAACCGTTGCACAGTATTCAATGAAGAATAATATTATGTCTATATTCTATAAGTTCCAAAAACAGCAAGGCATTTATGATAAATTAAATATGCCAATTTTGCCAGAATTTTTAAACGGAGGAATTGATTATGCAGTAATCAATAAGGGACTTTATGCATAAGTGCAGAGGAGTATAAAAGAAATATTTTTCTTTTACAGAGATACGGTTACTTAGCATTCTTTCTAAAGTTCATTCTCATACATACCTACAGAAGAGAAAGAAAAGAAAACAAGAAGAAGACTTCATTGGACGTGCTGTGAAGATCAAAGAAGTTTCAAAAGAAAGCAAACTTTTATGTACCATTTGAAAAGAAAAGAAGACGAGAAAGAAAATCTTCATCACTTGGCTAAGAAGACAAAAAAGAATCTTCCTCCTGTACAAGAAGGGCATCTATCAATTAAGGAGAAGATTTAAAAGAAGGTTCAGTAATCCACAAGGTCACTGGACTTACATCTGCAAGAAGAAGAAGTCTGGCATTCAAATCTTATATCTTGAAGCCTTCTCTTCTACAACAACAACTCCTTTCTTATTTGGTAGGGTTCTTTGTGAACTTGAGATTGCAGGATCTTGTACCAGATCTAAGTTGGTAGGGTTCTTTGTGAGCCTGAACTTGGTAGGGTTCTGTGTGAGCCTGAATTTGGTAGGATCTTGGTACAGATCTGAGTGCTTGGTAAGACTTGTAAAGTCTGAGAAAATGGTTGTATGGTTTGTATAACCTGAGTGTAAGCTTTTCTGTGTGAAGAGCTGAGGTAGGATCCTTTGTGATCTGAGTTGTAAGATCTGCTGAAAAGTGGAAAAGATTTGAGCTTTGGTGAAGTTGCCTAGTCTAGCACATTGCTAGATAGGTAGGAGGGACAGTGGACTACCTCTAGACACATTGTCTTGTAGGGAACCACTATAAATCCTTGTGTGTTTTCTGGTTTGCTTGTGTGCTTTGATTGCTTTATTTTAAAGTAGCAAATAAAAGTGAAAACACCTAATCACCCCCCCCCCCCCCTCTAGGTGTAGTTTATAGACAACCCATATCTTTCAATTGGTATCAGAGGGAGGTTGAGTTCAAAAGCTTAACAGTTTAGAACAAGTTCTACAAGTGTTTTTGATTGGGTTGTGATTCTTCAATGGCCTGTGAGCATCATCAAGAGATGAGATCAATAAGGTTGCCCATCTGCACCAAAGAGAACTTTGTCATATGGAAGTTAAGAGCCAAGTTATTCATGGAAGCATCAGATCCCAGGTTATTTATGGTTGTTGAAGAGGGACCCTATACTCTATCACAGTTCTCCAATGAAGATGAAGATCTGATATTCATGGATAAAAGTGCAAAACACATAAATGAGAATGCAATTGATGATTATACATCTCAATACTTAAGTCATTTCAAAACAGCAAGAGATATGTGGGATTCCTTGGAGATCTACATGAAGGAAACTGAAGAAGAAAATTCAAAGGGGAACACCAGAGAAAGGGTCATGAATCTTGAGGGTGAAAACTTGAGGAGTACCAAAGACAATATTCTTATAATTCAGAATATCTCTGAGAACACAGAAGCTTCTGATGCAAGCTCATCAAAATTTGATGGCATTGTTGAAGAGCCAGTACTCCTCACGAAGCAGCCCTAAAGAAAGATGTCTAGAAAAGAAGAAACAGACAGAAAACATCCTCCTCAAACTCTAGAAGATCTAGTCAACATGACCATAATAAATCTTCAAAGGAGGAAAGGTGTAACTCTAAATTCAATGAATCTGATTTGGCTAACTTAGTGTGTTGTCACTGCAAGAAGATGGGTCACAAGATTGATGACTGCCCCTCTAAGAAGAAAGAATCCAAGAAGAATGATTATAGAAGAAGTCCAAAGGATAAGAAGAAAGCTGGGAAGGGATACATTGCTAAGAAAATCAAAACACTCATAGATTCTGATTCATACTCATCAGGAGATTAGGAGGATGTTCGCATTGGCCTTATGGCCATAACTAAAGAAATCCAGGATGGCTACACCTCTTCTGGGAAGGTACTTATTAGATCCCCTTATTTGTCTCTGATTCTGAATCAATGACGGTTTTTGTGCATGAGAGTTTGTGTGGATCTCCTTGCAATAGCATATCCTCAAGATCTCCACATGAGGTTTAATTTAACCTAGTGCAGCATAATGAAGCCATGTGGATTGCTTTGAAAAGAAGCAAGAAGCTTCTTAGATCTCAATCTAGGGAGTTAGCATCCCTGAAATCTGTCCAATCTGAGCTCCAAGAGACAGCTGAGAAGTTGATTGTTATGAGCAAAGAAATAGACAAACTCAAGGATGTCACAAAGCTTCAAAATGTTGAGTTGGGTAAGAAGAACAAGGTCATTAAGGACCTTGAGGAAATGTTATTGGCTGAGAAGAAAATTGTTGCCAGCTTCTCCATGCCCAAGACTGTCCTTCCCATCATTGACCAATTCTCTGCACCATTCAGTGGTGGTGTAGGATTTGGTAAGGAAACAGTCAAGTGCAAGACATCTGAATCCCAACCTTCTTACAAAGAGAAACTACTGGCAACAAATTTCTCTAACTAGGAATCTTCATATGATCATCTGACCAAGGCTTGCTCTACAAAAAGCAGTAAATTCCCCAACACACCTAGAAGAGCAAGCTTTGGGCCAAGTGTTTCTCAAACACCTCTTGAAGAGACCCAAGTAATGATTCCAGGTTCCCATATCCATGGATCTGCGTCATTAACACTTAAAAGCAAGTGAAAGGCAGCCAAGCCTGTTCCCAAGGTGGTGAACCAAAAAGTGGTGAGATCAGCTCAACTACATACTCACCATTATGAGGTTCACCCAAGACCTGTTAGGTCAGCTATCTTCACTCCTGCCCACCAACATTTCCAAGTGGAAAGGCATAAGAGAAGATACAACAGGTATGAGTGCTGGTGTTGTGGAAAGATTGGTCATTTTGCTCTAGACTACTAGTTCAATCCAACAGTGCCTAATGCAAGAAGAGGGCATACCATTCATAGGTGTAATACTTCAGGTTATTCCCCTAACATGAACCTAGGACCCAAATTCAATTGGGTGCCTAAGGATAAGTAATCCTTTTTAAGGTATGTCTAAATGCCAACCCTTTTGGTATTCGGACAATAATTGTTGGAGTAAATAAGTATTCAAGAAAATTCAATTCAAAGAGAATAAACTAATAATGATACTTGAAGTTTCAAACAAACAGATACCACTTAAATATCATCACACTTGCCCACAAGAAGTTCATCCCTCTCTTACTTCTACTGAGGGGGAGCCATCAAAGAGAAGATACAACTAATGGAAATGATCTAGTTCTTCAAAATGAAGTACATCAAGAAGATATTCTCAAAATTGAACAAAAGGTTGTTCTGAACATGGAAATTGAGGTGATTGGGAAAGATCCAAGTAGTAGACATGAAGTTATTAAAGAATTAGAAGAATTTCTCAAATCTCTGCATCTATGGAGGGGGAGTACACAACTTCACTCACAATGAAGACATCAGATCAATGAGATAGAAGATGAGTACAACATTCAACCATCTTAGTCCCTACTCTCTCATCACCATGCTTGAGAAGTAGGTAAGTTAAAAATCAAAAGACAAGATGAAGAGAATGAATCAAATAATGAAGAAACCAAACCTTGAAGAATGGAGCCCTGCCCAAGTAAACATCAAATTGGCATTCTACATAAGAGATGTGAAGGAGAAAATATAAGTAGCACTATTTCTAAGAATTCCTTAAGGAGTGCTCAAGTTAGACAAGTATCAGATGAGTTTTTCAATGACATAAATGAGTTCTCAGTGAAACAAGAGGAGCAGTCTCAACGACAAAATCTACGTCTCAACGATATCAGTAAAATCTCGATGACAACGCTAAGGTGATTTCGACGACAATATCGCGACAAGGTTCACATCATCGAAATACAGCGCAGACACTTCATGTTATATTGGATCCCTAATCTAAGTCGTCTGATGGATTTTTAATATAATAACCAAGACAAAATGTACTCGCCTCTTCATCTACTCCTAATATAAATAGAGTGAATGCTTAGGTCAAAAATTACGCTTTCATTTGCCCTAAGTTATTTCCGCAACAAACCTCCGTTCTGTCTCCGACAATCTTTGCTCTCGACATTTTGCATCAATGGCTCCAAGGAAAGAAGAATCCCCAGTTATCTACAGATGCAAACATGTGAGGGGAGGATTCAGTTCTTGCTCTAAAGAAATTAGGTCAGTAATTGTGTTGATAGAATCAACAGGGCTGGAGTATCTGCTCCGTGAACCCAATATCCTTTTGAATAAAGAAGTCCAAGAATTATTTGATGGAGCTAGAATTAATATCTCAGCGGCAATTCTAAAGTCTACTGCGGCCGGAGAGAAGATCAAAGTAACTGCCAAGAGCTTAGGAAAAGCTCTGAGGATTCCAAGGCTGGGGAAAGAGGTCGAAGAGGAAGACTTGACCACTGAGGATCTATCTGCTGGATATGCCTGGTGTGGGCATTGTGGCAAGACCTATGGGTCTATCAAAAAGGCCGAATTCAATCAGAAGGGAAAACTCCTTGCATATATTGTAGGGAAAGTACTGTTATGCAAGCCCGATTCCCACGATAGGATTTCAAAAGAAATGTTTACAACAATGTGCAGGATCAGTGTTTCAAAGAAGACAGACTGGAGAAAATTGTTATTCCAGAGAATAAAGAGAACCCTGAAAAATCCATCATATGGAAGAAGTCTATCAATCCTCCTACTGAATACCCTTGGGGATATTGTGAAGAAAAGTATAGGAGCACCTATGTACTACTCAAAGAGGTTGGATTCAAAAATGCTGGATAGATGGGAGAGAGTTATTCCCAAAACTCACAAGATTGCCCAAACTGCTCCAAAAGGAAAGAAAAAGAAATTTGTGGTTATTAATGACTCAGAGGAGGTAGGATCCTCTAGAAGTTCTGAAAGAGAAGGAGGAGCATCAATTCCAGACCCAAACCTGTCCAAGGATGCTGAGGAAGAAGATGTCCTATCTCTACCAAACCCTGCTTTGACAGAGGGGAAGATAGCTGTAAATCAAGAGATTCTAGAGGATGTAAGTGTACCTACTGACACAGAGGTTATGGATGCAAGAAGAAGTCCCATTCTGGGCAGTGATCTAGTTGAGGGGGAGTTCTTGATGGGAATCTCAGCCCAAGACACTAAGAAAGTTGAGGGGGAGTCACCAAATGGGTGCTCATCCCAAGATACTGAAAGGGTTGAGGTGGGGGCCTATTTGGAGAGCTCCACCCTGGAAAGTCAAGCTGAAAACCTGCAGCTAAAAAGATAGTCCAGATGGAGGACATCCCAGAGACAGGAAATGATAGCAAGGGAAAAGACCCAAAAGAAGTTGAGTATACTGAACCTTCCACAGGGCTATAGTTGGCTCTTGGAGGAAAGATAGTGATCATAGTTGAAAGTGAGCTCATCAAGATAGTTTCTCCCAGGAAGTCTACTGTTCAGATAAGTAACTACTCATCTGATAGTGCCCCTAAAGATGCCCTAGAAGAAACAGTTGCTTCTGAAGAAGCTGCTAAAACATCCACTGCACAATCAGGATCACTGTTTCAAATGATGTCAGTGTTGCTAAAAGCTCAAAGGGAGAAGATGGAATAGTTCATTCTACAAACAGTTGATGGACTCAGACAAGAGATAAAGGTTGAGCTGGAAACAGTGAAGGATGATATATATCACCTCAACACTCAACAAACTCACTTCTTTCACTTGGCAGCTCCTGCCATGGAACATGTTGGTGAGGAGATCAATAAAATTGGACACCAGTCCCATCAGATCATTCAAAATCAAGGAACCATGACAAGAAATTCTGAGCAAGCCTTTAGGCAAATAGCAGGGTTTATGAATGAAGACAGAGATCAAATTTTAAACAGAATATAGGAAAACTCTCATAAACTAGATGATCATCTGCTAGAAGTAAGAAATAACTTGGATGAGGCTGAACAACGCCTACATGAAGTAATCAATTTGGTACAATGATGGAGACGACGACCCACAACATGATGAAGATGCAGTTGATGATGATCATCCACCACCATCCAAGGATTTGCGACGCCACGACGATCTTGACGGGCAACGTTACAACCTTCGCCCTCGGCACATGAAGAACCTTATTTAAATTACTATTTCATTTCATTATGTTATTTTAGACATTTAATCTGGCCTGCGTTTAGCCAACCTCTGCTGCATTTACTTATGTTGGTCTGCGTTTAGCCGACCATTGCTGCTTTTAATTTATTTGGGCTGCATATAGCCATTGGTGTGTGTAAGGCTATATAAGGCCATGACTTTGAGATTAATAGGCACATTATGATAGATTTGAAATTTGAAAACAAGAAATCCAAACTTGGAATTCTCCCCCTCTTCCTCTCTTCCTCTCTTGGAATTTCCGCCCCCCCCCCCCCCCCCCCCCCCCCCCCCTTTCTTCCCTCTCCTTGGCCGTCCCTCTCTCTCATTTCCCTCTTGAAGGTTTCGGCCTCCACCTCTCCCCTCTCTTCCTCTTTCTCTCTAGATTTGGCCCGCAATATAGAGGAAGATCCAAGGTGCAACATAGGATTGGGGAAAACTCACTCGGGCGCGGCTCGACGAAGACGGACATGTACATCTTCTTCGGCTCATCTCCGATAGGTTTGTGGAGGGAACGATCGATTGTTGTGGATCCAATATCTCGGATCTACAAACTCCGAGTGGGTAACGAAACTCCTTACCAAAGAGTTTTCTTTTCTTAGATTTTTCTTGTGGTGGTAGAGTTTTGGCGTGATTTTGGAAGCATCGGATTTTCGTGGTTATTTTCTTGTAGATCCGCGTTATCTTTGATATTTCTGAAATGTACGAAAAAAGGATTGGAGATCCTTGCTTTTTTCTTGTTGGGGAAACATCCACCATTTCCGAATCAATTTATTTTGGTGGATTTTCTTTGGTACAACACCACGCTCGTCCGGAATCAATATTATTCCTTTTAGCTTGTGTGGATATAGGCCCATAGCCTATATTCATACTCAAACGGTTGCTACCCGTATGCTGCGTAAAATTAATATTAAGCATATTCGAGGGCTGCGTCTAATTAATGTTTGGGTAGCGCGGAGCGGCGAGAGTCCTTTGTTCGTAATCGTGTGCGACCACCTCAATCCGGTGGCCTACATCAAATTTGGTATCAGAGAGAGGTTCGTATCAATTTCTAAATTGATACATTCCTTGGGATCTTCGTAGAACGACGACACTCATAATTATCACACGATTTGGCACTCAAAATTTAAAAATAAAATTTCGCCGGTCTGCGAATAGCGGTCCTAAATTCTCATTTTTCAGCGAAATTCAAAACAAAAAAATTCTGGAATTTCTACTTGTTATTTTTTGTGAGAATATCAAAAAAAAAAGTTTACTTACCTTAGTTATTAGGCGGAAAAAAAATTACCTCTCGTAAAATTTTTATCCTGATCTAAAATCTGGTCTGCATTTAGTAAAAACGAAAACAGAAAAAAAAATTCCGCAGAAAATTATACAAAAAAAAATCACTTGTCCGGTAGTTCATGCGCACTAGGCTTGGCACGGAGTACCTCCCAACCACTTCCACCATGGCAGACGACCATGATGACGAGCACGCTCCGACAACGATTGCAAAGCTTCTGGACGAGTTTAACGCCAAGTTCGATGCACTCACACAGTTAATACAAGGGTTAGCATTAAATCAAGCGGCGCCTCGAAATCCCGCTGCCAACCAACGAGATGAGAGACCATATCATCCCCGTAATCGGGACAATGAGCAAGCGCCTCGTCATGAGTTCGACGTAACTAGAGCCGTAAAAATAGATCCACCGTCATATGAGTGTTATTTTGAGTGGAAAAATCTGACGGACGGTGAGAAGGTGCGGGTTGCACGGATGAAGCTTCTGGGTAGGGCCAAAACATTCTGGTTGAACGAAGAGAGGCGATTAGGTACCGTGAATGGAGCACCCCCAATTGGGTGGGCTGCCATGAAAGCACTCCTGTCGGACCAATATGTCCCTGCGTATCACCGAACCCAAATATTCGACGAGTTAGCCACCCATCGGTGTTGAAACCGGCAACTTGATGAACAAGCCTCGGTCTCTGTGGAGTTTGGGACCCTCATCAAGCTGAGGGGCGACCAACACTTACTCCCCCCAAGGGAGAGCTCTAGGTTGAAGGTTGAGGCACTATGAACTGGACCAAGGGCTCGGCGAGGAGGTCCCACCACATACCCGGAAGATCTTTAGAGCGCTTCCCCTCCCAAGCCAATGTCGGGCTTGGGCACCACTAGAGGCTCTCCTCACCCCACTAGAGAGAGACCTGGGGAGGGAGAGGGAGAGAGAGCTAGCCTAGGATAAGCTTGCCTCCAAATGGTGCCCCCTTGGCCCTATTTATAGGATTTCAGGATTTGGGCTGCAAATAACCACCAATTGGTCCGCGAAATTACCAAAATACCCTCGGAAATGGCCTGCGGATAGCCAAATCCCGCTGTTCTGGAGCGCTAAACGCAGACCAACCCCTCCCCCCGGAACTGGGCGAGAGGGGGTACCTCGCGGGGCTCGGCGAACCCCCTAACTAGGGCTGGGCGAGACCCAGCCAGGGGCGACCCCCGTGCTGATCTCGCCCCTTCCTGCTGGGGCTGGGCGAGACCCAGCCAGGGGCGGCCCCTCTGCTGGTCTCGCCCCTTACTGGGGCTGGGCGAGACCCAGCCAGGGGCGGCCCCCCTGCTGGTCTCGCCCCTTACTGGGGCTGGGCGAGACCCAGCCAGGGGCGGCCCCCCTGCTGGTCTCGCCCCTTACTGGGGCTGGGCGAGACCCAGCCAGGGGCGGCCCCCCTGGCTGGTCCCGCCCCCCTACTGGGGCTGGGCGAGACCCAGCTAGGGGCGGCCCCCTGGCTGGTCTCGCCCCTTACTGGGGCTGGGCGAGACCCAGCCAGGGTCGCCCCCCTTGCTGGTCTCGCCCCTTACTGGGGCTGGGCGAGACCCAGCCAGGGGCGGCCCCCCTGGCTGGTCTCGCCCCCCTACTGGGCTGGGTGAGACCCAGCCAGGGTCGCCCCCTAGCTGGTCTCGCCCCTTACTGGGGTTCTCGCCCCCTACCTTAGGGGGCACGGGACGAGGGGAGATCGCCCCCCTTACTGAGCTGGGCGAGCGGGAGGTCTCCACCTCCACCGATCACCCTCCTATTTCCTTACCCCGGATCATAGTGAACAATAACGCTCCCAAATGCTTCTTATGCTTCGAGGACCTACTCGGCGAATACAGGGTTGTACACAATCCCCGCTCTTTTCGAGCGAGGTACACACTCGGAAAGAAATGTCCAACCCTGTATATTCGACGAGTGTCGCTGGAAATCCGGCTAACGGTGCTACCTTGGAAAAAACACAGTCTCCCGAAAGGACCTCCAACCTTGCCGGCTAGCGAGAGTCCGGCTAGCGGAGTCACCTCGGGGGGAAAATCACTTACCCTCCCTAGGAGGTCAACCTGGGCTGCCGTCTAGTGAGAGCCCGGTCAGCGGAACCATCCAAGGGAAACATCACTTACCCTCCCTAGGAGGTCAACCTGGCCTGCCGTCTAGTGGGAGCCCGGTCAGCGAAACCATCCAAGGGGAACATCACTTACCCTCCCTAGGAGGTCAACCTGGCCTGCCGTCTAGTGGGAGCCCGGTCAGCAGAACCATCCAAGGGGAACATCACTTACCCTCCCTAGCAGGTCAACCTGGCCTGCCGTCTAGTGGGAGCCCGGTCAGCGGAACCATCCAAGGGGAACATCACTTACCCTCCCTAAGAGGTCAACCTGGCCTGCCGTCTAGTGGGAGCCCGGTCAGCGGAACCATCCAAGGGGAACATCACTTACCCTCCCTAGGAGGTCAACCTGGCCTGCCGTCTAGTGAGAGCCCGGTCAGCGGAACCATCCAAGGGGAACATCACTTACCCTCCCTAGGAGGTCAACCTGGCCTGCCGTCTAGTGGGAGCCCGGTCAGCGGAACCATCCAAGGGGAACATCACTTACCCTCCCTAGGAGGTCAACCTGGCCTGCCGTCTAATGGGAGCCCGGTCAGCGGAACCATCCAAGGGAAACATCACTTACCCTCCCTAGGAGGTCAACCTGGCCTGCCGTCTAGTGAGAGCCCGGTCAGCGGAACCATCCAAGGGGAACATCACTTACCCTCCCTAGGAGGTCAACCTGGCCTACCGTCTAGTGGGAGCCCGGTCAGCGGAACCATCCAAGGGGAACATCACTTACCCTCCCTAGGAGGTCAACCTGGCCTACCGTCTAGTGGGAGCCCGGTCAGCGGAACCATCCAAGGGAAACATCACTTACCCTCCCTAGGAGGTCAACCTGGCCTGCCGTCTAGTGGGACCCAGCCAGGGGCGGCCCCCCTGCTGGTCTCGCCCCTTACTAGGGCTGGGCGAGACCCAGCCAGGGGAGGCCCCCCCTGGCTGGTCCCGCCCCCCTACTGGGGCTGGGCGAGACCCAGCTAGGGGCGGCCCCCCTGGCTGGTCTCGCCCCTTACTGGGGCTGGGCGAGACCCAGCCAGGGTCGCCCCCCTGGCTGGTCTCGCCCCTTACTGGGGCTGGGCGAGACCCAGCCAGGGGCGGCCCCCCTAAATGGTCTCGCCCCCCTACTGGAGCTGGGCGAGACCCAGCCAGGGTCGCCCCCTGGCTGGTCTCGCCCCTTACTGGGGTTCTCGCCCCCCTACCTTAGGGGGCACGGGACGAGGGGAGATCGCCCCCCTTACTGAGCTGGGCGAGCGGGAGGTCTCCACCTCCACCGATCACCCTCCTATTTCCTTACCCCGGATCATAGTGAACAATAACGCTCCCAAATGCTTCTTATGCTTCGAGGACCTACTCGGCGAATACAGGGTTGTACACAATCCCCGCTCTTTTCGAGCGAGGTACACACTCAGAAAGAAATGTCCAACCCTGTATATTCGACGAGTGTCGCTGGAAATCCGGCTAACGGTGCTACCTTGGAAAAAACACAGTCTCCCGAAAGGACCTCCAACCTTGCCGGCTAGCGAGAGTCCGGCTAGCGGAGTCACCTCGGGGGGAAAATCACTTACACTCCCTAGGAGGTCAACCTGGGCTGCCGTCTAGTGAGAGCCCGGTCAGCGGAACCATCCAAGGGAAACATCACTTACCCTCCCTAGGAGGTCAACCTGGCCTGCCGTCTAGTGGGAGCCCGGTCAGCGAAACCATCCAAGGGGAACATCACTTACCCTCCCTAGGAGGTCAACCTGGCCTGCCGTCTAGTGGGAGCCCGGTCAGCGGAACCATCCAAGGGGAACATCACTTACCCTCCCTAGCAGGTCAACCTGGCCTGCCGTCTAGTGGGAGCCCGGTCAGCGGAACCATCCAAGGGGAACATCACTTACCCTCCCTAAGAGGTCAACCTGGCCTGCCGTCTATTGGGAGCCCGGTCAGCGGAACCATCCAAGGGGAACATCACTTACCCTCCCTAGGAGGTCAACTTGGCCTGCCGTCTAGTGAGAGCCCGGTCAGCGGAACCATCCAAGGGGAACATCACTTACCCTCCCTAGGAGGTCAACCTGGCCTGCCGTCTAGTGGGAGCCCGGTCAGCGGAACCATCCAAGGGGAACATCACTTACCCTCCCTAGGAGGTCAACCTGGCCTGCCGTCTAGTGGGAGCCCAGTCAGCGGAACCATCCAAGGGAAACATCACTTACCCTCCCTAGGAGGTCAACCTGGCCTGCCGTCTAGTGAGAGCACGGTCAGCGGAACCATCCAAGGGGAACATCACTTACCCTCCCTAGGAGGTCAACCTGGCCTGCCGTCTAGTGGGAGCCCGGTCAGCAGAACCATCCAAGGGGAACATCACTTACCCTCCCTATGAGGTCAACCTGGCCTACCGTCTAGTGGGAGCCCGGTCAGCGGAACCATCCAAGGGAAACATCACTTACCCTCCCTAGGAGGTCAACCTGGCCTGCCGTCTAGTGGGATCCCGGTTAGCGGAACCATCCAAGGGGAACATCTCTAACCCTCCCTAGGAGGTCAACCTGGCCTGCCGTCTAGTGGGAGCCCGGTCAGCGGAACCATCCATTGGGAACATCACTTACCCTCCCTAGGAGGTCAACCTGGCCTGCCGTCTAGTGAGAGCCCGGTCAGCGGAACCATCCAAGGGGAACATCACTTACCCTCCCTAGGAGGTCAACCTTGCCTGCCGTCTAGTGGGAGCCCGGTCAGCGGAACCATCCAAGGGGAACATCACTTACCCTCCCTAGGGGGTCAACCTGGCCTGCCGTCTAGTGAGAGCCCGGTCAGCGGAACCATCTAAGGGGAACATCACTTACCCTCCCTAGGAGGTCAACCTGGCCTGCCGTCTAGTGGGAGCCTGGTCAGCGCAACCATCCAAGGGGAACATCACTTACCCTCCCTAGGAGGTCAACCTGGCCTGCCGTCTAGTGAGAGCCCGGTCAGCGGAACCATCCAAGGGGAACATCACTTACCCTCCCTAGGAGGTCAACCTGGCCTGCCGTCTAGTGGGAGCCCGGTCAGCGGAACCATTCAAGGGGAGCATCACTTACCCTCCCTAGGAGGTCAACCTGTCCTGCCGGCTAGCGAGAGCCCGGTCAGTGGAACCATCCGAGGGGGACATCACTTACCCTCCCTGGGAGGTCAACCTGTCCTGCCGGCTAGTGAGAGCCCGGTCAGCGGAACCATCCGAGGGGAACATCTCTTACCCTCCCTGGGAGGTCAACCTGGCCTGCCGGCTAGTGAGAGCCCGGTCAGCGGAACCATCTGAGGGGAACATCACTTACCCTCCCTGGGAGGTCAACCTGTCCTGCCGGCTAGTGAGAGCCCGGTCAGCGGAACCATCCGAGGGGAAAAGTATTTTGGAAAGAACTTTTATTACATTAGTCATTCGGTTACATGCAGGAAAAACTAAGTATGAAAACACTTCATCCTACTACATGGACTCAAAGAAAAAACTAAGCACGGAGACCGGGACTCGTGCTTCTACTCTCAGGCATGGTCCTCCTCGACCTCTTCTGGTTGTTGACGCTGCGGCTTCGGACACCTCGCCTCCCTTAACTCCAAGAACTCGTGGCAGGCAGATGTCGCGTGACCCTCCTCCTCGTGGAAGTCACAGTAAGGTAACTCCACTCGGATGCCCCCTCTTCCTCCCGCGCGGTTCCTTCTTCTTCTTTGGCCGATTGACATGGTTTGCTGGGGCGGTGGAGGGGGTGTTTTCTGCCCCTGCCTCCACCTCGGGAGGTCGCCCCCTCTTCCAGAAAGCTGTCCTCCTCTTGGTCGAACTTCCTCTTGGGAGCCTCTACCTTCCTCCCATGCTGCCTTGCCTCTCGCTCACTCAGCTTGGCCAGCCTTCTTGTGAACTCCGGGTTGGCCTCCTCACTTTCAACTTCTTCTGCCACCCTTTCCATCAACTCCTCAAAGGACAAAGGAGCTCTTCTCTTGAGGTCCATCTTGAAGAAGCCCTCCCGCAGCCCCACCATGAAGGCGAGCTTGAGGGTGTACCCGGGCACTTTCTTGGACGAGGAGAACCTCCTCCCTGAACCGCTCCAGATAGTGAGCCAGCGACTCTTCTGGCTCTTGTTTGATCTTGAAAAGTGCTTCAACATCTTTCTTCCTCTTCCTTGACGTCGAGAAGCGTAGCAGGAAGCCTCGACGCAAGTCTTCAAAGGCATAGATGGATCCCGCAGGGAGCTGGTGGAACCAATCTCTAGCCTTCTCCTTCAGAGTTGTCGCGAAGAGTCGACATTTGAAAGCGCCCGACATGGGCATGATGGAGACCATGTCTTCAAACCACTGCAGGTGTAAGACGGGTTCATCCTTGCCGAAGTAGTGAGACATCTTCGCCCCCTTGAACCCCTCCGGAATCGAGGCCGAGAGGATCAGCTCACAAAAGGGACCTCCCGTGCTCGCCCCCCTTTGGGGCTGGGCGAGTGGGGGTCTGGCGCCTCCCCACTCGCCCCCTTGGGGCTGGGCGAGTGGGGGCCTGGCGCCTCCCCACTCGCCCCCTTGGGGCTGGGAAAGTGGGGGCCTGGCACCTCCCCACTCGCCCCCTTGGGGCTGGGCGAGTGGGGGCCTGGCGCCTCCCCACTCGCCCCCTTGGGGCTGGGCGAGTGGGGGCCTGGCGCCTCCCCACTCGCCCCCTTGGGGCTGGGCGAGTGGGGGCCTGGCGCCTCCCCACTCGCCCCCTTGAGGCTGGGCGAGTGGGGGCTTGGCGCCTCCCCACTCGCCCCCTCCCGGCACGTCCTTCCTGGATGGCTGCCCGAGGGTGCTCTCGCCAACCTGCTGAGGCGAGACCTCCTATCCACTTTCTCTCCTGCTTTCGGTTATCGAGGCGAAAGCCACCTGCAATGTCTGAATGACCTCCCGCCTGAGATTTTCGAACATCTCCAACGTCACCCCAGCCACCCGGGGGTGCGAGTGACTTGGGTCGGAACTTCCTTTACCTCCGTCCATGGAGCTCATCTTAAGAGTTTCTTGAATCGGTCACACTCCACGCTCACCGCACCAAAAATGTTGAAACCGGCAACTTGATGAACAAGCCTCGGTCTCTGTGGAGTTTGGGGCGACCAACACTTACTCCCCCCCAAGGGAGAGCTCTAAGTTGAAGGTTGAGGCACTATGAACTGGACCAAGGGCTCGGCGAGGCGGTCCCACCACATACCCGGAAGATCTTTAGAGCGCTTCCCCCTCCCAAGCCAATGTCGGGCTTGGGCACCACTAGAGAGAGACCTGGGGAGGGAGAGGGAGAGAGAGCTAGCCTAGGATAAGCTTGCCTCCAAATGGTGCCCCCTTGGTCCTATTTATAGGATTTCAGGATTTGGGCTGCAAATAACCACCAATTGGTCCGCGAAATTACCAAAATACCCTCGAAAATGGCCTGCGGATAGCCAAATCCCACTGTTCTGGAGCGCTAAACGCAGACCAACCCCTCCCCCCGGAACTGGGCGAGAGGGGGTACCTCGCGGGGCTCAGCGAACCCCCTAAATAGGGCTGGGCGAGACCCAGCCAGGGGCGGCCCCCCTGCTGATCTCGCCCCTTCCTGCTGGGGCTGGGCGAGACCCAGCCAGGGGCAGCCCCCCTGCTGGTCTCGCCCCTTACTGGGGCTGGGCGAGACCCAGCCAGGGGCGGCCCCCCTGCTGGTCTCGCCCCTTACTAGGGCTGGGCGAGACCCAGCCAGGGGCGGCCCCCCTGCTGGTCTCGCCCCTTACTGGGGCTGGGCGAGACCCAACCAGGGGCGGCCCCCCTGCTGGTCTCGCACCTTACTGGGGCTGGGCGAGACCCAGCCAGGGGCGGCCCCCCCTGGCTGGTCCCGCCCCCTACTGGGCTGGGCGAGACCCAGCCAGGGGCGGCCCCCCTGGCTGGTCTCGCCCCTTACTGGGGCTGGGCGATACCCAGCCAGGGTCGCCCCCCTGGCTGGTCTCGCCCCTTACTGGGGCTGGGCGAGACCCAGCCAGGGGCGGCCCCCCTGGCTGGTCTCGCCCCCCTACTGGGGCTGGGCGAGACCCAGCCAGGGTCGCCCCCTGGCTGGTCTCGCCCCTTACTGGGGTTCTCGCCCCCCTACCTTGGGGGGCACGGGACGAGGGGAGATCGCCCCCCTTACTGAGCTGGGCGAGCGGGAGGTCTCCACCTCCACCGCTCGCCCTCCTCTTTCCTTACCCTGGATCATAGTGAACAATAACGCTCCCAAATGCTTCTTATGCTTCGAGGACCTACTCGGCGAATACAGGGTTGTACAATCGGCAAGGGGGAAAATCAGTAGCGGAGTACATGGGACTCCTTAAACATATGATGGTACGGTGTGACGTGCGGGAAATGCCCGAAGTTACACTATCTCGTTTTCGTAAGGGACTCAACCCAGATATCCAAGGCAAGCTCTTGCGTTATGGTCATACGGATCTTAACACGACTTTCAACGCTGCCTTAGACATAAAGAAGCACAACGCCTATAAGTCTAAGGGACGAGCATTCCAGAA
Source organism: Dactylorhiza incarnata (assembly GCA_033032865.1). Classification (NCBI taxonomy): domain Eukaryota; kingdom Viridiplantae; phylum Streptophyta; class Magnoliopsida; order Asparagales; family Orchidaceae; genus Dactylorhiza; species Dactylorhiza incarnata. The sequence goes on along the minus strand of JAWHQI010000300.1, from coordinate 570,960 downwards.
GGGAAAATCCCGTTTAGGAGCCACACCTCCGTCCTCCTTGAGGGACAAAGGAAGGTTTCGATCGACTAATTCAAATTTTGTAGTCATTACCGCTAGGAATATCAAGAATCCCACGGGTGAGAGAGTCCCGATTGGGCCGATTAGTAAGACTAACGCCACTTGTTTCACTTGCGGGATCCCAGGGCACTACGCTAGTGAGTGTCCCACTAAAACGAAGCCCCTAGCACTAATGGGCTCTCCCTCCGAACCCACTGAAATTGTTTACGAGGTCGCGGATGAATCTAAGGGCGAGCCTAGTGATATGGATGACGATTCTTACATGATGGTGATGCGTTGTATCTTAGCTACCCCGCGTATATTGGACGAGTATAATAGGACGAGCATATTTTCTTTGCACTTTAAAAGCGGTGATAAATGGTGTAAGCTGATTATTGATAGCGGGAGTTGCATGAATGTAATCTCTGAAAAAGCGATCACTCGGATGAAATTAAGCACGGAACCACACCTCAACCATATAAAATTACTTGGGTCAACAAAACTTCAATTGTGGTGTCCAAGCGATGTTTAGTGCCATTTACTATTAAGGGATACGTGGATAAGGTTTGGTGTGACGTTATCCCTATAGACGTTTGCCACGTGTTATTAGGACGTCCGTGGCTCTTTGATTATGACGTGACTCACTTTGGCCGTGCAAATACCTATGAGTTCAAGTTTAACGGCAAGACCGTTACCTTGAAGCCCACTCCCCCTAAGGACCCCTTGAACGCCTCTTCGGACACAATTGTGCCCGAGGAGAAGAAGACATTAACGTTAATAGGTAGGAAAGAGCTCGAGCGTCACTCCTTCGTTGAGGGTATCCTTTATGCGCTAGTTTGTCTACAAGTCAAGAGCGACGAGTCCTCGTTCGAGAGCCTACCGCCGGCGTTGCGGGATTTTTTAGAAGAGTATAAGGATGTGTATTTGGAGGAGTTGCATGCAACATTACCCCCATTGCGGGATATCCAACATGCCATAGATCTCATTCCGGGTTCCTCCCTACCCAACCTACCACACTATCGATTGAATCCGTCCGCCCATGCGGAGTTGCAAACCCAAATTGCTGAATTATCGCAAATATGGTTTATTCGGCATAGTAAAAGCTCATGCGCCGTTCCTGCCTTGCTAGCACCCATGAAAGACGGTTCATGGAGAATTTGTGTGGATAGTAGGGCCATTAATAAGATTACTATTAAATATCGTTTTCCCATCCCGCGTTTGGACGACCTATTGGACATGTTAGCCGGGGCCACAATCTTTTCAAAATTGGATCTTAGGAGTAGCTACCACCCGATATGGATTAGAGAAGGGGATGAGTGGAAAACAATGTTTAAGTTGAAGGAAGGACTTTATGAGTGGCTAGTAATGCCGTTCGGGCTCTCTAATGCCCCAAGTACGTTCTCTCAGATGATGACCCACGTCTTTCAACTGTATATGGGGAAGTTTATCGTGGTGTATTTTGATGACATACTCATTTTTAGCACTTCTACTTCCGATCATGAGGGGCATTTGAAGATTATTTTGGAGACGCTCCGAATGGAGAAATTATTTGTCAATATTAAGAAGTGCACGTTCTATGTATCGTCGGTGGAGTTCCTAGGTTACATTGTTAGTTTGGAGGGCATACACGTTGATCCTAAGAAGGTCCAAGCCATAGTGGATTGGCCGGAACCCACCAATATTAGGGAAGTTAGAAGTTTCCACGGTTTAGCCACCTTCTACCGCCGGTTCATACGCGATTTTAGTAGCATCATGGCTCCCATCACAGAGTGCATGAAGAAAGGCGATTTTGTGTGGTCAAAGTCTGCCACCAGCGCGTTCCACACGATTAAGGCCCAGATGTCGGAAGCACCCGTCTTGCGGTTACCGAATTTTAATAAGGTCTTTGAGTTGTCTTATGACGCATCTGGGGTTGGTATTGGAGGCGTTTTAAGTCAAGATGGGCATCCGGTAGGTTATTATAGTGAGAAGCTTGCGGGGCCTAAGCTCAACTACTCCAATTACGATCGTGAATTTTATGTCATTATTCGGTGCCTCCAACATTGGCGGCACTACCTCCTTCCTAAGGAGTTTGTTATCCTTTCCGATCATGAGGCGTTACGGTTCGTCAACTCACAAGGTAAAATCAGCCCCCGCCACGCAAAATGGGTCTCATACCAGCAGGATTACTCCTTTAACATTAAACATCTGAAGGGAAATCTTAATCGGGTAGCGGATGCTCTTAGCTGCGTCTCTCTGTTATTTACCACACTAGAGGTTAAGGTCGTAGGTTTTGAGCGTATTAAGGACAAGTATGTTCATTGTCCGGATTTTAAGGAAATCTATTGGTCCACCCAAGCCGAGTCACCCACGACCATTTCTGCGTATTATCTCCGTGATGGATATTTATTTAAGAACGCTAAGCTATGCATCCCTGATTCTTCCCTTCGTCACTCCATAGTGTGGGAATTACATAGTGGCGTTCTCGGCGGCCACTTTGGGCGTGATAAAACCATTACCTTAGTAGAGGAAAAATTTTATTGGCCGGGTCTCAAGTCTACGGTACACAAAGTGGTTGGAAGTTGTAGAGCGTGTCAGATACGAAAAGGGAATAAGACGAATGCGGGTCTATATACCCCCCTCCAGATTCCTTCTGTTCCTTGGGAATATGTTAGCATGGACTTTGTCCTGGGCCTTCTTGTCACATTTAGACGTCACGACTCCATTATGGTGGTCGTTGACCGGTTCTCGAAGATGGCTTATTTCATTGCATGTCACAAAACCGAAGATGCGTCTCACGTCACTAAGTTATTCTTTAAAGAGGTCGTTGGGCATAGGGGCGTCCCTAAAACTATTGTCACTGATAGGGACGTGAAATTCATGAGCTATTTTGGAAAACTTTATGGAAGATCGTGGGCACCAAGCTCTTATTTTCCTCGGCTTTCCACCCACAGACGGATGGCCAAACGGAGGTAGTTAATAGGAGTTTGGGTAGCTTACTTTGTTGTATTGTGGGGGATCACAAGGGCACTTGGGATCTCATCCTCCCACATGCACAATTGGCCTACAATAATTCCAAAAATCGGTCCACCGGACTCTCACCCAATGAAATTGTACACGGCTACAAGGCACATGTGCCACTTAACTTAGTCTCGTTACCGCCGTCTTATAAATCTAGTCAATTTGCACAGGATTTTGCCTCGCAAGTTCACGCCCTACATAAACACATAAATCAAACATTAGCAAAAAAAATATGCCTCTTATCAAGCTAACATAAACGTACATAGAAGGGAAATCCATTTTAATATTGGAGATTTTGTTATGGTGCGTCTCTCCCCTGAACGGTTTCCAACGGGAACCATAAAGAAACTGGCAAACTGGAGAGCCAGTCCTTTTCGTATTTTAAAGAAATTAGGAGGGAATGCTTATCTCTTGGAATTACCCACTGATTGGGGTATATCCCCTATTTTCAATGTTTCTGATTTAACGCCATATATCTCAACACCACCTGAATTATCTGTCTCCCCGTTTCTGTCCACTACCAATTCTATTGGGTTTGGGGGTGAGGTTTTATCTAGATCGTTCTCTCCATCAGCTGCTACTGGGGGTATGTTGCCTAATGAATTTGCTACATTTTCTTCTTCTTCGACTAACGCATTTCCAAGTTTCCCCAAGACTGTTTTTGTGCCTGACAGGATTATACAGGATGAGGTGCTTCCCTCTCAGCATGGTGACATGCGACGTTTCTTGATCTGATGGCGTGACCGCCCTGCCTCTGATGATTCTTGGCTCTCTGCCACAGAGGTGGCCCTTCTGGACAAAGCTCTCCTACATCGGTACCTGCACGCTCCCTCATCGGTGATGAGTACTTTCAAGCGGGGGAGGGTTGATGGAGACGACGGCCCACAGCATGATGAAGATGCAGTTGATGATGATCATCCACCACCATCCAAGGATTTGCGACACCACGACGATCTTGACGGGCAACGTTACAACCTTCGCCCTCGGCACATGAAGAACCTTATTTAAATTACTATTTCATTTCATTATGTTATTTTAGACATTTAATCTGGCCTGTGTTTAGCCAACCTTTGTTGTATTTACTTATGTTGGTCTGCGTTTAGCCGACCATTGCTGCTTTTAATTTATTTGGGCTGCATATAGCCATTGTTGTGTGTAAGGCTATATAAGGCCATGACTTTGAGATTAATAGGCACATTATGATAGATTTGAAATTTGAAAACAAGAAATCCAAACTTGGAATTCTCCCCCTCTTCCTCTCTTCCTCTCTTGGAATTTCCGCCCCCCCCCCCCCCCCCCCCCTCTTTCTTCCCTCTCCTTCGCCGCCCCTCTCTCTCATTTCCCTCTTGAAGGTTTCGGCCTCCACCTCTCCACTCTCTTCCTCTTTCTCTCTAGATTCGGCCCGCAATATAGAGGAAGATCCAAGGTGCAACATAGGATTGGGGAAAACTCACTCGGGCGCGACTCGACGAAGACGGACGTGTACATCTTCTTCGGCTCATCTCCGGTGGGTTTGTGGAGGGAGCGATCAATTGTTGTGGATCCAATATCTCGGATCTACAAACTCCGAGTGGGTAACGAAGCTCCCTACCAAAGAGTTTTCTTTTCTTAGATTTTTCTTGTGGTGGTAGAGTTTTGGCGTGATTTTGGAAGCATCAGATTTTCGTGGTTATTTTCTTGTAGATCCGCGTTATCTTTGATATTTATGAAACGTACGAAAAAAGGATTGGCGATCCTTGCTTTGTTCTTGTTGGGGAAACATCCACCCTTTCCGAATCAATTTATTTTGGTGGATTTTCTTTGGTACAACACTGCGCTCGTCCGGAATCAATATTATTCCTTTTAGCTTGTGTGGATATAGGCCCATAGCCTAAATTCATACTCAAATGGTTGCTACCCGTACGCTGTGTTAAATTAATAATAATCATATTCGAGGGCTGGGTCTAATTAGTGTTTGGGTAGCGCGGAGCGGCGAGAGTCCTTTGTTCGTAATCGCGTGCGACCACCTCAATTTGGTGGCCTACATCATACAAGTAACTCTTGATGATCACATTGCTGAAGAAGTCCTAAAGGGGGAGAAAGCAATGATAAATGTTGGCTCACATCAGGCCATGTGGACAGTCAATCAAGTCAAGTAAGCCTTACAGAAGCCTTCATCAGCCTATGAGTTAGCAGAACCCTCTAAGAGTACTACGTCAAAGGTTTATGGCATAGAAGTTGGAGATTCTGCCAGCTCCAGGAAAAGAAAAAGCGTTCAGAGAAAAAGGTACAGGCAGAAGAGGCTTAGAGAAATTGAGCAGGATATACAATCATGCAATTGGAGTCCTATGTCTAGTAATCTGATCTCAGAAGCCTGGATGGAAAGTGGATACCCTCAAGACAGGTTAGAGAGAATCTAATCTCTAGGAATATGATATCGGTTTGAAGAAATATTATCGTCTTGACAGTGGCAGAGCAGCATTTAATACGCAGTCGTTCTTGGAAATTGATATACAGGGAATGTGCACGCCGCCTATCTTGCGCATCAATCAAGGAGTATTAAATGACATATTCTCTGCAGAATATAACTGTTGCACAGTATTCAATGAAGAATAATGTTATGTATATATTCTGCAAGTTCCAAAAATAGCAAGGCATTTATGATAAATTAAATATGCCAATTTTGCCAGAGTTTTCAAATGGAGGAATTGATTATGCAGTAATCAATAAGGTCCTTTATGCATAAGTGCAAAGGAGTATAAAAGAAAGATTTTTCTTTTATAGAGATACGGTTACTTAGCATTCTTTCTAAAGTTCATTCTCATACATACCTACAGAAGACAAATAAAAGAAAACAAGAAGAAGGCTTCATTGGCCGTGCTATGAAGATCAAAGAAGTTTCAAAAGAAAGCAAACTTTTCTGTACCATTTGAAAAGAAAAGAAGACAAGAAAGAAAATCTTCATCATTTGGCTGAGAAGACAAAAAAGAATCTTCCTCCTGTACAAGAAGGGCATCTATCAACTAAGGAGAAGATTCAAAAGAAGGTTCAGTAATCCACAAGGTCACTGGACTTACATCTGCAAGAAGAAGAAGTCTGGCATTCAAAGCTTATATCTTGAAGTCTTCTCTTCTACAACAGAACAACTCCTTTCTTATTTGGTAAATCAAAAGTATTTACATAAATGGAAAATTAGGTAAGGAAAAGTCCAAGCTCTCTAATAACAACCTTGTAAGAGGGCTTCCACTAGCAAAATATATCAAAGAAAAACTATGTAGAGCTTGTCAATTGGGTAAGCGAACTAGGGTATCTTTTAAGAAAGTATGCAAAGATGATTCACCTAGCTTCTTATATTTAATTCATATGGATTTGCTTGGACTTATTTCGGTTACCAGCTTAGTGGGTAAGTCTTACACTCTAGTACTTGTGGAAGAATTCTCTAGATTCATTTGGTGTTCTTTTGTAGAACTAAGTCTGGCACTTTTAAGACTCACTTTTCATTTATTAGACAGATCCAAAATGAACTGAATACTTCAGTTGTTATGATCAAAAATGATCATGGCACTATGTTTGAGTTTCAAAGGATGTGTGAAATGTGTGAGGGTGAAGGAATCAAACATAGCTTCTCAACTCCTAGAACTCCACAACAAAATGAAGTTACTAAGAGAAATAATATAACTCTTATTGAAACTGGTAGAACATTACTTGTTTATATACTTTTGGGCAAAGGTAGTTAACTCACCTTACTATATTCTTAATAGGAGTTTAACTCATAAGACTAAGGAAAATACTCCTTATGTGTTGTTAAAGGGAAAAGCTCGAAGTATATCTTACTTTAATGTTCTTGGAAGCCTTTGTTATGTATTACACAATGGTAAAAGTCATCTTGCCAAATTTGACAAGAAGGCTGATGATGGTATCTTCCTAGGATACTCTAGCACTAGCAAAGCTCACAGATGCTATAATAAAAGAACTTTATAAATTGAACAATCAATGCATTTTACTTTTGATGAAACTAATATGTTTCTTGAAGGGACAAATTCTTCTTTAAGTCATAATGTGCAGGTTGATGAAGTTGCCAAACAAATAGATCATTCAGTCATAAGTGAAGCTCCGTGTTATTACAATTCAAATGATGTCTCTGAATTGGCTCCAAATGATAGTAATCTAAAAGATGAAGATAGTGAAGTTGAAGAAATTATATCTATACTGAAGACTCTCATCAAGTTCCTGATAATCAATCAGCCAGATTAACAGAAGAATCTCCTAAGGAAGATCATGTCTCTCCTTTAATGAGACAGTTGCTCCATCTATTGAGTTTGTAAATCTAAAAGATCATCCTACCGCACAAGTGATTGGGGATATATCTGTTGGCATTCAAACCAGGAGCAGATTTTTAAATGAAGCAAATTTATTGTGCTTTCTCTCTTAATATGATCCAAAGAAGTTTGAAGATGCTAATAATGATCCCAACTAGATTGTTGCCATATAATAAGAACTTGGCCAATTTGAAAGAAGCAATGTTTGGACATTGGTCGAAAGACCAAAGAACTACCCTATACTTGGAATTCAATGGGTGTTTATAAACAAACTTGATGCTTATGGAATCATTGTTGGAAATAAAGCAAGGCTGGTATCATAAGGCTACAAAAAAGAAGAGGGAATTGAATATGATCAAAATTTTGCTCCAGTTGCAAGGTTGGTAGCAATTAGAATGTTCCTTGCTTATATTGCCCATAAAAAGATCAAAGTTTATTAGATAGATGTCATTAGTGATTTTCTAAATGACATTCTTCAAGAAGAGGTCTATATAGAACAACCTTTAGGTTTTGTTGTTTCTAACTCCCCCTCTCTTGTTTACAAACTGAATAAAGCTTAATATGGGTTCAAGCAAGCTCCAAGAGCATGTTATGAGACTCTCTCTACATTCTTTCTTTAAAATTCAATTCAAAGAGGAAAAATAGACAAGACCATATTCACCAGGAAACAAAAGGGCAAGCTCCTTCTAGTGCAAATATATGAAGATGACATTATCTTTGGGTCTACAGAAAACAAATTTTGTAAGATATTTCCTGCCCTCATGCAACACAAATTTTAAATGAGTAACATGGGTGGACCTCATACTTTCTTGGTCTTCAAGTGAAGCAAGATAGTGAAGGGATATTCATTTCACAATCTAAATATACAAAAGAACTAATAAATAAATTTGGGATGTAGATTGCCTCCACCATGAAGACTCGCATGGATACCAATGCAAGGAGTTACTGTTCTCAATTACTGTGGATACAAACTTAGTTATCATATAATGGATATAATATTACTAAATCTATCATATATAGTGATAACTCCACTGCAATTTCAATTATCTATAATCCAGCATTGCATAGTAGAAATAAGCATTTTGAAACTAGACACCTTTTCATTAGATATAATATGGAGAAAGGTAAAATTACACTTAAATATATTTATACTAATGATCAGATGGTTGATCTCTTCACAAAGTCTCTTGATGAAGTGAAGCACAAACATTTCATTCATGCCTTAGGAATGCTTGATGGAGCAAGCTAAGAACAAGTTAAAATTTTGCTTATAAAAAAAGAATTCAATGTACGTTGAAAAGACTCGCCAGCGTACGTCCACTTCTTAGGCATAAATTTACTTCTATACAACTATGCATCGAATGGTACGAAAACCCTTCATGCGTCGAATTCTAAGGCCTTTGTGTGTCGCATTCTTTTCTACGAATGCCCTAGACCTAGATGGACATTAAAGATCCTGAAGATTCCTTTTGTCTTCACTCTTGTTTCAAATCTTTCGTATTCTCTCAGTCTCTCTCTTTCTCTCTCTCTCTAACCATTTTTGCAGGTATTCGCCATGAATTCTAAGATCATTAGCTGATTTGATGTGGATGTAGAATCTTTCTCAACTGCTGATCAAAATTTTAAGGATATATTGTAGTTATTTTTGAATCAAGGACTGATTAAATTAATTTCTTCTCGATGTCGACTGCTTGCAATAGAGTTGAATGTTTTTCATTCCTCTATTAATATTTCTAAAAATAATTCCATCTCTGGCATGATAATGGTACCCTTATTAGGGTTTCAGGTCAAGAACTATCTGCGACATTTGAACTACCAGCCAGGACTGCAGAGAAAAATCTTACTGAAGATGAAATGGATAGTGTGCTGAAGAAGATGCAATTCTCAGGGCATAAATCTTCAAATATGAAGAAGATTGAAATTTTAAAGGAATATGAATTTCTAGAAAACTTAGTTGGAAAGGTCATGTTGTGTAAAATCTCATCCCATGATGCTATTCCCAGAGCTCAATTACGTATTATGGGCATTCTTATTTTGGCGAAGAAAATAAATTGGGGCAACTACTTGCTAAAGTTAATCAAACACAAAATGTAATACAAGGACATTCTTTTTGGAAGAATTCTAAGTTTGGTTTTGCTGCATACATTTCCATCAGTATGCATCTTTTTGGTATCCAGATACCTCCTTGGAAGAGGTTTTCTATTAAACTCTTTACTAAAAGGGCAAGGAAGATTCCCAAATTCAAAGCTTCAGTCTCTCATCAAACTTTGGATTCTTTTCCCCCATTGATGGAGATGAGATTCCACATTCTCCATCTCCACCTTCCAATTCAGTTCAAATCCATGCTTCATTAGCTGCTAATACCTCAAATCTTCTTTAGGCAGTTGAAACTTATTTTCCGCCACAAGCATCTGAACAAACACTTTCCACTCCTGGCATATTAGAAAATTCTTCTCCAGCTGATCATAATATTCCCCAGCATTTGGATTCTTCTACTCATTTACCTGAACCAGAGGTTCAATTTTCTTCAGGTCAAACATTCAGTTCTTTCAATTCAACTTTGTTGGCACCTTAATTTGTCTCCATTACTTCTCAATTGTCAACTGAACTAGCATTTTCACACAACATTTCACTACCAGATGTGCATTCATTCAATCTCAAATTAATTCTCTTTCTTCCTTTATCTCTAATATTTCTCAGTCCTCCTCTTCTCCCATCACTGGCGAGTTTTTACTTTCCCTTGCTAGTCAAATCAAGAAGAGGGAGAATGACTGACATTCAAGTAGACACCCTAGTGATTTCTCTTCTTCATGTTCTGAAAATATGAAGCGTAGTAATAGTTAATGATGATTTTAATTATTCTCCTTATGAGTCTCGTGTTGAGTCTCTCACGGGTTTAGTGGATTCTCTCATAGAAAATGGTTACCAGCTTCTCAGTATAGGGTTTTGAAAGCTCCTAAAACCCATGAACATTATGTGGCTTCTGAAGACTTTGTGGTTGATAAGGAAGATGCTCTAGCTCCCTACTAAATATTTGAGTATTGTGAAAGCCAATGGTAGAGAAGAAAAATATTGATGCGCCTGTACATGGGGAGCCTGAGTCCACTATTATGGAAATGCCTGAATCTCCACCAAATTTTGGGTGGGCAGAATCTGCTCTCCCTAACACTCCTCTAGATGATGAGGAATATACTAATATGGCACCATTTCAGGTGGATATTCTACATACTAAGGATACTTGTACTATAATTATTGCTTCTGAGAGTGCCTCTACTTCAATTATTTTTGTTGCTTCTTCCATCAAAGTTTACAAGAAAAGGACTAGGAATATTATACCTCTTCCTGCTCATGGATATAAAAATTATCATAGCTGGCGGATTAAGGATATTGATAAAGATATTTCAAAAGCAAAAATGTTTAAGTTTGACAGGAATCTATTAATTAGAATCACTCCTGAACTCTGTCTAAAAGCACATCCCCGTCATGTACCTCTCATTTTAGAACCTTCCCTCAAAATTCTCAAGAAATCAGTAGCTCAAATTGCAAGGGATAATCTGAAGCTCCAAGAGGGGAAAACCATTATAGATTCTGATTATGAGAAATTATTAATTAATAATATGATACTTGTTCTTTATAGAAGAGGTTACAATTTGTTAAATGTTTATGATAATGATCATGAAGATTGGAAGAGACTATTATCCATGTTGAAATCATTAAAAGATAATACTAGCAGAGAGCCATACAACCCGAAGGAAAGGGAGAACGCCTCGCCCCCAACCTTATCGCTCTCAACTCAGGAGGGGAAGAGTGAAGAGCAAGAGATCCTGTTGAGGTCAGGATCCCACACGAGCACCGGCTCGCCGATGGCATCGGGGAGTTTCGCTCCCAGGCCAAAGTTCTTGTGGTTGGCTGGCTTGGGCCCGCTGGGGGCATCCCTCGGCTCGATGCCCCCCTCGGCGACCTTCTGGATCGTGGGTGGGGGGAGTAGGACCTCGGCCTCGCTTAGGTCCACGACCTCCTTCCCCTTGGTTGTGGAGGGGCTCCTTATTTCTTTTCTTGGCTGGGGGCTTCACGGCGAGCTGGCTCGCAGGTGGCGGCCGCTTCTTACCAGAAGTTGAGCCGAGAGGTTCTCGGCATGCCTCGGCGACCGCGATGGTTAGAGAGCTAGAGGAGAGGGCTGCGCTCCTCGCATGCGGGGGATGGATGGGAAGATCCCGCTCTCCTGCAAAGGCAATGAAAGAGTTAGCGATCAGAATATGAAAAGTTATAAGAGCTTACGAGTGCGGGCCGAACCTTCTCTTCGCGGGACCGGCGGCAGCGAGTCCACCCTCTGCCGGAGGTGGATGACCTCAAAGTTCTTTCCTTTCATATACTGGTAGAGCCTCGCGTCGCTACCACTGAGCGAGGTGGAGGGCGGTAGGTTGCATCATCCCGTTGAAGGGGGAGAAGGGGATATTGCTGAATGGACCTTTGACTAGGACGTATTTCTGGTGCCAGTAATGGGTTTTGTTCACTATCTCGCAGACAGTCACATGCTGGCTCGTGAAATGGGTGGTACTGTCCTTGTAGGAGCAGAAAGAGAAGATTTTGCGGAAGACGAGGAGGCTAAACTCCATCCTCTCCTCCCGCATATAACAAGCGAACGCGATGACGACCACGATCGCATTTGGGATCAACTGGCTCGGCAGGATGTCGTAGTACTTGAGTACCTAAGAAATTCATCAAAGTAAGGTTAGCACGCTCCTTGCGAGGCGAGTAAGAAATGTGAGGGTTGAGTAGAGTACCTGGCGTACTTCCGGCCAGAGTGGGAGTCGCAACCCATTCTCGAAATGAGCAATGCGGATGGCGAGCTCATCGGTGGATGGATCATTGATGGTAGCAGTGCTCGGCGGGTGGCGAGCTACAAACCCCGAAGGGATGTACTTGTCCACTGTTGTGAGGAACTCGTCATCGTGAGCGAGGAGCAGAAGAAAGGGTGTTCGCGAAAGGCCCTGACACACCTGGCTCGCCCCTCGGATTCCCCCTCAACAACCATGGTGTTACTATCAGCGAGCCAGGAGAGGAGTGAGTGCGAGCTGAGAACTGCGAGAGAACCTGGAAGAGAGATTAAAGGCTGAGGAATAGTTAAGGCGATGGTTAGAAAGTAAAAGTCGTCGACTATTTATAGAAATGAAAAGGGCGGGAAGAATTCAAAGCGCTGGGGGTGTAGATAGCGGAATCACGCGGTGATTTTTCGGCTTCTTAGGGCCTTATCCGCTCCACGCGGGCTGACATCCTGACGACGTTTTCTGACTTGCCACGGGCAAGCTGAGTTGCAGAGAAAGAAGTAAAACTCGCAAAGGCGAGTCGACATCCCGCAAGGCGCAAAGTGAGACAGTAATATAAACATAAAGCCATATCGTGCGAGCATGGCAACATAAGCAATTGAAAGCTAAATAAAAAGCTCGCGAGCGAGCAAAAATTATCATTATTACAAACCCATAAAATGTTCAAATCCCCCAAGAGGGGGAGAAAAGCGAGAGCGAGCAACAAAAAAAAGAAAATTGTTCAGTAATTATGCCACTTCCAGCACAACGGCCTCGCACACCCGAGCGCGGGGGAACTCTTGGGTAGTGGTACTCGCTGACCGACTGGACCTCGTGCTGCATCAGCCGCATATAATCCTCGATTCGCGTGAGGTGCAACCCAGGTGAGGTGACCTCCCCGTAAGCGACCTGTTGTACCTCAGCGAGGACGCGCGCGTTTGTATTCTCCATGGCGGAAAACCTCTCCTCGTAAGCAGCCCTGTTCATCCGGTCCTGATCGTATAGCTCTCACAGCATAAGAGTATGCTTCTGAAATATCTCGGCAACTCGCCTTTTCATCTATTCTAGGTTGCCGGGGTCCCCCAGGAAATCTGTGACCTGGCTCGGCGAGGGCGGGGGCGACATCTCCACTTCCCCATGCTCTGACTTGGTGGGCATGGTCGGTGGAATGCCTGCGAGTAAGAATTCATCATAGGAGGCGGCGAAAGAGAATTGGCAGAAATTGTATAACCTGGCGAGATGAGAATGGTACGGGGTCGCGGGCGAGAAGAGCTTGGATGGCCCTTGAAAGCCTCAGTAAAGGTCGGGGTAATGGACTTTCTTAGGCCAGGGCGGTGTGTCATCTCGTCTGCGACCTGGGGTTCGATAAGTAGTGAGCCGCACGGGCTCCGTTGGCCTAGAATGCCGAATCCAGGGATGTTGGTGTTTGTTTTTGGTGGGGTCGACGAGCTCACCAGAGTGAGGACTCACCTCTCTGGGGTCACGAGAGGAGACTCTGCAAAAGGAATAATGCAGATCAACGGTCAAATAAGAGCTAGGAATGGCCAGGAAAATGACTTACTGGGAAACGAGGATGAGGCTCGCAGGTCAGTGGTCCTCACATCAGGGGGGGATCAGTCCTCCCGGGGGACATGGGGCGAGGGGCGAGACCGCATTGGCAACGACCTGATAAGATTTTCCTCGGCGGGAGGGTCTTGCGAGCAAAGAAGCAGAGTTAAGCAAATACTATTTGGAGTATCGAGTCTTTTTACATCAGAACCTGCGAGGCGAGCTCATAGCGGTGAGAGGGAGACAGTGGAGATGAATTATCCTCCCTGGACGGTCGTTGGGCGGTCTTAGCTCTCTTAACCTGAGGAGGGGGGAGCAAGTTGTGGAGATATCCAGGGGAGAGCTCGGTAACTTTGGCCTTCTGGACCGCCTGCGAGGCCTTGAGGCGAGCCAGTATCTCCTCCTTCTTGGATATCTCACAGGGAACAGTGGCAAGCGGGGAAAGGAGTGAGAGGGAAGAAAAAGTTCATGCACCGGCTGGAAGGAATGGTATTTATAGCAGTGGGCATGGGTGCCACCAAAAGATTCTCACCACGTCATCAAGGGGTCGGCGAACACCAGGGTTTGGACGTTTCTTCACAAGCCTAAGGTAGCCTCGCGAAGAGCGAGGATTGTGTACGGAGACTAAGTAATCAGTAGGCGAGAGGAATGAGAAGGAGGGCGAGCAAGAGTCCTAAAGCATGCTCGCAGGAAAGCGGGCGAGCCGAGCTCTAGCCAGCTGCTCGCAGGGAGTGGGCGAGTCGAGCTCTCGCCAGCCGCTCTCGGGAAGTCGAGTGGGACTGGATCCTTGCGGGCCGCCCGCAGGAAGGTGGGCGAGCCAGGTCCTCTCGGGTCGCGAGAGGAGCCCCTGTGGGTGGCTCGCCCAGTAGGGGTACAGTGATGTTTTTACCTGGAAGCCCCTGGTGGTCTGCAGTTAGCCTATCCAAACAGCAGAGCTTGGCTGTTAGCAGACCATATTGGGCAGCGTATACCAAAAAAGTAAGGCGGAATCCCGCTGTTAGCATACCATGAGTAAAAAACTATATATAGACCTTGAAGGGCACCTTTGGAGAGGATTCCAATCTCAGTATTCTGAGCTTCTTCCTCCCTTGGTTAGCTTAGTTTAGCTCCCATGCTCTCCAAGGTGCCCAGTCTCAGTTTTGTCTTGGGAGGGGAAGCGCTCAAAGATCTTCCGGGTGTGTGGTGGGACCTCCTCGCTGCGACCAAAGGTATGTGTCTAGTTTTGAGTGTTCGGTTATTACTTCCGAGGAATTAGTAAGTGCTAGTTGCCCATCAACTTGTTGAGGGCCCGTGCACCACAAGAGACCAAGTCCTGGTTTCAACAACTTCATTGTTGTGCAGTAAAGGTCAAGAGAAGATCATATAGATAGGTTTAGGGATTCACAAGATCTCTGGACTTACTATTGCAAGAAGAAGATGTTTGATCAGTCAAAGCTTTCATCTTGAAGCCTTCTCTTCTACAACAGCAAACTCTTCTGTATTATTCTGTAGGGTTCTTTGTGAGCCTGAGCTTGTAGGATCTTGTAAACACATCTGAGTTGGTAGGGTTCTGTGTGAGCCTGAGTTATGTAGGATTCTTTGTGAGCCTGAGTTTGGTTGGATCTTAGTGAAGATCTGAGTTTTGTAAGACTTGTAAAGTCTGATTTGGTAGGGTTCTTTGTGAGCCTGAGTTGTAAGATCTGCTTATTGAGAAGAGATCTGAGAAGTTGGAGAAGTTACCTAGTCTATCTTATTGCTAGATATGTGGGAGGGACAGTGGAGTACCTCTAGACATATTGTTTTGTAGGGAACCACTATAAATCTTGTGTGTTTTCTGTGTTGCTTTTGTGTTATGATAGATAGATTTTAAAGTAGTAACTAACTGTAAAAACACCTAATCACCCCCCCCCCCCTCTAAGTGTATTATAGACAACTCATTTCTTTCAATTGGTATCATGGGTAGGTTGAGTTCAAAGGCTTAACAGCTTAGAACAAGATCTATAAGTTTATTGGGTTGTGATTTTTCAATGGCCTGTGAGCATCATCAAGAGATGAGATCAATGAAGCTGCCCATCTGCACCAAAGAGAACTTTACCATATGGAAGCAAAGAGTTTAGTTGTTCATGGAAGCATAAGATCCCAGAATATTCATGGTTGTTGAAGAGGGACCTTATGTCCCCATGATTGTTTTAATGACTCCAATAACTCCTTCAGTCCATAAAACTATATTACAGTTTACCAAAGAAGATGTAGACCTGATAACTATTGATAAGAGAGCAAAACACATACTTAAAAATGCAATTGATAATTCTACATTTCAGAACATAATTCATTGTAAAATTGCAAAATAAATGTGGGATTCCTTAGTGGTCTAAATGGAGGGAACTGAAGAAGAAAACTCAAGGGGGAACACCATAGAAAGGCTCATGGCTCTTAAGGCTTAAAGCTTGAGAAGTACTGAAGACAATACTCCTATAATTCAGAATATCTCTGAAGACAATGAAGCTTCTGATGCAAACACATCAGAATCTGATGACACTGTTAAAGAACCGATACTCTTCTCCAAGCAGCTCAAAAGGCTAATGCCTAGAAGGAGAAGAGACAGGCATAGGACATCCCCCTCAAGTTCCAGAAGATATGGTCAACGTGATAAACCTAAATCCTCAAAGGAGGAAAGGTATGACTCTAAACTCGGTGAAATTGATTTGACTAACTTAGTTTGTTATCATTGCAAGAAGTCAGGTCACATAATTGCTGACTGCCCCTCCAAGAAGAGAGAATCAAAGAAGAATGATGATAGAAGAAGTCCAAGGGACAAAAAGAAATTTGAGAAAGGATTCATTGCTAAGAAAATCAAAACATGCACTTAGTGATTCTGATTTTGATTTATCAGAAACTGAGAAGGAAGTTCTCTTTGGCCTCATGGCTATAACTAAAGAAATCCAGGATGACAAACCCTCTCATGGGAAGGTACTTATTAGAGCTCCCTTGTCTGCTCTGATTTTGAATCAATGACAGATTCTGTGCATGATAGTAAGTGTGAATCTGCTAGCAATAGCATGCCCTCAAGATCCCCACATGAGATTGAATCTGAGCTAGTGCAGCATAATGAAGCCCTGTGGATTGCTTTGAAAAGAAGTAAGAAGCTTCTTAGAGCTCAATCTTAGGAGCTAGAATCCCTGAAATCTGCCCAATCTGAGCTCTATGAGACAACTGAAAAGATGACTGCTATGAGCACAGAAATGGACAAACTCAAGGATGTCACAAAGCTCAAAAATGCTGAGTTGGGTCAGAAGAACGAGGTTATCAAGGACCTTGAGTAAATGCTATTGGCTGAGGAGAAAATTGTTGACAGCTTCTCAATGCCCAAGACTGTCCTTCCCATCATTGACAAATTCTCTGCACCATTCAGAGGTGGTGTAGGATTTGGTTAGGAGACAGTCATGGGCAAGGCATCTGAATCCCAACCTTCCTTCAAGAAGAAGCTACTTGCATCAAATTTCTTTGACCAGGAATATGCACATGGTCATCTGACCAATGCCTGATGTACAAGAAGCAGTAAACCCTCTAACACACATAGAAGAGTAGGCTTTGGGTCGAGTGCTTTAAAGCACCCCTTGAAGAGACTCAAATGAAGAATCCAGGTCCTCATGTACATGGATCTGCAGCATCAACACCCAAAAGTAAGGGAAAGGCAGTCCCACACCAAGCCTGTTCCCAGGGTTGTGAGCCAAAAAAATGGTGAGTCCAACTCAACTACATACTCACAATTGTGAGGTTC
Organism: Dactylorhiza incarnata; assembly: GCA_033032865.1. Taxonomy (NCBI): domain Eukaryota; kingdom Viridiplantae; phylum Streptophyta; class Magnoliopsida; order Asparagales; family Orchidaceae; genus Dactylorhiza; species Dactylorhiza incarnata. Next base: position 553,513 of record JAWHQI010000300.1, on the reverse strand, counting down.
ACCTAAGGCCTGTTAGGTCAGCTATCTTCACTCCTGCCCACCAACATTTCCAGATGGTGAGGCATAAGAGAAGTTACAATAGGTATGAGTGTTGGTGTTGTGGAAAAATTGGTCATTTTACCTTGGACTGCTGCTTCAATCCAACAGTATCTAGTGCAAGAAGAATGCAGACCACTCAGAGGTATGATATTTCAGCTTGTCCCCCTAACAGAAACCTAGGACCCAAATTCAAGTGGGCACCTAAGGGTAAGTAATCTTTCTTGCAGGTATGTCCAAATGCCAACTAGTCTCTCATTTGGTATTTGGATAGTGGTTGCTCCAGGCACATGGCTGGAGTAAATAGGTATTTAAGAAAATTCAATCCAGAGAAAATAGATCAATAGTTACACTTGGGGATTCAAACAAAAAGAGCATGACCAAAAGAAAGATGAAAGTCACTCTTAGAAGACTGCAAGCAACTCTTTGACAATCCATAGAGAAGTCCAAGTCTATCAAGTGAATATCAAATTGATATTCCTATATAAGAGATGTGAATGAGGAAATCTAAGTGGCATTATCTCCAAGAATCCTTCAAGAAGTGATGATAATCTTCTCAAGATAGACAAGTAACATATTGGTATCTCAACGACTTAGATGAATTCTATGTGATACAAAATGAAAAGTCTCGAAGATATTAGTGGAGTCTCGACGACAAAGCTGAAGTGATTCCGACGACTAGATTAAAGTAATCTCGACGACACTATCGACGATAAAAATGTGCATTGTCGAAATACAACAGAGATACTCAATGCAATATTGGATCTTTAATCGGAGCCGTACGATGGTCTTTTAATCTACTAATCAAGACGAAAAGGTATGCCTCTTCATCTACTTCTACTATAAATAATATGAATGTTTAGGACAAAAATTACACTTTCATTTGCCCTAAGTCATTTCCGCAACAAACCCTCATTTCGTCCCCAACAATCGCTCGTTCTCGATGTTCTACTTCAATGACTCCCAAGAAGGAAGAATCCTCAGTCATCTCTAGATGTGAGCTTATGAGAGGAGGATTCGACTCCTGCCCTGAAGAAATTAGGTCAGTAATTGGACTAGTGGAGTCGGCAGGATTGGAATATCAGCTCTGTGAACCCTGTGTTCTTCTGAATAAGGAGCTCCTGGAATTCTTTGAAGGAGCAAGAATTAATCATTCAGGGACCATCCTAAAGTCAGTAGTGGTCGGAAGGAAGATCAAGATGACTAACAAGAGCTTGGGAAAAGCATTGAGAATGCCAAGACTGGAGAAAGAGATTGAAGAGGAAGATCTAACTGTCGAAGAACTCTCTGCAGGATATGTCTGGTGTGGGCACAGTGACAAGACCTATGGGTCTATTAAAATGGTAGAATTCAACCAGACTGGAACACTTCTAGCTGACATAGTAGGGAAAGTGCTACTGTGCAAGCCTGGTTCCCATGACAGGATCTCCAAGGAAATGTTTGAGGTCATGTGCAGGATCATTGTCTCTAAGAAAATAGACTGGAGAAAGTTTCTGTTCTAAAGGATTAAGAGCGCCCTGAAGACCCCTTCATTTGGAAGAATCTTATCTATCTTCCTCCTGAATTACCATGGGGAAGTGGTGAAGAAAAAAAGATAGCACCTATACATTATTCTAAGAGGTTGGATTCAAAGATGTTGGATAGATGGGAGAGAGTTATATCCAAAACCCCTAAGGATGCCCAAACTGCTATAAAAGGAAAGAAAACGAAAGCTGTGGTAGTTGATTACTTAGAGGAGATAGGGTCCTTTAGCAGATCTAAGGAAGAAGGAGCACCATCTCTACCAAACCCTGCTTTGACAGGGGTGGAGGTAGCTCCAAATCAAATGATCCTAGAGGATGGGAATGAACTTGCTAAATCAGTGGATATTGAAGTCAGAAGAAGCCCCATTCTAGGAGGTGATTCAATTGAGGGGGCCTTCCAGCTTGGGAGCTCTGCCCAAGAGACTGCAAATGTTGAGGGGGAGAGCAATCTGGTGTGCTCTACCCTAGATCATCAGGGAGAATTAGTCCAGGAGGAGGTTGTAGACCATGAGCCAGAAGAGGAAAGGGTAGGAAAAGAGCTAGAGGAGGAAGATGGCAAGGAGCCAGAAAAAGTTGAGAGCACTGAACCGCAGGCTGGGCTTGGTTTGGTTCTTCTCAAAGGTAAAGAAGTGCTGATGGAAGAAGAGGATGAAGCGCAAATGCTAGTAGACCTTCCTGACCTGCAGGGTCATGGGAGTGTTCATGAAAGTCCCCCAGAGGAAGTTGCAGCTCTAGAGATGAATGTAGCTGGACCATCAACTGATCACTCGGGCTCCCTATTCCACATAATCTCAGCCATGCTGAATGTTCAAAGGGAGAAGATAGAAAGGTTCATTCTACAAACTATTGATGACCTAAGGCAAGAAATGAAGGTTGAGCTGCAAACTGTGAAGGATGATATGCATCATCTCAACACTCAACACACTCACTTCTTTCACTTAGCAGCTCTAGCCATGGAACATGTTGGTGAGGAGATCATCAAGGTTGGGCATCAGTCTCATCAAATCATTCAAAACCAATGCACTATAACAAGGAATACTGAGAGAGCTTTTCAACAAATAACAGGCTTTATGAATTCAGATAGAGATCAAATTCTGAACAGAATTGAAGTGAATACTCAGACCCTAGATGAACATCTGCTATAAGTAAGAAATAACTTGGATGAGGCTGAACAACGCATACATGAGAAGAGATTAAATTTGGTACAGGTAGCCCTTGATGATCACATTGTTGAAGAAGTCCTAAAGGGGGAGAAGGCGATGATAAATGTTGGGTCAAATCAAGCCATGTGGACTGTAAATCAAGTCAAGCAAGCTTTACAGCTTATGAGTTAGCAGAACCATCTGAGAGCACTTCCTCGGAGGTATATGGTATAGAAATTGGAGAATCTGCTAGCTCATGAAAAAGGAAGAGGGTTCAGAGCAAAAGGTATAAGCAGAAGAGGCTAAGGGAAATTGAGCATGATCCACAGTCATGCAGGTGGAGTCCTAACTCTATGACCCTGATCTCTGAAGGTTGGATGGAGTTTGGATACCCTCAAGATGGGTCAGAAAGAGTTTACTATTCTGCTCACTGGAATCTTCATCTAAATCAAATGGAGAAAAGGAGAAATCATAAGCTAGAATTCCCTCATGATCCTCCTCCTTCTCCAAAGAAGATTCCAAAACCAATCATCTTCTATGAAAGGCAGAGGAGAAAAAGAAAGGGAAGCAGCAGCAGGACATGAAGATCATAGAATGTTTTGTCTGAAAATGACTTGGGTAAATGACCGAAATATTTTTTTTAAACGTTACCTCTATTTATATCATGTTAATAGATGAATCATGTTATAATTTTTGAATGTCTTCAAATTTTGATTTTATTTATCATTTGGCATTTATCATTGAAGTGAGTTATGACTTCTTCAAATAGGGGGAGATTGTTGGGAACAGTACTCAGCAATTTTCCTGATTTGAAGAAGTGCTCAGATCAATGATAAATGCATAATGTATTTGATGGCATATTTTATTCATGACTGTAGAAGATAAACCATATGTCCAGTAATTCTAAGTCCAAACTCGTCAAGGAATGGACATATCTTTGAGATGATACACATATCGTTGAAATGCATCAAAGCTACATCATTAGTATCAAGACTATAAAAGTAATGAAAATTTACTAAGAAAAATATCGTCTCAAGACTCAGTGGATAATTCGTTGAGAAAGGAATCATTTCGTCGAGACAATCTCAAAGACATTGTCTGGAAGAAAGCTTATCATTGATAAAGCTAAGTTCAAATGTCTCGATGATATCGTCTTGAAGAAGATGTATAGTCTTGAAGATTAAGTACATATCGTCAAGATAACTTATTAAGTCATGAAGAAAGGATCATGCAGACAACATAGCCTTGAAGACCTTATATCGTCTAGAAGATCAAGAAGATATCGTCTTGTACAAAGTTTATCAACTTGAAGAATTAGTCTAAGTCATATAAAATGAAACATCTCGACGATATCGTCTAGAAGAAGCAATATCGTTGAGATCTCAAGTAAAGTCTTGAAGAAGGAAGTATGTCGACGATATCGTCGTAAAGATTACATATCGTCAACACGATCAACACGATATTGGCTTGAAGGAATTTTATCGCCTTGACGGATGCAGAGCTGCATTTATTACGCCGATTTTCTCAGAAATTAAAATTCAAAAAATGTGTATGCCACTCATCTTGGGCATTAATCAAGGAGTAATAAATGATATATTCTCTACAGAATATAGCCATTACATAATATTTAATGAAGAATATTATTATTTTTATATTCCGTAAGTTTCAAGAATGGCAAGTCATTTATGATAAAATATTATGCCAATTCTCTCAAACTTTTCAAACTGACAAATTGATTAAGGAATAATCAATAAGGGCTTTTATGCAAAGTTGCAGAGGAGTATAAAAGAGAGAGTTTTTCGATTACAGAAGCATATGTCACTTGGTATTCTCTTTCACGATTATTCTCAAACATACTAACAGAAAAAAGAGAATGTTGGAAAAAACCTTTGATTTAACTTAACAAATCATCTATAAAGTGATTTTAACTATTAGGTTTCAATTACCCATTGTATAGTGATGGTAATCTGGTCATTAGATGTCTTAGGATGTCACACTCAACCTAGGGTGTCAAGACTATATCAATAGAAGCACAAATTTGGTGAAGTTAATATTTGCGTCGAATAGAAATCGATGCAACATCGAATGGATGTCGACGCTACTCTGACAAGAAGTCCAAGCAACACACTCTTTCTGTCAGAGTAGATCAAGTCGACGTTACTTCGAATAGATAACGACGTAGAGGCCATGGACATATCAAAGTACTTTGTGAAGTCAACGCAACTTCTACTTCAACTCAACGCAGAAGGAAATATCTATCGAAGCCAGCTAAAGTCGACGCAACGTCAACTTCATCTCGATGCAGATAATGAAGTTCAGAACCATGCCCTCAACTTGACGGTTACGTCGATAAGATATTGACGCAACATCGACTAGCAGAGTTCAATCAGAGCAAGGATGAATTCGAAGATGCTCCTACAAGAACTCGAAGGTGCGTCGATAAGAGAGGAAGAGAACTCGATGCTACGCCGAATATAGTCTGAAAAGGAAACCTTTTAAGCTATCATTTTGGACCCTCTCTCATGGCCCACCTCACTCTAGACCGTTCTCCAATGGCTCCTTAATTGCCTCAAATAGAATGAAGAATTAACAGAGGACGGAGAAAAGCTTTCTTGGAAATATGATAATAGTTGGTGGATGGGTCGGGAATTAAAGAAGGAAGGAAATAGAAATTGTCCTGTCGTGAATACCTTTTTGGGACTTAGCTGAAGGGGAAACAAATTCAAATTGAAGAGGGACAATAAAAGGGAAGAAAAAAAAAGAGAAAGATAGAGCATTCAACACAATCGGCTACACCTTTCTTTTAGGGCTTCCTCTCCTTCTTCCACCTCAGTGAACCCTAATAGAAAAACAAACAAAGAAGAAAAGAACAACTGCTCTCCATCTCTTACTGTAGAACAACTGAAGGCTGCTCATCATCACAATCATATAGCAGCTAAAGTTTGATCAGAAAGAAGGGAAAAGATCTGACAATCATAGCTCCTGTAAACCATCACAATCTTAAGCAGGAGTTCATCACTAGCAGATCAAGTAGAAGAAATTATAAGATGTTTCTTGTGACAGGGCTTCATAAGAATTCTGATAACAGAATTCTTCATCCTCCCTCTTCTTCTTTCTCCTTCATCTTCTAAAGGATTCAGTTGTTTAAGATCTCCTTATCAAAAGATCTGGTGGTTCAAGATCTCCTTATCAAAAGATCTGGTTGGTTCATGATCTCCTTATCAAAAGATCAGTAGTTCTGAGAGTCTCCTTGTCAAAAGAATCAGGCACAGTTGGTGCATTCCTACTAGGTGGTAGAAGAGAGGACTACACACATTTTGGGGAACCTCTATAAAATCTTTGTGTCATCTGGATTGTTTATTTTTTGTGCTGTCCCATATAGCTTAGATTACTTTTACTGTTTTCCTTCTTTACATTTCAGCACTGTTTTATTCTGTGAGAATATTTGTTGGAGCATAATACTTAGGTTTTATTATTATTTTCACAGTTAGGATAGAAATATTTTAAATCTCTATTCACCCCCCCCCCCCCTCTAGAGGATATTCAGAGGCACAATGTGCACTTTCAATTGGTATCATAGGGAGGTTGATCATTAAAAGGTTAACACCTTGATCAAAAAGGCCTCCTACATTTATTTCTATTTCAAATATTTTTCTTTAAAGAAATGAGTTCTAAGGATTATGCTTCCACAAGACCTCCAGTGTGTAACTTGAATTAGTTCACACTCTGGATAGCTGGAATAAGACTTTATATGAATTCTATTGATAAAGACATCTATAATGTTCTTCTCACAGGTCCTCCAACTCCAGTCATACAAAAGGCATGAGAATCCTTAACAACTGAGGCTATCCCAAGAAAGGAATGGACAGAGGCTGAGAAGAAGGTCAAGGCATGTGATGCCAAGGCCATGAACATTCTAGTTTCAACAATGTCAGATGACATTTTCCAGAAGGTTGCTGAATGTCAATCAGCAAAAGAAATTTGGGATTCACTCACCACGATGGTGGAAGAAAGTGATGATGAAAGAAAGGACAGAAAGTCCCTTCTCATATCCCAGTATGAGAACTTTCAGAAGAAAGCTGAAGAATCTGTTGCTAATATGTATGACAGATTCATCATTATCATTAATGAGCTCAGAGGCTTGGACAAGGAGATATCCTTGACTGAAATTAATGATAAAATCCTCATGTGCTTCCCTAGCTCATGGGATTCTAGAATTTTGGCAATCAGAGAGTCCATGTGCCATAGAGAGGTCTCTACTGAAGCTTTGCTAGGAAAGCTTAAGTCATATGAGATGCTCCTGAAGAACAGGGTTGAGTCAGAAGAAGGGGAGACTACTCCAGCTCCTATACAAAGGAGCCTAGCTCTAAAAGCTACTGAAGGAGAGTCCTCTACTCCTGAAGATGAAATGTCCAATCTGATGGCAAGGAGATTCAAGAAATGGGTCAAGACTGAAGACTCAAGGAGAAGAGAAAGGGACTTAAGTCCCAGGTATGATAAAACTGCAAAGAAGGACATTATCTGCTTCACTTGCAACAAGCCAATGCACATTGCTCCTGAGTTCCCACAAGGGCAAAGGGAAAGAAGCAGCAACAAAGAGGAGAAGAAGAAGAATTCCTTTAGAGGAAAGGACAAGAAGGAAGCCAAGGGCTTTATAGCTGAAACATGGAGTGACTCAGAAGCTGAGTTAAGTTCCTCATCATCTAAAAGTGATGATGAAGCAGAAGCAGAAGAAGCCTGCGTGATGGCACTGGGGATGTCATCAGGAGATGAAGAGGAACAGGTATCAGAATTTGATAATTTTGATTTCAGTTTAGATGATTTTAAATCTTGCTTTAAATAATTTTTTATTGATCATCTTAGGGTAGAAAAAGAATTAGACACACCTAGAACTGAATTTGAAAACCTTAAGCACGATGAAATATACCTAAGAAATCAAGATTTAACAAATGAAATTAGTAATAAAGAATCAGAATTGATTGCAATTAGAAAAGAAAACATAAATCTAAGAGAAGAGCTAGCAAAGGCAAAGGCCTTTGAGGACTCACTCAATGGGAGGAGTCAGAAGCTCAAAGATATCACAAAAAATCTGTCTATGAGATTTAATCACCTAGGGTTAGGAGAAGAGCCCTCCACTAGCACAGAAGCACCTAGGAAACCTTCCTGGAAGAATCCAGTATCCTTTGTTAGACCTAGTGAGTACAAACCAAGTGACAAAAATGTATCATCTAAGGGTAAGGAGAGTAGTTACCCAGATAGGATAGATAAACCTAAAAAGGTAAATCTTAATAAAAAGGAAAAACCCCTATGCAAGAATCATGTAGAGAAATTAAATAATCTCAACCAAAAAGTTAGAGCAAGACCTAGGTTAATAAAACACTCTGTTGATCTTCTTTATTTAGATACATTTTGTACACATTTCAAATATCAGTATAACAAACATAGATTTGGGAAATCCATTCCTTATCATCCCAAAGGGTATCATGAAAGACCCTTCTATTCTTTCATTGAACCGTACAATGGTAAAAACAAAGGGCCCAAGGTAACCTTGGTCCCTTCTAATGTTTGAATTACTTGTGCAGGGTTAGGTAGGGTCCCACTCAGGACAAAATGGAGTGGGAAGAAAGATGTAGGTCTTGATTAATAAACAAGATCTGTTCAAGGGAGTAATTTCTGCCTTGAATCTTCCTTAATGTTTATTAAATTTATATTATAATCTATTTTCAATAAATATAATTGCTGGGGAAAACAACAAGGATTTTCTAAGGAAATAGATCTGTTCATTCAGAGGTGCGTCGAATAGAAGTCGACGTACCATCAACTTCTACTCAATGTCAGCGTCAAGAAGCACTCAGAGTGGATAATTCGAATTGATCTCGATGCAACGTCGAGTTCATATCGACGCATGCGTCGACTCAGGGTCACTGTTCATAGTCAAGGTTGCGTCGATTGGAAATCGACGTAACATCGACAGGACCACACCGACTTATAGTTTGCTGAACAATCTCAAAGTTACGTCGAATACTAGTCGACGCAACATCAATATAACAGCGCTCGCAGAATTGCTGCTAGAAGCAATCTCGACATAGCTTTGCGTGCCAAATAATAAGTTTTATCGACGGTGCGTCGACCCAAACCCTAAGTTGCGGCAATTCAACTGCTTTTAAGCAATTACTGCGTCGAATCATTTACGCTTTCAAATTTTCTTCTCTTTGCTCTCTTGCTCTCCTCCTCTCCAGCTTTCTCGCATTCTCTTCCCTCTTTCTCTCTTGTTTTCTCTCTGTGTTTGCAGGTACCCTCAATCAAATGGCTCCACCCAAGATCAACTTTGGGTTGATGTCGATATAGACTCATTCAGTCCAGCGGCAGATAGCTTCAAAGCCATTCTTGGCTTGTTTCAGGAGGCTTTCCTAACCAAGCTTATCTCAAGAAGGCGTAAGATTCTTGATTTAGAACTTACAGAATTCAAGGACAGTGTTTGCGCTGCAGATGATGGGTCCCTTCAAGGGATAATATCTGGACAAGATATCAGTATAACTGATGAACTTCTCTCCCAAACATTTGATCTACTTACTGGAAGTGTCTCAGAAGAATTGACAAGAGAGGAGATGAGGAATGTCCTGGAGATCATGCAATTCAAGAAAGACAGACCTATAAATCTGAAAAAGATCGACTTGGAAGAAGAGTACAGGTTCCTGGCTAACATAGTTGGGAAAGTTTTATTGTGCAAAATCTCAGCTCATGATGCAATTCCAAAGCAGCAGCTGCAGATTATGGGCACTCTTGTCCTCAAGAAAAGGATAAACTGGGGGCTCTTGAGAATGATTGGGCACAAATATGCCCACAAAGAAAATGCTTACATGAGAATAATGAGTTAAGTGCTCTTACAACACTATCCAAGTATCTGCAAATCAAAAGGAGTTCCCATTCCTCCTGGGAAGAGGATTAATATTGGAATCTTTTCCAAGTGGACCAGGCAAATCTTGAAGCCTGGTCATGCTCCAGCCTCACCTCCTACCTCTCCTCCTCCTCAAGATTCAGAGAGGCAAATACTAGATCCCCCACAAGAAGATACTCCAGCTTCACAACAACAACAACAGCAACAACAACAACAACAACACCAATCCTCATTAGCCCTAGAGCCATCTCCTCAAATTCCTCATCAGCTTCCATCCATTTTTACTCCACCTCCACCTCCAATTCATGTATCTCCAGAAACCTATCATACACTCTCCCCTATCCAAGAAGACATCCCTCCATCTACCTCTCGTATCCCCACAATTGATCTTGAGCAAATCATCTCCAAAGCAGTTGGCCTTGCCTCCTCTACCTTTGCAGACATAGTGGCATACCAGGCAAGAAAATTTGATAAGAAGTATTCTCAAATGGAGGCTGAATTGATAGATTCTAAAAGATCCCTACATAGCCTCAAGGACTTTGTGTCTTCCTCCATGGTCATAAAGGAATTCTTAACCTCACTAACCAGCAAGGTTAAGAAGGGGGAGATCATTCTGGAGGAAGAAAGGCATGTCCTAGATGTGGGTAGTAATGCTGATGTCTCTCTTGCTCATGACAAAGTGACTACCTTTCATGATGCACAGATCCAGGGGAAGCCTGCAGATCAGGGGGAGCTCCTAGAGAAGATGAATGAAGAGCAAATAGATGCAGCAGATCAGGGGGAGATTCCAGTGGATCAGGGGAAGCTCCCAAATATTCAGGAGAAGTCTGCTCCAGTTGTGCAAAGGAATCTGGATATATAGATGGCAGATATAAGTGCAGCATTAGTTTAGGGGGAGCCTCAGAATGATATTCTGAATGAGGTTACCCAGATTGCTCAGAAAGTGGCACAACAGGCTGAAATAAATGCAAACTCTCAGTGGGAGCTTCCCAAAGATGCTATTACAGAAGATGATGAGCCTCTGAACATTGCTCTAAGAAAGGTGAAAGTGTTTTCAAGAAAAAGAAGAACTCCTGAGAAGGAGCAATAAGGTACTCTGTAAAGTTTTATACAGTTCCTGAAAAACAGCTGTGGATATCTATACATTTCTTGACAATGTAATGAAAGGGTCTGTGAAAACAGTCAATCATTTTCTTATATCTATGATGTCTTGTATGTATTTTGTTTTATGCAAAGAAATGTGTAAAATCACTTTCAACAAACTATAAAATTTGTTAAGATAAATAGGGGAGATTGTTGGGAAAAACCCCTTTGATTTAACTTAACAAATCATCTATAAAGTGATTTTAACTATTAGGTTTCAATTACCCATTATATAATGAGGGTAATCTGGTTATTAGATGTCTTAGGATGTCACACTCAACCTAGGGTGTCAAGACCATATCAAGAGAAGCACAAATTTGGTGAAGTTAATATTTGCGTCGAATAAAAATCGACGCAACATCGAATGGATGTCGACGCTACTCTGACAAGAAGTCCAAGCAACACACTCTTTCTGTCGGAGTAGATCAAGTCGATGTTACGTCAAATAGATATCGATGTAGAGGTCATCGGCCTGTCAAAGTACTTTGTGAAGTCGACGCAGCTTCTACTTCAACTCAACACAGAAGGAAATATTTGTCGAAGTCATCTAAAGTCAGCGCAACATCGACTTCATCTCGAGACAGATAATGAAGTTCAGAACCATGCCCTCAACTCGACGGTTACGTCAATAAGATATCGATGCAATGTCGACTAGCAGAGTTCAATCAGAGCAAGGATGAATTCGAAGCTACTCCTACAAGAACTCGAAGGTGCGTCGATAAGAGAGGAAGAGAACTCGACGCTACGTCGAATACAGTCTGAAAAGGAAACGTTTTCAGCTGTCATTTTGGACCCTCTCTCATGGCCCACCTCACTCTAGACCATTCTCCAGCGGCTCCTTAATTGCCTCAAATAGAATGAAGAATTAATAGAGGACATAGAAAAGCTTTCTTAAAAATATGCTAATAGTTGGTGGACGGGTCGGGAATTAAAGAAGGAAGGAAAGAGAAATTGTCCTGTGGTGAATACCTTTTTGGGACTTACCAGAAGGGGAAACAAATTCAAATTTAAGAGGGACAATAAAAGAGAAGAAAAGAAAGAGAAAGATAGAGCATTCAACACAATCGGCTACACCTTTCTTTTAGGGCTTCCTCTCCTTCTTCCTCCTCAGTGAACCCTAACAGAAAAACAAACAAAGAAGAAAAGAACAATTGCTCTCCATCTCTTACTGCAGAACAACTGAAGGCTGCTCATCATCACAATCATATAGCAGCCAAAGTTTGGTCAGAAAGAAGGGAAAAGATCTGACAATCATAGCTCATGCAAACCATCACAATCTTAAGCAGTAGTTCATCACTAGCAGATCAAGTAGAAGAAAATATAAGATGTTTCTTGAGACAGGGCTTCAAAAGAATTCTGAGAATAGAATTCTTCCTCCTCCCTCTTCTTCTTTCTCCTTCTCATTCTCACTTGTAAAAGAGTTTTAAGAATACCTCTTCCAAAGTATTCAGTGGTTCAAGATCTTCTTATCAAAAGATCTGGTAGTTCAAGATCTCCTTATCAAAAGATCTGGTTGGTTCATGATCTCCTTATCAAAATATCAGTGGTTCTGAGAGTCTCCTTGTCAAAAGACTCAAGCACAATTAGTGCATTCCTACCAGGTGGTAGAAGAGAGGACTACCCACATTTTGGGGAACCTCTATAAAATCTGTGTCATCTAGTTTGTTTATTTTTTGTGCTGTCCCATATAGCTTAGATTACTTTTATTGTTTTCCTGCTTTACATTTCAGCACTATTTTATTCTGTGAAAAAAATTTTTGGAGCATTATACTTATGTTTTATTATTGTTTTTCACAGTTAGGATAGAAATATTTTAAATCTCTATTCACCCCCACCCCCCACCCCCCACTTCCCCCCCCCCCCCCCCCCCCCCCACCCCACCCCCACCCACTCTAGAGGATTCTCAGAGGCATACTGTGCACTTTCAGAGAAAAGAATTAACAAGAAGAAGACTTCATTGTTGTGCAGTAAAGGTCAAGAGAAGATCATATAGAAAGGTTCAGTGATTCACAAGATCTCTGGAATTACTGTTGCAAGAAGAAGAAGAAGTCTGATCATTCAAAGCTTTTATCATGAAGGCTTCTCTTCTACAATAGCAAACTCTTTTGTATTATTCTGTAGGGTTCTCTATGAGCCTGAGCTTGTAGGATCTTGTAAACAAATCTGAGTTGGTAGAGTTCTGTGTGATCCTGAGTTCTTTAGAGTTCTGTGTGAGCCTGAGTTTGGTAGGATCTTAGTGAAGATCTGAGTTTTATAAGACTTGTAAAGTCTGAGTTTGGTAGGGTTCTTTGTGAGCCTGAGTTGTAAGATCTGCTTATTGAGAAGATATTTGAGAAGTTGGAGAAGTTGCCTAGTCTAGCTCATTGCTAGATAGGTGGGAGGGACAGTGGAGTACCTCTAGACACATTGTCTTGTAGGAAACCGCTATAAATCATGTGTATTTTTTGTGTTGCTTTTGTGCTATGACAGATAGATTTTAAAGTAACAACTAACTGTGAAAACACCTAATCACCCACCTAGGTGTATTATTGACAGCCCATATCTTTCAAAGTCCTCCAAGTCCTCGGGAGCCTAGGGTGTGTAGCGCGCTCACAAACAGCCTTGAGCGTGGAACTCGGCAAGGCAGTCCTGAGCAAAGCGCAACAGATCAGCCTAACGCGGAGCACTGTGGAACAGCCTGGCGTAGAGTGCTACAGTATAGGCTAGAGCAAAGCGTTGCGGTGTTGCCTGGAGCGGAGCACTGCGGAGCAGCCTGGAGCGGAGCGTTGCGGAACAGCCTGGAGCGGAATGATGTGGAGCAAACAGGATCAAAGATGTCGAGTGGGTCCGCACTAGAGAGTTTGGAGCTCAACCGAGATCCTCCCAAAGTCCTTGAAGGAGAGTTGGAACGCTGATGAAAATCTTCAAGGGGAAGCTTGAAGTTTGATGAAGATCTTCAAAGAGTCATCGCCGGAAAACTCAAGGGCTCCTTCTTGTCCTAATGCCAAAAAGTGTCTTCAAATGGAGGTCTGAACCCCCCCCCCCCCATTTATAGTTTTGAGGAGGGCGTTATAGTAACTGCGTCATGTCGATTCCTGGATATGCGAATGAGAATGCTTGATTCGGAGCACACAGATCACAAATTTTGAGGTTATGAAGAGTTTGCCCTCGGTCACGCTGGGCAGCCTCCCTGGTGGTGGTGGTGGTTGGTGATCTCCGTCGGTTATGGATGATAGTGGCATGCTCCGCGAATCAGGGATGAGCGGAAGCGCCTCTTGCGGACCATTCAAGAGCGGAGGCACCTCTTGCGGACCATTCGAGAGAGGAAGCGCTTCCCGTGGAGCAAGAGCGAGTGGGAGCACGAGAGCGCTTCCCTCGGAGCAGGAGCTAGCTGAAGAGCTCGTGTGGAGCGGGCGGGAGCGGAAGTGCATGATGTGGAGCAAGAGCGAGCGGGAGCGATCCCCGTGGAGCCGGAGCAAGCGGGAGCGATCCCCGTGGAGCCAGAGCGAGTGGGAGCGCTCCCAGCGGAGCAGAAGCAAGCGGGAGCGCTTCCCGCGGAGCACGAGCGAGTAGGAGTGTGGGAGTGCTTCCGCGGATCAAGAGCGAGCGGAAGCACTCTTATGGTGCAGACGAGAGCGGAAGCTCTCTCTGCGGAGCGGGAGTAAATGGGAGGACTTCCGGCGTAGCGGGAGCGCTTCCCGTGGAGCTAGAGCATGCGAGAGCGCTTCCCACGGAGCAGGAGCGAGCGGGAGCGAGAGAGGGCTTCCCGCCAAGCAGGAGCGCGAGAGGGACTGCGTACGAATAGCAATATAATGTACAAGTAGCTGTTTAGGAGTTGCATATATGAAAGAGCCGCAAATATTGAATAAAAGGGTGCCTATATCAATCACCTATTATTAAATTTATATTATACAGACGGTCGATTCAACAATTTGTTGTCAAACATAGTAATGTGTGGCCTAGCTGTTAATCATTGAGAGCGCCCCCCCCCCCCCCCCGGTCGGGTCTCACTCCGGTAGGCTGAATCGAACTGATATTATGAAAAAAACAATTTAAAATCCCTCTCTTTCTCTCCCGCAGCCCCTCGCTCGTGATTTCCTCCCGCACCTTCTCTCGCTCCCGATTTCCTCCCGCAGCCTCTCAGCGCTAAACCCCTTCCTCTCCTCCTCGCTAGAGCTCGCCGACAGCAGCGGCAATTCCCTCTCGACGACCAGCGAGGCATCCCTTCCGGTGGGATTCCAGCCCCCCTCCATCAGCGATGTTCAGCGCTCGATTCATCTCAGCAGTCCAGGTTTTACACCTCCCGCTCCAGTCTCTTCCGCCATCCATTCCGGGCGATCGACTTGCGACTGTTGTTTGAGATCTTCTACTATTCCTCTGTTGTGGCTGATGTTGTTCGAGTGCATCTCCACCTAAACTTCTCCTCGCCCGACTCTAGGTTTCGCACCTCCCGCTCCAGCCGCTTCCCCCATCCATTCTGGGCGATCGGCTTGCATCTGCTGTTTGAGATCTTCTCCTCTTCCTCTGGTGTGGCTGCTGCTGTTCGAGCGCATCTCCATTCCTTTTCTTGTGCGGCTGCTGTAGGGGAATGCTTTGTGAGTTCTCTTTTCCTCTTCCTTTTCTCTATCTCTCATTTCTTTTCCTTCTATGGTTGCTGGCTTCATCCCAGCACCCACCCACAATCCCTCCACTAGCTAGTAAATCCACCACCTTCATCCCTTGTCGTACGTATCCCCTGTCCAGCACCTACCAGCCCTTGGAACCATGCCACTAGCCGCTATACTACATCGCAGCCAAAGGCCCGTCCTGAATTGGTATATCCTTTTCCCATTTTCGTTCATCATTGAACCCCATCCGCGCATTCCTCTGTACTCCAAATACCAATCTTTAGATCAATTAGTCATTTATTAGGTATCTGGAAAGAGTTGAGGAGGCGGTCTGTGAAGCTAAACTCTGTCCACAAGGTAAAGTTTATCTGAACTGCTCCCCTTGGGAGAAATTTGAGATTCTTGGAGATGGGTCCATTTCTTCTTTGCTTCGCTGGTTGATCACCTGCGGGACCTCCTCTACTGGTAAACTCACCATTTCTTGATGCATAATTTGATAAATTTGATTTTCTTTTGTTTATCTTGTTCTCTTTTTTTTTATCAGAGGTTGATCTGCTTTCTAGAATCAGGCATAAGAACTTTGTGACCTTGCTTGGCCACTGTGCTGAAGATGGTATGAATGATTGGAAGTTTTACCATTTCATTTTAATTCCTCCATTAAAGATTAATAAATCAAAATGTTCAGCCTATGAGAAAGGGCAGTGGATTAGTAGTTCTAAATTATTGCTTAAACAAGCAAATTCAAAAGATTTATGTGATTTGGTCAAAATGGCAAATGTCCATAGCCGGCGGGATGGGTTTCGCTATAACCAGAAGATGAGAGCAACAGATTAGGTCAATCCGGGGGCAAATTTTGAGGATTATGATGATGCCTCTGCTCTCAATACAAGACATTTCTAATAAAATTTTACCAAGTTATCAACATATTTTTTTTTATTATTCGTGCGGACTACAAGCGATTGTCTTGTTGCCATGATTGATCTCACCCTTACAAGTGAACTACATCTTCAACACTTCATCCTCCTATATTATATGAAGTGCATTTCATTCCTTACCCTAACTGTAAGTAGGTTTTGGAAAGCTATAGATGGCAAATAAGTTTGTAAAGTGGTGATGTTTTCATTTGCTGAACCTTTCTTTAGAACTTTCTGTCATATTCCTTGGTCTAAGATTCTGCAGAATGCACATCATGGATAAAAGGGCAGCCCAGTGCACAAAGCATCCCCGCACAATGAGGGTCCGGTGAAAGTTCCCACCATATACCTTCAATATTGTTGATTTCATTTCTGAGTTCATGTTTACTGATTCTGATTTCATTTTACAAGCTCAGTTAAGTGTTGTACATGCAGATGTTCAGCAGTAGATTACACCAAGTGTAACCCATTGGAAAAGTTGGCTAACTTCCTCCCGCAACAGAATTTTAAGTTGTTGTCTTGGACTGGGTTGCTAAAATGTTGAAGCTACGTAACCAATTCCATTCATCAGGTAATAGAAATTTAAATCTGAGTTACCGTTATAATTTGGATCATGTAGATTACTCTCCAAATAGTAGCAATACAGATGTTGCATGTGCTTAGTATCTTATAACTGTAATCTCTTTAGGTCTCTTGCAACCCTTTTTTAGTTTCTAAAATACATTTGGACTGCTCCATGCTAGGCTGCTCCACATTTTGCTGCCCAAATTCCTTTGGAGTCTCATTTTTTTAACTCCTTCCTCTCGATTCCCTCGAAACCACCTTGCTGCCAAAGTCGTACGACATCGAAGCGGCAAAGAAGAGATTTGAAAAAGATGAAATCAATCGTCTACATAGTTATTTATCACACATTTTGAAGATCGTGTCTATTTTCTAATTGTAGTTTCTTTACATTTCATCGCCAATGAACGGTATCGACCTTGTGCTGCGGGACATTACGAAAACACAACGATCGGTGGAGACCCTCGTCCGTCGCCGCCCTGAAATTCCATCAAATATGATGTTGACGCAAACTAAATTGTTATCCCAATTCTAAATATTTGTCATAAATATGCTTAATTTGCCTTCCTCGTTCTCTTCTTTAATAGAAAGTGGATATTCAGCATGATTAACAGCCTGCCCACTATATTTGAAGTTGTCACTGGAACTGTGAAGTCTCAGTCTAAAGAAAAAACCCATAATGTCAACAACAAGAGCAACAGGTCTGCTTCAAAGGTTATTTTAAATGCTTCCGTCGAAAGTGCAAATTTTCTCATCCAATTTTCTAATATCTGCACAACTTTGAAGCAGATCTCACAGTTCTCCCATACAAACCCCCCATTTCTCTCAAAAGTCGATGATGGGAGTGAAGAAGAGGATGAGGAGGATGAGGATGAGCATGGGAACACTTTGTGTGGTGCTTGTGGTGACATTTATGCTAATGATGAGTTTTGGATTTGCTGTGATATTTGTGAGAGGTGGTTCCATGATAAGTGCGCCAGGATTACTCCTGCTAGGGCTGAACACATCAAGCAATACAGTTGCCCCGCTTATAGCAACAAAAGGTCAAGGGCTTAAAGGCGGTAGCAAGCTTCTATTTAGTTTAGCATCGGTTTTGCTTCCGATGCGCATTTGCAGTTTAGACTTGATTTTTCCTTCAGGCATCTTGATGATTCTTGATCTCTGTAGTGCCAAACGTGGAACCTTGGTTGTTAAGTCTGATTTAATTCCTGGTTTAAACAGGTTTATGTTTTGCTCAGTTGATAATTATAGATAAAAAGAGAAGCTTGTGGTTCTAACTTGCACCTAAGAAATGATTATGTAAAAAATGTAGTACCAAACAAAATCCAATATTGCTGTTTTAATGAGTTGGCTGGTCTCTAAACATTAGTTGGTTTTTCCTTCTATGTCAATGAACTTGCTTGATAAAAAAGAGAAGCTTGTGGCTATAAATCATATGATCATATTATTGCGGACGTAGCCTGCTCGAATGCGAGCGAAGCCCGCTAAGAGTCAGCTACTGAAGAAAGAGCTTAAAGAGTAAAGTAATGGGGACGAAAACTGATGAGACTGTAACATATATAAAGCTATTTTGGTTAAACATAAGTCCAACTGGCTTATATATGATGTGTCTGTGCATCAAATAGTTGCATATCTAAACAGAACTTTATTAATTTGTTGTGGTGTGCCAATGTGATGTGGTGTGTTGTGGCTAACGTCTTTTAACCCTATATAATATATATGCAAATATAGATTTCCAGACTATAATAAATTGAGGCATTCATCTTTATGCTTTATTAAATGCATGTCTGTGAAATTATCGGTTCAGTGTTATGGCTAACATCTTTTTTCCTCGATGAATCTTCCTCCACAGGCAAAAAATGCTTAGTTGAAAAAAGTTCATAATACTCTTCCCTAGGATCAATGGTGGATATTAGGGAGTCTGTGAAATTATCTCTTCCCTAAGATAAATGAACTCCACGCAGATCCAGAATATTCTCCGCGGAGATCCAGAAGATTCTCCGCAGAGATCCAGAAGGTTCTCCGTGGAGATCCAGAAGGTTCTCCCCGGAGATCCACAAGGTTCTCCGCGGAGATCCACAAGGTTCTCCGCGGAGATCCACAAGGTTCTCCGCAGAGATCCACAAGGTTCTCCGCGGAGATCCAGAAGGTTCTCCACGGAGAGCAAATGGTTCTCCGTGGAGATCCAAAAGGTTCTCCGCGGAGATCCAAAAGGTTCTCCGCAGAGACCTAAAAAGTTCTCCGCGGAAAACCATTTGGATCTCCCCGGAGAGCCATTTGGATCTCTGCGGAGAGCCATTTGGATCTCCGGGGGAGATCCAAATTGTCACCATGGTGATAAGAATTGACACTGCAAAGAGCATTGCTCTCTCCCTCCCTCAATTTTTTTTCTTACTTACCCTCTTTTCTCTTCCTCTCTCCCCCTTTTCCATCTCCTCCCCCTCTTTTTCTTTCTCTTCCCTCCCCCCTCCCCCTTCCCCCCCCCCCCCCCCCCTCATACCAGAGTAGAACCCGGTGCCCCCCCCCCCCCATGGAGATGCTCTCTATTTATAATTAAATGGGTAGGTCATTTTTATGGTTAAAATCAAATCTTCAATTAAGTGTTAATTTTTTATCTATATTATTATATATAAGAGAAAAACATATATTGCTAAAATATTTATCTTTTTAATTTCATCTTTTCTTCATTTTAAATGTTACAATTTTTATAATTTAATTTGATTTATTTATTTATTATTTTATTTTAGTAATCATGTCATTATCCTTCAAGTTTTATTATTTTTTTTCATTTCGTAGGATAAAAAAGTTTACGTGAATAGAAATGATAATTACAGTCACACCATAGCACGAGAGCAATATTTAGGTGGTGGTAATGCACCTAGAGTTGGGTGCGATGAACACTCGAGCTAGTGTAAGGTGCGACGATCACTTCAGCCGTCCGATTTACGATCGAACGCCCAGCAAAAATCCATATTTAAATAAATAATAATAAAAAATTCTACACTGAGCGGGATCGGACGGCTGTGCGGGATGGGAATATTTTATACGTGTAGCGTTCCTACAAGAAGGTGTGAAATTGATTTTGTATGCTAAGATTAAAAATCGCAATTGTTGCGGATCGCTCGGGTGCTCTGATAGACCTGTCGAATTGAACCACCTTAGCTCGGAAGCGAACCGAGCGAGCGAATAGTCAATGGGTGAATTAGTGACACAAGAACTTTTAACGTGGAAAACCCGGAAATGGTGAAAAACCATGCGGTCGGAGTTGTGCCGGCCAACTTCCACTATCTTTTGGGGGGTTACAATTAGAGATTGAGAACTCGAGTGCGACAGGCCGGTGCTCCTTACAATGGTAGAAAGAGAGAGTGAACTATGAGGGTGACAGACCACCTCTCGGAAAGCTGAATGCTTCCTCTTTTGAGAACAAAAGTGAGAACAAAAGTGAGAATGTTGAGTCGCCTTTCGCAACCTTCGAAGGCTTGAAGGAGATATTCGAGGGCCGAAGGAGATCTTCAAGTGCCGAAGGAGAATTCCAAGGAAATCTTCGAAGGAGCTTTCTCGGGTGTAGAAGGCCACACCCTGCCGAGATGGGGGCGCGATCTTAGTTATGTCTGGCGCTACCGGAGTGCAAACTATTCGTGGCAGATTTTTCCCCTCTCACGATCATGGGTCAGGCTTTGACCTCACTAACTCCACTTTTCTTTAGTGGAGCCATCTCTAAACGCGCCTCATGGCTCTTACAAATCCATGGATGGCCATCCTCTCTACGGATGCACATCATAAGCCCCCAAACCTTAGGAGTCCGAAGTACTACGTGGAGGAGTTCGGATGTTTTGACGTTCTTCTTTGTGGTGGCTTGGGTTGGAGTCGTTGTCGAGGGATAAGTGCGAGGTTGTTTTCACTTCATCTTTTGCAGTCTCTTCTTGATTCATAAAACCTTTTGTTGGCATTTTTTGGCGTCTTGAGACTCTATTGCTCTAGTCATTGTCGAAGCGTTAATCGGGGAGGGGCAGGCCCCAGGATGACCGGTGAAGAGTGTATGCATTCAAACCGTGGACGACCGTAAGAGGGGCAGGCCCTTACAACGTCGGGACCTTATTGCGGGGAGAAGGGCTGACCTTCGATCGACGACAGTGCGAAGTCCCGGCGGTAAGGTGATGCGCAAATCTAGCACACCGCTATAGGCGGGAGCGAGACTGCGACATGAAATGGCAGTGTGCCAATCGTTCAAGTAATATAAAATGTGGGAGTGAATCCCCAAGTATCAAATCTCTAAGGAACACAGTAAGGTGGAGTTATCTATGGAGGAAGGACTTGAGATTGAAGTCCTTTAGGTCGGATGGATTGCGGAAAAGGCGTGCTTTGGATTGTGGAAAATAAAAGAAAAGAACTAAACTACTCATATGCAGGATTCTATGCGCTGCTTCATCGGGCGGATGGAAGCTATGCAGGCTACTTTGCACTGCTTCACTAGGCGGATGGACGAGAAGGCAAGCGGATGAGGTGAGTGTAACTGCGGAAAGGTTTGAGGGCTGTTAGCACCTCTTGGCTAAGCAGATGGATTACACGGGCCGTTAGCACCGCTTAGCTTGGTGGATGGAAGAGTAAGCTTGCGGATGGAATGGGCGAGTGGTCAGGCGAAATGGAGTGTAGGGTTTGCAGAGTGGAATGGAGTGGGGGCGGAATCGGCGCACTTCAAGCACATTCTACACAAATAAGCATTTTCACAGCTATGAAAATAGCACTATAAATCAAGAGTCTAGAATGGCATACAACATTAAATAGTAAAGATTACATTCATATACATCCCTACAAGTAGAGAATAAGGCAAGAGAAACGACCGAATCTGGAGGCTTATTGTAGATTCTCGGTAGAAATCGTCGGGTTGTCAATCTGCGTCCTAGCTCGGTCCCAACTATCGTCCGGGGTAGAGGAGGGATGTCACTTCCTCCCAAATGGACCCATCTTCTCCGGTAAACTACAATCCAGTCACGTCCGATGCGAAGAACTCTTGCTTGGTGATGAAGATGCAGGTGGAATCCTCTCCTTGAAGAACTTAGATGATGGAAGCGGCCTAGGGCAAAGCCCTCATGGAAGGCGGAAGAAAAACGGAGCTGGAGATCCCCTTGCGGCGGAAATGGTGGAATAGGTTAATCGATCCCGATTAGGTTGAAGTCTGCGACTTTTATAAACGGAGCTGGGCTTTCTGTACATTTAAAATTGCACGGAAGAAAAACGGAGCTGGAGATCCCCTTGCGGCGTGGACCATGCGATATTAAATGTACAGAAAGCCCAGGAAGATGAAGCAGATCATCCGTGCAATTTTACTCACGCATGGTCAAACCCGACCGTGCGTAAAAATGCATGAGCAAATCCAGAAAGCTCGAAATCAGGCCAACAAGGAGAGATCGTATGTTTCCTTCGCGCATGGGCGAACTGCCCGTGCGTAAATAAATCGCACGATCAGGGGTAGAACACCATATTGGTCAACCGATCATCACGCAAGGTCGCAGTCGTCCGTGCGTGAAGAAAACGCACGACCGTGCGATTCATGTGATTCATCTGGGCAATATGGATGATCTGCCCACTTGCACAGCAAATAAGATAACCATCATATAGCTGGGAATACCCTTCCAGCACAAGCATAATAACATAAACAGAATGGGGAGCACAATGTGCTTACCCCCAACAATAAAGCGCGCAATTGCACCCCACACTAGGCCAAAATATTGCACTTATAGTGAAAGTGTGTCCAAGTAGAATATAAGCAATTCAGGATAGAAATGCAGTGCAAATGCAATAAAACTAGCCCAGATGAGTCCGTAAAACACTATAAATATCTTCGAGCTCCTCTTATCTTCGATCTTCACCTCGATTCTGCTTGGTTTTCGCCGCAACATCTAGGTGCTCGTGCGCACCCAAGTTCAACGCGCATAAACATTGTTTTATGCCGAAAAGCAACTTGGATATCAGATTGTACGATCATACTGTTTCTCCCCACCTAACCTCTTCATTTTTTTCAACGCTTTTTTTTTTCGTTTCATCATTTTTTCTACTATTTCCAGCACATTTAATCATTGGAGCACATCCACATATCCACAATTAATTTACCACATCAACATTCCCAAAATAAAAATATGAAAACTACTAAAGCTCAACTTTGGGTATGCGCTAGGATCAGCTTTTGGCTTTGGTGAGAAAGCGGTGGAGCTGAATCAAAGGACGGGGTAGGTACAAAGTGTCTAGCGAGGATCAAACGTTAGGAATGGCACAAAAGATCAACCTGGCCAAAATGATGGCCTACATCACACTCACGCATTGAACTAACTTGTACCAATGCTTCAAGAGTCGCTTGGGGCGTGTTCTTTGCCACCGAGAAAGATAATCCCTCCTCCTGACTCGAGCAATACGAGCCTAGCAACCGTCTACACACATTCCTATGCTACCGTCGTATTCACACCGAACTCACCAATTTTGAGTAGAATATACAATATTTACGCAAATAGAAAAAAAATATAAAACTATAAGCATAAAGAAAAATTAATTCTACATGAATTTGTATGCGAGATGCAAGCACTCAACTAGGAGCACTACGGGAGTCAACATTTTACTCTGTCTCACAATCCTAAGCCAGCACAGAGATTTTCCCAATCACACAAAAGAAACGAGTTGAACTCGTAACGCTCCTACGGCTAAGTGTGTGCTTAAGTGGGTGTTGTGGTGTGCAAAGAAAATGAATAAAACTAAATAAATGAAATACAAATTCTTCTAGCATGCATTGACATTGAGTGTGTGCAGTGGGTAACAAATACAACAGCTCTCCTCCAGACTTAATCTAAACATTCTAATACAAATATACAGTACAGAGACTAAAATAAAAGCTAGGGGAAGAGAAGTTACCCAATGCTTAGAAGTGAGCATACTAGAAGATTTGCGTGTAAACCAAGACAAAGAGCAGCATCCGCCATCCAGAAGAAGGACCTGCAGGGGGTGAGCTCCGCAAAAACACAAGAAAATATACAGACTAAAATGAAATACCACAAACGAAACTAAACTAGATGAAATAAAAATGCAGGAGAAGTAAGATAACTACTGGGGTTATTGTCTTCCCAGCACGACTTATTCAAATTTAAAACAGTTCTAGCTAATGGGTCTATGAAAAGAAAAGTGCACAGGTAACTATTCTAATATCCGTGTCGATAACGGGTACCGATACGGTGATAAAACAGTTACCCCTCTACCTAAATAATAGTACCTGCTCTTCTCAGGTAGAGGAAGCAGAAAGTTAGAAGTGGAGGAGGAGTCCTCCTCACTATTCTCACCAAAATATATGTCTTTGCCCAGCAAGGTATCGTCTTCTTCAGGACGGGTGCAGGAAGAGAAGGCAAGGAGTTGAGCTTCCACAATGGACGGGGATCAACCTTCTCACATAAGGGAATGCTCTCCTTATTGGCATGAGCAAGATGCTTCGATTCCTCCTGGAGTCCCTTTGAAGAATCAACATGCACAGGTTCAGACACTGAAGAAGGGTGGTCAGGAAACAAAAGAGAAGAATGACTTAAATAATAAAAAATCGGGGGAGTGGTCCCGGTCTCACTCCCATCAGGTTGGGGTAGTAAAATAATGTCGGCATTGTCAACAATGCTACAAGGTTCGATGGGAAAAATAGTGACCTTGCCCAAGATTTGGACTTCCTCTACCGGTGCTGAGGTAAAATCCTCCTCACCTAGAAGGTTTTCCTCCTCCATAGGAATAGGTATAATACATAGATCACCTGCCTCATTATGCAAAGCATCATCAACAATGTCGTCAGTGAAGAGCGTAGTGGTATGCACAACAGGGGGAGGAATATTGCTTGGATAAAAGTCAAGCACCGATTCTTCACAAAGAATCGAATCTACACATGGTGATATATGCACATGGGAGATGGACTCAGCTATGCCAGATCCTAGATCAGCCACACATCTGATAACAGTGTCCACATCATTCCCTTAAAAACATGAAGGTGGCACGGACACTTAACCAGATGTTGAATGTGTGCCGCCAGAGGTGGGAGTCTGGATGATCCGGATATCCGGCTCATCATCCTCGTCCAATTGGCGAAGATACTTGGCACAGTCCTTCAGGGCGTGATCTATGCTTTGACAAAATAAGCACCATTTTATATTACTCCTTGGTCGGGGCCGGAGAGGAATATAAAAATGGTACATGTGGAAAGGGTGAGTGGACATAAGACTTGGGCACAGGGTATGAAGGACCGTAGGAGAACGGTGTGTTAAAATATTTGATTTGAATCGTTTAGGAGTAAGCAGGAGTTGCATCAACTGAGTTAAAGCCAAACAACCACAATACCACACAGCAACACAAGAGACTTTATTGAATCACAAACTTCATTTACAGTGCGAGACATACATGGCGAGACATGATTCATAAGAATCGCGGAGACGAGAAGAACAAAACACACCAAAACAAATCTGGCGGCTAGACAAGCTGAGACCGCACAGACCGCTTGACTCCAGAAGTCGTCCAGCTTGTCCTGAGACTGCGCGAACAGAAAACAGACAAGCCGCCTGCACTGCAAGACCGCCACCTCAGACCGCACGAACTGGAGCTTTATTGGAATGAAGAACTGAAGTTGTCGCCAGACCACAACTCAGATCGCCTAACCGCTGAAGGTCGCCTGATCGCTGAGCTCGCTGCGAACAACACAAGAACGAACATAAACCAATTCGCAGACTGACCGCTGCCGAATTGTTTATTCAAGCCGCTGGGAATCACCAAGGAAGGAGACCGCACCTTGCTGACCGCAAACCTGCGAACACAACAAACAGTCAACTCGCTTCCGAGACCGCCCGACCTCAAAGTGAGACCGCACGAATTAACCCAGGCTCAATTCTTATAGTTCTAGTTATGAATGACGGGCCATGCACACCTATTTATAAGCGGGTAGACGGATGTCGTCACCGCACAAACTGGGATACTGTCACCACCCGTCAGATCACCAGCGGTCTCAAAAGACAGACCGCGCGATCAGACCACTTGGACGATCATCCGACCAACACCGCAGAACAGCAGGCAGATCACGCACAAGTCGCGCGAACACGAGACCACGCACAAGCCGCGCGGACACAAGATCGCTCCTACCTTTGATCACCAGGAGCAAACAAGAACCATTTGGACGACTTAGAACAAGTCGCCAGATCGCCAAGCACAAACCGCCCGGACATGTGGTCACACATAAGAACAGACCGCCCGGTCTTCCAACTAAGAAGACAGGCCAACCAGCAGATCAACTCGGGAACAGACCACAGCTACAAACAACAGACTGGCAGAACCAACAGTCCGCCAGAACAGACTGGCAGGGCCAGAGCGGCAATATATAAACACAAACCGCGCGGTCTCGGCGGTCTCTAAAAACAGACCGCCCGGTCTCCTCCACTTCACTTCAAAAAATTCAACACTCCCCCTTGAAGTGGGAAGAGGAGACTAGCCCGAGTAAACTTCGCAACAGTGTAAACGGTCCCTTCGCCAGCGGCTTTGTGAAGATGTCTGCGACATTGTCCGCACTCCGAACATGCTCGACTATAAGAGATCCTCCGAACACCTTTTCACGAATAAAATGGTGCTCAATCTCAATATGCTTGGTCCTCGCATGACAGACTGGATTATTAACCAGCTTGAGAGCACTCTCATTGTCCCCGCGTAGCTTAGTGGGACCTCGAACCTCCTCATGAACGTCCTCCACCAACCTCCTGAGCCAAACCGCTTCCTGAGCTGCCAAGGTCGAAGCCTTGTACTCCGCTTCTGTGCTAGATACGGACACCGAGTACTGCTTTTTGTTGTACCAAGAGATAGCTGTTGGGACCGTCATAAAGACATAACCAGACGTTGATCTCTGATCATCCACGTCTCCCCCATAGTCAGCATCCATGTATCCATGCAACTCCAAGCTTGACCCTCTCCTAAATAGGAGACCCAAATCAGAGGTCGACTTTACATATTTCAGAATCCCTTTAGCCGCCAGAAGATGATGCTTCTGTGGCTCTGCCATGTACCGACTCACTTTGCCAACTGCATAAGCAATATCAGGCCTCGTGATGGTCAAGTAAATCAAGCTCCCAACCAGAGCTCGGAACACCAACGGATCAGATAGAACTCTTCCCTCATCCTTCCAAAGTTTATGATGCTGTTCCAGAGGTATAGAGCTGCTCTTCCCTTCTTCCATGCCAAATCATTGAATGATCCGCTCCGCATATCCTTCCTGAGAAATGATCACTCCGCTCTCTCGCCTCTGGACCTCGAGTCCAAGGAAATGGTGAAGCTCCCCCAGATCCTTCATCTCGAACCTGATAGCAATCTCAGCTCTCAGCCTTGCTACCGCCTCCTTCGAGTTCCCGGTGAGAATCATGTCATCCACATACAGCAGCACAATAACCCGAAGCGCCCCCTCCTTCTTGACAAACAATCTAGAATCAGAGTCTGAAGCAAAGAACCTGCAGAATAAGAGATACTCCGCGATCTTTCCATACCACGCCCGAGACGCTTGCTTCAACCCATATAAGGCCTTCTTCAGTTTGCAGACGTAGTCCGGACTATCCTCCGAGATGAACCCCGATGGCTGGATCATGAAGATATCCTTGTCAATCTCTCCGTATAAGAAAGCATTCTTAACATCGAGCTGCCAAATCTCCCATCTACAAGATGCCGCCAAAGCAATAACAAATCGGATCGAATTCATCTTTGCCACTGGACTAAACGTCTCATCATAATCTTCACCATACTGCTGTGAGAACCCGCGAGCTACAAGGCGAGCCTTGTATCGCTCGATCATACCGTCAGCTTTCTTCTTGAGCTTGTAAACCCATTTGCATGTTACAGGGGTAATGCCCTTAGGCCTGGGAACTAGAGACCAAGTCTCATTCTTCTTGAGAGCATCCATCTCCTCTTGCATAGCAGTATCCCACTGCTTCACACCTTTGGCTTTCTCAAAGCTCGACGGTTCCCTCTCATCCAAGGGACCAGCGAAGAAACATGAAACAAAACTCACCATGTTTCCTCCTGTATATCGATCTGGTGGCTTGATAGTCCTCTTTGACCTCCTAAGAGGTTGCACCTGACTAACCACCTCCTCAGCTGCTTCTTCTGTGCAAGCTCCTCTTCCAGACGAACTTGGACCATCGCTCCCCCTGCTTCCAAAACCTGAAGCCTCCATCTCAGAGCTTGTCACAGCTGGAGCTCCTGGTGAAACAGGCAACTCCACATGAAGACTTCCCGCAGCTTTCCCTGCTTCATCAACCCTGCTCTCCGGTAATTCAACTCCTGAACTCTCCTTGTAGGAAGTCACTTCATTGAACACCACATCCCGAGATACCACTGATCTCTGTGTCTCAGTTTCCATGCATCTCCATCCTTTCTTCCGCTCATCATACCCAATAAAGACTAGCTTCCTTACTTTCGCATCTGGCTTTGTTTGAAGAGTATCAGGAATATGCACATAGCAGATTGACCCGAACACCCGAAGGTGTGCAACACTTGGTTTCTCCTTGAACATCAGCTCGTGAGGGGTCTTCATGTTGATTGGACTTAGAGGCATCCTGTTGATGATGTAAGTCGCACAAGACATTCCCTCCGCCCAAAAAAAACTTTGGGATACTCTTGGCATGAAGCCAGCATTTGCAGGTTTCCGTCAGATGACGGATCTTCCTCTCCGCAACGCCATTCTGCTGTGGAGTATGGGCACAAGTGATCTCTCTCCGAACGCCGTGTTTCCTGCAAAAACTTGAGAACTCACCAGAGGTGAACTCCCCACCATTATCAGTTCTCAATTTTTTCACCCGCAGGCCTAACCGTCCATCCACCAGCTCCTTGAACTCCACAAACTTCGCAAAGGCTTCCGACTTCTCTTTCAAAAAATACACCTAGACATATCTTGTGTAATCGTCAATCAACACCAACATATATTTGTTGCCTCCAAGGCTTGGGGTGGCAGTCGGTCCCATCAAATCACCGTGAATGCACTCCAACGGTGCTTTGCATCTTGTTTGCGATTTATCAAATGGAAGTCGATGAGACTTACCAAACTGACATCCAGCACAAACATGACCGTCTCCATAAGAGGACAAGCTAGGCAAGCTCTTGACAAGGCCCCTTACCGCCATAGC
The DNA here is from genome assembly GCA_033032865.1 of Dactylorhiza incarnata. NCBI lineage: Eukaryota > Viridiplantae > Streptophyta > Magnoliopsida > Asparagales > Orchidaceae > Dactylorhiza > Dactylorhiza incarnata. Next base: position 524,549 of record JAWHQI010000300.1, on the reverse strand, counting down.
CTTCAATTTGTCCATGCCAACCTGCCCCAACCTTTCATGCCAGATAGCCGCGCTATCGTTGGTCTTCATCTTATCAACATAGGTACTTGTCGGTAACACGAACAAGTCCTTCACCCATTTTCCAATATGGATAACATCTCCCTTTATCTCCGGTTGAGTTTTAAGAAATTTCACTTCTGTTGGGCCAAACAGAACGTGATAACCGGCATCGACCGCATTGGTCACAGAGAAGAGATTCTTCTTCATACCAGGCACGTGATAAACACTCATCAAGGTGAGTGGACCCTTATCACTACTCAGGGAGACAACGTCTTCTTGTTTGACAGCATGAACAGAATTATCAGCCGTAATGATAGCATCGTTACCTGAGTAAGGCGCCAAAGAAGAGAACTTTGATTCATCCCAGGTGAGATGATGTCCACACCCTGAATCAACAATCCAATCCTCTTCGAAGTTGATGGCAGCTAAGGCCTTAACGGGCATCGCTGTCATATTAGCCGCAAAGGCTCCTCCCCATCCAGCTTCATCAGACTTTGGCTTCTCCTTCTCTGCTACATGTCCCGACTAAAGATTAACCCGACAATCCTTCTTGAAGTGGCCGGTCTTATTGCACCTGAAGCACCTTGGTCCATCTCCCTTCTTCTTCCCATCAGACTTAGGAGCATAACCCCTATCCTGCTGACCTGAAGTAGAGGGTCCATCATAACCCGGCTTCTTCTTCTCCCACTTATTCTTCTTCCCAGAGAACAACACATCACTATCTCCCCCAGAGATAGAAGTCCCTGCCATCTGTCTTGCCAAACATTCTTGCGTAGCAAGTAAGTTCTCCAGCTCCAACAGAGATGGTTGATTTGCCCAACCTTGAACTGAAGTCACAAAGGCAAGATACTCCTTCCGCAACCCACGGATGATATGCCTCTTCAGTTTTGCTGTGAGGTTCTTCATCTTGAGAAAGAAAGTAGAAACAGAAAGATCGCCTTGAGAGGCCTTCACCAATCATTTTCAAGAAACTGTAGCCGAGCTTAATTCTTCTTATTAAAGAGCCCGTCCAAAGACGTCCAAATCTCAGCAGCAGATTTACATCCAATGATGTGGTCAAACAGCACCGGTGAGATAGCCCTCTTGAGTGTGAACTCTGCCTTAGCATTAGTCCTCCTCCAAAGTCTCACCTCTGCCATATTATCTCCTGCTAAAAACACTTCTTGTGTGTCTTCTCCTCCAACTTTCTCCCATTGATCCTCGCCAAGTAAATAGCTCTTCATACACGACCTCCATTTCTTATAGTTAGTCGATGTAAGGAGTCCAATACCAAGCCCTCTTGCGAATCCACCTTCCATGGCAATCTATGTGGTCTTTTCTTCACAAAGATGATGGCAACTCAAGTTGATCACTGCTTATCCACTCCAACAACCTGCCTCTGATACCATGTTAAATTTTTTAATTTGAATCGTTTAGGAGTAAGCAGGAGTTGCATCAACTGAGTTAAAGCCAAACAACCACAATACCACACAGCAACACAAGAGACTTTATTGAATCACAAACTTCATTTACAGTGCGAGACATACATGGCGAGACATGATTCATAAGAATCACGGAGACGAGAAGAACAAAACACACCAAAACAAATCTGGCGGCTAGACAAGCTGAGACCGCACAGACCGCTCGACTCCAGAAGTCATCCGGCTTATCCTGAGACCGCGCGAACAGAAAACAAACAAGCCGCCTGCACTGCAAGACCGCCATCTCAGACCGCACGAACTGGAGCTTTATTGGAACGAAGAACTGAAGCTGTCGCCAGACCACAACTCAGATCGCCTAACCGCTGAAGGTCGCTTGATCGCTGAGCTCGCTGCGAACAGCACAAGAACGAACATAAACCAGTTCGCAGACTGGCCGCTGCCGAACTGTTTATTCAAGCCGCTGGGAATCACCAAGGAAGGAGACCGCAACTTGCTGACCGCAAACCTGCGAACACAACAAACAGTCAACTCGCTTCCGAGACCGCCCGACCTCAAAGTGAAACCGCACGAATTAACCCAGGCTCAGTTCTTACAGTTCTAGTTATGAATGACGGGCCATGCACCCCTATTTATAAGCGGGTAGATGGATGTCGTCACCGCACAAACCGGGATACAGTCACCACCCGTCAGATCACCAGCGCTCTCAAAAGATAGACCGCGACCACTTGGACGATCATCCGACCAAGACCGCAGAACAGCAGGCAGATCGCGCACAAGTCGCGCGAACACGAGACCGCGCGCAAGCCACGCGGACACAAGATCGCTCCTCCCTTAGATCACCAGGAGCAAACAAGAACCATCTGACCGACTTAGAACAAGTCGCCAGATCGCCAAGCACAAACCGCCCGGACAGGCGGTCACACATAAGAACAGACCGCCCGGTCTTCCAACTAAGAAGGCAGGCCAACCAGCAGATCAACTCGGGAACAGACCGCAGCTACAAACAACAGACCGGCAGAACCAGCAGTCCGCCAGAACAGACCGGCAGGGCCAGACTGGCAATATATAAACACAAACCGCGCAGTCTCGGCGGTCTCTAAAAATAGACCGCTCGGTCTCCTCCACTTCACTTCAAAAAATTCAACATGGTGCTCCATACACTGGGCCACGAGAATTATGCCCACCATCTCCAGTAGGGCATTTATCACAATCGTAGGAATTATATCTACACCAACGACAACGGACATTAAACGAAGCCCACATTGTGAAGATATCAAGATTCAATAGAAAATCACAATTGTGTTAAACACTACACCTAACAATAAATTACTAAGACAACCTAATATAAAACAAGAAAATGGAATAAGAAGAACTGAAATAAAATAAAGGATGCAATTTACAAATGGAAGAAATTCTATCTCTCAGTTCTCCCTCTCCAGAAACTCACACGACTGTATTCCCCGGCAACGGCGCCAAAAACTTGATGCGCGAATCTAGCACACCGCTATAGGCGGGAGCGAGACTACGGCACGAAACGGCAGTGTACCGATCGTTCAAGTAATATAAAATGTGGGAGTGACTCCCCAAGTTTCAAATCTCTAAGGAACATAGTAAGGTGTAGTTATCCATGGAGGAAGGACTTGAGATTGAAGTCCTGTAGGTCGGATGGATTGTGCAAAAGGGGTGATTTGGATTGTGGAAAATAAAAGAAAAGAACTAAACTACTCCTATGCAGGATGCTATGCGCTGCTTCGCCGGGCGGATGGAAACTATGCAGGCTGCTATGCACTGCTTCGCTAAGCGGATGGACGAGAAGGCAAGCGGAAGAGGTGAGTGTAACTGCGGAAAGGTTTGAGGGCTGTTAGCACCTCTTGGCTAGGGGGATGGATTACACGGGCCGTTAGCACCGCATAGCTTAGCGGATGGAAGAGTAGGCTTGCAGATGGAATGGGCGAGTAGTCAGGCGAAATGGAGTGGAGGGTTTGCGGAGTGGAATGGAGTGGGGGTGGAATCGGCGCACTTCAAGTACATTCTACACAAATAAGCATTTTCACAACAATGAAAATAGCACTATAAATCAAGAGTCTAGAATGACATACATCATCAAATAGTAAAGATTACATTCATATACATCCATACAAGTAGAGAAAAAGGCAAGAGATACGAGCGAATATGGAGGCTTGTTGTAGATTCTCAGTAGGAATCATCGGGTTGTCAATCCGCGTCCTAGCTCGATCCCAACTATCGTCTAGGGTAGAGGAGGGTTGTCACTTCCTCCCAAATGGACTCGTCTTCTCCGGTAAACTACAATCCAGTCACGTCTGATACGAAGAACTCTTGCTTGGTGATGAAGATGAAGGTGGAATCCTTTCCTTGAAGCACTTGGATGATGGAAGTGGCATAGGGCAAAGCCCTCATGGAAGGCGGAAAAAAACGGAGCTGGAGCTCCCCTTGCGGCGGAAATGGCGGAACAGGTTAATCGATCCCGATTAGGTTAAAGTCTGCGGCTTTTATAGAAAACTGTCAGAAATTTGGTCACACACGGTCAAACGCACGACTGTGTATGGACCGTGCGATATTAAATGTACAGAAAGCCCAGGAAGATGAAGCAGATCACCCGGGCAATTTTTCTCACGCGCGGTCAAACCCGACCGTGCGTAAAAATGCACGAGCAAATCCAGAAAGCTCGAAATTAGGCCAATCAGGAGAGATTGTGTGTTTCCTTCGTGCACGGGAGAACTGCCCGTGCATAAACAAAATGCACGATCAGGGGTAGAACACCATATTTGCTAGCCGATCATTGCGCACGGGCACAGCCGTCCGTGCGTGAAAAAAATGCACGACCGTGCAATTCATGCAGACATGAATTCTGGGCAATATGGATGATCTGCCCACCTACACAGCAAATAACACAGCCATCACATAGCTGGGAATACCCTTCTAGCACAAGCATAATAACATAAAAAGAATGGGGAGCATAATGTGCTTACCCCCCCCCCCCCCCCACCAACAATAAAGCGCGCAATTGCACCCCACACTGGGCCAAAACATTGCACTTATAGTGAAACTATGTCCAAGTAGAATATAAGAAATTCAGGACTGAAATTGCAGTGCAAATGCAAGAAAACTAGCCCGAATGAGTCCATAAAACACTATAAATATCGGACTCATCACAAGGCCCGGAGTGGTCGGTGAATAGCGCATGCGTTCAAACCGTGGACGATCGTATGAGGGGCATGCCCTTACGACGTCGGGACCTTACTGTGGGGAGAAGAGCTGACCTTCGATCGGCGGTAGTGCGAAGTCCCGGGGACAGGGCCCCAAAGTTAATGATAAAAAGTGTTTGTGACGGTGAGGAAGATGTATGTTATTTTTACTCAAACATAAGTGTCGGTATTAAAACATATTTTTCATAGTAGAGAGTTGGTTTGCGTGAGTCCGAGCTCGCGGATTTTTACATAATATAAGATAAGTTTACGCGATTCTAAGCTCGCGGCTTTGTACATAATATAAGATAAATTTGTGCGAGTCTGAGGTCGCGGCTTTGTACATAATATAAGATAAGTTTGCGCGAGTCTGAGCTCGCGGCTTTATACATAATATAAGATAAGTTTGTGCGAGTCTGAGCTCGCATCTTTGTAGATAATATAAGATAAGTTTGTGCGAGTCTGAGCTTGCGGCTTTGTATATAATATAAGATAAGTTTGCGCGAGTCTGAGGTCGCTGCTTTGTACATAATATAAGATAAGTTTACGCGAGTTTGAGCTCGCGGCTTTGTACATAATACAAGATAAGTTTGCGGGAGCCTGAGCTCGCGACTTTGTACATAATATAAGATAAGTTTGCGCGAGTCGGAGCTCACAACTTTTTGCGTGATAAAAGATTCAAATTACTGATAAAAGCGGTGCAGGTTCTGGGCGTTCCAGGTACGTGGTAGAGTTTTCCCTCCCGCCATTCTGAGCATGTATGTTATGGGCTTTACGATGGTAGTGACAACGTATGGACCTTCCCAAGTTGGCGAGAATTTATCTCCTTGCAGGCCTTTACCGGCTGCCTTGATGCTGCATGGGATCAGATCCCCTACATTGACTGGCCTGTGTTTCACCCTTCGATCGTAAAGTCGGGCCACACATCTTTGGTAGTGAGTTATGCGTTGGGCAGCTGTATTCTTGACTTATGTAATTAAGTTTAGGTTTTCTCGGAGCAACTCGCCGTTCTTTTCGGTATCAAAGGTTTTTGCGCGACTGCTGGGGATGCTGATGTCTACGGGGATGATCGTCTTTGTGCCGTAACAGAGATTGTACGGAGCTTCCCCTATGGGAGTCCTTTTTGTTATACTATATGCCCACAGAACATTTGGAAGCGCGTCCACCCACTGCCCTCCTTCCTCCTAGAGGCGGGTTTTGAGTCATTTGAGGATGGTGCGATTTGTTACTTCAATATGGCCATTTATTTGTGGGTGAGCTATGACCATATGGCGAAGGTTAATCTTCAAGTCTTCGCACATCTTGGTGAATGACTTTCCGGTGAACTGAGTGTCATTGTCGGCGATGATTATTGTCGGGATTCCAAAATGTTAGATGATGTTCTTCCACACAAACTGTTTGGCATTCTCCTCAGTGATTTTGGCGAGGGGTTCAGCTTCTACCCACTTTGTGAAGTAATCAATAGCCATGATGATAAACTTTATCTGGTCGGAGGCCATGGGGAGGGGGCCGAGGAGATCGATCCCCCACTGAGCGAATGGTCAGGCGCCTTGGAGTGCCGCAAGCGCTACTAGGGGATGATGATGGACGTTTGCATGGAGCTGGCAGCTTTTACAGTTTTGAATGAATTCTGCGGCGTCCTTTTCATTGTTGGCCAATAAAACCCCTTACGCGGGATCTTTCGAACCAGAGCTCTTGTGCCTAGGTGCTCTCCTCATATCCCGCCATGGACTTCCTTTAAGGCATACTCTGCTTCTGCTGCCAGAAGGCACTTTAGGTCGGGCCCAGAGAAGGCCCTCATGTAAAGCTCCCCTTCGATGATAACGTATGGGGCGGATCGCATTCGCATCCGTCGTGCTTCTAAGCGGTCATTGGGCAGGTCTCCATGTTCAATGTAGGCTCGGAGGGGTGTCATCCAGGATGGTCCCTCTTCGCTAATTTTGGTGATCTCCAATGTCCCGGGAATGCTGGGAGTCACGATGTCTTCGATTCGGTGCCTCCGAGATTGATAGATAGAAGGACAGGTTGCGAGTTTGGAGAGTGTGTCAGCTCGGGAATTCTGCTCCCTGGGGATGTGCAGAATTTGGTGCGATGATACTTTTTGTAGGAGGGATTTCACGAGTATGAGATATTGTGTCATTTGGTCATTCTTTGCCTCGTAATTTCCCTCAACTTGCGAGACCACGAGCTGCGAGTCGGTGTAGATTGTCAGGTTCTCTGTCTTGCAGTCGACGGTAAGTATTAGTTCGGAAATTAGATCCTCAAACTCAGCTATGTTGTTGGTTGCTGGGAACTTCAACCTGAGGTCGAACTCTAAAGTGATGCCCTCCGGACTGATTAGGAGCAATCCTGCTTCGGCCCCTTCGGCCGAAAAAGCCCTCATCGACATAGAGAGTCCAACGAGCGGCGGAGATATCTTTAACAGGGGAGGTCTCCAGAGGTAGACTATTCTCTACGATGATATCGGCGAGCACTTGGGATTTGATGTCCGGTCGCGGTAACAATTGGATGTCGAACTTGTCCAGTTCGGCTGCCCACTTTACTAGTCTCCTGGATACTTTTGGCTTCTGGAGAATAGCCCGTAATGGTAACTGAGTCAACACCTTTATCGTATGGGCCTGGAAGTAGGGTGGAAGCTTTCCTGTTGAAGAGACAAGGGTGATGGTCGTCTTATCGGCCATTGGGTATCTGGCTTCGACGTCGGTGAGGAGCTTGCTGAGGTAATAAACATGTCATTGGACTCCTCCTTTGTCTTTTACGAGCACCAAACTGACGGTCGTGAGGGATATTGCTAGGTAAAGGAACAAGACTTCTCCACGGATAGGTTTTGATAAGAGAGGGGGCGAAGCCAGGTACTACTTGAGGTGTTCAAAGGACGTCTAACATTCGTCCATCCACTGGAACCCAGAGTGATGTGCCCCTCGAAGGATTTTGAAGAGGGGGGATATTTATCTGGTGTCTGTGCTAGAAATCGCGAAAGAGCATCAATCCTTCCATTTAAGAGATGGACCTGCTTGATGGAATGGGGTGGTGACATGTCTCCCAGCGCCTTGATCTTTTCTGGGTTTGCCTCGATCCCTCGACGGGTTATCATGAATCCCAGGCATTTTCCTGCCGTTACACCAAATACACATTTGATGGGGTTGAGACGCATTTGGAAACGACGAAAGAGATGAAAGCACCCTTCCAGATCTTCTAAGTGGTCATGGTGGTGGATGCTTTTTACCAGCATGTCGTCCACATAGACCTCCATTGTGCTTCCGATGAGATCTTTGAATACTTTGTTCATTAGCCTCTGGTAGGTTGCCCGGACGTTCTTGAGGCTGAAGGGCATGACTTTGTAGCAGTAAACTCCTTTATCTATTCAGAATGCGGTGTGCTCCTCGTCTTCCGGGTTCATTCTGATTTGGTTGTAGCCTGAGTACGTGTCCATGAAGTCGAGGATCTCATTGTACAACCCTCATATTTTCTGAGTCGGTGTGACCCGACATGGATGAGGTCGTGGTAGAGAGGGTGACCGCGATGCAGTAGACCGAACCATTGAAGGTTGTGAAAGACCAAAAAGACAAGGGGGTCGATTTTCTTGGTCGAGTGTACCTTGGGTCCACTCTCCCAAGGCCCCAGGCGAGTGGACCCTTGATCCACTCACCCAAGGACCCAGGCGAGTGGACCATTGGTCCACTCGCCTGAGTGGGGGTGCGAGTGGACCAAGGGTCCACTTGCCCAAGGGTCCACTCGCCATAGGGTGTGGGCGAGTGGACCCGTGGTCCACTCGCCCCATGCAGTTGGGCGAGTGGACCAAGGGTCCACTCGCCCGAAGGGTGGAGTGGACCGTAAGGTCCACTCGCCCAGTTATGGCGGTGTACCTCGGTCCACTCGTTCAACCCCCGGTAGGGGGGAGTGGACATCTCGTCCTCCACTCCCCCCCCCCCCCCCCCCCTTCTTGTTTTGACCGTCCAGGTTCGTCGTTAAGCTACGCATAGCAGAATTTTGGCTATCCGCAGCCCAATTTTGGGAAGTCTATAAATAGACCCCCATGGGCACCTTGGGAAGGGTTGGTCTCCACCTCTCTCCTCGTGTGTGTCTTGTGAGCAAGCACTACCCCCTCCCCCCCCCCCCCCCCCCCTCCCCCCTTGTTAGTGAAGGTTGGTGGTGAGGTGAGCTTTAGTGCCCTCCAAGGTGCCCAGGCTCAGCATTGGCTTGGGAGGGGATGTTTCTTATGATCTTTCGGGTGTGTGGTGGGACCTCCGCGTTGCAGCTTTAGGGGTCCATTTGCGGACTTAGGTGTTCTTCAAGGGCAAATTTTCTTCAGTTCTTAATGACTAGTCAAGGGTTCTAGCTCGGGTCAAGTAAGGGTTGGCTGCATCTCCCTTTCTAACGTCGAGACCAGTTCTTTGGTTTCAACATTATGGTGCGGTTAGCGTGGAAGCAGCTACTTCAGAAATCTCTGAGCAAGTCTCATGGCTGGAAGCGATGAGCTGGGGACTCACACCCTATCAACGAGTTTGTGAAGAAGGGTAATTTTGACGAGTTCAGGAAGTCGATCCTAGAGCTCTTGCGGGTCGCACTCCTCCCTTGCGGTGAGTGCTCGACACCACCCGCACCCATGCTCGCCTCACAATCTCCGATGGAGGCGGAGCAAGCACATCAGCAAGGGAAGGAACTGGCCATAGGGGAAGGCTCGGGTCTTCAAGCAAGAGTGCTCTTGAACAGCACTCCTGGGACCGGCTACCCTAGTATGGAGGCAGAGAGAATGCCTTCGACTCGCCAGGGAGGATGGGGAAGTCCCTTCTGTGAGCTGATCATCTCAGCTCCCGTTCCAGATGGGTTCAGCGAGCCTGACATGTCTTACTACGCAGGGAAGAATGACCCTATTCAGCATCTCCATTGGTTTGAAGACATGGCCTCGATCAGGCAAATATCGGATGCCTTTAAATGCAGACTCTTCGCGCTCATGTTCAGTGGGAAGGCGAGAGACTAGTTCCACCAACTCCCAGTGGGAACCATCTACAGCTTCGAGGACCTGTGCCGAAGTTTCTTGCTAAGGTTCTCCACTTCAAAGAAGAGGAGGAAGGGGGCGGAGGCCCCGTTCTTGGTTCGGCAAAGGCCAGGGGAGACGTTGGGGAGTTACGTGGATAGATTCCAGGAGGAAGTCCTCCTTGTCATTGAGGTGCACGGGTATACCCTGCAGCTGGCTTTCACCCTCGGCTTACAGCAGGGGCTGTTCAGGATGAGCTTGACTCGGTACCCACCCCTGTCTTTCGAAGAGCTGATGGAGTGCGCTACTCGAGAAATTGAGTGTGAGGCCACAAACCAGGAGTTCATGGCAAGATTGGCCAAGGGTGATAAAGAGGAGAAGGAGGAGAAGAAAGAGCAAGGAGGGAAGAAGAAGGAGGAAGCAAGAAGTCAGGGGGACCAGGGACCCCCCGTTGGGCAGGAGCAAGGATGGTGGTTTCAACTACCAGTCGCTCGACCGACCTGGAGGCCGCCAGGAGGACTCCCTCAAGGCCCAGGAAGAGGCCATTTCCAAGGGAGAGGAAACTTTCAGGGGGAACAGGGACTGTTCAACCCAGCAGGGTGGTAGCCGTGTACAACCCTGAATTCGCCAAGTGTTTTTCCGAGACCCAGGAGTCCCTTGGAATGTTGTGTGGTAACATAGGCCCAGGCAGGAAGAGTAGGGGCAGAGGGGGGTGAGCAGGGTGGGAGCCAAGCCCCTTGCTCGCCCCAGAGCCCTTAGGGGGCGAGCAGGGTGGGAGCCAAGCCCCTTGCTCGCCCCAGATCCCTTAGGGGGCGAGCCGGGAGGGGGCCAAGCCCCTGGCTCGCCCCAGAGCCCTTATGGGGCGAGCCGGGAGGGGGCCCAAGCCCCCGACTCACCCCAGAGCCCTTAGGGGGAGAGCCGGGATGGGACCCAGCCCCCTGCCTCACCCCAGAGCCCTTAGGGGGCGAGCCGGGAGGGGCCCAAGCTCCTGGCTCGCCCCAGAGCCCTTAGGGGGCGAGCCGGGAGGGGGCCCAAGCCCCCGGCTCGCCCCAGAGCCCTTCGGGGGCTAGCCGGGAGGGGGCCCAGCCCCCTGGCTCGCCCCAGAGCCCTTAGGGGGCGAGCCGGGAGGGGGCCCAAGCCCCTGGCTTGCCCCAGAGCCCTTAGGGGGCGAGCCGGGAGGGGGCCCAAGCCCCTGGCTCGCCCTAGAGCCCTTAGGGGGCGAGCCGGTAGGGGGCCCAAGCCCCTGGCTCGCCCCAGAGCCCTTAGGGGGCGAGCCGGGAGGGGGCCCAGCCCCCTGGCTCGCCCCAGAGCCCTTAGGGGGCAAGCCGGGAGAGGGCCAAGCCCCTGGCTCGCCCTAGAACCCTTAGGGGCGAGCCGGGAGGGGGGCCAGCCCCCTAGCTCGCCCCAGCTCCGAAGTAGGAGGCGGTCTGCATTTAGCGTCTCAGAACAACGGGACTTGGCTATCCGCAGCCACTTCCGGGGGTATATTGGTATTTTCAGGGACCGATTTTTGGTTATTTGCAGCCCAACTTCAGAAATCCTATAAATAGGACCAAGGGGGCATCATTTGGAGGCAAGGTCATTCTAGGCTAGCTCTATCCCTCTCTCTCCCTCCCCAAGTCTCTCTAGTGGGTGAGGAGAGCCTCCATTGGTGCCCAAGCTTAGTAGTGGCTTGGGAGAGGAAGTTCCTAAGTGGCCTCTGGGTGTGTGGCGGGACCTCCCCACTAATCCCTTGGTCCAGTCCATAGTTCCTCAACCTTCAACCTAGAGCTCTCCCTTGGGGGGAGTAAGGGTTGGTCGCCCCTAAGCTTGTTGAGGGCCCCAAACTCCACAGAGACTGAGAAATCGGTTTCAACATTATGGTGCGGTGAGCGTGGAGTGTGACCGATTCAAGAAACCCTCAAGATGAGTTCCATGGACGGAGGTGGAGAAAGATTCGACCCAAGTCACTCCCAGCCCCCGGTGGCTGGGGTGACGTTGGAGATGTTCAAAAATTTCAAGCAAGAGGTCTTACAGACCGTCCAGGTTGCTTTCTCCATGATAGTCAGAGGTTGAAGAGATGGTCCGGAGATCCCGCCCCAGCAGGTGGACGAGGGAACTCTCGGCCAGCAGTCCAGGAAAGAGGTACCAGTGGGGGGGAGGTGGGGAGATGTCATACCCCCACTCGCCCATCCCCAAGGGGGCGAGCTCAGGAGGGGGGTGCCCTCCCAGCTCGCCCCGCCCCTTCAAGGTGGCGAGCTCAGGAGGGGGGCGCCCTCCCAGCTCGCCCCGCCCCTTCAAGGGGGCGAGCTCAGGAGGGGGGGGGGGCCTCCCAGCTCGCCCCTTCAAGGGGACGCCCTCCCAGCTTGCCCCGCCCCTTCAAGGGGCGAGCTCATAAGGGGGCGCCCTCCCAGCTCGCCCCGCCCCTTCAAGGGGGCGAGCTCAGAAGGGGGGCGCCCTCCCAGCTCGCCCCTCCCCTTCAAGGGGACAAGCTCAGGAGGGGGGCGCCCTCCCAGCTCGCCCCGCCCCTTCAAGGGGGCAAGCTCAGGAGGGAGGCGCCCTCCCAGCTCGCCCCGCCCCTTCAAAGGGGCGAGCTCAGGAGGGGGCACCCTCCCAGCTCGCCCCGCCCTTTCAAGGGGGAGAGCTCAGGAGGGAGGCGCCCTCCCAGCTCGCCCCACCCCTTCTAGCCCAGCCCCAAAGGGGGGTGAGCGGGGAGGCAACCGGCCCCTACTCGCCCCGCCCTGGAAGGAGTCAAGTGAAGGTTGGTGGGCGAAGCCACCCCGGGTGGCTGTTACCCAATAGCCCGGCGAGCGCAGAGGCCAGCAAGTCGACTTCGCGAGAGCAAGGAGGGGGGAACTTCAAGAGGAAAAGATCCAACTTCCCAAGGTGGAGGCAGGGACCAAGGGCAGCCCCTCCACCGCCTCCGAAAACTATGGCGATCGGCGGGGGAAGAAGGAGGAGAGCCAGGAAAGCAGAAAGAAGAGGAAGAGGAGGGGTAGGGTGGAGTTATCCTACTGTGACTTCCACCAGGAGGAAGGTCACGCGACATCCACCTGCCCCGAATTTTTGGAAATAAGGGAGGCAATGGGAACAATGCGACAATGACACTAACCGAAGGGGATCGAGGAGGACAGGACCTAGGATGTTGGAGACAAAGAGAGGATGTCCCAAGATAAGTGGTGGCGACCAAAAACGCTTGTACCAATAAATCCACGTAGTGCGATGGTTTGTTTCCATACTTAGTTCCTTTTTCTTGCATACAATATTATAACTAACAAGGTTGTATATGTTTGGTGCTGGAATGCCCCAGATCGATTCCTCTCCCGGGCTCTCACTAGACGGGGGGTTCTGGTTGATCTCTGGAGAGGCTGGCAAGGTGGTATATGTTTGGTGCTGGAATGCCCCAGATCGATTCCGCTCCCGGGCTCTCACTAGACAGGGGGTTCAGGTTGATCTCTGTAGAGGCTGGCAAGGTGGTATATGTTTGGTGCTGGAATGCCCCAGATCGATTCCGCTCCCGGGCTCTCACTAGACGGGGGGTTCAGGTTGATCTCTGGAGAGGCTAGCAAGGTGGTATATGTTTGGTGCTGGAATGCCCCAGAACAATTCCGCTCCCGGGCTCTCACTAGATGGGGGGTTCAGGTTGATCTCTGGAGAGGCTGGCAAGGTGGTATATGTTTGGTGCTAGAATGCCCCAGATTGATTACGCTCCCGAGCTCTCACTAGACGGGGGGTTCAGGTTGATCTCTGGAGAGGCTGGCAAGGTGGTATATGTTTGGTGCTGGAATTCCCCAGATCGATTCCTCTCCCGGGCTCTCACTAGACGAGGGGTTTAGGTTGATCTCTAGAGAGGCTGGCAAGGTGGTATATGTTTGGTGCTGGAATGCCCCAGATCGATTCCGCTCCCGGGCTCTCACTAGACGGGGGTTCAGGTTGATCTCTGGAGAGGCTGGCAAGGTGGTATATGTTTGGTGCTGGAATGCCCCAGATCGATTCCGCTCCCGAGCTCTCACTAGACGGGGGGTTCAGGTTGATCTCTAGAGAGGCTGGCAAGGTGGTATATGTTTGGTACTGGAATGCCCCAGATCGATTCTGTTCCCGGGCTCTCACTAGATGGGGGTTCAGGTTGATCTCTGGAGAGGCTGGCAAGGTGGTATATGTTTGGTGTTGGAATACCCCAGATCGATTCCGCTCCCGAGCTCTCACTAGACGGGGGGTTCAGGTTGATCTCTGGAGAGGCTGGCAAGGTGGTATATATTTGGTGCTGGAATGCCCCAGATCGATTCCGCTCCCGGGCTCTCACTAGACGGGGGGTTCAGGTTGATCTCTGGAGAGGCTGGCAAGGTGGTATATGTTTGGTGCTGGAATGCCCCAGATCGATTCCGCTCCCGGGCTCTCACTAGACGGGGGGTTCAGGTTGATCTCTGGAGAGGATGGCAAGGTGGTATATGTTTGGTGCTAGAATGCCCCAGATCGATTCCGCTCCCGGGCTCTCACTAGACGGGGGGTTCAGGTTGATCTCTGGAGAGGCTGGCAAGGTGATAAGTCTTTGGTGCTGCAGTTCCCCCGGGATGGTTCCGCTGACCGGGCTCTCACTAGCCGGCAGGTTCAGGTTGACCTCCCAGGGAAGCTATGTTCTTCACCCCTCGGATGGTTCCGCTGACCGGGCTATCACTTGCCGGCAGGTGCAGGTTGACCTCCCAGGGAGGCTATGTTATTTTCCCCACGGATGGTTCCGCTGACCGGGCTCTCACTAGTCGGCAAGTGCAGGTTGACCTCCCAGGGAGGCTATGTTCTTTTCTCCCGAGGTGGTCTCGCTAGTCGGGCTCTCGCTAGCCGGCAGGGTTGGAAGACCACTCAGGGTGGCTATATGTTTTTCTCCCGAGGTGGTCTCGCTAGCCGTGCTCTCGCTAGCCGGCAGGGTTGGAAGACCACTCAGGGTGGCTGTATTTTTCCCGAGGTGGTCTCGCTAGCCGGGCTCTCACTAGCCGGCAGGGTTGGAAGACCTCTCGGGGAGGCTAGGTATTTTTCCCGAGGTGGTCTCGCTAGCCGGCTCTCACTAGTCGGCAGGGTTGGAAGACCTCTCGGGGAGGCTATGAATTTTCCCCCGAAGTGGTCTCACTAGCCGGGCTCTCACTAGCCGGCAGAGTTGGAAGACCTCTCGGGGAGGCTATGTATTTTACCCCGAAGTGGTCTCGCTAGCCGGGCTCTCACTAGCCGGCAGAGTTGGAAGACCTCTCGGGGAGGCTATGTATTTTTCCCGAGGTGGTCTCGCTAGCCGGGCTCTCACTAGCCGGCAGGGTTGGAAGACCTCTCGGGGAGGCTAGGTATTTTTCCCGAGGTGGTCTCGCTAGCCAGGCTCTCACTAGCCGGCAGGGTTGGAAGACCTCTCGGGGAGGATATGTATTTTTCCCGAGGTGGTCTCGCTAGCCGGGCTCTCACTAGCCGGCAGGGTTGGAAGACCTCTCGGGGAGGCTAGGTATTTTTCCCGAGGTGGTCTCACTAGGCGGACTCTCACTAGCCGGCAGGGTTGGAAGACCTCTCGGGGAGGCTAGGTATTTTTCCCGAGGTGGTCTCGCTAGCCGGGCTCTCACTAGCCGGCAGGGTTGGAAGACCTCTCGGGGAGGCTATGTATTTTTCCCCAAGGTGGTCCCGCTAGCCGGGCTCTCACTAGCCGGCAGGGATGGAGGACCTCTCGAGGAGGCTTTATGTTTTCTCTCAAAGTAGCTCCGTTAGCCGGATTCCCAGCGACGCTCGTCGAATATGCAGGGTTGGATGTTTCTTTCCGAGCGCGTACCTCGCTCAAAAAGAGCAGGGATTGTGTACAGCCGTGAATTCACCGAGTGTTTTTCCGAGACTCAGGAGTCCCTTAGAACGTTGTGTGGTAACATAGGACCAGGCAGGAAGAGTAGGGGCAGAGGGGAGCGAGCAGGGTGGGAGCCAAGCCCCTTGCTCGCCCCAGAGCCCTTAGGGGCGAGCAGGGTGGAAGCCAAGCCCCTTGCTCACCCAGAGCCCTTAGGGTGCGTGCCGGGAGGGGGCCAAGCCTCTGGCTCACCCCAGATCCCTTAGGGGGCGAGACGGGAGGGGTCCCAAGCCCCCGGCTCGCCCCAAAGCCCTTAGGGGGCGAGTCGGGAGGGGGCCCAGCCCCTGGCTCGCCCCAGAGCCCTTAGGGGGCGAACTGGGAGGGGGCCCAAGCCCCCGGCTTGCCCCAGAGCCCTTAGGCGGCAAGCCGGGAGGGGGCCCAAGCCCCCGGCTCGCCCCAGAGCCCTTAGGGGGCGAGCCGGGAGAGGGCCCAGCCCCCTGGCTCGCCCCAGAGCCCTTAGGGGGCGAGCCGGGATGGGGCCCAAGCCCCTGGCTCTCCCCAGAGCCCTTAGAGGGCGAGCCGGGAGGGGGCCCAAGCCCCTGGCTCGCCCCAGAGCCCTTAGGGGGTGAGCCGGGAGGGGGCTTAGCCCCCTGGCTCGCCCCAGAGGCCTTAGGGGGCAAGCCGGGAGAGGGCCAAGCCCCTGGCTCGTCCCAGAACCCTCAGGGGGCGAGATGGGAGGGGGGACAGCCCCTTGGCTCGCCCCATCTCCGAAGTAGGAGGCGGTCTGTGTTTAGCGTCTCAGAACAGCGGGACTTGGCTATCCGCAGCCACTTCCGGGGGTATGTTAGTATTTTTATGGACCGGTTTTTGGTTGTTTGCAACCCAACTTCAGAAATCCTATAAATAGGACCAAGGGGGCATCATTTGGAGGCAAGGTCATTCTAGGCTAGCTCTCTCCCTCTCTCTCCCTCCCCAAGTCTCTCTAGTGGGTGAGGAGAGCCTCTAGTGGTGCCCAAGCTTAGTAGTGGCTTGGGAGGGGAAGTTCCTAAGGGGCTTCCGGATATGTGGCGGGACCTCCCCACTAAGCCCTTGGTCCAGTCCATAGTTCCTCAACCTTCAACCTAGAGCTCTCCATTGGGGGAGTAAGGGTTGGTCGCCCCTCAGCTTGCTGAGGGCCCCGAACTCCACAGAGACCGAGAAATCGGTTTCAATAAGCCGGACCCAAGGCCATTGCAACCCCAACCCCTGCAGGCCATGACGATTGGCCGAAAAAGAGGAAATAAGAAGAGGGGTCATGCAGGGAAGGAAGCAAGGATGATGACATTATCGTACTGTGACTTCCATCAGAAAGAGGGCCACGCGACAGCCACATGCCCAGAATTTCTGGAGGTAAGGGAAGGAGGAAGAACCCCGATAGAGAGGAGACAACTCTACCTGGAAGGACCAGGAGGAAGCTGAGGAGTTGGAGGAAGTGATGAAGGAGACGGATAAGGTGCATATGGTCGAGTAAGCGCAAGGAAGCGCATTGTAATGGTATGTAATCTATTTATAATATATCGAAAGTTGTTAAAGATAGCATCTAGGTCGAGTCCTCGACTGGAGACCACTCGCCCGGTCTTGTTGATGCCGGTCGCTGGGAGGCTCGTCGGTTAGATTCGTTTTAGGTCGAGTCCTCGACTGGAGACCACTCGCCCGGGCTTGTTGATGTCGGTCGCAGGGAGGCTCGTCGGGTAGATTCATTTTAGATCAAGGCCTCGACTGGAGACAACTCGCCTGGGCTTGTTGATGCCGGTTGCTGGGAGGCTCGTCGGGTAGATTCATTTTAGGTCGAGTCCTCGACTGGAGACCACTCGCCTAGGCTTGTTGATTCCGATCGCTGGGAGGCTCGTCGGGTAGATTCGTTTTAGGTCGAGTCCTCGACTGGAGACCACTCGCCTGGGCTTGTTGATGTCGGTCGCTGGGAGGCTCGTCGGGTAGATTCATTTTAGGTCGATCCATCGACTGGAGACCACTCTCCCGGGCTTATTTATGTCGGTGCTGGGAGGCTCGTCAGGTAGATTCATTTTAGGTCGAGTCCTCAACTGGATGTTGGAACATGCTTTTTGCATCTCTTGGTTTGAAAAAAAAAATCATATTGTATTTGATCATACTTTCATTGTGTTTATAGTGTGCATGATCTTCAACATTCAATCCCCAAAGGAGTGTGAAATAGAAAGACGTCGAAGCGACATTAGGATGATTCTCTATTGATACAGTGGCGCGGTAACACTACCGCTGGCGCTAGCAGTTCAAAGATATGCGATGCGCTCGACGAAATGGTGTTCGACGAAAGTAGATGTCGTTCGACGAACTAGCATTCGACGAAATTGAGTTCGACGAAATGAAAATAGCGTTTGATGAAATGTGCGGCCGTTCGATGAAGATGCGTTCAACGAAAAGAGATGTGCTCTACCACGGAGCATTAGCACTACCGCTGGCGCTAGCATAAATGGAAACAATTGACTTGAAGGAAACAGTGGAGAAAAAGGAATAATTGGCAGGATGCATATTTAGCGTGCTCTACCGCGGCGCGGCATGTCTACCGCCTGGCGGTAGCTTTTGGAATCCTCCTGTCTGCATGTGATTAAGGAGCAAATATGGAAGGAGATATTGGCTGAAGGAAGGTTATCTCGCTATCGCGGAGCGTTATCGTTACCGCGACACGCTAGTCGGAGCTCAAAGTTTGGCGCTCAAAAGTTGCCTAAACTGCCACGATCTGTGTGCTTGATCATTTCCTAATGTGGCTACCGCGAGACAGTAGTACTATCGCAGGGGGTAGCGGATGACTCTATTTAAAGAGGCGTGCTTCCTCCATTGTTGCTTGCTGCTACAGAACGAATTGAAGCCATATATTCAGGGCACTCATGAGAGCCATCTCCAAGCAGCCCGAAGAACTCCATCAACGTTCGTGAACGCAAAGAACTTGAAGACCGATCCGATCGCATCTACATCAACATCAAGTTTTTCTTTTGAGGGAGCTTTTAGTTTGTGTTTTGTTTTAGTTTCTAATTGTAACCTTTATATCTTTTGTTCGGTAGAGGAACTCGCCACACGGCGACTAGGGCCTTGCGGGAACTAGGGGAAATTCGTCTCGCGTTGGCGACTAGGTCTTGTGGGGCTTAGGGAGGAATTCGCCACACGGCGACTAGGTCTAGGGTGTAGATCAAGGGAGTGTTTGAGGCCTTTCCGGTGAGGGAAGGGCTAGAGCAGCTTGAGGACTTATCTGAGGAGAGATAGGCTAAAGCCAATCGGTCCTTGGGAGAAGGGTCGGTATAGAAAATCAAAAGAGTTTTCATTGGACGCCTCTTTCCAAGCGTCATTGGGAAAAGTTTTTGTAATCATAACTATTTCAATTATATATTAATAAAAATATGTTTGTTTCTTCATCTCTGATTCGTGCTCTCTTATTTTCATTGGTTTAACCTAAATGTATTTTCTCTGTCACTAACGCCGAGCGGTAACACTACCGTTGGCGGTAGCAATAGAGAATTATTTTCTTTAATAATCATAAAAATTTTAAAACCCTTATTCACCCCCCCCCCCCTCTAAGGGCGCCTACAGATCCAACTAGTGGTATCAAAGGCAGGTTATTCCAAAACGGCTTCACAACTGGGAATAATGGCGCTTCATGATCTTGCATCCACTAGAGAGGATGAATTTTCATTAAATGAAAAATCTTTAGCACCACCTTTATTTTTGGGCGAAAATTATAAAGGGTGGAAAATATTAATGAAAAATTTTCTTAAGGCCTTAGATGAAAAAGTTTGGAATATTACTATTGAAAAACCACCTAGCGTACTAACTAGAAACGAAATTGTTTTAAAAGCAAAATCTATGAATAGTTTATTTTGTGCATTAGATCAAAATATTTTCAAACTTATTTATACTTTACCTACCGCTTATGAGATTTGGAATTTTCTTGAAAGAACTTATGATTCTCCTTCTGTAGGTATGGAACAAACACAAGAATTGGAGAACATACAAGCTTGCACAAATATTAAAGAAAGCCACTCAAATGATGGATTCATTGAATGCTCATCAAGCGGAAAGGATGATGGAAACTCTTGTTTGGAAGAGGAAGATAAAGAAGACAAAGGAACAATATGTTCAAATCTCGCATCATCCACAAGCGCTGTAAGAAAATCAAAATCTCTTATTGTGTGTAATTCTATTTCTACATTACAATTGCTACAAATTACAAAGTGAAAAATTAAGAAATTAAAAAATGCTAATTGCAAACTGCGCTTAGAAAATAAAGATTTAAAGGCAAAAATTAATGAAGAATCAAATCTTCAGTTATCTAGGTCTACCCATGGCTCCTTTGTTGAAAACATTACACCTTGTATAAAATTTAATGATTTAAAAGAAAAATGCAAGGAACTTGAAAAGGAACTTATTTTTATAAAAGAACAAAATGAAATATTATGTTTAGAAAATTCATCCTTAAAAAATGATTGTGCTAAGTGTAAAGACTATAAAATTGAAATTAAAGAGATGGATGAAACATTTAAAGAATATAGAAATAACTATCAAAATCATTTTGATTCAATTGTTTCCACTCTTAAAAATAGCACAATAGCTTATAATAAAGCGAGGCATAATCTAAAGATCAAGAATGATGAATTTAAAAAAAATCAACTTGCTTACGAAATTTATAAATAAAAATTCACAATATAAAGAAATATCTAAAAGCATGTTGAATATGAATATGAATATTTTAACTAAGACAAATAATGGGAGTAAGAAACACAAAGTATTTGTAAATCAAAGTCAAAAATCACCATTATTTACAAAATCATGTTTCTCCCAACATAAAATTAAATGTTCACAAATTTCCTATAAACAATGTTTTACAAAATCATCATGGAAATTTGACAAATAAAAATAATATTAAACCAAGGTTTGAATGGAGGCCCAAAGTTAAAGATGAAACACTAACTCCACTCAAAAGGGCCCATTCATCACTATCTCCCCAAAAGCAAACACGATGTATTTGGGTACCCAAAGGAACCGGCACACCCGGTCCTCTTTGGATACCTAAATCTCTCATTCATTAGTATCCAATCATTTGCATGAAGTAGAAATCAACTAAAAATGAAATATCATTATTCTACTTCGTGATATGCCTAACCTACTTTTTTTTTTGTTGAACCATCATGATATGATCACTTTATATAACTTGTGATATGACTTTCACATATTAAACCAAAATTCATAAATAAATCAAATTGAATAAAGTTGAATAAAAAGTCATATCATTTTTCAAGTGATCTACTTATCCTTTTTATGTTTATCCTTCTAGATCCATTTCCTATGAAAGTCATATATAAATTAAATCCTAAATTTGTTATGTATTATTAAGACTAATGAAATAATTGTCGAAATGGATTTAAAAGGTATTTTAGGGGTATTATGCTAAATTTATAAAATGCGCAAGGTTTGCTTAGGTATTTAATATATTTGCGTCATTTTGATTACCCCTAGTATGTTTAATCATAATCATTTCAAATCAGAATTGAAAAATTGCAAAAATCATTTGTGTTCAAATAAAGAATCTCAACTCTGTTGCTAGCGCCTGACGTTAGGTTGTAACACTGGCAGTAGCATAATTTTCTTAAATTCTGATTTATCTAAAATATTATTTTCTGAAAAATTATTGTATTACCTTTATCATCACTATGCTTTCATAAAACTATATATATACGTGATTTATTTAAGATTTCAAAAATCAAAGAGAAAATTCACAAAACCTTTCTAAATAACCAAAAAAAATCTCTTTATATTTATCTTAAGTTTTCACCTTATAATATTTCTCTCTAATCATTCAAAAAGGATGAATATGAATGTTCCTTAATAATATCTCATTTATATCATCATGAACAATTAATTATGAGTATATAATTCCTATGTGTTAAAATTCATGATCATGTATAATAATCTTGCCAATTCAATGGATCTTTTTAACTCAAATATTAAATATCTACAAAAGATCCTATTGATTCCATCAAATAGTTTGTGATCATGACCATTATATGAATCAATTATGTTTTGCATGTATCTCATTTATATGAAGATCATATAATCATCTTTATATCTAAGATAATAAATTAAGTAGAATCATCACTTCATTCTATGTCCAAAATTTGAATGACTAGGTTTGAATACATGCAACATTAACGCAATAAATCTTACGCCATAAAATTATGATCAAACTCTTCTTTCTAGAATTATCAACTAATCAATACTATCTTTCATGCTAGTTATCTAATGATGCCATAATAAATCAATCTTAAAGAAAAACAATTGAAAGTTAAAATTCATAATGACTATGTTGATATAAAATCAAATCTAATAAGAAATTAATCTCGCATAAAAGTCATAGTTTAAAAATTGGTTCAATAAGATTAAGTGCTTAGTATGCCCATGATCATTCAACCACATTATGTGTCTCACTATTGCGAGGGCGTAGGATTGTGTGCATTAGAAACCTAACCGCTAAGTCATGTCTTGTCCTTAACTGGGAAGGGTTCCAGTGGGCCCTTGCGAGGCACTGGGGGGAAAGAGTGCTAGGTTGAGCATTGTCTTTTGTATGCATGTGGGATTAACACCCCAACCTATGGCATGCGTGTAGCTCCTCTTGCCCATCCGTCACTTAGTACGGGGCTAGAGTGTAGACGTGTTGTTAGGGTATCTTGATCTTAGACATACTTATGTTGTATTCATTGCATGAATATTATTTCACTTATTTATGATCATTTCACTCATGCATATTTTGTGCTCAAACATGTTATCTTATGTTTTTCATATTATCTAATTTTGAACTCTCATGCATGTGAAAAACACAAGTATTTTGAAAGTGTATTGTGACACCTTAGGCTAGAATTTGGGTTTTTTGGACATATTAGCTTAAACTTGCAAAATTTGCATTTTTGTGTATGCATATGTCTGATTTCTTTGCTGAACTTCATTGTCACTAATCTGCACAAATATATTCAAAAGAAAATTCTGAAAAATTTCATGATTCCCAAGTTCTTGGTGTTCTGCCACTACCGCCCAGCGATAGATTCTAGCTCTGGCGGTAGTGAATCTGTTTCGTTCTTTATTTTTGTCTTTCATGTTTTTGCTGTTTTCTTTTTATTTACCTTTATGCATTTATTTATTTTCTTCATAAAAACCTCAAATAAAAAAACTAGAAAACATTCTCAAAATCCAACCAAAAAACATGCTTTGCTTTTCTATATATCAAAACAACTACAAAATTGAAAAACCAATTAAAACAACAAAAACATGCTTTTTATTTGTTTTATTTTTGGCTTTTGAAAAACTTAAAATTAATAAAAACTGATTTGATTTTCAATGTTTCAAGGATGATATGGTTTATCTTGCCAAGTTTAGAATACAATGTCTCATTCTCTATTTCAAGTATCTTAATAACATTATTTTGTATCATGCCTTGATCATTATCTTATGTGTGCTTTGAAATTGATTATAGAAATCATGTGTAGTATTGCATAGCATGCATCTATGTATGAGTAAATGATTTATATTTAATAATGATTTATTCACTCACATTTTTGATAAACTACATATGAATTTAATCTACTCTTACATGATTGTGTAGTGTAACAACCTAATATTATTGTTATGCATGCTTAGTTTTACCTACACCACAATTGAGAATCTTTTTCATGCACTTATTTTTGAAGAAGTGCGTTTTTTCCAAAAACAATTGTTTGCACATACAAGTGAATTCGGAGACCTTTGTCATTAAGCAAAAATTCAAATGAATAATTGACAAAGATAACTCCACCAAGCACTACTCACCCTACTGATAAGTCTTAATGAGCATTGTGAGGCTGAGCACCTTGGAGAGAATTGTAAAGTGCCTTGTTGCAAACATTTGTTTTTCACTACTTCTTTTTGTACACCGGATCACAAATAATTAAAATTCAAAATAATAATTGTGATTCCCCAAGCACTACTTTGCACCCTGATAAGTCTTAATAAGCATTGTGTGTGCAGAGCACCTTGGTAGTTGTACTACTTTTCTATGTGCATTGAAAAAATTATATAGCTTTGTGGGTAGAAGTAACTCTAAAAATGCATTTTCAATAATGTTGTATTTATTCCATTATACATGTCATGTGTTTTGTTTAACTCATATGTATACTTTTATCAAAAACACTATTTTGTACACATCATTATCACCTGTAAGCCTTCTACTCATGAGAATTGGAGTCTATTGCATATCTACATGTATTCTCTAAATTCTTAAGTAAATGCACTAGATAGCTTTGCATGATCAATACAATGTATAAGTGTACTTGATTTTTCAATTTAAGACATTGTATTCTTCTATCTTGACTTGATATGTTGTATCATGCTTACATGTTTTTTTCCGCTACGCCATGTGTACTCTTTATTGCTTACCTTTCAAAACAAGTGTATGGTTATGTTGCAACTGAAATCATTTTATGTACTTAAATTGCTACAACATCTATTTTTTTTGTCTAAAACTCTTAATCATCTACTATGCTTCACCATTACTATATAGATGTTCACTTCAAAAATATATTTCTTCATGCTTTCCACCTCTTTACTACTTGTACGCTCGATCATGAATACGTTTTCCCAACAAGTGGTTTCTTTATGACAATTTCTTCACATTTTTTTCACTCCTATATATTGTATTTTTCCTAAGCAATTATCTCTTTATCATGTTCATTCCCTCTCTACACATTTATTGCACACGTTCCTGTTTGACTCTCTCTCCACCCTCTTTTGATAATACCAAAAGGGGGAGAATAAATTTGAAAGAAATTCACATGTTTGGGGAAGTCCAGTTCATAGGAAGTTTTGTTGTAGGGGGAGCATTCACTTAGGGGGAGCATTCATTTAGGGGGAGCATATTCACATGTCTTAAATTTCATGCTTATCCTTTTTAATAAACACAATTCCTATCTTTTGAACTATTTTTTTCTAAAGGGATTTGTTATTATCAAAAGGGGGAGTTTGTTGGAACATGCTTTCCGCATCTCTTGGTTTGACAATAACAAATCCTATTGTATTTGATCATGCTTTCATTGTGTTTATAGTGTGCAGGATCTTCAACATTCAATCCCCAAAGGAGTGTGAAAAAGAAAGACGTCGAAGCAACATCAGGATGATTCTCTGTTGATACCGCGAAGCGGTAACACTATCTGATGGCGCTAGCGGTTCGACAAAATGCGATGCGCTCCACGAAATGGTGTTCGATGAAAGTAGTTGTCATTCGACGAACTGGCATTCGACGAAATTGAGTTCGACGAAATGAAAACAGCGTTCGACGAAATGTGAGGTCGTTCGACGAAGATGCGTTCGACGAAAAGAGATGTGCTCTACCGCGGAGCGTTGGCACTACTGCTGGCACTAGCATAAATGGAAACAATTGACGGGAAGGAAACAGTGGAGAAAAAGGGATGATTTTCGGGATGCATATTTAGCGTGCTCTACCGCGGCGCGGCATGTCTACCACCCGACAGTAGATTTTGGAATCCACCCGTCTCCATGTGATTGAGGAGCAAATATGGAAGGAGATATTGGCTGAAGGAAGGTTATCTCACTATCACGGAGCGTTATCGTTACTGCGGCGCGCTAGTCGGAGCTCAAAGTTTGGCGCTCAAGAGTTGCCTAAACTGCCACGATCTGTGTGCTTGATCATTGCCTAATGTGGCTACCGCGGGGCGGTAGTACTATCGCAGGCGGTAGCGGCTGACTCTATTTAAAGATGCATGCTTCCTCCGTTGTTTCTTGCTGCTACAGAACGAATTGAAGCCATATATTCAAAGCACTCGTGAGAGCCTTCTCCAAGCAGCCCGAAGAACTCCGTCAACGTTCGTGAATGCAAAGAACTTGAAGACTGATCTGATCGCATCTACATCAACATCAAGTTCTTCTTTTGAGGGAGTTTTTAGTTTGTGTTTTGTTTTAGTTTCTAATTGTAACCTTTATATCTTTTGTTCGGTAGAGGAACTCGCCACATGGCGACTAGGGCCTTGCGGGGACTAGTGGAAATTCGTCTCGCGTTGGCGACTAGTTTTTGTGGGGCTTAGGGAGGAATTCGCCACACGGTGACTAGGTCTAGGGTGTAGATCTAGGGAGTGCTCGAGGCCTTTCCGGTGAGGGAAGGGCTAGAGCGGCTTGAGGCCTTATCTGGGGAGAGATAGGCTAAAGCCAACCGGTCCTTGGGAGAAGGGTCGGTATAGAAAATCAAAAGAGTTTTCATTAGTCGCCTCTTTCCAAGCGTCATTGGGAAAAGTTTTTGTAATCATAACTATTTCAATTTAATATTAATGAAAATATGTTTGTTTCTTCATCTCTGATTCGTGTTCTCTGATTTTCATTGGTTTAACCTAAATGTATTTTCTCTGTCACTAATGCCGAGCGGTAACACAACCGTTGGCGGTAGCAACAAAAAATTATTTTCTTTAATAATCATAAAAAGTTTAAAACCCTTATTCAACCCCCCCCCCCCCCCCCCCCCCCTCTAAGGGCACCTACAGATCCAACACTGGAGACCACTCGCCCGGGCTTATTGAAGCAGTCGCTGGGATGCTCGTCGGGTAGATTCATTTTAGGTCCAGTCCTCGACTGGAGACCACTCGTCCGGGCTTGTTGATGTCGGTCGCAGGGAGGCTCGTCGGATAGATTCATTTTAGGTCGAGTCCTCGACAGGAGACCACTCGCCCGGGCTTGTTGATGCCGGTCACTAGGAGGCTCGTCAGGTAGATTCGTTTTAGGTCGAGTCCTCGACTAGAGACCACTCGCCCGGGCTTATTGATGTCAGTCAATGGGAGGCTCGTCGGTTAGATTTGTTTTAGGTCGAGTCCTCGACTGGAGACCACTCGCACGGGCTTATTGATGCTGGTGGCTGGGAGGCTCGTCGGGTAGATTCGTTTTTGGTCGAGTCCTCGACTGGAGACCACTCGCCCGGGCTTGAAAATGTCGGTCGCTGGGAGGCTCGTCGGATGGATTCGTTTTTGGTTGGTAAGGCTCCAAGAAGAGAAGCAGGTCTGAGGATGTGTTGTGTTCCTCTGCCTCCGGGTGAAGGTGAGCACCTAGGATGCGGACGGGTAATTCTTCCTCCAATCGGTAAGATCCCTGACCAGAGACCATTCACCGAGCTCAGTCATGTCGGCTGATGGGAGACTCAACGGGTCGACTCACTACGGGCAAGACCTCAGAAAGGGTAATTGGTTTGGTAAGATGGATGAGTTCATCCACCTCCAGGTGAGCTCGGCTCCCTGTTAGGTGTTGAGTTCTTCCACCTCCAGGTGAGCTCGGCTCTATGTTAGGTGTGGAGTTTCCTCCACCTCCAGGTGAGCTCAGCTCCCTGTTAGGTGTTGAGTTCCTCCACCTCCAGGTGAACTCGGCTCCCTATTAGGTGTGGAGTTTCCTCCACCTCCAGGTGAGCTCGGCTCCCTGTTAGGTGTTGAGTTCCTCCACCTCCAGGTGAGCTCGGCTCCCTGTTAGGTGTGGAGCTTCCTCCACCTCCAGGTGAGCTCGGCTCCCTGTTAGGTGTTGAGTTCCTCCACCTCCAGGTGATCTCGGCTCCCTGTTAGGTGTGGAGTTTCCTCCACCTCCAGGTGAGCTCGGCTACCTGTTAGGTGTGGAGTTTCCTCCACCTCCAGGTGAGCTCGGCTCCCTGTTAGGTGTTGAGTTCCTCCACCTCCAGGTGAGCCCGGCTCCCTGTTTGGTGTTGAGTTCCTCCACCTCCAGATGAGCTCGGCTCCATGTTAGGTGTAGAGTTTCCTCCACCTCCAGGTGAGCTCGGCTCCCAGTTAGGTGTGGAGTTTCCTCCACCTCCAGGTGAGCTCGGCTCCCTGTTAGGTGTCGAGTTCCTCCACCTCCAGGTGATCTCGGCTCCCTGGTAGGTGTGGAGTTTCCACCTTCCACCTCACGTTGAGTTCAGCTCGACAAGAGGTGTTGATTTTTTCTCCACCTCAGGTCGAGTTCAGCTCGACCATAGGTGTTGAGCTTTCTCCACCTCAAGTTGAACTCGGTTCAAAGGAGGGTTATTAAGTGGAGAAAGGTTCACCTTCCGCCTCGAGTCAGGTTCAATTGAGAAACTTGGCAGGAGTACCCCGTTGGCAGGGCCCTTTCGTGGATTCCCCTAAGGTCTCACCTACTCGTTAAATAGGTGGGTTGGACTTTCTTTTCGAGCTTAAGGCAGGCTCAAAAAGAGCGGGGATTGTGTACAACTCTCATATTTTCCGAGTCGGTGTGACCCGACGTGGATGAGGTCGTGGTAGAGAGGGTGACTGCGACGCAGTAAACCAAACCATTGAAGGTCGTGAAAGACCAAAAAGACAAGGCTCGGGGGGGGGGGGGGGGGGGGGGGGGGTGATTTCCTTGGTCGAGTGGACCTTGGGTTCACTCGCCCAAGGCCCCGGGCGACTGGACCCTTGATCTACTCTCCCAAGGACCCGGGCGAGTGGACCATTGGTCCACTCGTCTGAGTGGGGGGCGAGTGAACCAAGGGTCCACTCGCCCAAGGGTGTGGGTGAGTGGACCCGTGGTCCACTCGCCCCATGCAGTTGGGCGAGTGGACCAAGGGTCCACTCGCTCGAAGGGTGGAGTGGACAGTGAGGTCCACTCGCCCAGTCATGGCGGTGGACCTCGGTCCACTCATTTAACCCCCGACAAGGGGGGGAGTGGACGTCTCGTCCTCTACTCACCCCCCCCCCCCCCCCCCCCCTCTCTTGTTTTGATCGTCCAGGTTCGTGGTTGAGCTGCGCATAGCAGAATTTTGGCTATCCGCAGCCCAATTTTGGGAAGTCTATAAATAGACCTCCATGGGCACCTTGGGAAGGGTTGGTCTCCACCCCTCTCCTCGTGTGTGTCTTGTGAGCAAGCACTACCCCCTCCCCCCTTGTCAGTGAAGGTTGGTGGTGAGGTGAGCTTTAGTGCCCTCCAAGGTGCTCACGATCAGCATTGGCTTGGGAGGGGAAGTTCCTTATGAGCTTCCGGGTGTGTGGTGGGACCTCCGTGCTGCAGCTTGAGGGGTCCGTTTGCGTACTTAGGTGTTCTTCAAGGGCAAGGTTCTTCAGTTCTTAACGACTAGTCAAGGGTTCTAGCTCGGGTCAAGTAAGGGTTGGCTGCATCTCCCTTTCGAACGTCGAGACCAGTTCTCTGGTTTCAACACTCCTGTACGGCTGTTGCATCGACCAGCTGATCAATTCTTGGAAGGGGGAAACTATCTTTTGGTCAAGCTTGATTTAGATTTCTACAGTCGACGCACATCCGCCATTTCCCTGAGGCCTTCTTTACCATAACAACATTGGCTAGCCATGTGGGATATTTTGCTTAGTGGATGAACCGCGCTTCCAGGAGTTTCTCCACCTCCTCTTCGATCGCCTTGAGCCTCTCTGGGGCAAAGTTCCATTTTTTCTGGATCACCAGCCTGCAAGCAGGGTTAATGTTTAAAGAATGGAAGATGACCTGAGGATCTACCTCAGGCATATCTTCTGGACTCCATGGAAAGATATCCTCGTTGGCGTGGAGGAAGAGAGCGTATTCCTCTCGCTCTTGCTTAGATAGGAGGGACCCGACCTAGACTGTCCGGGTCGGATCCTGCTGGGAGATTGGTAATTCATTGAGCCCTTTAATGGGAAATCAGCGATGTAGGGTGGCCTTGTCCTGTAAGTCAAAGTTGTCAATATTGAGAGCGGTTTCTTCCATTGGTCGTGTCTGCTTTAAGAAACACGTTCGTGCTGCTTCTTGGTTTCCTCTTACGACCCCTATCCCTGCGGCGGTCCAGAACTTCATATCTATGTGTGGAATAGATGGGATTGCTCCAAAGATGGATTTGAGCAGTCTTCCAAAGATGGCATTGTAGGCGGAGGTGGACACCACCACGAGCTGGTGATGGTGATCAGCTTCTGGTCCTCTGGCCGACCGAGCAGGATGAGTTGAGCTTGCAACATCAGAGAACTCCTTTGAGGCATCTTCTTCTCGAACGACCTCCTCATTTGGAGCATGATTTAGAGCCGGGGGAGGCGAAACGTTCTATGCTGAAGGTTGAACTGGAGCTCGAGGAGCCCCAAGATTTCTCAAGAGAGCCAGCATCTCGGCTTACTGTTCTTCCATTTTTCGCATGCTCCCTTCCAGTACTGTCGTGAGCGCATGCAATGCTTCTTCCGCGAGAGGTATGTTGTTGTTTATAGGGTGTCTACTTTATCACCTAGAGGGGGGTGAATAGGTTTTTCAAATTATGTTATCCCCTTTTAGGTGTTCTTGATTTCTGGTTAGTAGATCTATAAAGTAAAGAGCAAACCACAGAAAGCACACAAAAGATCTATAGAGGTTCCTCAAGAACGGGTGTCTTTAGTAGTCCTCTGTCCCTCTGCGCCTACCCAGCAGTGTGCTAGGATCGGCAAACTCCGCCAAAAAGCTTCAGGCCCTCAAGCCTTACAACACGGACCCGCAAGTCCCAACAGCCTAGGCCCTCAAGCCCCTACTGCCTGTTGGGTTTTTCTAGAACCATACATCAAATGTAGGCGCAGCGGAAATGAAGAGAAACAACCCAAAAAGACTTGGATCGGCCATGAATATTGAATCAAGAAGTTAATAAAATGCTAGGTATAAAATTACCTTTGCGGGATTGGATCAAATCCAACCAAGATGCTCCAAGAAGAAGATTGCCTTCGTCGGCTTTGCAAGAGTTCTCACGTAGAATAATGTCTACGTCTCTACAGCAGTCCACACGAGCCGGGAGAAGAAGACTACACCTTGCGCTTCCACAGATTGCTAGATCCGCTTCAGGAAGAACAACACCGACGACAATCGTCGGAGAGGAAGTCGGCGGAGACGATTCAGACGGAACTCCTTCCGTCTAGGGTTCGAGCGGAACACTTCCGTCGGCTTCTATTTCGTAAGTTAATGAGAACCCTAAATGAAGTCCTATTTATACCCAAAGGATAAACAGCTTCTAGAAGAATCGCTATCCGTAGACCACACAGCAAAATAGGGGCTTCTGTTATAATTCGTCGGGATTCCACGGAACAGCATTCGTCGAGTTTTCACGGGACAATCCGACGAATTCCGACGAATCACATCAGATGGCAACATTTGCCGAGTTAATGCTCTCCGTGACAATTCGTCGAGATTCCACGGAACAATCCGACGAATCCCGACGAATCCAACAAATCATGTCAGACGGCAACATTTGCCGAGTTAAGGATCTCTGTAACAATTCGTCGAGATTCCACGGAACAATCCGACGAATCCCAACGAATCCGACGAATCATGTCAGACGGTAACATTTGCCGAGTTAAGGATCTCTGTAACAATTCGTCGAGATTCCACGGAACAATCCGACGAATCCCGACGAATCCGACGAATTCTATCCGTGTAAACCCGACGAATTCAGACAGCAACATTTGCTGGACTTCCCCCATTCTATATGGTGATTGGTAACCTTTACCAACATAGTCAATCTTCCAACTTCTCCACATGCTCTTATGTGCGACCCTGCAGGCTCATATCGCGTTGGCAGTGACATTACATGTTTGACCACTTCTAGATCACAATGGTAACTCCAACAGTCTCCCACTTAATCTTGAAAGTATCAAACAAAAACCTCACAAACAATGAGCGGCATCTAGCAATGCATCATTGCTCCCCAAGCAATAAGAGTTCATAACTCATAAGCCTTTATGACCAATGTTCCAGCGTTGTCTTTGTCCCTTTGTCCCTTACATCCGGAAAGAACTAGAGGCATGGACCGTGTCACCCTCATAATAGCTCAATCCAAGTTTCTTGATCTAGAACGGACTTCCAGAGAATGGTGAGCTCAATATCACATATTGACTCTACCAAGCATGGCCATGCATTTCTCAGTCCAATTCCATCAAGGGGCCCATGGATGCAACTCCTGTTATATAGGAGGACAAATCCCATATCTGCTCACACTCAAACACCCAAATGATTCGTAACGTACCCAACGACCACCCTTATCATCAACCTTCTTCAAGGAAGACTTTAGATGACATCAAAGCACGCTCTTCCTCACTCGATGAATGATGTGACTTCAGGTCAAAGGACCATAACACCATTGTCAAATGAGACCTACTTGTGACACTTTTAAGTAACAATCCACAAAGTAGTCTCAGGTTGGGTCTGTCCAGTACAACTTGTTCACTAACAAGTGCCCACGTGATGACTTGATATCACAATATCATGACCTGTGAGAACCGGTCATCAGTCAACACACATGCTAGTCTTAATGTATCATCATCACCCTTAGCTTCTACGATGATACCTCGACCAGGGACCTTTTAAGAATGAAGCTTCGAAATCATAGGCTCTCACATTCAAGTCACGTACTTGATGTCCTATGGAAGCGAACATTCTAAGGGTATTTATCACGAATTTTATTCTATCATATAGAAACAGTATATCGTAATAAAAGAACTTGCCATTAATTGTAAAAGGAAATAATTGGTACACAATTCATCATATGAATAATAAACAGCCAACAGAATATATATATTTTACATGCAACCCACAAGACTCCCACTAGAGTTGATCACTCAGGTATCGTATACCCATTGATCTAGTATGACCATCATGCTTTCTCTGCGCAAGAGGCTTTGTCAGTGGATCTGCAATATTCTCCTCAGTCGGCACTCTGCAAATGTTCACATCTCCTCGTTCGACAATCTCACGAATAAGATGGAACCGCCGAAGTATGTGCTTGGAGCGCTGATGGGATCTAGGTTCCTTAGATTGTGCAATTGCACCATTGTTATCACAGTAGAGAACTACGGGACCAACAATGCTAGGAACTACATCTAGCTCGCCGATGAATTTCCTAATCCATACAGCCTCCTTCGCTGCGTTTGCCGCAGCGATATACTCGGCCTCAGTTGTAGAATCAGCAACTGTCTCTTGCTTGGAACTCTTCCAGCTCACAGCTCCTCCATTCAGGCAAAACACAAACCCTGACTGAGACTTCGAATCATCTCTATCAGTTTGGAAGCTGTCATCCGTGTAACCACTTAAAACGAGCTCTTCCTCTCCACCATACACCAAGAATACATCCGTAGTCCTTCTTAAGTACTTTAGGATATTCTTCACGGCTATCCAGTGACATTCACCAGGATCAGACTGATACCTGCTAGTCATGCTCAAAGCAAAAGAGACATCGGGTCGAGTACATAACATTGCATACATGATTGACCCAATTGCCGAAGCATATGGAATCAACTTCATGCGGTCCTTATCTTCGCAAGATTTTGGACACTGGTCCTTAGAGAGATTTACACCATGAGACATGGGCAAAAATCCTTTCTTGGACTCAAGCATGTTGAACCGCTTCAACACCTTCTCAATGTACGTACTATGGGTCAAACCCAGCAACTTCTTCGATCTATCTCTATAGATCTTAATATCGAGTATGTAAGTCGCTTCACACAAGTCCTTCATAGAAAAGCAGTTCCCTAGGTTGTTCTTAACAACTTTCAGGGTAGGTATGTCATTCCCGATCAACAGTATGTCATCTACATACAATATCAGGAAGACAACAATGCTCCCACTTATTCGCTTGTAAACACACGGTTCATCTTCATTCTTGACAAAACCAAACTCTTTGATCTTCTCATCAAAATGAAGATTCCAACTTCTAGAGGCTTGTTTCAATCCATAGATGGACCTATTCAGCTTGCATATTTTAGTGGATTCATTTGGGGATATAAAACCCTCGGGTTGTGTCATGTACACTTCCTCAAGGAGGTTTCCATTTAGGAAAGCCATTTTGACATCCATCTGCCAGATCTCGTAGTCATAATACGCAGCAATAGCAAGCAATATCCTAATGGACTTTACCATGGCAACAGGAGAAAAGGTCTCATCATAGTCAACACCATGAATTTGCTTGAAACCCTTAGCCACCAGTCACCCTTTGAATGTCTGTACATTCCCATCCATGTCGGTCTTCTTCTTGAAGACCCACTTGCACCCTATGGGTCGTACCCCTTCAGGTGGTTCCACCAAGTTCAAAACTTGGTTTGCATACATGGAGTCCATTTCGGATTTCATAGCCTCAAGCCATTTGTCGGAGTCCGGTCCATTCATAGCCTCTTGGTAGGTCGCTGGTTCATCATCATGATCCATAAGCAACACATTACCTATTTGAGACACGAGAAATCCATATCTCTCAGGCTCAAATCTTGGTCTACCAGATCTACGTAGGACTTGTGTCTCTTGAGCAGGTTCTCTAGCTACAACATCTTGTAGTCCTGGCTCAGAATCCAACTCTGGTTCATTCACTACTTGTGGTTCTTGAACTTCTTCAAGTTCTACCTTTTGCGTCTTTCTTGACAAGAAATCTTTCTCCAAGAAGACACCCGTCCTTGCGACAAACACTTTGCCCTCAGACGGTAGGTAAAAGTAATATCCTTTCGTTTCCTTAGGATATCCCACCAGATAACACTTATCTGATTTGGGTTCCAGCTTGTCAGGCATTTGACGTCGTACGTATGCCTCACAGCCCCAAATTTTAATGAATGACATACTAGGACGCTTCCCAGTCCATATCTCATATGGTGTCTTTGGAACCGTTTTTGTTGGAGCGCGATTCAGTGTTAATGCAGCAGTCTCTAAAGCAAAACCCCAAAAAGAAACAGGCAAGTCTGCATGACTCATCATTGACCGTACCATGTCTAACAGAGTACGATTTCTCCTCTCAGACACACCATTATGCTGCGGTGTCCTAGGTGGAGTGAGCTGTGATACAATACCACACTCTTTCAGATGATCACGGAACTCATGACTCAGGTATTCGCGACCTCGATCAGATCGGAGTGCTTTAACCTTTTTACCCAATTGGTTCTCCACTTCATTTTTAAACTCTTTGAACTTTTCAAAAGTTTCGGATTTGCACTTCATAAGATACACATATCCGTATCTACTGAAATCATCAGTAAATGTAACAAAGTAGAAATACCCACCTCTAGCCATAGAACTCATGGGTCTGCATACATCACTATGTACAACACCCAAGAGATCCTCAGCCCTCTCAGTATAACCAGTGAAAGGGGCTTTAGTCATCTTTCCTAATAAACAAGACTCGCATCGCTCAAATGATTCATAATCAAATGAGTCCAATAGTCCATCTTTATGGAGCTTGGATATGCGCTTCTCGTTTATATGGCCCAAACGACAATGCCAGAGATATGTAGGATTTGAGTCATTTGTTCTTAGTCTTTTATTATTATCTACATTATAGATCGGATGGTCTAGGTTCAAAACATAAAGACCATTAAACAATTGAGCTACAGCATAACAAACATCATTCTTAAATATAGAACAACAATTGTTCTTAATTATAAAAGAAAATCCAATCATGTCTAAGCATGAAATGGATATAATGTTTCTAGTTATGGCCGGAACATAATAACAATTATTAAGTTCTATTACAAGCCCACTGGGCAAAGAAAGACGGTAAACCCCTACGGCTACAGCAGCAACTCTTGCTCCATTGCCGACGCACAGGTCCACCTCTCCTTTACTCAGCAATCTCCTCCTTCCCAGTTCTTGCACATTTGTACAAATGTGAGAACCACATCCGGTATCCAATACCCAAGATGAAGGAGCAGAAAGGTTTATCTCTATAACGTAAATATTCGAAGCGGAAGTCATACCTCCCTTCATTTTCTGTAGACCGTCAATGTACGAAGGACAATTCCTCCTCCAATGACCAGCCTTGCCACAGTGGTGGCATTTCCCTTCCTTCACGGTGCTCTTCTGTTTCAGCGCAGAAGATTTGGGCTCAAGATGTGATTTAGGTCCCACCTTCGTCTTCTTGAAGCCCTTGGCCTTACCCTTGCCTTTATGTACCATCAATATGGGACTAGCAGGCTTGGCCTTCTTCATGTTTATCTCGGCAGTTCGCAACATGCCTAGGAGCTCGGGCAGTGTCTTGTCTATTTCATTCATGTTGTAGTTCAAGACAAACTGCTCATAACTATCCGGCAACGATTGCAGGATAAGATTTGTGGCCAACTCTTGACCCAGAGGAAAACCCAGTCTCTCCAGGTTCTCTATATACCCAATCATCTTGAGTACGTGAGTACCAACTGAGTCTCGAGCTCCCATTTTGCACTGAAATAAGGCTTTCGTGACATCGAACCTCTCTTGACGAGCTTGCCC
Organism: Dactylorhiza incarnata; assembly: GCA_033032865.1. Classification (NCBI taxonomy): domain Eukaryota; kingdom Viridiplantae; phylum Streptophyta; class Magnoliopsida; order Asparagales; family Orchidaceae; genus Dactylorhiza; species Dactylorhiza incarnata. Next base: position 488,894 of record JAWHQI010000300.1, on the reverse strand, counting down.
TTGAAACATTTTCTTTAGGTGCTCGTCAATCTCCTTGCACCCCATGTTCTCGTGTTGCTTCTGAAGCTCAGAGTTCATGGTGGCAAGCATAAGGCACTCGACGTCTAAGGCGTCATCGGTATACTTCTTATAAGCATCCTTATCAACACGGGACGAGTTCCCGGTCGGCACCTCGGGGGCTTCTTCTTCCAAGACGTAGAGCTTTCGCTCTTACCTGAGAACAATTCTCAGGTTCCTATACCAGTCCATATAGTTCGTCCCACTAAGCTTGTCCTTCTCAAGGATAGCTCTTAGGGACAAGGTGGAATGTGAACCACTTGCCATGGAATTCTACAAGAATTCATGCAGAATTTAATCAGCACCTTAATTTCAAAATACAATTTATTTTAATTTGGACTTCAATTAAATACTCCCACTATTTTATTCAAATTGATAGCCCTCACTATCAATTCGGAGAGTCCATGCGAGCTACTCTCTTAGTGGACAAGATCCGTATTTCACCAACACCACGAGTCCGCTTTGGCGTTCCTCTCATAATGCGGTTATTTAGGTAGGCAACGCTTGCCAATTGCATCCTCATGCAACTCTTGTATGGCTGGTGAATAACTCCTTATTCGCATCCATCATATGGTGCATGCCAACCCTATGCCTCTAGGCACTCAACCTTTGAGGTCACCTAGTTAAGTTAGACCTGATGTCGACAGTGGGATATCACAATTATCCGCTCGCACCCTTACCAAGATAGATTAATGCACCTTGCTTTGGCAAGCCCACACTTCATCGATCGAGGCAGGAAGAGTGTCATCCATCGGAAGGCATCCGAACACTTAATATTTGATGAAGGTATTTTAATTTTAATAATAGGTTAACATTTAACCATGATCAATATTTGATCAAAGTGCACATCCACAGAAAAACAAGCTTTCTAAAATCCACATGCATCCCTTATGTGCACAACATAAGACTATCAACCTTTGATAGACGAAAGGGCTAAATCTGGACATTTAGAACTCTTCCAAATCTTTAGATTTACATGCATTGGACAAAGGCAAAGGCAACTCGACTTAAAGCAGTAGACAAGCTCGTCTCTCATTGTTGGATTCAAAATCCAAAATAATACAAGGGTTCATTAACCACTTGAGGGACAGTTACTGCTAAGGAGACAACAATTTCTAACAATTAGAAATTACCACGAAATCCCAGACGTTCCTGGCGGGGTTCAATTTTTTTTCACATCAACTTTTGATGTTCCAGGAAGAAATCTGGACATTTAGAACGCTTCTAAATACCTAGATTTGCACGTACTAGAATAACCAAACTTCTGAAACAACATTCATGATCGGAACCTCACTCTGATACCACTGTTGGGTTTTTCTAGAACCATACATCAAATGTAGGCGCAGCGGAAATGAAGAGAAACAACCCAAAAAGACTTGGATCGGCCATGAATATTGAATCAAGAAGTTAATAAAATGCTAGGTATAAAATTACCTTTGCGGGATTGGATCAAATCCAACCAAGATGCTCCAAGAAGAAGATTGCCTTCGTCGGCTTTGCAAGAGTTCTCACGTAGAATAATGTCTATGTCTCTACAGCAGTCCACACGAGCCGGGAGAAGAAGACTACACCTTGCGCTTCCACGGATTGCTAGATCCGCTTCAGGAAGAACAACACCGGCGACAATCGTTGGAGAGGAAGTCGGCGGAGACGATTCAGACGGAACTCCTTCTGTCTAGGGTTCGAGCGGAACACTTCCGTCGGCTTCTATTTCGTAAGTTAATGAGAACCCTAAATGAAGTCCTATTTATACCCAAAGGATAAACAGCTTCTAGAAGAATCGCTATCCGCAGACCACACAGCAAAATAGGGGCTTCTGTTACAATTCGTCGGGATTCCACGGAACAGCATTCGTCGAGTTTTCACGGGACAATCTGACAAATTCCGACGAATCACATCAGATGGCAACATTTGCCGAGTTAATGCTCTCTGTGACAATTCGTCGAGATTCCACGGAACAATCCGACGAATCCCGACGAATCCGACGAATCATGTCAGACGGCAACATTTGCCGAGTTAAGGATCTCTGTAACAATTCGTCGAGATTCCACGGAACAATCCGACGAATCCCGACGAATCCGACGAATCATGTCAGACAGCAACATTTGTCGAGTTAAGGATCTCTGTAACAATTCGTCGAGATTCCACGGAACAATCCGACGAATCCGACGAATTCTATCCGTGTAAACCCGACGAATTCAGACAGCAACATTTGCTGGACTTCCCCCATTCTATATGGTGATTGGTAACCTTTACCAACATAGTCAATCTTCCAACTTCTCCACATGCTCTTATGTGCGACCCTGCAGGCTCATATCGCGTTGGCAGTGACATTACATGTTTGACCACTTCTAGATCACAATGGTAACTCCAACACTGCCCCCGAGCCCGCAAGCTCGACACTCAGGCCCTCAAGCCCTACAATACGGACCCGCAAGTCCCAACAGCCTAGGCCCGCAAGCCCCTACTGCCCCCGAGCCCGCAAGCTCGACACTCAGGCCCTCAAGCCCTACAATACGGACCCGCAAGTCCCAACAGCCTAGGCCCGCAAGCCCCTACTGCCCCCAAGCCCGCAAGCTCGACAAATCGCACCCGCAAGTGCACTGCCCTGGCCCTCAAGCCTCACAGCTCTCCAGCCCGCAAGCTAGACGGTGTCGGAATCGCAAGTCCACTGCCCTGGCCCTCAAGCCTCACAGCTTTCCAGCCCTCAAGCTAGATAAATAGGCCCGCAAGCCTTTACAAGAGATTACAGTAATAAGATTGTTACTTTTGTCGGATGAAGATTGGCAACTTTAGCCTGATTTGGATTGACTTCTTAAGGTTGAAGAAGATGCTTTTTGATCTGGAGATTCAGCACTGGATCTTCTTTAGCCTTCACTTCTTTTTGCCTAGTGTTGATCGGCTACTTTTCAGTCGATGATCATGACTGATTCTTCAGAGAGCACTTGATGCTTGCTCTCTACTTGATCTTCTTCTTCTCCGCTGAGAATACTGTTCTATTGAAGTGTAGCGGCGGGATTCTTTCTTTTTCTTTTCCTTTCTCTTGTTGATCTATCAATTGATACCGTTTTAGGGCAACCTCTTATCTCTTTTATAATACTGCGAGGTCCCCAACAGTCTTCTGAAAAAGTGCCTTAAATGTCAGACGCTCCTTTCCTTAAGAGCAAGCGCCGATTAGACAATCAGGCGGCGGCATTAAATGCTGACAGTGCGTCTGCAACTTTTGAATCTGTCTCGACGATATTTCCATTGTTACGACGTCATGGACAATATCACGACGACAGGACTTTGTCGATGCCTTGAACTTGGGTAGACCTTCAGTTCTTCTAGCTTCTGCCTCTGAAGCAGATATCTCGATGATTTGAGACATTCTGCCACTTCTACATATACAACGATATGTTGTCTCTGACTGTGTCGTCGTAATCATATTGTTCTCTCGACGACATGAGTGATGTTATGTCGACGCTTCAGCAGCTACTAGTCTTCAGCTTGTCATTCTTCAGACGACATGCCTTCTTTACGACGATGTTTGTTCTTTCTTGACGACAAGGCCACTTTGGTGAAGTCAATGATACCGCGTCTTCTCTGCGTTCGACGATCTTGCCCAGTATCAGCGGTCGACGATCTTCCTTCTGAGTTCGACGATCTTGCTTCTGCGTTCGACGAACGCGCCAAATCTAAGCGGTCGTTGATCTTCCTTCTGAGTTCGACGAACTCCATTCTGCGTTCGACGAATGGAAATCTGCGATCGACGAGCTACATTCTTCTACCACATTTCTGTGTTCGACGAACACGCCAAGTCTGCGTTCGACGATCTTGCCGAGTCTCAGCGGTCGACGAACTTCCTTCTGAGTGATGAACATCATTCTTCTTTCTTCATTCTGAGTTCGACAAACTTCATTCTTCTATCCCGTCTCAGCGTTCGATGAACTCCATTCTGCGTTCGACGAATCTTGTCCTTCTTGACGATATATATCGTACTTACAGAAATAGTTAAATTACTTGACATTTGTCGATCTCTGCAAGCATGAGCTAGATGGAGCATTAAATACAGCTTGCACTTATCATTGAGCTGAGAACTTCTTCAAATCAGGAACATTGCTGGGCACTGTTCCCAACAATCTCCCCCTATTTAAAGAAGTCATAACTCACTCAATGATAAATTCCATTCACATAAAAAGGTTTAACATTTCAAGCAGATAATCATATAGTGATGATATTTCAGCTAAACATGAGTGAGCACATAAATTTGGCGAATGTCACTTCATTTATAAATAGTGCCAAATGTTTTCAAATTTTTTGACATTTCTACATTTAGCCCTCTTAAAGTTTTAGCCATCTATTTCTATGGTGCTCTCATATCAGCAGCATCCTTTGCTTTCTTGGCACTGGCTTCCTGCACCTTATCAGCTTGCCTGATGAAGTACTCAAACGGTTTAGGATGATATTTTAAAGGTTCAGGAGTGTCAGCTGGAATACTTCCTGCTTGCTTATTTCTTCTGTGTTCTCTCCTTACTTCTTCTTGATCTTCATGTTTAGCCCATTCTTGAGGATTGTATACATTGTACCTTTCACCTTTGTTAACTTTCACTTGCTCCCAAGCTTTTAGAATGATGGTCCTGGATATCGGACTCCATCTTTCATAGTCATCCTTTTTCTCCATTTCTTCCCTGTACTTTCTCTTCCTCACTTTTGTTTCTTCATCCTCCAGTGCTTCCTTTTCTTTACCTTTACCAGTAACAGGAGTATCTGTATGTTGCTCTTCAGCAGGCTCGTCATAATACAGAGGAGGGAGATTCATTGCTTCCCTGATGGTGTTGGTGGTCCAGATGGCATGATCACTACTGGCCTTTATCATTGATCTCTCCCCCTTTATTACTTCTTCAGATATCCCTCTGTGGAGATTCTCCTCGGATGCCAGTATTTTGTTCTTGAGCATGTGGATACCTGCTTCCAAGTGATTCATGGTTTCAAGCAGATGACTGTCTAGATCTTTATTATTTTGATCTAGACTTTCTTTGAGATCAGTTTTATGTTCAGCCATCCTCTTGGTGGATGTAATGTAGGCCTTTTCTATGCTACCGACAATCATTGTCTGATTAGCCCCTAGGTTAGATATACCTTTGTGAGTACGGGTAGTGAATTCGTGCAGATTTTTCACATCATTACTTAGGGTTGCTGTTTCAGCAGACAGTTCTGTTCTTAGATCATTGATAGCAGAGGTGACATAACTTTCAAGTTTTAATCTTTGCTCTTCCAAGAGCATCTTTATTTGAGATAATAGTGGGAGCTCCACTAGACTAACCTCTGGAGGTGAACCATTTTGTTCCTCTTCTTCATCCCCTTCAATTATTGGAGATAGAGATTTTCTTATTGTTAGTGTTTTGGCTCATTCTCCACTTCAGGACCTTGCTGGTGTTTGTTAGTTCCATCTGCAGGGTTCTCTTGGTTGTACCCTTACATTGCTGATTCAGAATGACTAGTGTCCTCAGCTCCTACGATCTTATTGATTACTTCTTCAACTTGAGCAGGGAGCCCATTGTCCTTCTCCCCATCAGTTTCAGCACTACCTTGATTTGATTTTGCTGTTGCCCTGGATCCCTTACTTGGAGCAGAGCTCTGGAGGACGACGTTCCTTGTCTCCACAGCTGCCTCAGAGTCAGATGGAGGTGAGCTGTTGCCTAACTCACTTTCTTCAGAGGAGCTTCCTACCTTCCTTTTCACATCATTTGCAGTCTTCAACTTCTTGGGAGCCCTAGTCAGAACTTTTTCCCATCTTTCCAGTATTCTGATATCCATCCTTTTCATGTGATGGATTTTTACTCCATACTTTTTGTTAAAATTTTCAGGGTAGGAAAGCAGAAAGTATAGTGATAAAATCCTTCCCAGATTTGGGGCATGGAAGCTTTCTTGTATCCTCTTGAAGATTTGCTGACCCCAGTTGGTCCTATTACTCAGGATTATCCTTGCCATCATCTCGGACATGGGTTTGGATATCCTATCAAGAGACCCTACCTTGCAGAGGAGAGCTTTTCCCACAATGTCTGCCAACAGCTTTCCATGTTGATTTAAGCTTTTCATAGGTTTTGCTCGAATGGCCGCACCAAGCCAGAGCCTTGACAAGGTATTCCTGAGTAATCTTTTCGTCTTCCTCCCCCTTGGCAAAGGCTAGCGACTGAAGAGCCCTGTTCAATCTTTTAGGATTCACCTTAACCTTTATCCCGTTAATTTCGCTTTTCACATACGTTCCCTTCGAGCCACCCTTGGCTTTTGAGTAGAACTCCAGCACTTCTCTTTTTAATATTACTGTTGGCTCAGAGAGGGCGAATTCCAGGCCGATGGTCTCAAGCAGCTTAATGGTGCCCTGGGTTTCTTCTGAACCTTCTGAGAATCCGTTCCTCACAACTTCATTTCCTTCGAATAGAAAATCTTCCTTCTTTGGCGCCATCTTTTTCTTGACCCCAGATGATTTCAGCACAGTCTACTCGTTCACTCTTAGAAGGCGTGGAGAACACGATGGCTTTTTAGGGCAAAAGTAGAGAGTGTTTTAACCTTAAGACATTTGACCTTATTTATAGTGTCCGAGTTGGAAGTTGAAGTGTCATTTGTTAAATGTCTGACTAACTCGAATTTAGCTGTAATGATTGAGCTTAAACCTAATTAAGAGTCCACTGATGATTGGATATCGTCATGATGCAGATCTTTTGACGATACCAATCATCATTCCGACGATATGGTTTTTGAAAATTACTTTTATAATATTAGATGAAGATGAGTTTATGTGTTAAACATTAACATGGTTACCTTCACCTTGGCCTCTAAGTCTCCTTGAGCTAGTGGCTCCCCCTCGATGTAATGTCCACTTATCTTTACTTCTAGATCCCCCTAGATTAGTGCACCTGTGTATGTGGTAAGTTTTTCTTAGTCCAGAGCTGAGCTTGGAGCCCTTATTGTCCATTAGCCTTGTTTGCTTTTTAATGGCTAAATAGACTACCCTGCAAGATAGATTTAATATCCCTTAGGAACCCAAGGTGACTTGGGTCCTAGGTTCTTGTTAGCATAATGGGAAATCCCTCTACTCACCGCAGCCCTTCCAGGAGGTCTCTCCTTTGCATTAGGCACACTAGGGTTGTGCCAACAGTTAATGGCAAAGTATCCCACTTTGCCACAGCACCAACATTCATGGATGTTGTACCTTCTTTTCTGAACAATTTTTGAAATATGTTCAGTAGAGAAGGCAGCAGCATTCTTCCTATCTCTCTCAGCCAAGAGCTGACTAGCTGCTCTTGTATCATTGTTTCTTCTTGATTTTATCTGTTTGTCAGCAACATGTGTTAGCTTGGTAGCCGACAGGGTGTTGATGGCATCAGATAGTTCAAGTGAGAATTGATCATGCCGGGGTTACTAGTCTGCTCTTTGTCTGGAAAAGATTGAGAAAATGTTGCACATTTATCCTTGAGAGTGGGGGCTGGGACACCAAATAAAATGGTCCATGATGGGCCATTTGAATTTCCTCATGGGGAGCCTTTAATGAACTCATCCCATGCCCTTTCTTTTTCCATAGTCAAGAACATTTTCATGACTAGTGGAGCTTCCATTCATCCAGTGACCATGGACACTATCCTGATCATACCTATTTGAGGGAAGCACTACCTTCTGAAAGGTGGTATGAGGCTCTACTTTAGTTTTGCCCCTTTCTCCATTCCCAGCATCTATTGCCCCTTCATTGTAATCCAATCCCCTCCTATTTCCATAGGAGGAGAAGGTGTCAATGATGGGCAGTACAGTTTTGGGCTTAGAGAATTGAGCCACCAAGTATCTTTCCTTAAGAAGGTCATTCTTAAGTTTCTTGATAAGTTCTTCCCTTCGGCTTCTTTCATCATAAAGCTTGTCTATGATTTTGTTGAGCTCATTTGGATCGGTGTACTTGTTGTAAGACGTACCCAATTTCCTATCTGATTCAACCTTAAAAGATCTGAGAGATTCTAGCTCCCTAGCTTGTTCCTTAACAAGCCTTTTGCTCTTTCTCAGAGCCTCCAAGAGATCACCAAACTGCTTTAATAGATCAGTATGATTCTTATTGTTGCAAGATGAGCAGTCTTCTGCATCATCTTCAGATGATGAACAATCACCTGATGCACTCTTGGTTTTCTTAAATGAAAATGAAGTAGGTAGTAAAGGTGTCTGAGTGATGCATACCTGATCATGATGTGGTTCATCATGATTTTCTTCATCTGATAGAGCCATCAACCCACAGACTTCCTCATCCTCATAGTCACAGTCTGTGAGAGTCAATGGTGCTCTTATTCTTTCTTCTGATCCAGAGCATTCTTCATCTTCCGATTCGCTGTCTGAAGTGGTCAGTGGTGCTCTGATACATACCTCTTCATGAGAGGTTTCTTCTTCAAAATCTTCCTCTGACCCTTCCATGAGGACTTCTAAGGAAGCCCGCATGTCCTTTGCTGTAGTGCAATGACTTAGCTCCTGGAGTGTTGACAGATCTACTGCACTAGCTAGAATGTTTCTGGCTTCCTTGTCCATGCTGCTTAGAAGAACCTCAGCTTTTATCATAGCTATTGAGGTACATGGTTCTTCTTGAATAATCAAAAACATTCTGGGATCCGCTGCCTCCTTGTAAATTCTTGCTCTAACTTTCCAAAGGGCAAAGTTCTCTCTAGAACAGGTAACTATTCTTGATTCCATACTTATGATGCTTAGACACCCACTGGCAGATCTGTTCAAGCTGTTAAGCTTTATTTGAACAACCTCGCTTTGATACCACTTGTTGTTTATAGGGTGTCTACTTTATCACCTAGAGGGGGGGTTGTTGGTGCCAAAAATGGTACCTCCAAAATTCACACTAAAGGGGGTGGGAGAAAACTGCGAAATGTAGGTTACTGAGACAGAAGATGCTGAGACAAAAGGAAAACGATCACAAAAAGGCGATCACGAAAAAATGAGACCGCTTACACAGGTTGTAAGCTGAAGCCCCGGAGCCCAAAAGTCCTTTTCCTGGTACCCCTACCCCTCTATTTATAGACGAGAGGGCTGCCCAAACGGGCAGAACTAAAAACTACGGGCTGCTCGGGATACAGGAGAGCCAGGGCAGGGAGAAGGGGTGCAGATAACAAAAATAAGAAAAACAAGTAGACCGCTCAATCTGGCGGTCTCGCACTGCTCTGACCGCTTGACTCTTAGAAACTCTTGGTTGAGAAGGCAGCTGGCGATCCGGGCGGTCACACAAACGGAGACCGCTGAGATCGGGAAAAAAGTGCCATGAGAGGAGGTCGCGGGCTTTCTGGGCAAACATAATCCCCGCACATTTTTAAGTTGCGCCTGGAACTTCGAAAATGTTAACTCTGACCGTGGAGACTGCGGCCGTCATAAATGCATCTTGATCTATAAATACCGGCTGATATCTTCATATTCCGAGATATTGTGAAAACCCAATCCTCAAGCGGTCACTGAAAAGTTGGCAGGCGCGATCTCCTGCTAAGATGACCATGCTTGACCTCTTAAAAACTCTTCCATCAAAAGCAAACTCTCCTGGGAAAAAAGAAAATGTTAGCTCAAAGAAAGGGAAGAAAGCGCCAAAGATCTTGACGAAAGCGAGCGCTTCAAAGGGGACCGCCCGATCTCCGAAGAAATCTGAACTTCCGGAGAGTTCAGTTGCGCCGGTCTCTGTTATCTCTGAGCCATCTAAAGCTTCTTCAGATCCTGTGTTGAAAATATCTGACTTTTCCATTTCCTTTGATTGTCAGAAAACCCTGGAAATGCTTGATCAAACAGCTTCCAAGCCACCCGAGACCGCTTCTACAGAAACCATTCTGGCCGGTCTGCGTCAAAAACATGCCGAAGCAGAATCTCTAAGGCAAAAGATTGCTGACCGCGTGGAAGTTGCTGAGAACAAGAAGAGAAAAGATTCGAGCCCTTCCAGTTTAACTTATAAAAGAAGCAGAAAAAATGAAGAAGAAAAAGAAGACGTGATCGCCCCGGGGGCGATCACACTGTCTGAATCTACCGATCCGGAGGTCACTGTGGAAACTTCCAAGGTAAACGTTAAGGGCGATCCCTCCTTCCTTCCTGCGATCTCAGTTTTATCAAGAGAGGATGATTCCGAATTAATTGCCTATCTTGATGAATCTTCTTCCAATAATTCGTCTTTTTCATCGCTGCAGGTGTCGGATCCCCTTGAAGCTTCCGCTCTTAGAAATGCTGCTGTTGAGAAGGAGATCGCTGATAGGGAGAAGGAGATCGCTGACAGAGCGATCAAGGCGAGGGAGGAAGACAAGAAGAAGAAGGAGAAAGAAGAGATGCAGAAGAAAAAGGCTGATGAGAAGAAAAGGAAGGATAAGGAAAGGGAGAAAAGAGGAAAAAAGGAGAAAGAAGAGGAAGAAAAGAAAAAGGAAGCGGCTAAGACTGCCGAGGAAGAACGGGAGAAAGAGGCGTTCAGGGCTGCCGAGGAGAAGGCAGCTCTAAACGCTGAGGAGAGGAAGAAGGAAACGGTCAGGATTGCTGAGGAAAAAGCGGCCCTGGTCGATGAAGAGAGGGAAAAGGCTGCGGTCTTGTAGACCGCAGTGAATAAAAATACTGAGGAGGAGATCGCGGAGAGATTGCAGATCGCCAAGGAGAAGGCTGCACTTTCTAGCGGTCTCCCAACTGATTCTCTTCAGGGAGATCGTTTGAACAAGGCTGCAGCGGATCGTGCGGCGGCGGTCTCGATTTTGCGATCTGGTAAGTATAAAATGATTCCTCAGCCGGTCGAGTTCCTTTCATTACCTATAGTTCGCTCTGCTTCTCCTGAAAGAAAACATGGGATCGTTTTTATTGAGACCGATGACATCCTCTTAAGTAATGAAGAATTAAAAAGGAGAAGAAAAGAGGGGGAAAAATCGCAGAAAAGAGATTTGGAAAGAATGGATCTGGAGCGCTTAAGGGGATCAGATCGTCTTTCTCTGACCGCAGATCCCGCGGTCACTAAAGATACCAGAAGAGCTTTACGTGACTGCGGTCTTAACTTCTTTCCAAGTACTTTTCTGTTTATTTAAAAAAGCTTATTTGACTGTATGCTCATGATTGAAGTAACCCATCTCTTATGACCGCAGATAATGAAAATGTTGAGATCGAGGAGGGAGAGCTTCCTCAGCACATTGAGATCTCCCCTCAGTTAACCAACATCCTTAACCCGATGTTTGAGGATGTTCGCTCTATGCTGATGAGAGAGCGAACTCAGAACGATCAGATTCGCGGTCTTGAAGAAAAACTGCGTACTAATGAGAAGAGGATTCGTGAAGAATGCGATCTGAGAGTTGAAGAGATCGCTCGAGCTCTTAAGAAAGCCGAAAAAGAGACTGAGTACTATAAGGGAAAAGCTGCGGCGCTGTCCGCGGAAAATGAGAGGCTGAGGAGCGGCCACGGAAAGATAATGATGCGACCGGGTACCTCTGGCGATCATCCATCGGAGAGACCGCAACCTGAGATTGTGCTGATTCCTATGGAGCAGGTGGACAAGGAGATGTCGAAAATCCACCGGTCTGCGATGCTGGCCAATCACAGTTTGGTGTCAGTTATGGCCGCAGTGAATGATATGCAAGATGTCGCTGCTCATGTAGGAAGAAATAGGCCTTCTAAGAGATGATTATTTGTTTTGAGACCGAGCGGTCTCTGAATTCTAAACATTTTGCCTTTTAATATTTTTACTATTAATGTTCCATCTGTTTTTGTGACCTTTTTATTTTATGCTTTGTGCGGTCTTTGATTCGTATAATCTTGGTCTTTATGCTTGGACTGCCTGTATTGCTGCTGTGCTTTATTTGATTGAGATCGCCAGTCATAGCATGCTTTTGCGTGACTTTGCACAGGTCGAGCGGTCTGAACCTTTTTCTTCTGGGCGATCTGCAAGAGGTAATGATTACGAAATGACCCTTCGTCTTCTATAAATAGCTACCTCCATAACATTCATTTTATGCCTTCTTGATTGCGCTACAAGCTCCGGTCTCAGTGATTACTAAATATGGTGTCCGCTCGTGCTTCTTCTGCTACTATCTTCCTGAACGCCGATCACAAACAAGGACGTTTATCAAAGGATGAGTATATTGAATTTATAAAGAAATATATGATCCAAACTCAGGTGGTTGTGAGACCGCCAACTGAGCAAGAAAGGCTAAACTTTGTCGAGGAGAAAAAGTTTATCATTCCCATCGATCACTTTGATAATGGGCTGAGGATTCCACTCCCCTGGGAGTGGTTAGAGATTTTGGAATATTATGGCTTCGTGCTCGCCCAGCTGGCTCCGAACTCCATCGGTCTGGTTAACGTCTTCATCAATTATTTGAGATCGGAAAGAGTGAAATTCACAATGAATTTGTTCCGTGCAACCTTCACCGCAAAAATTTTGAAAGAAGGCAGAAAGAAAGAAGAATTTAAAGGATTGATGTATTTTTCAGCAGATGGAATTAAGATTCTGAACCTTCCTAATAAAATTTTTTTCTGGACAGAAAGATTCCTTGTTTTTGAAGGTGACCTTGGCGGTCTCAGGAGCTCACCCTCTCCGCGACCTGACAGCATTTTTAAGAAAATAAAGGCGGTCTCAGAGGAAGAGCTGAAGATTCTGGCCTTTTTGGCGGGTAAAAGGATCGATCTTGTTTATTATCTAGCGATCTGGCCTGAGATCGCCGAGATCGCCCCTACTGAAAGTGAGTTTTTTCTTGCGGTCTCGAATAATTTCTTTTTATGTCTTTTGAATGCTTTTTAAAACCTTTTCTTTACTTTTTAGCGAGCTTTGCGGTCCCTGCGCTTGACCCTATCTCCCCAGCAGCAGAAGTTCTTACTCAGAGGGAGAGAAGGCTGAAGCGTGAGGCCGACGTGTTCGGCGTAACTTCTGAGACCGCCGAGCAAGTTTTTCCCTTGATGGGTTTTAAAAGAAAAATGAAGGATATCAAAGGAAAGCCTCTCCTCAGATGGGCGGCCTCAGGAAGTTCTGTGAAGGTGTCCACTGATTTACCCTCGTGGAGCGGGAAGGTGACCCGTCACGCATACGCGGTCACTTCGGCTTTGTACGGGAGAAAGAACACAAATGAGATATTAAATATTGAGACCGATGCGCTTCCCGACCTTTGCGCTCAAGTGACTGCTAGAAGTACAATCTTGAATCATCATATGGGGCGGTCTCTTTGCAGCGCTCTGGACGAAATAACTGCCTTGCAAGAAGAAAGAAGAGTGAGAATTTTTCTTATGTCCATGAATGTGTTACCTGTGATCGTGCGGTCTAACATATATCTCTTTTGCAGCAATCTGAAAAAACGGCTTACGACCCTGAGAATCCTGCTTTCCAGAGGGCTTTGATGCACCATATAAAAGAGACCGCCGACCAGGTGCTGGATGAGGTTCGTAACCGCGGTGGTTTTACTGAAGAGTACAAGGACGTCACATTTGCCGATCTCTTCCCTGACGCGGCGCAAAGAATTGAAGAACAATCTGTGACCGCTGAAGAGACCGCAGATGCTGCTGAAGGATCTGCTGATGCTGCTGATGAGACCGCAGGTCAAGAGAAAAATGTAGTGATTGAAGACGAAGAGAGCGGAAGCCGCTATACCCTTGGTCTAGATTCCAGTTCGAGCTCGAGCTCTGGATCTAGAATTCTTGGGAATAGTCTAGAAGAACCTTCTGCAGAAACCGATTCTTCTTCTTCAAGCGAGCGGTCTTCCAAAAGATCAAAGAGAGAGTGAATTATAATCCCTTTTTCCTTTTTGGAGACCGAGCGGTCTTGTTGTAATTGACATTCCAGAATATATATAAAAATTTGATCTGTTGGATTTTGCCTAGATGAATAAGTTTGTTCTTGATGCATATATTTATTTGTTCTTCTGAATTTAAAATCGGCATTCGATCTCAATGCCTTTTTATCATAATTTTTATTTTTATCATTAAAAAACTACAAGTAGCGATCTCTTGGAAAAAACACCAAAGACTCTAAAAGAAACTATTCCGCATAAACAGGAACTACTCTGCGACCTCGAGATAACCAGATCAATAGATCGCAATATGAGGAAACTACAAGATGATTTGAACATATTAGACTCAGAGTGATCGGCGCTCAAACGACAGGAAATCCATTTGATGGCCCCTTGATAACCAAGATTATAAAAAGAGCTTCATAAATCTCCAGATCAGCGATCACATTATATCCAGACCGGCCTTTTTTGAAGGAAACCCAACTCGATGGGAAACAGGGAATACTAGAATAACGAGATACTAGAATCTTGATCTTATTGAGACCGGGTCGAGCTCTGTCAAGTTGTCACGAGAGCTTTCTGAATAGCGGCCTCAATTACCCTGAAAAAGTCATGCCCGGCGATTTATAAATGACATCACCCTTTGAAGATAGAAGAACATGCGGTCTCATAAACTGCTGACCGCCCGATCCCAATACAGGAATGAATAAGTCCTCTATGATAAAAATAGAGGAATGGATCTTGAAAATGACCCAAAGGGATGGTGTGGTCATGCCGCGGAGGCTATACCGATACTTCTTTTCTTAAAGGATTGCTGAGTTTGTTGCAAATTTGCCAATCCAAGGTTCAGGTGACGGTCATAGATGTTTCTTTCCGCCCCTTACCTAACCACGCTTCAACGAGTATTCGAGAGTTACAAATCGAAATGATCGGTAGGGCAGGTGTGGTCATGCCGCGGAGGCTACACCGACATTGCTTTCCCTGAAAGATCATTAAGATTGTAACAATGTCCTTTTCGATGCATGACAGAGCTGAGCCAGCCACCTAGACCTCCTTGAAACGCTTAGGTGTGTCAGATGTCAGCAAGGACCCGGTATCCTAAACTTCCACCGCTCGAGCTTGGCGAGCTACTGCTACACAGATTCGAAATCTCCCCGACATCTGTGGTCCTGGCAGAATTACACGTCGAGCTAACAAGTCGAGGGGGAAGATAGTAGGATCCGTCGATATCTCACTTGACAGGTTTTTTGGCTCTTCAAAAATCAACTTATTTTTAAGACTTGTCATCCATTACTTATATTGCGAATGCTTTGGTGATACCTGCGTGATATTTAGGAAAAGAAAAGAGTTAGGAACAAAGAATGAGTGAATTAGATACGAACATTTTAAGAGAAGAAAAGCTTAAGATCATCTCCGCTCCAGGAATGAGGCAACTCTTCCCCTTCATAAGTTTGGAGATGGTAAGCACCATTTTTAAGCACATTCTTTACCACGAACGGCCCTGCCCAATTTGGATTGAGCTTTCCAACTGAACCAGCTCTTGCCGCTGTATCTACTTTCTTCAAGACTAGATCTCCAACAGCGAATTCTTTGGTTCTTACATTTTTATTGAACAACCTTGCCATTCTTCTTTTCACCTCTTCCTGTCTGATGATTGCAGTGTCTCTTAATTCCTCAATTAAATCAAGGCTGCATTTTAACTCTTCATCATTTCCTTCCATCCACTCGATTTGATTTTGTTGTGCCAATAATACTCTTGGGCTTTTTACTTCAAATTCTACCGGAATAAGGGCTTCGGAACCGTGTGATAATTTGAACGGAGTTTCCCCAGTAGCAGAACTCGGAGTTGTTCTCAAGGCCCATAAGACGGAAGGTAGTTGTTCTGCCCAATTGCCCCTAACGTTTTCTACCTTTTTTTTCAAGAGATTTATGATGAGTTTGTTGGCGGCCTCTACCTGCCCATTGCTTCTAGGATGATGTACGGAAGCGAAACGTAGCTCAATGCCAATTTGCTTGCAGAAACTAATAAGAGTTGAATTGTTGAATTGAGAACCATTATCCGTGATGATTGCCATTGGAATCCCGTGTCGACATACTATCTCTCCCCAAATAAAGTTTTTCACGGCTTGAGTGGTAATTTTGGCCAATGCCTTTGCTTCTGTCCACTTGCTGAAGTAGTCGATCATAACTATTATATATCGACGTTGTCCGCTTGCCATAGGAAAAGGCCCAATCAAATCCATTCCCCAAACTGCAAATGGCCATGGAGTTGCTATTGACTTAAGCTGTTGAGCCGGCTGATTTTGGAGAGGAGCAAACTTCTGGCATTTTACACATTTCTTAGCAAATTTCTCCGCATCCTTCCTTATCTGGGGCCAAAAGTAGCCTTGCCTCAGAATTCTTTTTTCCAATGTCCTGGCTCCAGAGTGACTTCCACATTCTCCAGAATGAACCTCCTGAAGGACCGTTGGAATCTCCTCCTCCGAAACACACCGTGCTAGTGGTGAAAGGAAGGTTCTCCTATAAAGCACTCCTGTAACAAGATAATAGTTAGCCGCTTTCCGTTTAAACCTTTTCCTATCCTTTATTAAAGAATGGAGCTCTCCAGTTGAAAGATAAAGAACAAACGGATCTATCCAAGACTGATGCTGATCAATCTCCATGACCTCTCCTTCCTCAATTGCCGGGCGAAACAACTCCGAAGTTGTTCCCCCTGAAAGAAGCCCAAATTTTGCCAACTCATCCGCTTCCACGTTCTCACCCCTTGGGATATGATTGATAGTGAAGCTTTTGAACTTCCCAACCTCAATTTTTACCAGAGTCAAATACTGCTTCAAGATACTATCTTTAGTCTCGAAAGTCCCATTTACTTGAGAAGCCATTACCAAAGAATCTGTGAAAACTTCGACATCATCAATCCCTAGTTCTCTGGCAAACTTGAGACCGGCTAGCAAAGCCTCATATTCCGCTTGATTGTTTGTTACTTGAAAATAGAACTTTAGTGCTTGATTCAGCCTTACTCCATTTGGGTTGATTAAGATAACTCCTGCCCCGGAAGAATTTTTCCCTGAGGCTCCATCCACGAAGATTTTCCAGGCAAGGGGTACTCCGACCCCCTTCTGCGATTCAACTTCTTTAGCATCCACCATGAAGTCTGCTAAGACTTGAGCTTTGATTGCGATTCTTGGAACATAAGATATGTCAAACTCACTGAGCTCAATTGCCCACTTTGCCAATCTGCCTGAATGCTCCGGCTTCTCCAAGACACCCTTCAATGGAAGATCAGTGACGACTAAAATCGAATGAGCTTGGAAATACGGTCTTAATCTTCTTGCTGAAATTACAAGCATCAAAGCTAGCTTCTCTAGGATCGGGTAGCGAGTCTCCGCACTCTTCAGAATTCGACTTACATAGTAAACTGGAAATTGTTTCTTTTTCTCCTCTCGGACCAAAACAGAGCTTATAGCATCGATGCCAACTCCCAAATAAAGAAAAAGATCTTCCCCTCCTCGCGGACTTTGGAGTAGAGGAATTGAAGTCAACTGCTTTTTAAGCTGATTGAAAGCATTATCACACTCTTGAGTCCATTCGAACCTGGCTCCTCCCCGGAGAGTCTTAAAAAACGGTGCACTTTTATCCCCTGACCGGGAGATGAATCGACTCAAGCCTGCCATTCTCCCTCCCAACTGTTGAACTTCTTTTGGGGTTCTGGGAGGTGGCATTTCCAAGATAGCTTTTACCTTGTCTGGATTTGGTTCTAGCCCTTCTGGGGTGAGGAGGTGACCCAAAAATTTACCTCTGTTTGCTCCGAAAACACACTTCAATGGATTCAACCTCATATTGAAGGCTCGTAGGGTTGCAAAAGTTTCAGAGAGATCTTTGAGATGAGAGGAGAAAGATTTGCTTTTCACCAAGAGGTCATCGACATATACCTCAAGGTTTCTTGCCTTCTGATTTTTGAAAACTGTATCCATCATTTTTTGGTAAGTTGCTCCAGCATTTTTCAACCCAAAAGGCATCACGAGATAACAGAAGCAACCATCATTTGTGATAAACGAAGTGTGCGGTATATCGGGTTTATGCATCCTGATTTGGTGATAACCTGAAAAAGCATCTAAAAAACTCATAAAAGAATAACCTACCGCAGAATCCACTAAAGAATCTATCTGAGGCAAGGGATAGCAATCCTTGGGGCAAGCTTTATTGAGTTTAGTAAAGTCGACACACATCCTCCACTTTCCACCTGGCTTTGTTACCATTACAACGTTTGACACCCACTCGGGATATTGGATTGGTTGGATGAACTTTGCCTTCAGGAGCTTCTCCACTTCCTCACGGATAGGTTGAGCCAGAGTGGTTGCAACAGTCCTCTTCCTCTGCTGGATTGGGATGACATTTGGGCTGATGTTGAGGTGATGGCAAGCAACATCTGGACTCACTCCAGGCATGTCGTCTGCCGACCAAGTGAAGATATCTAAATTTTGCAGAAGACAAGAAATGAGCTGACCCTTGTCAGCTTCAGATAATTCAGCGTTAATGGAGAGACCCTTGCCCTCATCTTCCTCGCTGATTTGGACCTTCTGGGTTGCTTGGGCGGGTTCCAAACGAACTCCATCTCTTGCATCCTCCTCAATTTCTTCTGCAACTGGAACTTGCTCAGGAGCTTCGATTAATTCAGCCATCATGATTTCTTGAGGAGAGGATACGATCATGTTGACCGTTTTCACATAGCATTCCCTGGCCTTCCTTGGATCGCTCCTGATTCGGTGTTGTTTGCCATTCAAGGCGAACTTCACCGCTTGATGGTAGGTAGAGACGATGGCTTGATAGGCATTTATGAAAGGTCTTCCAAAGATGGCGTTGTAGCTACTGGGAGCGTCAACGACTATGAATTTGACCAACTTCACTATCCCTCCCAGAACCACAGAAAGGGTGACGAGTCCTTCCACTTCTTTCTTTTCTCCTGAAAAACCATAGAGGGGGCCTTCAGTTGAAAGGAGAGTTTTACCTGTCTTCAACGCCTCGAAGGCGGGTTTGAAGAGCACATTAACTGAACTTCATGTATCTATTAGAATTTTTTCCACCGTATAATTTTCGATTACAGCTTTGATGACGACTGCATCATCAAAGGGATTCGCGGTCTGAGGAAGATCTTCATCTCCAAAAGTGACCGTCCCTCGAACCGAAGCTGAAGAGGTAGCAGCAACCTCTGACTGGTAAACCCTCTTCAGACTTGCTTTTCTCGAGGACTCCGGCCCTGCACCCCCATGGATGCAGAATAGGTTGCCCAAGGCACCTTCATCATTAGCGTCCACGCACTCGTTGGGAAAACCGATGTTGCCCAGATGACCAACATCATCTACTTCCTCTCACTCCCAGTGAACTTCTGCTACCTCCTTGGCCTTGGAGGTTGAAGCTTTGGCAGAATCATTCTTTTGAATGAGATCGCGGAGCTTTCCCTCCTTTAATAGTTTCTCTAAAAATAGGCGGAGAGCTCTGCAATCCTCTGTCAAATGACCCCTATCTCTATGATACTCACAGTAGAGAGTAGGGTTTCTGGTTTTCGGATCAGAATTCAGCGGAGCTGGCCTCTTAAAAAAGGGCTGCTTCTGAAGGATTTGAAGCACTTCATTCATGGGAACACCAAAGTCTGTGAAGGACTCTTGGGATTCATTGTAAAATGAAGGAATGGGTAGAATAGGAGGTTGAGCATACTGGATCTGGTGGATGGGGGTGACTTGCGGAGCAGGAGTAGCGGGAGTTTGAAGAAATGAATTTTGAGGTGGGAAAGATTGATTACCTCGATTGAAGCGGTTGTTTCGGTAATTCTTACCTCTCGGGGCCGGAGGTGGAAGCTCTTGCCGAGGTTTTGAGGAAGATGCCGCAGGATAGAATCCTGCAGAGCCTTTCTGAGTGGCTCTGTTGGTCAGATTGCTAACATAGGTGGGGTTGTTGATCTCCCCTTCTATGTAGCGATTGGCAATGCTGATCAGCTCCTGATAGGAGCTAGGTTCCTTGGTTGTGACTTTGAACTTCAGAGGACCCTCCTGCAGGCCGCTGATCAAAGCCACCATATAGAGCTCGGGATCCATGTCTCTGACTCCCAAGATCTCCTTCTGAAAGCGATCAACGAAATGTGCTGCAGTCTCGTTGTCTCCTTGCTTAATTTTGAAGAGGGTCGCAGGACCACTCTTCCTTTTCTTTGCGGTGGCGAACCTCAGGAGGAGCTCTTGCCTCAAGGCGGCAAAGCTTGGGATAGATTGACTTGGCATCTTGTAGAACCATTCCATGGCTGACCCATCGAAGGAGGTAACCATCAGCTTGCACCTCACTCCATCTGAAATGGTCCTGAGGGCAACGGCAGATTCGAAAGCTTGGAGATGACACATCGGGTCGGTCTCTCCTGTATATACAGGAAGACGGGGTTCTCTGAATCCATGAGGAATTGGATCCCGACGAATCTCATCAGTAAAGGGGGAAGGCTCCCCAAACATAGAAGGTCCTGGAGGAAGAAAAGGAGCTGGAGGATCTTGAGGGTAAGCAAACCCTTCTTCAAAATTCAAAGCCTGAGCCGGAGGCCCCTGGGCTGTGGCTCGAAAAGAATTACGACGGGCGGCGAACTCCTCATGCTGAGATCGCTGAGGAGCTGCAGGCTGGAAAACGGGATGATCGCTATGGTGACCGCTTGCCATGCGGTCAGGGGTAGCGATCTGAGGGGATTGAGGAAGGATCTTCTGGGAGATCGCGGCCAGAACTTGGTTCATGGCCTCGATCTGCTTCGCGGACTCCTGCTGAGTCCGAACAACTTCCTGCCGATCTCGAGCGGCCTCTTGCTGAGACCGCGCGATCTCTTGCTGAACAGCGGCAGCGTCCTGCCTGGCTCGGGCGGCCTCGCGGAGAGCCTGCTCAACGCGAAGCTCGAAGCGGCGCTCCATCGCTTCTAACGGATTGTGATCGGAAGGGGGAACACTGGGAGACCGCAAAGGACGACCTCTACGGCGATCATCCATCTTGAAAGTCTGAAGTTCACCTAACACTTCGAATCTGAAGGTCGCGTGTTCGTTCTGTTGGTGCCAAAAATGGTACCTCCAAAATTCACACTAAAGGGGGTGGGAGAAAACTGCGAAATGTAGGTTACTGAGACAGAAGATGCTGAGACAAAAGGAAAACGATCACAAAAAGGCGATCACGAAAAAATGAGACCGCTTACACAGGTTGTAAGCTGAAGCCCCGGAGCCCAAAAGTCCTTTTCCTGGTACCCCTACCCCTCTATTTATAGACGAGAGGGCTGCCCAAACGGGCAGAACTAAAAACTACGGGCTGCCCGGGATACAGGAGAGCCAGGGCAGGGAGAAGGGGTGCAGATAACAAAAATAAGAAAAACAAGTAGACCGCTCAATCTGGCGGTCTCGCACTGCTCTGACCGCTTGACTCTTAGAAACTCTTGGTTGAGAAGGCAGCTGGCGATCCGGGCGGTCACACAAACGGAGACCGCTGAGATCGGGAAAAAAGTGCCATGAGAGGAGGTCGCGGGCTTTCTGGGCAAACAGGGGTGAATAGGTTTTTCAAATTATGTTATCCCATTTTAGGTGTTCTTGATTTCTGGTTAGTAGATCTGTAAAGTAAAGAGCAAGCCACGGAAAGCACACAAAAGATCTATAAAGGTTCCTCAAGACCGTGTGTCTTGAGTAGTCCTCTGTCCCTTTACGCCTACCCAGCAGTGTGCTAGGATCGGCAAACTCTGCCAAAAAGCTTCAGGCCCTCAAGCCTTATAACACGGACCCGCAAGTTCCAACATCCTAGGCCCTTCAAGCCCTTACTTCCCCTGAGCCCGCAAGCTCGACACTCAGGCCCTCAAGCCCAACAATACGGACCCGCAAGTCCCAACAGCCTAGGCCCGCAAGCCCCTACTGCCCCCGAGCCCGCAAGCTCGACACTCAGGCCCTCAAGCCCTACAATACAGACCCGCAAGTCCAAACAGCCTAGGCCCGCAAGCCCCTACTGCCCCCAAGCCCGCAAGCTCGACAAATCACACCCGCAAGTGCACTGCCCTGGCCCTCAAGCCTCACAGCTCTCCAGCCCGCAAGCTAGATGGTGTCGGACCCGCAAGTCCACTGCCCTGTCCCTCAAGCCTCACAGCTCTCCAGCCCTCAAGCTAGACAAATAGGCCCGCAAGCCTTTACAAGAGATTACAGTAATAAGACTGTTACTTCTGCCGGATGAAGATTGGCAACTTTAGCCTGATGAGGATTGACTTCTTAAGGTTGAAGAAGATGCTTTTTGATCTGGAGATTCAGCACTGGATCTTCTTCAGCCTTCACTTCTTTTTGCCTGGTGTTGATCGGCTACTTTTCAGTCGATGATCATGACTGATTCTTCAGAGAGCACTTGATGCTTGCTCTCTACTTGATCTTCTTCTTCTCCGCCGAGAATGCTGTTCTATTGAAGTGTAGCGGCGAGATTCTTTCTTTTTCTTTTCCTTTCTCTTGTTGATCTATCGATTGATACCGTGTTAGGGTAACCTCTTATCTCTTTTATAAGACTGCGAGGTCCCCAACGGTCTTCTGAAAAAGTGCCTTAAGTGTCAGACGCTCCTTTCCTTAAGAGCACGCGCTGATTAGGCAATCAGGCGGCGGCATTAAATGCTGACAGCGCGTCTGCAACTTTTGAATCTGTCTCGACGATATTTCCATTGTTACGACGACATGGAAAATATCTCGACGACAGGACTTTGTCGATGCCTTGAACTTGGGTAGACCTTCAGTTCTTCTAGTTTCTGCCTCTGAAGCAGATATCTCGACGATTCGAGACATTCTGCCGCTTCTGCATATACAACAATATGTTGTCTCTGACTGTGTCGTCGTAATCATCTTGTTCTCTCGACGACATGAGTGATGTTATGTTGACGCTTCAGCAGCTGTTAGTCTTCAGCTTGTCTTTCTTCAGACGACATGTCTTCTTTACGACGATGTTTGTTCTTTCTCGACGATAAGGCCACTTTGGTGAAGTCGACGATATCGCGTCTTCTCTGCGTTTGACGATCTTGCCCAGTCTCAGCGGTCGACGATCTTCCTTCTGAGTTCGACGATCTTGCTTCTGCGTTCGACGAACGCGCCAAATCTCAGCGGTCGTCGATCTTCCTTCTGAGTTCGACGAACTCCATTCTGCATTCGATGAACGACAATCTGCGATCGACGAGCTACATTCTTCTGCCCCATTTTTGCGTTCGACGAACACGCCAAGTCTGCGTTCGACGATCTTGCCGAGTCTCAGCGGTCGATGAACTTCCTTCTGAGTGATGAACAACATTCTTCTTTCTTCATTCTGAGTTCGACGAACTTCATTCTTCTATCCCGTCTCAGCGTTCGACGAACTTCATTCTGCGTTCGACGAATCTTGTCCTTCTTGATGATATATATCGTACTTACAGAAATAGTTAAAGTACTTGACATTTGTCGATCTCTGCAAGCATGAGCTAGATGGAGCATTAAATACAGCTTGCACTTATCATTGAGCTAAGCACTTCTTCAAATCAGGAACATTGCTAGGCAATGTTCCCAACATATGTCGATAAG
Organism: Dactylorhiza incarnata; assembly: GCA_033032865.1. Classification (NCBI taxonomy): domain Eukaryota; kingdom Viridiplantae; phylum Streptophyta; class Magnoliopsida; order Asparagales; family Orchidaceae; genus Dactylorhiza; species Dactylorhiza incarnata. Next base: position 465,529 of record JAWHQI010000300.1, on the reverse strand, counting down.
TGAATGAGAAGGAGCGTGATCGACGCGTCGTTCCGAGATCAATCCTTCAGTAGTACGAGCACGTTGTCTTGCCATTACAATCGACGACAAGTACTACCTTTAGTGAGTCTTCGTAGAGCTTTGGGAATCCTCTTCTCACAAACGGCGCCAAAATGTTGCGGATCACTCAGGTGCTCTGGTAAACTGGTCGAATTGAACCACCTTAGCTCGGAAGCGAACCGAGCGAGCAAACAGTCAATGAGTGTGAAAGTATCTAGTTGCGGCCTAAATCACCTAGAGGGGGGGGGGGGGGATAGGTGGATTCTATGTCTTTTCGCGAAATTAAAAACTTAGAAATAAAAGCACATGGAATCCAAAAGAGCACAGCACAACACAGAGAATTATAGTGGTTCCCCGATCTTGGGTAGTCCACTTTCCCGCCTCGCCTACCTAGCACTCCAAGGCTAGATTCGGCTACTTCACCAAACTCGGATCAATCAAATCCTACTACTCGGAGTACACAACTCCTACAAGCTCGGAGAACAAACTCTCCTACAAACTCGGAAGGAAAACTTCCTACAAACTCGGAGACAACGCTCCTACAACTCGGAGTATAACTCCTACAACTCGGAAGCAAGCTTCCTACAAGAATATTGTAAAGAAATCTTACAAAATCTTTGATTGAGAAACAATCTACTTAGGAACTCTTGGAGGAGTCCTTTTCTTCAGATCTGAAATAAAAGATCTTCTTCTTCAGATCTGGAGAACCTTAATCTTCTTCTTCTTTTAGAGTGAAAGCTTGAATCTTCAAGGATTAGGAAGAATAAGAATCGACAAACCTGATCTGAGAAGGCCCTTTGATTAAATCGAAAAGATCTTCAATATTGAGAGCAGCAACTTGATCAAAGGCCTTCTTATCTGAGAAATCTTTAGCAGCACTGAAGAACGAGTCTTGAGCGGCGCACAAGTTAGATCTCAGAAAACTTTTCCAGCGAGAGAGGAAGAAGATGGCTGGGTTCTTCTTTTTCTCTTCTCCTTTTTTTGCCCTAAAAATAAAGGATTATTTATAGGGAAACCTCCAACGGTTCGGGCGACAGACAAGGAGAGGTCGCCACATGTACTGTACATGTCTGCCAACCCTAAATTTTGGAAAACGAAACTGAAATTTGAAATCCATCTGTCCGTCATTCGTCGAGACTTCACGTGAACATTCGACGAATTGACTTAGCCACAGAAAACACTGAACAACCCGTGAAAAACACCTTCTGTTTTCATTCGTCGAGATTCGTCGGGAGTTCACGAGAACATTCGACGAATGGACTTAGCTGCAGATTTTTCTTCGCAAGACTGTCTTTTTGACTTCTGTCTGGATTCGTCGAGATTCGTCGGGAGTTCACGTGACATCTCGACGAATTGACTTAGCCACAGAAATTTCTTCTTCAGACTGGAAATTTGGCTTCTGTCTGGATTCGTCGAGATTCGTCGGGAGTTCACGTGACATCTCGACGAATTGACTTAGCAAAAATTTCTTTTCTTTTCCTGAAAACCTGCTCCACTCCTCAAGCTTGAAAACCTTCAGTTATGAGTATATGAAGTACACCCCCAAAGAGAGATTACACATGTACCAACACTTTGTTCTACACAATGAGGGATTACACTGTTTAGAACTGTGTTTGGTGATCCATTGCAACCTGACTTTGGTGTGCACTTAGCATTAAGACATGCAAACACATAACTAGAGAACAACATCAAATACATCTCAATTCAACTTAGTTCACAGGAACACTTCTTCAAATCAAGGTAATTGTAGCTACAATACCCAACAATCTCCCCCTATTTGAAGAAGTCAGAACCTATGTACTGAGTTGAATTGCACTTAAATAAATATATATCAAATAGATAAGGAGAGTTAAAAACTTAACTTTTTCAACTTTCTCTCCCTTTCAACTTTGCCAATTCTAACTTTGCCAATTCCTCCCAACTTCAAACTCTCTTGCAAATTCAACTTCTCTCCCCCTTTCTGACTACTTCAGATAGGGAAGAAAAAGCATGAGAGCTCAAAGCTCCCCCTCAGCAACTGCATAGGAGTACACATTTGGGAGTATATGTAGAATCAGCTCCCCCTCAATCTTTTCTCCCCCTTAGTCTTATCTCCCCCTTAGAGTTTCAGTGTCTGGACTGATTTCCTAAACTTTTCAGCAACCATACTATATTTCTTCTATGTTCTGGTCATGTACCATGAACATCCACTTGTCCAAATGCCTGATTAGAGTTTTGGTTGGCCTTTGGACATACCTGCAAACACAGATTAATTTCCCTTAGGAACCCAAAAGGATTTGGGTCCTAGGTTTCTGGTTAGATCAACACCACTCGGAGTGTTAACATTGCAAGGGGTCATACTTACATTGTTAACCCGTGGAGTCTTGACGTTCCTGGGGTTAAACCAGCAATCTATGGCGAAGTGACCAATCTTGCCACAGCACCAACAATCAAATCGATTGTATCTTCTCTTGTTCTCCTGTTTTAACTTGTGAACGGGGAGTTTAGCAGGAGCAATATTCTTAGAAGTAGAAGCCTCATGGTTGCAACACACACATGACTCCTTCTTCTCTTCATGAGATTTAGCAACAATTGATTTAATCTTTGGTGCTTTCTTAACAACTGATCCATGTACAAATGAACCATAATCCTTGGGGATTACTTTTTCATAAGGTGCCTTGAAAGCAGTTGTTTCGAAGCATCGGGGACGGGTTTGATTTTGGTCAACCTTGCCCTTACCTTTAACAGCTCTTTTCTTAGCAGCCTTACTACTTTCAGCCTTATGACCAAGGCCACTAACCTTCGCAGGAGCAGAAAATCTTTCAATGATTGGAAGAATAGTTTTTGGTTTGGAGAAGCTTTCAACTATCTTCCTTTTCACCACTAACTTTTCTTCTAATTCATTTATAAACTTCTCCTTAAGATTTAATAATTCAGTAGAGCTTTGAAGTTCATCTTTCAAGATTTGGACTTCATCTTTGAGAGGAGTTAATTTTTCAATTTCCTCCCTCAAATCTGATTCCATCGTCTTGAGAGATTTAATCTCATTTGCTTGAGATTTGACTACCTTGCGGCATTTGTCAAATCCTTCCAAAACGGCTTTGTACTGAGTCATTAAATCTGAATCTACCTCTGAAGAATAGCCTTCATTTGCATTGGAGTCAGTTTCAGATGCAGAAAGAGGAGTGTGCGAGTTTACCTTCCCTTTGTATGAGGAGGCACTTCCTTCCTCATCTGAATGTGCCATAAGCCCAAAATAGGCTTCTTCATCTAAGCTTGACATCCCTGAGTCACTGTCACTAAGAGTCTTGGTCTTCTTTGCTAAGAAGCTCTTTTCTTCTTTCCTTTTCCCCTTGAAGGATTTCTTCTTTTTGTATGGACATTCCGTACTTATATGCCCTGGCTTATTACAATAATAACGGACAATATCAGTCGAAACATGTTTATTCGGTTTGGTTGTATACCTGTCGTTGCTGTGTTCTTTCTTGTGATGTTCATCATCACACCTTGAACTTCTTTGGCTCCTTTTTCTGAGCAATTTCTTGAATTTCTTAGCGAGTGAAGAGAACTCTCCATCGGACATATCTGAGCTTGAAGAACAATCCACAGACTCATCGTCTTCATCTGACGGTTGTGTCTTTTCAAATGATCTAGCTTTACCTCTTCTTGACTCTTTGGCCTTCAGTGTCACAGAGTTCTCCCTTCCAGAAGTGGAGCATCCTTCTTCTTCAGCTTTTCTAATACTCAGCTTTAGTTCATGTGAGAGAAGCTTGCCAAACAATATTTGTGGCTCCATCGTAGCCAACTTTCCGAATTCCCGGATAGCAATAGCCTTGGTATCCCATTCTTTCATTAGGGATCTCATGAACTTGTCATTTAGTTCTCCAACGGTGAATTCCCGATCATAGTTCTTAAGACCGTTGACGATCTTAAAGAACTTCTCATAAGTATCAGAAATGGAGTCTCTTGGATCTTGCTTGAATGCTTCGTATTGTTGGTTCAGCAACGATCTTCGGTCATCCCTCACTTCTTCAGTACCTTCCATAAGAATAACTATGGAGACCCACATTTCCTTGGCAGACTTGCAGTGTATAAGATTTTGTAGCATTGAATCGTCCACTGCACCAGCAATAATGTTCTTTGCCTTCTTGTCCAAGATGACGAGGGCAATCTCATCTTTGTCTAGCTCCAACATTTTCTTGGGAATCATAATAACTGAATTTATTGACGATGGCTTCATAGGAACATGGGGACCTTCCTCTACTATCTGAAAAATTCTTGGGTCGGTGGCTTCCATGTAGAACTTCATTCTTTCCTTCCACATAGGGAAATTCTCCTTAGAACAGACGAGCATCTTAGCAGAATCCTTGGATTTTTCCAAATCAGACAAACTTGCTCTTGCAACTAGATTTAAGGATCTTGTTCAAGGTGTTAACCTTTTAACGAACAACCTCGCTCTGATACCAATTGAAAGTATCTAGTTGCGGCCTAAATCACCTAGAGGGGGGGGGGGGGGGGGATAGGTGGATTCTATGTCTTTTCGCGGAATTAAAAACTTAGAAATAAAAGCACATGGAATCCAAAAGAGCACAGCACAACACAGAGAATTATAGTGGTTCCCCGATCTTGGGTAGTCCACTTTCCCGCCTCGCCTACCTAGCACTCCAAGGCTAGATTCGGCTACTTCACCAAACTCGGATCAATCAAATCCTACTACTCGGAGTACACAACTCCTACAAGCTCGGAGAACAAACTCTCCTACAAACACGGAAGGAAAACTTCCTACAAACTCGGAGACAACGCTCCTACAACTCGGAGTATAACTCCTACAACTCGGAAGCAAGCTTCCTACAAGAATATTGTAAAGAAATCTTACAAAATCTTTGATTGAGAAACAATCTACTTAGGAACTCTTGGAGGAGTCCTTTTCTTCAGATCTGAAATAAAAGATCTTCTTCTTCAGATCTGGAGAACCTTAATCTTCTTCTTCTTTTAGAGTGAAAGCTTGAATCTTCAAGGATTAGGAAGAATAAGAATCGGCAAACCTGATCTGAGAAGGCCCTTTGATTAAATCGAAAAGATCTTCAATATTGAGAGCAGCAACTTGATCAAAGGCCTTCTTATCTGAGAAATCTTTAGTAGCACTGAAGAACGAGTCTTGAGCGGCGCACAAGTTAGATCTCAGAAAACTTTTCCAGCGAGAGAGGAAGAAGACGGCTGGGTTCTTCTTTTTCTCTTCTCATTTTTTTGCCCTAAAAATAAAGGATTATTTATAGGGAAACCTCCAACGGTTCGGGCGACAGACAAGGAGAGGTCGCCACGTGTACTGTACATGTCGGCCAACCCTAAATTTTGGAAAACGAAACTGAAATTTGAAATCCGTCTGTCCGTCATTCGTCGAGACTTCACGTGAACATTCGACGAATTGACTTAGCCACAGAAAAACACTGAACAACCCGTGAAAAACACCTTCTGTTTTCATTCGTCGGGATTCGTCGGGAGTTCACGAGAACATTCGACGAATGGACTTAGCTGCAGATTTTTCTTCGCAAGACTGTCTTTTTGACTTCTGTCTGGATTCGTCGAGATTCGTCGGGAGTTCACGTGACATCTCGACGAATTGACTTAGCCACAGAAATTTCTTCTTCAGACTGGAAATTTGGCTTCTGTCTGGATTCGTCGAGATTCGTCGGGAGTTCACGTGACATCTCGATGAATTGACTTAGCAAAAATTTCTTTTCTTTTCCTGAAAACCTGCTCCACTCCTCAAGCTTGAAAACCTTCAGTTATGAGTATATGAAGTACACCCCCAAAGAGAGATTACACATGGACCAACACTTTGTTCTACACAATGAGGGATTACACTGTTTAGAACTGTGTTTGGTGATCCATTGCAACCTGACTTTGGTGTGCACTTAGCATTAAGACCTGCAAACACATAACTAGAGAACAACATCAAATACATCTCAATTCAACTTAGTTCACAGGAACACTTCTTCAAATCAAGGTAATTATAGCTACAATACCCAACAGAGTGAATTAGTAAGTGACACAAGGACTTTTAAAGTGGAAAACCCGGAAAGGGTGAAAAACTATGCGACCAGAGCTGTGCAGACCAACTTTCACTATCTTCTGGGGCTACAATTAGAGATTGCGAACTCGAGCGTGATAGTCTGCTGCTCGTTACATTGGTATAAAGAGAGAGAACTATGAGGGTGACATGACACCTCTCGGGAAGCTGAACGCTTTTTTTTCTGAGAACAAAAGTGAGAATGTTGAGTCGCCTTTCGCAACCTTCGAAAGCTCGAAGGAGATCTTCGAAGATTCGAAGCAGATCTTCGAGGGCCGAAGGAGATCTTCGAGCGCCGAAGGAGAATTCCAAGGAAATCTTCAAAGGAGCTCTCTCGGGCATAGAAGGCAAGGTGTCTTGAAATGAAGGTTCTGCGCTCCTTTTATAGCTTTGGCCGGGGGTAGCCCGATAATTTCGTCGTTGTAACCACCGTAACCACCTAAAGGGCGAATCACGTTTTCCGATTCGGAGCACATGGATCGCCATTTTTCTTAAATGACCGTCTCGCCCTTCGGGCAGTTCGGGCAGCTTCGTTGATGATGATGAAGGCGACGAACGGGTCCTACAATCTGAAAAATTAGGAAATGTTGACTGAGCGCGTGTCAGGAACGTGGAAATATTCTGAGCGCGCGAGGAAATGGTCTGAGTGTGCCACGAACACGGGAGCATTTTGAGCGCGCAACGAATACGAGAGCGTTCGAAGCGTAGTGAACACGGGAGCGTTCTGAGCGCGTAGTGAACACGAGAGCGTTCTGAGCGTGCTAGGAAGCATTCAGAGCACGCAACGAACACGGGAGCGTTCTGAGAACGCGGCGAACAGGAAAAATGAGAAGTCGTGCCTCAAAGGGGAATTGGGCTCCGACCGCACCCGACGAGGGGGTGCGATTTTGTCCGGATCCTCTGCAAGGCCCCCTGCGGGAGGGGGAGGGCATAGCCGCACCCCGTCGCGGGGGGGGGGGGGGGGGGGGGGGGTGGCTTGGCCGCACCCCACATTGGGGTGCGGCTCGGCTACACCCATGGGGTCCGGTTTGGCTGTACCCCCGTGATGGGAGGTGCGGTTAGGCCGCCCCATCATGGGGGGTGCGGTTAGGCCGCCCCATCATGGGGGGTGCGGTTAGGCCGCACCCTGCTGAGATGGGGGGCGGTCTTAGTTGTGTCTGGCATTGTCGGAGTGCGAACTGTTCGTGGCGGATTTTTTCCCTCTCATGATCATGGGTCGGACTTTGACCCCACTAACTCGACTTTTCTTTAGTGGAGCCTTCTCTAAATGCGCCTTGTGGCTCTTATAAATTCATGGATGGACATCATCTCTACGGATGCACATCAGTAATATCGATTCATATTTTCTTACGTTATTTTAAGATCTCACATGCATATGTTGTCGATAAAGGTTGTAAAAATATTACTGTAGAAAAAATATTTTTGTTAGTATTAAATAAAACTGTATTTTTGCCTGCAAATTTTTTTTGAAAACACAATTTTTTGAAACTATTTTTTCGATACAACTGTAGTTAATTGGGAAAATACAGTCCCACGCCTAGAATCTAGAGAATGAAAAGTATATAAGTATTTCTCGTGCGTGATAGAAACAAGGTACAGCAAAAAATGCTAACTCCACGACAAAATGGAAAGGCTGACGGCTTGCCTCTGCCGGAGTCAGAGAAGATGGGTAGGAAATTGTGTGATTATTTGTGGTCCTTGTAGAAAAAGAAAGGTGGAAATCTCCGTACCACCTCCAGCTGAAATCCATCCTCACCCGCGTCGTAGACACTCACTCGCACCCGCTGTCCTTCCAGCCGGGTGTCTCCCACTGCCGTCCTCTAATATAATTGCACCAATAATGGATCCCTGTCGAGGGCTCAGGTTTGGCGGGACCCGCTGCTAGGCTTTGTTGATCTTAGCGTAGATCATCAGTAAGTATCATGGGCGATCCGATATGATCGATATAACAGTTCTGCACGATCATGCATAATTGCGTATTATTGTTTTTCGAGAAAATGTTCATGATGGTTTCCAAAGAGCAATTTTTGCGGAGGTTGTGTTGAGAGATTGGGTCTCTGTTAAAATCTGGCAAATTTGTTTTTTTAAAAATTTTTGATCGCTTAGAACTCATCCGCACTGATCAAATATATGCTCAACCTGCCTAAAAATAAATCGCTTCGAAGGCTCCGTTTGGGCTGATGGTGGCCAAAACAAGTTTTCTGTGTTTTCCTTCTACAATTTTGTTCTTCTATTATTTTTTCTATTACTATTTTTTTTTGTTGCACAATGATTTCTCATCACCACTTTTCTGACCACCCCAACGATCCCAATCAAAAATAAAGTGCGATGCGATCTAGTAATTTAAATATAAACAATAAAATAGTAAAAGTAATACTTCAAATTCGTCGTTTACACATAAAAAAAACGTCTACATTTTAAAATAGGAGGCATTGATTTTAAAAGCATATATGCATTTTTACTAATTTGAATAGGGATATGAGTTGACCTCGGGCAATTTTATTATTTTATATAAATATTTTAATAACTAGACAAAATATTATCATTTTTTAGTTTTAGTTATGAGTTGACTGATGTTTGTTTTAGGCTAATATTAAAAGCACGTCTAATTTGACTATTATCAGCAAAATTTTATTGACACATTAAAAAAATTTATTTACACACCACAGTTATTAACACAATACTGAAATATTTAAAATGCACAAAATCTAATTTCATTTTTTTCTTAAATTGTGTCTTCGTCTTGCTAGCATTACTAACGGGTAATATATTTGAAAATTGTTCAATTATAGAAATCATTTAAAAAAATAATATATGCTCGACAAAATAGAAGTAATCATATTTGTCAATTATCTTTGTTTCAAGACTTCTAATATCTCTGAAGCTCCTCCAAATTCATAGACCTGCAATAATAATAAAAACTATGAAAACTTCAAAATCTTATACAAGTTTAACAAAGATAATAAAAAATTATTATTATACCTTTATATGTTGTAATCGTGATTTTTAACGAAGATCTAATACAACCAAAATGTAAGATATCTGCATTTGAAGTTAAGGTGTGCGAATTAGTATTAACACTAAATATTTGAATATGAATTGTAAAGGAAAAAATGCATACCATAGGTTCATGGTTCAGTCAAATTAACAATTTCGTCAACTTGTTCTTTGGAATCACCCACTCTAACTCGTGAAACATAAGTCAGGTCTCACCCTTCTGCAGCTGAAGCATGATATCTCATCCACATAGATATCACAGGTGGTAGCGGGCAATCCTCACTCATCAACAATTATTTCAAAGTTCGTTCCTTGTGTAAATAATTTCTTGTAGTGTGCAAGGATATTTCTATTATTATGAACTTGATATAATATGCTTTTTGCTTGAGGGAAAACCAATTTATGGCATTCATCAGTGCGATCTCTCTGTCAATTATTAATACATTAGGCAATGATGTAGAAGCTAACATGCTTTTAAAACAATTCAATGCTCATGTGTAACTGCCTTCTATTTTATTTGAGATAAAAGCAACTACAACATAAAACGTCATATTTGTGGATGTGATCCAAACTATGGAAAGCAACGACAATCTATAACGATTTGTTTTATACGTACAGTCCATGATGAAAACATCACAAAACATATTGCTTAATTGAATCGATGATTGGTGAGCAAAAAATAAGGACTCCAAATTTGCAGTAATAGGGTTCACAAAATTGTAATTAGTGTACTTTGCATCAATTATGGACTTATCAAGAAACTGTATAGGAGTCCCTCCTTCCAACTCCTTAAATAACTTAACTTTTTCATTATAAATTGTTCTCTTGACAGAGATGTGGAAGAGTTTCTTTTCTTTAATGCCGATAATATTTTTCTAGGCTTTATACCGGATGCATACATTTCTATAACAATTTTTTGTTCCTCAGCATTTAATCTAGCAGCATAATTGTGTGCCTCAAGATGAACAAAACTATGATTGTGCATTCCGCATTTGACTTCTAGTTTCCACTCATCTACACATGCATCTTTTTGTCCAACTAAAGAAAATGGACACCCACATCTTTTCGAGCTAGTTTTTCTTAAGTTTCTCTTAACATAGCTCTTTCTTTGTTGATTATCCCTCGAGAAACCACCTCTATCACATCCTAGAAAAACCCTTGGCTTTGGTCTACCATCAATCTTATCCGCTCTTTGAATTGTTACAATGAATCCCAGCCCTCTAGTAATATTCCGAACCCACTGAACTAATCCTTTTTTACTAGGAAAATAGTATCTGTATCAAAATGCACATCTACTTCCATCATATTAAAAAATAATTGCATTAGAAAATCCTTGCATTAGAAGTTACCTAGCTTAAGGTGTGAAGAGTTTCTTGGAGTACACTTGATTATGCTAGCTCAATTGAAATCCCAATGCATGAAGCATAAAACCTTAAAGACTGTAGAAGAGGAAACAAAGAGAAAAGTTGATATTAGTGCAAAACACTTCAAAAGGAGATTGGATTATGAGAGAATTTAAAACAATATATATAGAGGATGTTGGGTAGAAGAAACAAACCTGAGTGTTGACACTTATCCAAGAATCTCCCCAAATATATATCCCATGATTCCTCATAAGTATAGTTGTTGTCTTTGGATATACTGAAATCTGTAAAGTTTTACCAATGCAAGTGATTATCTTAGCATTTAGTCTTCATGAATGCAAATAAACAACAGTTCATCTTCAGAAAAAATAAGTACATGAGAATAATGTTATCATCTGCAAAACAAAGAAACAACAATTTCATACTTCCATGGATCGAGAGCACTTACATCTAAAAGCGAATGACGACCTCCTCCTTGCTCCTACCAGATATGAATGGTGAATGATGACCTTCTCCTTCATCCTACCAGACGGGAACAAAAAGGATGGGGAATGTCGACTTCCTCCTTCCTCCTACCAGACGGGAACAACAAAGATGGCAAAATTTGTAAGGGAACAACTGAAAGTGCACAGTGTGCCTCTGAGAATTCTTTAGGGGTGGGGGGGGGGGGTGAATATAGATTTAGATATTTTTACCCTAACTATGCATACAATAAAAATACTAAGGTATTATGCACTGAACAAAACCCACACAGAATAAATAAGTGCTGTAAATATAAAGCAGGAAAGGTGACAAGTATTGGTGCTGGAATGCCCCGGATCGATTCCGCTCCCGGGCTCTCACTAGACGGGGGGTTTCAGGTTAATCTCTGGAGAGGCTGGCAAGGTGACAAGTATTGGTGCTGGAATGCCCCAGATCGATTCCGCTCCCGGGCTCTCAATAGATGGGGGGTTTCAGGTTGATCTCTGGAGAGGCTGGCAAGGTGACAAGTATTGGTGCTGGAATGCCCCAGATCGATTCCTCTCCCGGGCTCTCACTAGACGGGGGTTTCAGGTTGATCTCTGGAGAGGCTGGCAAGGTGACAAGTATTGGTGCTGGAATTCCCCATATCGATTCCGCTCCCGGGCTCTCACTAGACGTGGGGTTTTAGGTTGATCTCTGGAGAGGCTGGCAAGGTGACAAGTATTGGTGCTGGAATGGCCCAGATCGATTCCGCTCCCGGGCTCTCACTAGACGGAGGGTTTCAGGTTGATCTCTGGAGAGGCTGGCAAGGTAGCAAATATCGATGCTGGAATGCATAAGGTCCATTCCGCTCCTGGGCTCTCCTTAGACGGGAGATGCAAGTTGATCACTGGGGAGGTTGGCAAGGGGATGAGTTCTTCATAAGGTCAAGATGATATGCCTCAGGTTGGCGAGCCTTTGGCGCTGACCCGGGCCTTCTCGCTCGGCGAGCCTGCTCGCTCTACGAGAAGAAAGATTTCCCACGATAGTATGCGAGTGACAAGAATCAACCCTAAGCACTATGGGGTATCCGGTGCTCGGCAGAGAGGTCGCCGACATAGGATAGGAGGCGAGCTCTCGCCGAAAAGGAAAGTATCTAGGGAAACCTAAAGGTGGATGCATACCTAAAGGGTAATGATTCTAAGGCAAGCGGCGAAAGGCTGGAGCAGCCGGAAACGTCCTGTGCCTATCTATTCGATAACATAATATGCGAGAACGAACATCGCGAGAATAACTTTCGCGAAGACGAATATCGAGGTAAGCGAGAACGGGATATCAACACACGAAAATAACAAAACAGAAAAGGCAAGCACAATGAACAAAGCAAAATCTGCATTTACATTCCACAGTTCGGTAACAATTCACGGCGATCTCGCCGATCAAAAGTTACAAAAACAGGAATGGAGGTGAGCTTCAGGAATCACTCGCGAACCCTTCCTCGTCATCGCTGCTCTTCACTGGCGGAAGCGGGATAAAGAGCTCTGATGAGTCCCATTTATATATACATTTATGGGCTCATTTGGGCCGTATTTCTAATATTTGCACTACACTTTAGGCTTATTTTAGTTCATAATTGTTATTCCTTGCTAAGTGCACATAGAGGCCCATAGTGGTGTGTGTCTTCTTATTTTAGTGTTGAGGTAAGCACAGCGTGCTCCTCAGCCTTTTTGTGCTTTATTTCCTGTGATGGAAGTGTATTCCCAGCCCTGTTATTGCTATGCAGGTGGACATTTCATCAGTTTCAGCCTGAGTTCTGATCTGTGCATATCGCACGGTCGTGCGTTTTGTTGGCGCATGGTCGGTTTCGGTTGTGCGCCCTTTGCTGAGGAGGAAACTGATGATCTGTCGTTTGTCGTGCGTCTCTGCGCACGGGCAGTTGCCCGTGCGTGAAGGAATCGCACGATCAGCCTGTTTAGCCTTAATCTCAGCTTTTCTGAATTTACCCGTGCGTTTTGACGCACAGGCGGATTTGCCCGTGCGTGAGTAAATTGCACGGGCGCTCCAGGTCGTCTTCCTGCGCAAGTCTTCATACTTAATATCGCACGGTCTACGCACGATCGTGCGTTCGACCGTGCGTGACCAATTTTCTGACTGTTTTCTATAAAAACGCAGTTCTCTGCCCTAGGGAAGGGGATCGTACTTGTTCTGCCTTTTCCGCCGCAAAGGACATCCCAGCTCCATACCCCTTCCACCACTCCATCAGGGCTTGTCCCTAGGCCTCCTCCTTCATCCTAGAGCTTCAAAGGAGATCTAGCCACCATTACCATCAAGCAAGGGGAAGTTTGCAACCTTCACCGGATCGTGAGACGAAGACGACGGGCTCATTAGAGAGTCGTGACAGCTCTCTCTACCCCGGACGTAGTTGGGGACCGAGCTTGGATGCAGATTGACAAACTAGCGATTCCAACCGTGACTCCTCGATGAGCATTCGGATTCGGTCGATTTCTTGCCTTGTTCTTCTCTTATTGATGTGTATATGTTGTAGATCTTTATTATTATGATGAAGTAGCACTTAAACTAGTTTGTATTTCTATATATCTCATGTCTATGTGAAATGCTTTATTGTTTGAGTTGCTTGAGGTGCGCCCCATTCCATCCTCCATCCCGCCGTCACGTTCGTTTGCCGCACTAGCAATTGCTAGTGGCGTGCTTGTCGAAGAGGTGCTTACGACCCTCAATCTGTAAGACTACTCGTCCATCCGCCAAGCTAAGTGGTGCTAACGGCCCGTGTAATCCATTCGCCTAACGAAGCAGCGCGCTCAAGGCCTGTATAGTTCGATTCCGCTAGCCCACTCGTCCATTCTCCCTTGCGAAGCAGCGCGCTCAAGGCCTGCCTAGTCTCCATCCCGCCAAGCGAAGCATTGCATAGAGGCATTGCATAGGAGTAGTTTTAGTTATTTTCCTTTATTTTCCACAAAACAAATCCACCGTTTCCGCAATCCATCCGACCTAAAGGACTTCAATCTCAAGTCCTTCCTCAATAGATAGCTCCACCTTACTGTGTTCCTTTGAGATCGATACTTGGGGATTCACTCCCACATTTTATATTACTTGAACGATCGGTACACTGCCGTTTCGTGCCACAGTCTTGCTATTGACTATAGCGGTGTGCTAAGATTTGCGCATCAAGCTCCGGGATGATGTCTTCCAGAGTCATGTCAGCCACGTCGTCGGCTAGGAGACCGCCTGCCTTCATCGTCTGGAAGATGTAGCGAGCTGATTCGGTGGACTCCAAGCGAATTTCCTCGTCTCGCGATCGCCGCTCTTCCTTCAGACGGCGAGGAGAAGGGGAACGACGGCACGGGAGAGCTCACAATTTCGGGCTTTCAGCCCGGCCACCTCGCCCTCCAATTCCTAGATGCGAGCGTCGGCTCTTCCGGCGGCCTCTACATCCTGCAAGAAAGATAAATTTAGGGAACGAAATGGCCGAAGGAAAGGAGGGTGACGAGGTCTAGATAACTCACCACACTGCCCTCCACGACGAGCAGCTTTTCATTCAGCTACGCGTTCTCGGCAAGAAGCCCCTGATAGGCCCTCGCGAGCTCCACGTTCTGAAGCACCAGTTGCAAGCAGCGCCTCCCCGTCATGAGGGTGAGCTCGGCAGAGCGCAACTGGGACCTCGCGCTCTCAAAAGCGAGAGTCCTCGCCGTCTCGTCTTTATAATCCCCCGCGTCCTCGCGTCCATAGAGGACGAATGAGAAATCAAAGGCGTGGACGCTGATGGTATCCTTCTCCACCCAGGTAGGGAGGATGGTGGAGATGTCCGCCCGGTTCGTCTCCGGCTTCCAGTTCACCAAGAGCTCGCCGGTCTCATCACGGCGCCTCTGGCCGAGACCGAAGTTATAATGGTTGACGGGGATGGGCGGAGCAGAGGTTCTGGAAGCCTCCTGGCTGGGCTCATCGTCCTCGCCTCCCGCGGAGAGGCCGGTGAGGTCGAACTCATCGAAAGCGGCCTCGCGAGGCTCCTTCCCCTTCGAGGAGGCAAGCGAGACCCTGCTCTTCTTACTCTTTTTCTTCGGCGGGGATTTTGGGGGAAGGACATGGCTACTAGAAGCCCTCGGTCTCTTGCGAGAGGAGGGCTCACCTTATGTGGCGGAGCCTCAGCAAGCCTCCGCCCCCATGGTCGCGAGAGCAAGGGTAGCGTCGGTGTTCCGGTTGCTCGCGTAGGGGGGATGGATGGGCAGATCTCGCTCGCCTGAAAAAGTGGAAATTCGAATAAATACGGAGTTACCGGGAATAAAGTTGTAGTTATTATGCGAGATCTTTACCTTCCACAGTGAGGACTGGAGGCAGCGAGTCGAGGTTGCGGCGGAGATGAACAACCTCAAAGTTCTTCTTACAGAAGAACTGATAAAGGAGGGCGTCATGTCCTCCGAGGGCAGTGGGCCGGTAGGTGGTCTCGCCATGCTGGACTGGCGAGATCGGGATATTGCCGAAGTTCCCCTTGACGAAGAGGAACTTCTGGGCCCAGAAGTGGGCCTTGTTGACGGTCTCGTCGACCTTAGGACCCGAGCCCACGAAGTAGGCGGTCCCTTCCTTATAGGCGCGAAAGGAGAACATCTTCCGAAAGGCCGGAAGACTGAACTCGATGCGCTCCTCGCGTAGGTAGCATGCGAAGCCTGTGATCACTGCCATGGCGTTAGGGGTAAGCTGACCCAGAACAACGCCGTAATGCTTGAGCACCTGGCGAGCAGTAAGAAGACCAGGATTAGTTCGCATAATGAGCGAGACTTGACCTGCAAAGAATAAGAAATGAGCGAGAGCAATCATTACCTGGCAAACTTCTGACCACAAGGGGAGACGCAAGCCGACCGCGAAATGAGCGGTGGGGATGGCCAGCTCGTCGACAAGTGGCGCGTTGATCACGTTGTTCTCGCTAGGACGGCATACCTCGAATGGAGGGGTGACGTAGTCGACGAACGCGCTGAAATATTCCTCGTCTGTCAGGTTGCAGTGGAAGAAGCTGTGCTCGGCGAAAGCCATAGCGAACTTTTGCCGACCCTCCGACTCGTTAGCATCGCCACCCATTTCAATAACCTGCGAGAAAGGAAGTAGAACGAGAATGGGAAGGAGCGAGAGCTCTGAAGCGGAGGAGGAAGAAGGTTGACAGTAAATGCGGTGGCTGACTCAGTTACGACCGTCTATTTATAGCAAAAGTAAAAGGGCGGGAAGAAGCCCGAGCGCTGGTGAGTGCGGTTAGCCAAAACATCACATCACGACCGTGAGCGAGAAAGGCCTGTGAGGTTAGTACAAGCAACATCTCTGCGAGAACAGCACAAACAAACACATGCGTAAGGTGGGGGGGGGGGGGGGGGGGGGGCGCTGCGAGATACATTCAGCGAGAACGGAGGCTCCACGCGAATACAACATAACATGAGAATGAAATGGAAATACTAGCAGCGAGCGAGAACTAATAAAAAGCTAGTAGTAATTATTGTCAGACGAGATAAAGCTAGTATATGAGCCGCAAGCCGTTGCGAGATTGTCCAGAATAGTGGCACTCAATAACAAGTAATAATTGTTCGCGACAACATAAAAGTTAGCGAGAATCATGGGGCAACCATTTCCACCAACCCCCACCTCGTGACCCGGAACGCGGCGGTACCCTAGAATTATAATAATCCTCGGCCGCGCGGCCCTCCCGGTCTATGAGGAAGGCGTAATACCTTATCCTCGTTATATGCACCTCCGACGTCGTGATGTTCTCATCGTGATCGCGTTGCCTCGTGGCCCGGAGCCTCGCACACTCTTCCATCAAGATGGCATGCCTATCCTCGGCGGCTTCTCTGTCCCGCCTCGCCTGCATGTTGAGGTCCATCAGCATCCGACCATGCTTTCTCAGCAACTCTGAGGCTCGTTGTTTCATCATCTCAGGATCTCGCGGATCTCTTAAGAAGTCTTCCACCTGGTCAAGAAGGGGGGACATCTCGTCGTCTCCCAACTCGGAATCGGTATGCGGATTTTCAGGATTCTCTGCGAAATATTACGAAAAGGTTAGATAGCGCGCCTGAGTTTGCACAGGGCAGGGGGGCCGTCGGAATGCTTACCCGGAGGGGGCGAGAAGTCCCAGGGCGGCCCTGGAAGACAATACCATAGTGGGGGTAGAGAGATTTACCCAGGCCAGGAGGGTAGGCTGTGCTGTTGGTCGGAGGGATCTTTGGCGGCACAGAGCCTCCGGTCTCCTCGCTCGTCAGGAGTCGGAACCTTGGGTTATCTATAGTTTTGTCGGGAGGAGGCGGAGACGGAGGCCGCAATGCCTGGCGAGCCGGGGACTTCCGGGGCGAGACTGCAAGAAGCAGGGAATGAAGGTCAGTTGACAAAAGTAGGGCTGACATGCGAGATGAAGGGCGTACCCGTGACATTTTTCCCAGCAAGATTTGTATCCGCCGGCGGACTTTGGCGAGACCCACCAGAAGGTTCGCTAGCGTCCTCGTTCGGCAAGGCACCCTGCGAGTAGGCATGAATCATGGGTGAACTTATTGACTTAAGCTAGAGAGATAGATCATACCTTCTCGAGGGGACGACTATCCGGGGAGGAGTCCAGCAGCACGGAGCCATCCCCGGTTCGGCAAACCGCCTTCGCCTTCTTAGTCTTCGGCGATTGAGCGGGTGGCGGCCGATTCATCCAGGCGGGGACCCTGGTCGTGGAGGGTAGCCCGCCAGCTCTCACAGCCCTCAGGCGAGCCTCAGCTTCTAGGGAAAGTGGCATCTCCTGGCAGCTATAGTACGGGGCAAAAAGAAAGAAAAGGAAGTGGCGGTGCACGCCACTAAGGACTCGGGACGATATTTATAGCGCTCAGGGTGGGCCCTACCAAAGATTCCTGACAGATCATCAAGGGGCTGGCGAATACCAGGGGTTGGATGTTTCTTCGCGAGCATAAATATCCTCGCGAAGAGCGGGGATTGTGTACAACCCCGATATTCGCCAGGCGAAGAGGCACTGTTTAAGAAAGCAACAAGATGAAGGAAGTAATAAGAGATGGAGGCCTTAGGGCCAAAGACCTCGCGAGGGAGGCCTTGGAGAAGTCACTCTCGGAGGGCTCGCTGAGAGGCGAGCGAGAAGGGTCGGTGAAATAAATGCTCGCAGGCGGTTTGAGGAAGTCTCCTGAGTTTGACGAAAGAAGTATTGCGTTCGACGAAATCTCCCGTGTTCGTCGGGATCACCTGGCATCGTCGAGCTCACCCCCGTTCGGCGAAATCATCAGAAGTCGACGAAGTGTTTTAGGCTCATCAAAGCCAGAGGGACGGTCTCGCAAGAGGAGTCGCGAGATCCAGCCCTCGGCAGATATCCTCAAAAAGACTATGCCAAGCGAAGGCTGACAAACCAGTACCTCGCAAGCCGTTGGCAGAAGAGACCTATGTTCAGGTGTTCAGCAAAATATGTTTAGTGCTCGCAGGAAGGCTTGCGAGTTTAGAGCCTCAGCGTCCAGCGAGCTCAAGTCCGCGTTCGACGAATGTCGAACGGTGCTCAGCATTCGTCGGATGACACCCGACGAACCAAATCTATTCTATTAGCAGCGGTCGACGTTCTGCGTTCGTCGAGCTCGTCCGTGATCGGCGAAGCGCCCTGCGTTCGACGAAAGGTGTGTTGAACTCGACGAAGTGAGGAGGCGGTCTCGCAGGAAGACTCGCGAGACCGGACCTCGGCAGATACCGCCAGGATGAGACAGCAAGGTCCTCGCAGGGCGATAGCCTGGGAGAGGCATCGCGTGCAGGGCTCGCGTGAAGGCTCGCGAGAGCTTCGACCGTAAGGTTCTCGCAGTTCCTTGCCCTTAGGTTGATGGGGCCAAATTATCCTTTTACCCCCGGTGGTCTGCCTTTAGCCTCTCCAAACTGCGGAGCTTGTCAGTTAGCAGACCCATTTGGGGTGCAAATAGTAAAATCAAAAGGCAGGATCCTGCTATTTGCAGGCCAGACCAGAAAACCTATAAATAAGACCTAAAGGGCACCTTTGGAGAGGACTTCACTTTAGTTTCTCTCTCCTTAGGCTCTCCTTGGTTAGCATTTCTAGAGCTCTCCAAGGTGCCCGAGTCTCAGCTTTTGGCTTGGGAGGGGAAGCGCTCAACGATCTTCCGGGTTAGTGGAGGGACCTCATCGCTGTGACTAAGGTCTTAGTCCTTTTTTCTAGTCTTCAGTCCACCTTCTCCGAGGGATCAGTAAGGGCTAGCTGCCCCTCATTTCGGTGAGGGCCTCGAGCTCCACAAGAGGCCGAGAAATCGGTTTCAACAACAGCCTAGGCCCGCAAGCCCCTACTGCCCCCGAGCCCGCAAGCTCGACAAATCGCACCCGCAAGTGCACTGCCCTGGCCATCAAGCCTCACAGCTCTCCAACCCGCAAGCTAGACGGTGTCGGACCCTCAAGTCCACTGCCCTGGCCCTCAAGCCTCACAACTCTCCAGCCCTCAAGCTAGACAAATAGGCCCGAAGACTTTACAAGAGATTACAGTAGAAATGACTGTTTCTTCTGCCGGATGAAGATCGACAACTTTAGCCTGATAAGGATTGGCTTCTTACGATTGAAGAAGATTTTCTGATTCAGATCTTTGACAGCGCAGTTCTTCTTCAATCTCTACTCTTTGCCTGATGAAGATCGGCTTCTCCTTTTAGTCGATGAAGATTGACTGATTCTTCTGAGAACTCTTGAGTCTTGTTCTCGCTCTTCTTCTCCGCTGAATATACTGTTCTATTGAAGAGCGGCGGGATTCTTTCTTTTTTCTTTCTATTCAGAACTCGTTTTCTTTAGGGCAACCTCCTATCTCTTTTATATGACTGTGAGGCTCCCAACGGTCTTCTTGAAAAAGTTCCTTTAGTGTCAAACGCTTCATTCCTTAAGAGCACGCGTAGATTGCTGACAACATTAATTGCTGATAGACATTCATGCGGCGGTATTAAGTGCTGCCAGGCAATCAGACGACGACATTAATCGCTGACAGCGCGTCTGCAATATTTGAATTCTGTCTCGACGATATTTCCATCTTCATGCCGATACAGACAACATCACGTCGATCGGATCAACGTCGACGGCATGCCCTTGTCGATGCCTTTAACTTAGGTAGACTGCAAATTCTTCTTGCTTCTGCCACTGATGCAGGTGTCTCGACGATAGGAGACATTCTGGTGTTTCTGTATATACGACGATATGCAATCATAGACTGTGTCGTTGAGATCTTCTTTCTTGCTGTCTGTCATCATAATCATGTTGTTCTCTCGATGATATGAGTGATTACATGTCGATAGATCATACTCGTAACAACAGTTAGCCTTCAGCTGTCCTTCCTCAGTTTTCTTAACGACAAGCCTTCTTTACGACTATGTTCACCGCCATCAATCATACTTAGCCTTTTCAGCGACAAGGCTCCGTCACGACGATATCCCTTTGCCGACGAACTCTTCGACACTGATCTTCTCTTGTCTTTTCGACGACAAGGCTTCTTTATCTTTTCAGTGACAAGGCCACTTTGGTGATGTCGACGATACTGCATCTTCTCGACGACATTTCTTCCTTTGTCTTCATTCTTCTCTCCGCTCGACTATCTTCATTCTGTGTTCGACGAACTGTCCAAGTCGCAGCGTTCGACGAACACGCCATGTAACACCCTGCCAGTACGAACAGTATAACAGTAGGTCCGGCCGGGACCCCACGCCATACAAGCCACACTAGCTAGGAGTTAAAAGGTGATAACCAGAAAAGTAACAACTAAATGAGAGTACAAAACGTAAGCGGAAGCATTAATTAAACCATTCAAAAAGAACTGTCCACTATCATAGGAATGTAACCTGAATAAGAGTTACGGCCTTAAGGCCTTACATTCACCCAATGCACAAAACTCCAAAAGCATACATCGACACGCAGGCCGGCCATACATGAAAAACAGGAAAAGGGCTGGCCTTCGAGGGCCAACACTGCAAAGGGCCATCGCCCGCTATTTCCCGCTAGGCTCACCTGCACCTGCATAAGAACATTCCACCAAGCGGTGGCAAACAAGGTAACGGTCAGCACAGCTGACCAAATTATAACGACCCCACCCCTTTACCGGGGTGGCGGAGCTTCTACTCTGCAAGCAAGCCATATTAGCGCAAGTACTAATAAAAGAAGGTGCAACTACACAAGGTGAGGTTTCAAGCACAATCAATCTTCTAGGTTGAGCATCAAAAAAGAGGGAACCTAGGTATGCACATGATGTTGGTTGGGTTCACCCGAAGGTTCCCCACAACCGCCTAAACAACCGCATGAGGCTAACAACATCAATTCCACAAACACTCCACCGTAAGGGCCATCGCCTTAGGTGGGAAAAAGAGCTTTTGGTCGGTCTAGGCAAGACGCCTTTCGCAACCTCTCCCAAGGTCGTTCGGGTTTACAAGAGACCAATCCCTCTACCGCCGCGCCTGAAAACGGGTTCAGTTCAGCCAATTCCCGTGCTCTTGTCATCGATTGAACACACGATGCGGGTATGACATCACCTTGGCCCGTAAGGGATTAGCACTCGCTAGTGCTACACAAAACATAAGTTACAACACCCAAGCATTAAAAGTTTACTTTGTAACGACTCAAGACCCAACTCCGCCTTTCGGCCGGAGGGCATGATGGATCGTTAGGGCTTTACACGTAACCAAAAAGGAGGTACAAGACCACTCCTCAACAATTCTAGTGGTGAAGGTTTGCATTCAACCACTCGCAAAGCATGGGGCTTCCGTTAGGATCTTCACAAGATGCCTACGCTTAAATCCCGCAATACTATCGCATATATCACGGAGTCATTCTCCGGCACGCATTCTAGGCTTAACCTAAATGCAACGTCGCAATCCAAGCATCACCGATTCGGGCTCACGGCCACGAATAGGCTTCACACAAAATGCCTAAATCCGCACGACTACCGGATTTTCTACATGCAATATGCCCGGGACGGACACAATCGACCCGGAGTTCCGGAGAACTTGAGGGAATCCTACACTTCACCCATTTGGTGAAAGGGAACCCTCATGCAAGCATAGAGAAATGAAGGAGAGGACAAAATGCAAGTCCAAACAACGGGAGAAGAAATCGTTACCCTAGGAGCGTTCTTTTTCGCCATAGATCCGAGATTCTACACGGAGAGAAACGACCGCACCGGGCTGCACTCTCCAAATCTGGAAACGGCTCGCGAAACGGAGCTCCGGAGCTCCGTCAATGGCGGGCTCTACCTCCTTCTTCCTTGGCTCCTCCTTCTTTCTCTAGGGTTTGGAGAGAGAATGGCTTAGAGAATATGAGGTTTAACCCCCTCTCATCAGCCCTAATGGTCTCCCGCAACTAAACCTAGCCGTTGGATCAATATCCAAAAGATTTGTACGGTCCGATCTTCTTCTCCGCTCAAAATTGTGGAACAGAATAAACAGGGCGCACGATCACAGGCGCACGGTCAGTGGTCGTGCGCAAAGAGGGAAATGGTCGTGCGCACTGTCCAAGACAGAACTCGATATTCTTCTGAATTAACGCACGGTCGATGGCGCACGATCATCGGTCGTGCGCGATGAGGACAATGGTCGTGCGCATAAGCCGAGACAGAACTCCGAATCTTTGCGGGTTACGCACGATCATTGGCGCACGATCACTGGTCGTGCGCGAAGAGGACAATGGTCGTGCGCATTGACCTGATCTGGAATTTTGAGCTTATCCCGAGCGCAACACTACCATTCCGCCTACCTCGCTGAACCACGATCTTTGGGGTGTTACAACTCCACCCCCCTTAAAAGAATTTCGTCCCGAAATTTCGAAAACAGTAATAGCAGGAATTTACAGTTTTTAAAGAAAATTTACCTGAGAGAAATAGCTCGGGGTACTCCGCAAGCATCGCTTGCTCTCTCTCCCAAGTTAGCTCCTCTCGGCCGCAATTATCCCACCGGACCTTTACCATCCGAATGGACTTGTTCCGCAACTGCTTTACCTCGGTATCCTCGATGCGTAAGGGTTTGACTTTCGTCGACAACCCACTATCCACCGACACTTTGCCAACCGCAACGATATGAGTAGGCTCTTGCACTGCCTTCCTCAGAACTGAAATGTGAAACACGTCGTGCAGACCGCTCAGCTCTGCAGATAGTGCAAGCCGATAAGCCGCATCACCAACACGTTCCACAATCTCAAACGGTCCTAAGTACCTTGGACTGAGCTTTTTCAAGCGTCGGATCCTTGATACCCCTTTGAACGGTTTGATCTTCAAGTAAACCCGGTCACCAACGGCGAACTCTAGGTTCCTATGCTTGGCGTTGTAATATTTTGCTTGCCTATCCTGGGCAATCAATAGCCTTTCTCGAATAGTTCGGATCGTCGAAGTTGCTTCCTCAACATCCTTTCGCTTTAATAGCTTAGTATCGCCCGTTTCTGCCCAAGACAACGGCGTACGACACTTCTTACCATAGAGGGCCTCGAAGGGGGCCATCTTTATACTGGCTTGGTAGCTATTATTGTAGGCGAATTTGATCATATAGAGATGATCTTCCCACTTCTTTCCAAAATCTAGAGCGCACATTCGGAGCATATCCTCCATAGTCCTGTTGGTCCTCTCGGTCTGTCCATCCGTTTGCGGGTGGAAGGCCGTGCTAAATTTCAATTTAGTGCCCAACAGTTCATGGATAAGCCTCCAATCTTTCGATGTGAAATGCCCGTCACGATCGCTGACGATGCTACGAGGTACACCGTGCAGCCGCACAATACTATCGACATAGAGCTTCGCTAGCTTTTCTACAGAATCATCCTTCCGGTTCGGAATAAAATGCGATACTTTTGTCAGTCTGTCCACGATCACCCAGATGGCGTCGTTTCCATGTTGCGATCTCGGCAATCCGTGCACGAAATCCATCGAAATATCATCAAACTTCCATTCCGGAATCGGCAAGGACTTCAAAAATCCACCGGGACGTTGACATTCCACCTTCACCAACGCGCAGGTGTTGCACTTGGCCACGTAGAGGGCAATGTCCTTCTTCATACCCGGCCACCAGAAAAGTTTCTTCATGTCCATGAACATTTTCGTGCTCCCCGGGTGGATAGAGTACTTGGTATGATGAGCCTCGTACATCAATTCCTCCCATAGAGTACCAACGTTTGGGACGCACAATCTGCCATTCTTCCACATAAGGCCATCTTCGAAAGAGAAATCAGCGTTTAACCCGTCAACGGTTTCCGCTTTGTAGCGTTTCATGCTCTCATCCAGCTCCAATGCCTGTCGAACTCGGTCGGCAAGGTGGT
Organism: Dactylorhiza incarnata; assembly: GCA_033032865.1. NCBI lineage: Eukaryota > Viridiplantae > Streptophyta > Magnoliopsida > Asparagales > Orchidaceae > Dactylorhiza > Dactylorhiza incarnata. The sequence goes on along the minus strand of JAWHQI010000300.1, from coordinate 441,355 downwards.
ATTGAACCTCCGTCCAGTTCAAGCATGCTGAAGTAGACGCTCTTCGATCAACGCAAATGATCTCCATTTCTTCCAGCTCACGGATTAGACGCTCATCGTGCATCAAAATCCAATTTGCTTGAGCGGGAGCCCGACGACTCAACGCGTCCGCAACCACATTTCCCTTTCCAGGAGTATATTTGATGTCGAAGGTGTAGTCCCCAAGGAACTCCAACCACCTCCTCTGTCGCATATTCAACTCCCTTTGATCTAGCAAGTACTTGAGGCTCTTGTGGTCGGTAAAGATGTCGATCTTCACGCCATACAAATAATGCCTCCAAAGCTTAAGAGCAAATACCACGGCCGCTAGCTCCAAATCTTGGACCGGGTAATTCCTCTCATGAACCTTCAACTGCCGGGAGCCGTAGGCAATTACCTTACTGAACTGCACTAGGACACAACCCAAACCACTCCCTGAGGCGTCGCTGTAAATTTCGTAGCCTTCCGTACCACAAGGCGAGCATAGAATGGGTGCTGTGGTCAGACGGCTCTTCAGTTCTTCAAAAGCTCGTGCGCACTCGGGCGACCAAACGAACTTATGATCTTTCCTAGTCAATTTAGTGAGAGGAAGTGCAATCCTCGAGAAGTTTTCCACAAAGCGCCTATAATAGCCGGCAAGTCCTAAGAAACTTCGGACTTCCGCTACGTTTTTCAACAAAGGCCAGGCTCGGATCGCTTCTATCTTCGACGGATCAACCGCAATTCCATCTCCACTAACGACGTGACCAAGGAATGCTACTGACGGTAGCCAAAACTCGCACTTGGAGAACTTGGCATATAGCTGACTCTTCCTCAAGGTGCCCAGAACTGCGTGCAGATGCCCTACATGCTCCTCTTCCGATTGAGAGTATACCAAAATGTCGTCGATGAAGACGATACAAATTGATCCAAATACTCACGGAATGTCCTATTCATTAAGTCCATGAATACCGACGGTGCATTAGACAGACCGAACGGCATCACCGTGAACTCATAGTGCCCAAAGCGGGTACTGAACGCTGTCTTTGGAATGTCACATTCCCTAATACGCAGTTGGTAATAGCCGGACCTTAGGTCCAGTTTGGAGTATACCGTCGACCCAACCAGCTGGTCGAATAGATCGTCGATTCTTGGAATCGGATATCGGTTCTTCTCGGTCAACTTGTTTAGCTCTCGATAATCAATACATAGACGCAAGCTCCCGTCCTTCTTTTTCACAAAGAGGACCGGTGCACTCCAAGGCGAAGAACTTGGACGTACGTAGCCTTGCTCTAGCAGCTCTTGCAATTGAACCTTCAGCTCAACCAATTCCTTTGGCGCTATCCGGTACGGTGAGCGGGCTACAGGTTTGGCACCTGGCACCAACTCGATACAGAAATCGATCTCTCGCTGAGGCGGAGCCCCAGGGAGTTCGTTAGGAAACACGTCGGCGTACCCCGCTACAACTGGGACATCACATAACCTGGGCTTTGGCTCCGAAGCCTCCAACAAGGTGAAGAACAACTCGGCGCCTTTTCTCACCGCCTTAACCACTTGGAGAGCAGACATCAGCGTCTTGCTCGCTCCTCGCATACCGGCAAACGTGGTTTCTCCATCGGCGTTCCTTCCCAGAGTGATCTCCTTAGAATTGCAATCTATGCATGCACGCTGCTCCGAGAGCCAGTCCATGCCGAAGATCACATCGAATTCAGCTAACGGTAATAACGATGCTTCCAAATCGAAATCTTGATTTCCGATCCGCACCTTCACACGGCTCCTCCTATCCGCAGACATGCGAGATCCATTGGGTAGCACTACTTCTAATCTATCCTCTACAAAGGTAGATGGCACTCCGATTCGCACCACGAAGTCCTCAGACAGAAAAGAGTGCGATGCACCCGTATCAAATAGAGCTCTCGCCGGATAGTTGAGAATTAGGACAAAGCCTAATTGCACACAAAAAAACATACAGTTGCACAACAGTATAATCACAAATAGCTATGTAAAAGCTAAATTTTTTAATTCATACCTGTGACAACATCAGCTTGTCGTATGGCTTCTTGCTGGCCAAGCGAGTAGACTCTCGGCTGAGTCGGAGTAATGTGCTGGGAAGCCGAAGACTCCGCAGCTTTACCCTTTTCCGCAGCTCGAGCATAGTCCAAAGCTCGATTCTCTGTCTTCGGGGGACCACTTCGACACACTGCGGCCTTGTGTCCCACCTTCCCGCAGGTGAAACACGTGATAGGGCTCCGCACCGTCGTTGCTCCCGAAACATTTGAGCGGGTTTGCTCCGCCGGTTTAAACTTCCTTTTGTTCTTCCTGAAATCTGACTTAGACTGAGAGACCGGCACATGAAACTCAGGTTTCTTTGCCACGGCTTTTGCTTGTACCCTCTTCATGTCCAACTCTAGGGACCTGGCAGTTTGGACCATCACCTGGAAACCTAACGTCATTGGGCCTGCAAGGAGCAGCCTCAACTCGTCCCGAAGAACTTCATAGAACTTGTTCGTCTTTGTCTCCTCGTCTTCCATCATAGGCCCCGCATAACGACCCAGTTTAGTGAACTCGTGCAAGTACTCATCCACTGAGCTGTCGCCTTGAGTTAACTTCAGAAACTGGTTCTGCAACGCAATGCGTTGGGCAGAAGGAATATACCTTTGAAGAAAAGACTTTGAGAACTCCGCTATCGTGATCTCGGTAATCTCCCTGCCTCCGAACTTGTGCACTTCCTGTTCAGCCCACCAACGCTCTGCCTCTCCGTTAAGGAGGAAGGTGGCTAAAGTGACCATCATAACTTCTTCTGTTGCTGTCGCCCTTAGAATCTTCCTAACCGTTGACAGCCAGTCCTCCGCCTCCGTTGGGGATCCGGTCCCCGAGAAAGTTGGAGGATGGAAGCTTAGAAAGTGTTGCAGCTGTTGATCACGCGCTCGCGCAACAACTACACGCTCTACCGGACGCTCCACCCTTTGCACCGCCGCAGGTTCCACTGCAGCCACTGGCACAGGGGCCTCAACCCTCGGTTCCACCGCAGGTTCCACTGCAGGTTCGATCACCGGGGCCGCATCTGTATTAGGCATAGCAGGCTGTGCAAGCCTTTGCGGTTGAGCATTGATCATCGCGAAGACAGCTTCTGCGATTAACCTGATCATCTCAGCAGGAGGAGTGGTCGCTGGCACTTCAGCCGACCCACTGCTTTCAGCGGTGTTACGGGGTTGAGACGGCCCCGCACCACTTCTAGTCGCCTATAATCGTGTAAGACACAATTTAGTGACTGAAAACATAGCAAACAACAATCATGGAACGCTCAGGTTCTGCAAACAAGTATGTTTTCCCATTCCTAAGTGGACATTCTTATTAGTTTTTGTCGTTTTAGGTGAATACACATCCCGTGCACACCACCCCTTAAAAGGAATTCGTCCCGAATTCGTTAAACTACGGATCGACGCCTTAAGTCCGATACCAAATTGTAACACCCTGCCAGTACGAATAGTATAACAGTAGGTCCGGCCGGGACCCCACGCCATACAAGCCACACTAGCTAGGAGTTAAAAGGTGATAACCAGAAAAGTAACAACTAAACGAGAGTACAAAACGTAAGCGGAAGCATTAATTAAACCATTCAAAAAGAACTGTCCACTATCATAGGAATGTAACCTGAATAAGAGTTACGGCCTTAAGGCCTTACATTCACCCAATGAACAAAACTCCAAAAGCATACATCGGCACGCAGGCCGGCCATACATGAAAAACAGGAAAAGGGCTGGCCTTCGAGGGCCAACACTGCAAAGGGCCATCGCCCGCTATTTCCCGCTAGGCTCACCTGCACCTGCATAAGAACATTCCACCAAGCGGTGGCAAACAAGGTAACGGTCAGCACAGCTGACCAAATTATAACGACCCCACCCCTTTACCGGGGTGGCGGAGCTTCTACTCTGCAAGCAAGCCATATTAGCACAAGTACTAATAAAAGAAGGTGCAACTACACAAGGTGAGGTTTCAAGCACAATCAATCTTCTAGGTTGAGCATCAAAAAGGAGGGAACCTAGGTATGCACATGATGTTGGTTGGGTTCACCCGAAGGTTCCCCACAACCGCCTAAACAACCGCATGAGGCTAACAACATCAATTCCACAAACACTCCACCGTAAGGGCCATCGCCTTAGGTGGGAAAAAGAGCTTTTGGTCGGTCTAGGCAAGACGCCTTTCGCAACCTCTCCCAAGGTCGTTCGGGTTTACAAGAGACCAATCCCTCTACCGCCGCGCCTGGAAACGGGTTCAGTTCAGCCAATTCCCGTGCTCTTGTCATCGATTGAACACACGATGCGGGTATGACATCACCTCGGCCCGTAAGGGATTAGCACTCGCTAGTGCTACACAAAACATAAGTTACAACACCCAAGCATTAAAAGTTTACTTTGTAACGACTCAAGACCCGACTCCGCCTTTCGGCCGGAGGGCATGATGGATCGTTAGGGCTTTACACGTAACCAAAAAGGAGGTACAAGACCACTCCTCAACAATTCTAGTGGTGAAGGTTTGCATTCAACCACTCGCAAAGCATGGTGCTTCCGTTAGGATCTTCATAAGATGCCTACGCTTAAATCCCGCAATACTATCGCATATATCACAGAGTCATTCTCCGGCACGCATTCTAGGCTTAACCTAAATGCAACGTCGCAATCCAAGCATCACCGATTCGGGCTCACGACCATGAATAAGCTTCACACAAAATGCCTAAATCCGCACGACTACCGGATTTTCTACATGCAATATGCCGGGGACGGACACAATCGACCCGGAGTTCCGGAGAACTTGAGGGAATCCTACACTTCACCCATTTGGTGAAAGGGATCCCTCATGCAAGCATAGAGAAATGAAGGAGAGGACAAAAGGCAAGTCCAAACAACGGGAGAAGAAATCGTTACCCTAGGAGCGTTCTTTTTCGCCATAGATCCGAGATTCTACACGGAGAGAAACGACCGCACCGGGCTGCACTCTCCAAATCTGGAAACGGCTCGCGAAACGGAGCTCCGGAGCTCCGTCAATGGCGGGCTCTACCTTCTTCTTCCTTGGCTCCTCCTTCTTTCTCTAGGGTTTGGAGAGAGAATGGCTTAGAGAATATGAGGTTTAACCCCCTCTCATCAGCCCTAATGGTCTCCCGCAACTAAACCTTGCCGTTGGATCAATTTCCAAAAGATTTGGACGGTCCGATCTTCTTCTCCGCTCAAAATCGCGGAACAGAATAAACAGGGCGCACGATCACAGGCGCACGGTCAGTGGTCGTGCGCGAAGAGGGAAATGGTCGTGCGCACTGTCCAAGACAGAACTCGATATTCTTCTGAATTAACGCACGATCGATGGCGCACGATCACCGGTCGTGCGCGATGAGGACAATGGTCGTGCGCATAAGCCGAGACAGAACTCCGAATCTTTGCGGGTTACGCACGATCATTGGCGCACGATCACTGGTCGTGCGCGAAGAGGACAATGGTCGTGCGCATTGACCTGATCTGGAATTTTGAGCTTATCCCGAGCGCAACACTACCATTCCGCCTACCTCGCTGAACCACGATCTTTGGGGTGTTACACGCCAAGTCTCAGCGGTTGATGAACACGCCAAGTCTCAGCGGTCGACAAACATTTTTCTTCATTTGACTTATTTTGTTCTGCGTTCGACGAACACGCTAAGTCTCAGCGGTCATCGATCTTCCTTCTGAGTTCGACGATCTTGCTTCTGCCTTCGATGAACGCGCCAAATCTCAGCGGTCGTCGATCTTCCTTCTGAGTTCGACGATCTTGCTTCTGCGTTCGATGAACACGCCAAATCTCAGCGGTCGTCGATCTTCCTTCTGAGTTCGATGAACTCCATTCTTCGTTCGACGAACTTACTTCTGCGTTCGACGAATCGTGTTCTACTAATTTCCTGAGATTTATAAGCTAGAGAAGCCATCAAATACAAAGTGAAGTGGTCTTGACTTGGTGACTTCTTCAAATCAGGAATCATGTGGGCAAGATTCCCAACATCCTCAAATATTTTTCTGGACTTCCTCTCCACATATTTGAAATTTGTTGGGATAGCAATCTCTGGATTCCTCTGGATTTTCTCATGCCCATTGAAAAGTTTTTCCAGATCAACTTCTATTTCAGGATATACATTACTAAGCTTTGCTCCCATACTGATAACTTTGGCTGTCAGCAGATTAATTTCTTCTAGATCTATATTCCCATCATTAGGATCTGGTACTATAAATGTTGACTGGGGAATACCTGCAACTGGAGCTGTTTTGAAGGTGATCTTTCTTTTCTTTTGATATGGAAGATCTTCTATGTCTTGACTGACTCCAAGACCCTTTTTACCTTGTTGACCTTTCTCATCTTTGAATTTAGCTTGAGGATTCTTTGCAACATATTTGGAGAGATTGAACAGAGTGATGGGAATTTTGAATGTCTCTTCTAATTATTCTTTCTCTACAACCACTTTGCCCTTTTTCAGCTTTTCCATGAACAATCTTCTCTTTTCCTCATGTTCCCTTTGAGCTGCTTCATAATCATCTTGCTCTCTTCTTCTACACTCATCCAGGGCTTCATCTAGCTTTGGATCATTATAATCCTTCTAGTTATCTTTAGGCATCTCTACCTTCTTATAGGTTTTGTTATAAGATCTATCCTTTTTGTACATTTTCTTTGCTCTTTTGTATACCTTTCCCATATTGGTATATTTCTTCCATATCTTCCTCTGAAATTTCCTCCCTGACCTCTCCCCCTATATGGAGGTCTTACTCTGAAGATTGGTGCTAGAAGAGTTGGAGTTGGTGTTGGGGTAGGATCAATAGGAGGTAAAGCTGGAGGTGAAGGGGGTGGAGCATTGACAAGGACCTGATCAACCACCTTGACGGGAGAAGGTGCTATTGTAGATTCTTTAGAAGAGACCCTGAATTTTTGTACATCAAGAATGGATGGCTCAGTACCCTTATTGAACTCTTGCAGACTCTTCAGATAGTCCTGATCATCTGAGAATAGAGGAACCTCTAGAGCAATATCCCCCTGAATTGATGACTCCCCCTGTGTTAAAGGCTGAGTCCTTGGAGGAGATAACTCCCCCTGTGTTACTGAATCTTCTGGTAGATTAAGGAGCTTAGAAGTAATGACTGACTCTCCTTCAGACACAGAGTATAGAGGAAGAGCTGTAATGTACATTGAGTCTTGAGGTGGCTGCCTGCTGATACATCTCTCCCGTTATTTTATATCGTTGATGAAAGATATACAGACATCGGCAGGCACATCTGATATTCTCATCTCGACATCAAGGGCCTTGATTTCAGACGTAAGGTCTCGCAACCATCTGTGATGGGCGCATAGCTTGCGATAGCAATTCCTTGAGAAGTCTAGATACAGAGTACTGAACTGGGATAACAATGTCTCGAGGGAAAGATTAACAACTTCAATAATATCTTGTTGATTCGAAGGATATGCCAATGACCTGTTGCGGGTACCTGCAAGAAAGTAGAAAGAAAGAAGTAGATGGGAAAACAGAGGAGAGCGAAAGAGAGAGAAGTTGAAAAATCACAATAGAGTCTAATGCCTGAGTTGCTATGAGTAGATGAATCATCGCAACTTAGGGTTATTGATGGCGCAAATCATAGCACACCGCTATAGGCGGTAGTAAGAATGTGGCATGAAACGACAGTGTACCGATCGTTCAAGTAATATAAAATGGGAATGAATCCCCAAGTATCGATCTCAAAGGAACACAGTAAGGTGAAGTTTATTATCGAGGAAGGACTTGAGATTGAAGTCCTTTCGAGCGGATGGATGCGGAAATGGGGGATTTGGCTTTTGGAAAATAAAAGAAAACAACTACAACTACTCCTATGCAATGCCGCTATGCAGTGCTTCGCTTGGCGGGATGGAGACTAGGCAGGCCTTGAGCGCGCTGCATCGCAAGGGCAGATGGACGAGTAGGCAAACGGAATCGAACTATGCAGGCCTTGAGCGCGCTGCTTCGTTAAGCGGGATGGATTACACGGGCCGCTATGCCACGCTTCGCTAGGCGGATGGAAGAGTAGGCATACGGATGAGGGTCGTAAGCACCTCGTCGACAAGCACGCCACTAGCAATTGCTAGTGCGGCACACGAACGTGACGGCGGGATGGAGGATGGAATGGGGCGCACCTCAAGCAACTCAAACAGTAAAATATTTCACATAGACATGAAATGTATAGAAATGTAAATAAAGTTAAGTGCTACTTCATCATAATGTTAGCTCTAGCTACATATACATCAATAAGAAAAGAACAAGGCAAGAAATCGACCGAATCCGAAGTCTCGTTGTAGATTCACGGTTGGAATCGCCGGGTTGTCAATCCGCGTCCAAGCTCGGTCTGCAACTACGTCCGGGGTAGAGAGAGTTGTCACTACTCTCCAATGAGCCCGTCTTCTTCGTGTCACGATCCGGTAGAGGTTGCAAACTTCCTCTTGCTTGATGGCGATGGCGGCTAAACCTTCCTTGAAGCTCTACGATGAAGGAGGAGGCCGAGAGGAAGCTCCGGCTCAAGAATGGCGTGAAGAATAAGCCTGGAGCACCTCCCGATGGTGGGCGGCGATGGAGGGGCGAAATAGGGCGCTCTGGAGCAGGAAACGGCGGAGCTGGGCGGAAGAAATGCGGAGCCCCCCGACCTAATTCGCGAGCAGGTTAATATATAGGCGCTGGAATAAACAGTGCGCACGGTCATTGGCGCACGACCAGTGGTCGTGCGCGCTGGAATCCTGTGATCGTGCGCCTGCCTGGGTGGAGCCTGCAATGTAAGAAATTTATAAAATACCATGTTCGCATGACCAGTGGCGCACGACCGGTGGTCGTGCGCACTATAGTAGGTGGTTGTGCGCACTGGTCGAAACAGAACTCATAAAATCGATGTTAAGTGCGCACGCACAGTGGCGCACGACCGGTGGTCGTGCGCACTGTCCGAGACAGAACTCAAAAAATAGGGTTAAGTGCACACGATCAGCGGCGCATGACCAGTGGTCGTGCGCAATAGAAACAGTGATCGTGCGCAGTGTTCCTGTACAGTATTGTACCGGGAACACCCGCACGACTCCTGTTCCAGCACAACCACGAATCCAGACACTGAAAGTGGCACTTAACAATCCATGAAAACTAATAAAATTGAAGAACATGAAATAACACCAAAAATGGGCCTAGAGGTGCACTTAGCATGGAGTGTCAAATATGAGTGAAAACATGTCTAAAGTGAAGTGCATAGACTAGAAAATCGGCCCAGATGAGTCCATAAATGTGTATATATTTGGGACTCATCACACCCCCAGACTTAACTGTTTGCGCGTCCCGAGCAAACGAATTCCTCAAGCGGCTGAGAAAAATACACACCTGGCATAGAAATTGTAAAGCGGAGTATCATGCGAAGTCGCATGCTCATGCGCGTAGAAATACAGTAGACAAAATTTCTAATTGTACATATTAGTTTATACTTTTCTAGGGGCGTATTTATATATTACATTTACTCAAAAAGTGAATCACGGTGAATCATAAGGTCGTACATAGGAAGAAAGTAACCTGAACGCTGAGGCGAGCATTGCCAAAGATCGGGGCTCGAGACAACCTCCATTGAAATCCATCAATGTCGGTGACCATAAGCTTGCCCGTTCGCACTCTCTCCACGACACTAGTTTGACTCAAATGCGTGAATCAATAGGACTTAAGGTTTTAGATGAGGCTTGGGTTTAGGTGAGGTAAACAAATATAAACATGAAGGCTTAGAACACAAAAACCCAAATGAGCAAATGCATAACACTATCCAAGTAGCCATAAAACACGCGAATGCACCATACCCCCAGACTTAGACTTAGACGCATGGGTGTGTGCACCGCCTACTCCCAAATATAAATCTCAAACAGATTTTTTCAATTAAATTTTTCATTCTTCTTTTTCTTTTCAAATCTTTTTCTTCTTTTCTTTTTCTTTCTTTAGCAATTTCAGCAAATTTTCAAAGATGCACATCCATATTTTCACAGTGTACTTCCACAATCACACCACCAATTTAAAATTTAAACAAAATGCTTGCATTTTGGGTGTGCGACTAGGATTGGAGTTTAGGCTTTGGTGAACAATAGTGGAGCTGAACCAAAAGAATGGGGTAGGCACAACTGGGCTAGCGAGGAAATGATGATAGGAATGGCACAAAGGCTCAACCGGGCCAAAATGATGGCCTATATCACATTCACGCAATTGACTAACCGTACAACCATACTTCAAGAGTCGCTTGTGGCAAGTTCTAGACACCGAGAAAGATAATCCTTTCTCCCGACTCGGGCAATACGAGGCTAACGAACGTCTACACACATCCCTATGCTACCGTTTGATTCACACCGGATTCACCAATTTTTGAGTGTAGTAAACAATATTTACGCTAATAGAAAAAAATATAAACTAAAAGCATAAAAAGAAATTGAATCTACACGAATTTCTAAACGAGACATGAGCACTCGACGAGGAGCACTACAGGAGTCAACATTTTACTCCGCCTCATAATCCTAAGCCATCACAGTGATTTTCCAAATCACACGAAAAGAAATGAGTTCGGCTCAAGACATGCCAACAGCTAAGTGCACGCTCGAGTGGGTGTAGTGGTGTGTAATGCAATTGAACATAATTAAATAACTGAAATTAAAATACTTCTAGTATGCAAATGAGATGTGCACGTGCAGTGGGTAACATATAGCGGCTCTCCCCCAGACTAAATCTAAGCAATAGACATTAATAATGTAACCATGAAAATTGAAAATGAAGTCTAGGGAAAGAGATTACCCAATGCTCAGAAGTGAGCATACCAGAAGACGCGTGAAAAACTGAAGCAAACCCGCCATTCAGAATTTGCAATAAGTACCTGCAGGGGTGAGCTCCACAAAAATAAAAGAGAGCAGAAATGCTAAAACTGAACAGAAATTAACTAATTACTCTAACTAGGAAAATGAAAGTGCAATAAAAGTAAGATAACTACTGGGGTTATTGTCATCCCAGCATGACTTATTCAGGTTTTGTACAGTTCTAGCTTATAGGCCTATGAAAAAGAAAATGCACAGGTAACTGTTCTAATATGCGCATCGGTAGCGGGTACCGATACGGAGACAGAGCAGTCACCCCTCTACCTAAATATAGATACCTGCTCCTCACAGGTAGAGGGTAGAGAATGTAAGAAAAGGAGGAGGCCTGGTCCTCACTCATCTCACAAAAAAAATCCTTGCCGAGCAAGGTGTCATCTTCAGGGAGGCGGCAGGGGGAGAAGGCAATGAATGAGGCTTCCTCTATGGAGGAGGGGTCAAACTCCTCACATATGAGGATACACTCATCATTGAATTGAGCATCATGCTCCAAGTCCTCCTTATGTACCTGTGAAGACTCAACCTACACAGGCTCAGATGAAGAAGGAGGGTCAGGAAATAAAAGAGAAGAATGACATAAATAATCAAAAATCGGGGGAGTGGTCCCGGTCTCACTCCCAGTAGGATCCAAGGACAGATCACTATCATCATTGTAAGTATCATGGCGAGGGGAACCCAAGAACTCAAGGGCCTCAGTGGTGGTTTGGACCTCCTCGTCCCATGAAGAAGTGCAAACCTCCTCATCAGAGAGAGTATCCTCCTCATCCCACCGAGGTGTACCATCGTATTCAAAGTATTCATTCTCCCCTTCGGGGAAAACAAACTCCTCATCCCACTTTGGAGCATCCTCCGAGTCAGAAGCATCACCCCACTCCTTCACTTCGATAGGATCATAAAGAATGTGTGTAGAAAAATCATGCAAAGAAACTGGAGGAACATCAGAATCAGAAAGTAGAATATCAGGTTCCTCCGCAAAAAGATCTGTTAATCCTCCCCGATGGAAAGAATACTTTCCAAATCCCACTCAGGAGCATCTAGGAGCTCCCATTCCTCTCCTTGTTGGCCAACAGATGAGTGATCATCATCACTAGGAGTGAAGCCATACATAGGGAGTGAGGAGTCCATGCATGAAATAAGATCGGGGGCAGATGGCACGATTGCCTCCATGGGTAAAGAATGAGTGATTGGGACAATGTTATCATGAGTGGAGGAGCGGCGGTCAGGATTGAAAAGACTAGGGAAGTCCTTCAATTCATGACCCTCTCCTCGACACAACAAGCAAACAATGTTCCTACACTGCCTAACATTTAACTCATTCATTTGGTCTATATAATAGACCATCTTGTCGTAAGTGCTAGGAGAAATGTCCCATGATGACATATTTGACAATTAAAGCAGATATAACAAGACTGAAATTCTTTGCAAGAAAATTTACACAAACTAATAAAAATTCTTGGATTAGACTTGCCTAAAACTTTAAAATAAGAGGGAAAGAAATAATAACAAGCAGTAAATTAGTGAAAAGCAAACAAAAATAATAAGGCGGCTATACACACTGGAAGAAACTTCTCTCTCTCAGCTCTCCCTCTCAAGAAAACTCACACATCTGTGTTCCCCGGTAACGGCGCCAAAAACTTGATGGCGCAAATCTTAGCACACCGCTATAGGCGGTAGTAAGAATGCGGCACGAAACGGCAGTGTACCGATCGTTCAAGTAATATAAAATGGGAATGAATCCCCAAGTATCGATCTCAAAGGAACACAGTAAGGTGAAGTTTATTATCGAGGAAGGACTTGAGATTGAAGTCCTTTCGAGCGGATGGATGCGGAAATGGGGGATTTGGCTTTTGGAAAATAAAAGAAAACAACTACAACTACTCCTATGCAATGCCGCTATGCAGTGCTTCGCTTGGAGGGATGGAGACTAGGCAGGCCTTGAGCGCGCTACGTCGCAAGGGCGGATGGACGAGTAGGCAAACTGAATCGAACTATGCAGGCCTTGAGCGCGCTGCTTCATTAAGCGGGATGGATTACACGGGCCGCTATGCCACGCTTCGCTAGGCGGATGGAAGAGTAGGCATACGGATGAGGGTCGCAAGCACCTCGTCGACAAGCACTCCACTAGCAATTGCTAGTGCGGCACACGAACGTGACGGCGGGATGGAGGATGGAATGGGGCGCACCTCAAGCAACTCAAACAGTAAAATATTTCACATAGACATGAAATGTATAGAAATGTAAATAAAGTTAAGTGCTACTTCATCATAATGTTAGCTCTAGCTACATATACATCAATAAGAAAAGAACAAGGCAAGAAATCGACCGAATCCGAAGTCTCGTTGTAGATTCACGGTTGGAATCGCCGGGTTGTCAATCTGCGTCCAAGCTCGGTCCGCAACTACGTCCGGGGTAGAGGGAGCTGTCACTACTCTCCAATGAGCCCGTCTTCTTCGTGTCACGATCCGGTAGAGGTTGCAAACTTCCTCTTGCTTGATGGCGATGGCGGCTAAACCTTCCTTGAAGCTCTAGGATGAAGGAGGAGGCCGAGAGGAAGCTCCGGCTCAAGAATGGCGTGAAGAACAAGCCTGGAGCACCTCCCGATGGTGGGCGGCGATGGAGGGGCGAAATAGGGCGCTCTGGAGCAGGAAACGGCGGAGCTGGGCGGAAGAAATGCGGAGCCCCCCGACCTAATTCGCGAGCAGGTTAATATATAGGCGCTGGAATAAACAGTGCGCACGGTCATTGGCGCACGACCAGTGGTCGTGCGCGCTGGAATCCTGTGATCGTGCGCCTGCCTGGGTGGAGCCTGCAATGTAAGAAATTTATAAAATACCATGTTCGCACGACTAGTGGCGCACGACTAGTGGCGCACGACCGGTGGTCGTGCGCATTATCGTAGGTGGTCGTGCGCACTGGTCGAAACAGAACTCATAAAATCGATGTTAAGTGCGCACGCACAGTGGCGCACGACCGGTGGTCGTGCGCACTGTCCGAGATAGAACTCAAAAAATAGGGTTAAGTGCACACAATCAGCGGCGCACGACCAGTGGTCGTGCGTAATAGAAACAATGATCGTGCGCAGTGTTCCTGTATAGAATTGTACCGGGAACACCCGCACGACTCCTGTTCCAGCACAACCACGAATCCAGCCACTGAAAGTGGCACTTAACAATCCATGAAAACTACTAAAATTGAAGAACATGAAATAACACCAAAAATGGGCCTAGAGGTGCACTTAGCATGGAGTGTCAAATATGACTGAAAACATGTCTAAAGTGAAGTGCATAGACTAGAAAATCGGCCCAGATGAGTCCATAAATGTGTATATATTTAGGACTCATCAGTTATATTCGAAGTGACGTCGAAAAGAAATGAAATCAGCGTGCCAAAATATGTCGATGTCTCTTCTATGCGCCTTTGGCAAAGTCGACGTAACGTCGATAAGAATTTGATGTGGCTCCGAATATAGTTTAGCAACCATGATGTCGACGTGAGTGTCGATCTATATTCGACGCTACGTCGAGTGCTATTCAATGGAACTATCCCAATCTACTCTCGAAGCTAACGTCGAATAGAAGTCGATAGTGCGTCAATTCTTATTCTACGCAGCTCTGATTTAACCATTTTTGTGAAAATTTTTGCTGTTTTTCCCAGCAATACTTTTCTATGAAATATAGGTTTGAATAGATAATATAGTGGGAGTGACCTAGAGAGCTCCATCAAGCATTCCCAGTGCATTGATAAAGAACTTGTGCTTACTTTCATCAAGTGGCTTAGTGAAGATGTCAGCCCTTTGAATATCAGTGGAAATGTATTGAAGATTGATCTACCCTTCTCAGCATTGTACCTGAGAAAGTGGTGCCTTATCTCTATGTGCTTAGTTCTGCTGTGGAGAACATGATTAGAAGCTATAGAAATATCATTAGAGCTGTCATAAAATATTGTGGAATTGACAAGGGAGATGTTGTAGTCTAATAACTGATTTTGCATCCATAGTATTTGTGAGCAGCAGCTTCGTGCAACTATATACTCAACTTCAGTAGTAGAAGTGGAGACTGTAGTTTGCTTCTTGCTAAACCATGAGATCAGTCTAGCACCCAGGAACTGACATTTTCATGAGGTGCTTTTTTTGTCCAGCCTGCATCCAGCATAGTCTGCATCTGAATACAACTGGATACCACAAGCCAAGTTCAGGTGTACCCTTTAAATATCTGAGTATTCTTTTTACAGAACTCATGTGGGATTCCTTTGGATCAACCTGAAACCTAGCACATATACAGGTAACAAACATTATATCAGGTCTGCTAGCTGTCGGGTAGAGAAGAGAGCCAATGGATGCTCTGTAAGTCTTCTAATCAAAGGACTTACCATTTTCATCTTTATCCAAAACAACATTAGTAGCCATGGGGGTTTTCATAACAGAGGCATTTCCTATCCCAAACTTCTTGATGAGTTCTGTGGTATACTTGGATTGAGATATGAAAATGCCATCTGCATTTTTTTCTTACTTGAAGACCAAGGAAATAAGATAGCTCCCTCATGCTACTCATTTCAAATCTTGACTGCATTAGGTAAGCAAACCTTTTGTAGAGAGATTGATCTGTTGACCCAAATATAATGTCATCTACATATATTTGTACTAACAATAACTGATTCTTATGTGCTCTGGTGAAGAGTGTTTTATCCACTTTCCCTCCTTCAAAGGAGTGTTCCAAAAGGAAAGTGGATATGGTCTCATACCAAGCTCTTGGAGCTTGCTTGAGACCAAACACTACTTTATCTAATCTATACACAAAAGAGGGAAAAGTTGGATTGACAAAACCTGGGGATGCTCCACATACACTTCTTCTTGAAGAGTTCTATTTAGGAATGCAATCTTCACATCCATCTGATAGACTTTGATCTTTGTGTGAGCAGCATATGCCAGAAACATTCCGATGGCCTCCAACCTTGCTACTAAAGAAAATGTCTGGTTGAAGTCAATCCCCTCCTCTTGCCTGTATCCTTGGGCCACAAGTCTGGCCTTATTCCTGATTATGGCTCCTATTGAATCCATTTTTTTGAATACCCATTTGGTGCCAATGACTGGGTAATTCTTTGGTCTTTCAACCAATGCCCAAACCTTATTCCTCTCAAACTGTGTAAGCACTTCTTGCATAGCAGATATCCGGTGAGGATCATTGTCTGCTTCTTCAAACTTCTTGGGTTCATACTGAGAGAGGAAGCATTGTAGCATTGTTTCACTTGTGAGCTGTTTCCTTGTTTTGACTCCAACTGTCAAGTCTCCTATAACTTATGTTGAAGGATGATCCTTTAGGGTCATCTGGATCTTGTTGAGTTATCTAGGAGATTTTCTTCTTCCTGAGGAACCACTTGCTCAGTGACAGGTGTTGGATCGTTAGGCACCCTTAGAGGGGGGGGGGGGGGTGAATAAGGGTTTTTAAAAACTTATATTATATTTTGAAATATTTGCTTATGATAAGAGATCACAATAGTGATTTTTAATAAAGATCTAAATTGTTTTATAATGAAGGAGAGGATAGTAAACAATTTAGAGAAATGAAGATCAAATCAATTTTATTACACAAAGAGAGACATGAATATTATATTTTGAAATATTTGCTAGAAATCAAAGCGAAATATGAAAGACTCTTTTTGTTTTCTATACCGACTCGTATCCCCACGAACCGGTTAGATTTAGCCGATCGCTTCCCCGGATACGGCCTCAAGCCGCTCTAGCCAACCCTTCCCCGGATATGGCCTCGAGCACCCCCTATACCTACACCCGAGACCTAGTCGCCAACACGAGGCGAATTTCTGCCCTAAGTCCTACCCCGATCTAGTCGCCAACACGAGGCGATTTCTCTAAATGATTATAAGAAAAGATGTGAAATAAATAAACAACAATATAATAACTCCGTATATGGATCTCTTGGAGAAGTAGACGAAGACCCGCAGAGTATGATCGTAGTCGATGCGGTCTTTCGTCACGATGATGACGCATGCTGAAATCTTCTCCACGGATCTCCTTAAGCCTTCATGGATTTGTGGGAGTATCTCTTTGAACCTTCCTCTCTATGCTGTGGCACGAAGCTCTGGAATTTTGGATCTCAAGAGGATCAGGAAGACGGAGCCAAGGGGTCCTTTTTATAGCCTTGGATCTAGCACCTGCGCTAGTGCTACCGCCGGTGCTATCCCATTTTAGGACATATTCTGCGCGGCAGAATCTTCAATCTGAGGAAACATGTCTCCCTTGCCTTCTGTGCTCCACGCTACCGCCTGCGCTATCGGATACCGCCAGTCGCTATCTCCTTCTATAAGTACTCCCGGAATTTTTTCTTAAGCAAGCATTTCGTCGATCGGATTTTCGTCGAACGCAGCTAACATTTCGTCGAGCGAGATTTCGTCGAACGCAGTGATGAGCATTTCGTCGAGCACAGCTTACAGTTCGTCGAACGACAGCTAGCGCCTGCACTAGGACTAACGCCAGCGCTAGTAGGACTTTTGGATTTGATGGCTCAACTTTGGGGGCAACCTTCTTATGTAATCGTTGAGTCATGTGGACTTTGTTATCATGCACACTTAAACACACAAGATCAAATACACCTAACATTTGTTATTTTCAAACCTAGGAGATGCGGAAGACCATGTTCCAACAAACTCCCCCTTTTGATAATAACAAATCAATTAATGATAAATCAGAGCATTAATATATAAGCATGAAGAAACTTACTTGTGTGTGTGTGTGAGAGTGATGACTTAGGATAATTAATGATTTTAGGATTTAGAATTGCTCCCCCTAAATACATGCTCCCCCTAAGTGAATGCTCCCCTAATATGTAAACTATCATTATAATTACGCATGTTAGTTTTATATTTTGATAGCAGATTATATTTATCATGTTAGTTCTCCCCCTTTTGTTATTAACAAAAGTGGGTAAGGAGGCAAAACACAGAAAAGTTTTGATTAGAAGATAAAGGCATGATCGAGCTTTTAGAGAGAATGAAATGATAAGGAGTTTGTAGAATAATTTTTATAGAGATAGATCAGATTTTTTAGCAATATAACATTTTCAAGTATTATTATGTTGGTTCATCCCCTTTGTATATAAGAGTTTTAAGCATAAAAAAATGTAATGATTTCCAAGTAACTAAACTACCCAGACAATATGCCTACACCCTAGCCCCGTACTAAGTGATGGATGGGCATGAGGAGCTGCATACATGCCGTAGGTTGGGGTGTTAGTCCCATATGCAAACACTAGAAAAAAAAAACTCAACCCATCACTCTTTCCCCTCAGTGCCTCGCAAGGCCCCACTGGAACCCTCCCCGGTTAAGGACAAGACATGACTTAGAGGTTAGGTTATCTAATGTCTACAACCCTACGCCCCCGCTATGGTGAGATATGTAATCATGGATAATACTTATTGGAACCATTAAGCATTTAAATTTAGTGATAAGTTCATAGCCTATGGGTTTATATTTTTATTTGAATTTATGAAAAACACTCACATAGCTATTTTGCAATCAATTAATGAGTCAATATTTTCATAGAAATATATCAGAGTTTTGAAAAAGAGTATTCTTTATATAAAGCAACCACTATAAAGTTTACCAAGCAAGTCTATCACTTGTTGAAAGAAAGAAATGTTAAGATTCAAGTGAGGATGCACACAAAATAAAAGACTTTATATAAGCATGAAAGTGCAAGGTAAAACAATTCTATGGTTATGATGCGGAAGACTTATCGAAATACAAGAAACATCTTATTGTAAGACATGATGATTCATAACAGATATATGAGTTCAATTTCATAAAGAAGATGTTTTGTAAATCATTGTTCAAGTAAAATCTTTAAATTCAATAGTAACGTAACCAAGCATGAAATAATGTTACCAAAAAGAGAGTACTACAATGTTATGTTAATTCACAAATTCAAAACATACCAAACATTGTAGAAAGCATGCTAGGTTATCTAGTGCATTTCATAAATAAAGAGTAGTATAGAATTAGCATTAGGATCCAATACTCATGAGAAGAAGTGCTATGGAAGATAATGATGTGCTCATAAGTGTATTTTTGAGTAGAGTAAACAAATGTTTTAATCAAAAATACAAGAAATATGTCAAGTAAAGAGCACAAGAAAACACAAATAATTTTACTTCCACATACTTTAATGCACAAACAAAATGTACAACTACCAAGGTGCTTTGAACACACAATGCTCATTAAGACTTATCAGGGTGCAAAGTAGTGCTTGGGGGATCACATATTTTATTTTAATATGGAAACTCGTGATCCGATGTACTTTAAGAGTAAGTGGTTTTTATTTTGAAAGAAAGATATGGTTTGCACAAGATACTTTACTATTCTTTCCAAGGTGCTAAACCTCACAACGCTTATTAAGACTTATCAGGAGGTTCAAGTAGTGCTTGGTGGAGTTATCTTTGTCATTTTATTTTATGATTTTTGTTTTGTACAAAGTTTTCCGAATACACTTGTTTTGCAAACCAATATAATTTATGAAAAACATAACCACTTTTCTTAACTTTTAAAAGTGCAAATAAAGGAGTGTAGGTAAGATACTTGTGTAATTTTAATTCATTGTACTAATACACAACATACACAAGCATTCTTAGATTAAACACATATGTAGACAATGCCAAAATAAGTGAGTGAATAAAGATCATTATCAAATATAAAACATTTACTCATACTTAGAGGCATGCTAAGCCTAGTTCTACACAACTTTTTCAATATAATTGATGCACATATTAATAGATATATCAAAGCATGATGAAAACAATGTTCAAAGTAGTTTGAAAAGATAAATTGCAACATTATAGAAGTTCTAAATGATGGGTTAAATCATGCTTGATTTTCAATGAAGTCCATACAGTATTTTTGATATTTTGAAGAATAATTTTGATTTAAAGTTTGAACTCATAAGATTGATCTTGGACTTCCCGAGGACTACCTTGTGAGGGGTTCGCCCGGTACTAGGAGATGTGATGGGATGATAGCCCAAATCTCCCTTTCGCAAGATACTTGTAAATAGAAAAGTTAAGTTCAAAATATAGTTTTTGATACTTGTTTTTATTTTATATTTTTGTATTTGATTTTTGCATTTAGAAATAGAATTTAAACAAATGACAAGAACAAAAAGGCAAAACATATTTTTTTGTAATTTGGCTTTTGTATTTTTGTATTTGATTTTTCAAAAATGAAATAAGATCAGAAGTGCAAAAATAAATAGTACATATAGATTAATATATTTTAAAGAATTTTACAAAATTTTAAAAATAAAGAAAAACAAATAAGTACGCTAGCGCGGGAAACAGTACACGATTTTTTATGATTTTGAAAATTTTAATTATTGATCTTGATTAAGTGTCCTAATAGTAGTTTCATGATGAAATTCCAGATTTTTAGGAGATGTTTAGATAGTCCAAATTGCATGAAACATTAGCGATTTTGTATTGGAATTTTCCAAATAAACTTTGCAAGTGATATATTTTATTATATCTCCATTTTAATATTTTAAGGATTATATTTACCAATGTAGTTTGAAAATGATAGGAAATGTAAGCATGAGAGGACATGCATGAACAAATCAAATATGCATGATTTTAGTGATTAACAATAATGTTCATGCACAATAATACCATGGATAAGCCCTAGATGAGAATACCCAGCCTGTATATCTTGGTAAACATATAAATCCGAACATAGACACAAATATTCTTTAGGCGACAATGTTAGAATGATAAGCTTGAGATTAATGTTATACCAAGGTTTGATAGTGTTTCAACTTATAGACCTAGAATGGAGTGATGATTTATTTGATTTGATATCAAGATGATTCAAAGGTCTAAACTTGAAATAATGATGACATTTGAAATCATTTTTCATAGGAAATTTTTGAATATTTGAATTTACTTTAGGAGATACATAATTTTGTAAATAATGGTGATTTTGATTTTGATTAACAAATCCTTTATGTTCCTTACTCCCATTATTAAACTTAGTTAAGATGTTCATATTCATATTCAACTTGTTTTTAGATATAGTTTGATATTGTGAATTTGTATTTACAATTTTCATAAGCAAGTTGATTTTTTATTTTAATTCATCATTCTTGATCTTTAAATTATGTCTAGCTTTATTATAAGCGATTGTGCTATTTTTAAGAGTGAAAACAATTGAATCAATATGATCTTGATAGTTGTTTTTATATTCATCAAATGTTTCATCCATCTCTTTAATTTCAATTTTATATTCTTTACACTTAGCACAATCATTTTCCAAAGATGAATTTTCTAAACATAATTTTTTATTTTGTTCTTTTATAAAAAGAAGTTCCTTTTCAAGTTCCTTGCATTTTTCTTTCAAATCATTAAATTCTATACAAGGTGTAATGTTTTCAACTAAGGAGCCTTGGGTAGAACTTGATAAATTAGAATTTGATTCTTCATTAATTTTTGCCTTTAGATTTTTATTTTCTAGGCGCAAATGTTTATTAGCACTCTTTAATTTCTTAATTTTACGCTTTGTAGTTTGAAGCAATTGTAATGTAGAAATAGAAGTACAAAAGATGGGATTTGATTTCCTTACATTGCTTTCGGGAGAGGCATGATTTGAACACATAGTTTCTTTTACATCTTTTTGGCACTCCTCTTCCGAAGACAGTACTTCTTCTTCTTTTCCATTTGATGTGTGCTCCATTGTTCCGTCATGAGAGGAGCATTTTTGAAGACATGCGCAAGCTTGCATATTCTCCGGTTCTTGTGATTGTTCCATACCTGTAGAAGGAGAATCATACATTTCTTCAAGAAATTTCCATACTTTGTATGCACTAGAAAAACAGTATATTAATTTTGAAATGTCATGAGATAAAGCACAGAAAATACTATTTAAAGCTTTTGCATTTAGGCGACGTTCCTTTTTATTTGTTTCATCCGCTGGTCTTACTATTGCTATATTCCATGCTTCGATATCTAAATTTTTAATAAACTTTTCCATTAAAAATTTCCACCCTTTATAATTTCTTCCTTCAAATAAAGGTGGTTTAAGAGATTTTTCTTCTTCATAAAAATTTAGCCCACTAATAGAAGCGAGATCATGAGACGCCATTATTCCTAGTTGTTAAGCCGATTGGAATAAAACCCATCTGATACACTTGTTGGATCGGTAGGCGCCCTTAAGGGGGGGGGGGGTGAATAAGGGTTTTTATAAACTTATATTATATTTTGAAATATTTGCTTATGATAAGAGATCACAATAGTGATTTTGAATAAAGATCTAAATTGTTTTATAATGAAGGAGAGGATAGTAAACAATTTAGAGAAATGAAGATCAAATCAATTTTATTACACAAAGAGAGACATGATTATTATTAATAAATTGATTACAAAATTTGATTTCAATGACGCTAGAAATCAAAGCGAAATATGACAGACTCTTTTTGTTTTCTATACCGACTCGTATCCCATCGAACCAGTTGGCTTTAGCCGATCCTTCCCCGGATACGGCCTCAAGCCGCTCTAGCCAACCCTTCCCGGATATGGCCTCGAGCACCCCCTAAACCTACACCCGAGACCTAGTCGCCAACACGAGGCAAATTTCTGCCCTAAGTCCTACCCAGACCTAGTCGCCAACACGAGGCGATTTCACTAAACGATTATAAGAAAAGATGTGAAATAAATAAACAACAATATAATAACTCCCTATATGGATCTCTTGGAGAAGTAGACGAAGACCCGCAGAGTATGATCGTAGTCGATGCGTTCTTTCGTCACGATGATGATGCGTGTTGAAATCTTCTCCACGTATCTCCTTAAGCCTTCATGGATTTGTGGGAGTATCTCTCTGAACCTTCCTCTCTATGCTGTGGCACGAAGCTCTGGAATTTTGGATCTCAAGAGGATCAGGAAGACAGAGCCAAGGGGTCCTTTTTATAGCCTTGGAGCTTGCGCCTGCGCTAGTGCTACCGCCGACGCTATCCCATTTTAGGACATATTCTGTGTGGCAGAATCTTCAATCTGAGGAAACATTTCTCCCTTGCCTTCTGTGCTCCGCGCTACCACCTGCGCTATCGAATACCGCCAGGCGCTATCTCCTTCTATAAGTACTCCTGGAATTTGTGCTTAAGCAAGCATTTCATTGATCGGATTTTTGTCGAATGCAGCTAACATTTCGTCGAGCGAGATTTCATCAAACACAGTGATGAGCATTTCATCGAGTGCAGCTTACAGTTCGTTGACCGACAGCTAGCGCCTGCGCTAGGACTAACGCCAGCGCTAGTAGGAGTTTTGGATTTGATGGCTCAACTTTGGGGGCAACCTTCTTATGTAATCCTTGAGTCAAGTGGACTTTGTTATCGTGCACACTTAAACACACAAGATCAAATACACCTAGGATTTGTTATTTTCAAACCTAGGAGATGTGGAAGACCATGTTCCAACAACAGTGGGAGCTTCATCCTCATTCACTGGAATGTTCTCTATGGCTGGCAACTCAGGTGCTGTTATGTCCTCTTCATCTGTTGTAGAATCTTCATCTGAATCAGTGTTAATCTTCTATTTTCCTTTGTCTTGACACACTGATGGATGGTCCATTATGCTTAGCCTTTCAACCTGTTCTGCTAGCTGATCTTCTTCCTACAAAACAGTGCCGGTGGAAGTTTCCTTCCACTTATAAAATATGTTAGCTTCATCAAAAACTACATACACAAACTCCTCAATTTTGAGAGAGCTTTTATTATAGCACATATAGGCCTTGCTTGATGAGGAACATCCCAATAATATCTCATCATCAGCCTTCTTGTCAAATTTGGCAAGATGACTTTTCCCATTATTGAGGATAAAGCAAGTACACCAAAAAATCCTAAAGTAAGTTACAATAGGTGCCTTTCCCTTCAATAACTCATAGGGAGTCTTCAACTTAGTCTTGTGGACGAGACTTCCATTCATAACATAATTGGCAGTATTTACTGCCTCAGCCCAAAAGGACTTTGGTAAGTTGGATTCAGCCAATAATGTCCTTCCTAATTCAATTAGGGTTCTATTTTTCCTTTCAACCACCATATTTTGTTGGGGGGGGGGGGGTTCTAGGAGCTAAAAAGCTTTTTCTTATCCCTTCATCCTCACAAAATCTACACATTAACTGATTCTCAAACTCAGTACCATGATCACTTTTGATCACATCAACCTGAGTATTGAATTCAGATTGAATCTGTCTAATGAATCTTGAGAGGATCTTGAAGGTGTCTGACTTAGCTTTTTGAAAGAACCCCCAGTTGAACCTAGAAAAGTCATCAATAATGAATAAAGTATAGGACTTACCTCCTAAGCTTTGAGTGGAGATAGGACCAAATAGGTCCATGTGCAACAGGAATAGGATTCTGGGGAGTCATTCTTACCAATTGGTTTGAATGATACTTTGATATGTTTTCCTAGTTGGCAGGCTCTACAGGGATGGTCTTTATTGAACTTACCTGTTGGTAAGCCCCTTACTAGGTTAAGCTTGGAGAGTTTGGCAATGGTCTTACAGTTAAGGTGACTAAGTCTTCTATGCCACAACTCACTGTTTTCTACCCGGGAGTTGAATAAGCAGATCTCTGACTTTGTATACTCAAAGACTACAACATAGACCTTACCTTTCCTAAGACTAGTCAATACTATTTGGTTAGTTCTAGAGCTAACTATATGACACAAGGACTTAGTGAATACAACTTTGTATTCACCATCACACAGCTGGCTAATACTGATTAGATTATGTTGAAGTCCTTCAACATAAGCTACCTTAGAAAAAGAGACTTCCCCAATCCTAAGCAAACCACATCCTTTGGTTTGACCAGAGTGGGAATTCCCAAAAATTACCTTAGGCCCTTCCTTGGCCTTGAAGTTCTCTACCAGTTCTTTTGCTCCAGTCATATGCTTGGAGCATCCACTGTCCAGATACCACTATTGGTTTGTGGTTGAACAGTCTCCCTTCTGCACATGAAATCAACCATTAGTATAGACCCTCATATGTTGGGGTCTCTTTCTTCCATCATCATATGGAGTTATGAAAGAGTGAGAGGGTTCAGTATACCCATAAGGTGAAGAAGTGATGCATTATTATGCCAGCAATGTTTGGCTATATGTCCAAGTTTAGAACAACATAAACATCTAGGAATAAGGGTAGATGGTTTGTAAATCTTTGCAGGAAACATGCGTTGATAAGAAATCGACGCATCTTTAGAGTTGCGTCGAATATAATTTGATGTGTCTGCATAGTTCTGTCGATAATAATTCAATGCAGAGTATTGATTTCGTCGAATATAATTTGACACACCCTCATACTTGCTTTGAATTGATGTCGAAACATATGCTGAACTCTCAGCTCATTTATGATGAGGCTGAATCTGTCATGCATTTCTGTTATGCTTTCATCAGCCTTTTTCTTAAAGTTCTCATATTGGGATATGAGAAGTGACAGAAGACACAAGATTTTTATAGAGGTTCCCCAAAATGTGGATAGTCCTCTCTTCTACCTCCCTGGTAGGATTGCACAACCTGTGCCTGAGTCTTTTGATAAGGAGACTCTTAGAACCAAAGATCTTTTGATAAGGAGATCTTGAACCACTCAGATCATTTGATAAGGAGATCTTGAACCACTTAATCCTTTGGTAGAGGGATTCTTAAAACTTCGTGCAAGTGAAGGAAATAAGAAGAAGAAAGAGAGAGAGAGGGAGAAGAAGAGAATTCTGTTCTCAGAATTCTTCAGAAGCTTTGTTGATGCTTCTCTCTCACTTTCACTGAATCTGAAATAATAAACCCTTGCTTCTGATAGTGATGGTTTGTAAGGGTTGTTCTGCATAATCCTTTTCTCTCAGTACTTCTTGTTATTCTACGGTTGTATGACAATGAAGAAGAAGCAGCAGTGTATATTCCTGTGCAGAGAGAGTTCTTCTGTAAATCCATCTTTAAGGGTTTGAGGAGGAAGAAGATGAAGACCCTAATCGACAGCCAGAAGAAGGTAATAACTGTTCTGCTTCTCTTCTTTTTTGCATACTTATTGTGCATGATGATTGTATTTTCAAAAGCCTTTCTCCTTTTGGCTTGTCATGAAAAGGAATTCACCTAATTTCCTTTCTTCTTTTTTTCTCGACCCGTCAATCCATTTTGAATAGCTTCCAAAAGTAATTTGCTGTGTCCTGAAATGCTTCATTCTATTCTTGGCGACAAATGAGTCGTTGAAGAACTATCTCTAGCCTGGTGGTCCTTCTGAAATGGTCTCAAAAGGACAGCTGGAAAATCTTCCTTTTTTGACTGTATTCGACATTGCGTCGACTTCATCAACCTTTATGTCGACGCACCTCTGAGTTCTTATCGACGTGGCTTCGAATTTCTTCTTAGCTTTGGATGAACTCAGATGTTGACGTTACGTCGATACCTTGTCGACGTACCCGCCGAGTTAAAGCATTTAAACTTGATCTCTTAACTTCTGTATCGAATTGTAGTCGATGTTGCGTCGACTTGTTAGATGGATCCGACAAGCTCTATCTTCTGCATCAAGTTCCTTTCGACGTTCTGTTGACTTGACTTATACTTTGACAGGCTGAATGGTCTGCTTTGGCATCAACTCAGAATTGCGTCGATATCAAGTCGAAGTTGCGTCGACTTGTATTTGACGCAAGTCTTAACTTAACTAAATTTATGCTTGTTTTGACTTGGTCTTGACACTCTAAGATGAGTGTGACATCCTAAGACATCTAATGACCAGATTACCTTTACTATACAATGTGGGTAATAAGCCTAAGAAGTAAAATCACTAATAGTTAATTTGTTAAGTTAAATCAAAAGGGTTTTTCCCAACAACAACGACCTCTTCCTTCCTCCTACCACGTGGGATCAATAGAAAGTGTGAAGGGGAGGGGGGGGGGGGGGGACATCAAAGAGTGTGAATGGAGCAGCGAGCGACCTTCCTCCTTCCTCCTACCACTGCAGGCGACCGGAAGGGAGCGACAACGAAAAAGGCGATGAAGGGAATGAGAGAGCCGTCAGGGCGGAGTGCGCCTAAAGGATTTGGTGTGTTTGGAGCCTTAGGGTTTTATGTGTTTTTTTGTGTGACAATGACCAACAATGGTGGGCTTTTAACTCCAGCCTTGTTTTAATTCTAATTTACTTTTATTTATCACACATTAAGCCATGTTTGCCTCCAGACTTTGTTACCGAAGGTCTCATCGCTCGTGGATCGAAGATGTCATTGGCTTTTATTTCATAGAAACTCAAACGTCACTTTATCTCTTCTTGATTAATAAATGATCATCTTTTGGTAATTATGCACTTGTGTTAGTGATTATGGCTTCATTTGGCATGGCGGTGGCGGACGAGAACACGGTGGTTATGAACCTTCGTTCTTGAATGCCCGACCTCACCTACAGAACTTCATTCACTTTTATTTTCAAAACAAATTTTCGTTTCTTTGTGGTTGTAATCATTATCATACCAAACATACATTATATGACCATGATGTTTTTGTTCAAACTCACAAGAGCAAAAACATTGCACCAAACAAAGCATATATGTTCTACACTCTTCTTGATTTTGTTTAATGTTCTCTCTTAATGGCTCTTTTCCATGTGCATGGGAGTATCATTTATCCTGTTGATTTTGTTTTAATCAAATTCATTTAGTGCAAGAAATTTCTATTGGAAAAGGTTTTGATTTTATTTTTCATAATTGCAGGTCCATCGATCCGCAGAAAAGAAGCATGAGAAGTTCTCTATGAATTCAGAAACCTCCCATTTTCTTTTATTTTATTGAATTGGCGGTGCTTCCTCTCTTTTGATTTAGTGCCACTCAAATTCAATTTGATGTGAAATGCTTGCTCAACTGACATCAAACCAACACATACGAATTTCATGTGCTTGTAATGATCCCATTAATTCTATGAGATCGAGCAAATAAGTTTAAATCCTTCGATTCTTCAATTGTTACAACTACATGGCCAAACTTCATTGGTAGGCTTCATAGGACTTTTAACACTATCGTCTTCCCTTCAACTACTTCTACCAAACATCGAAATTAATTTACTATACACATGGTCCTAGAGAAAAACTCATATATCTTCTCTCTTCCAAGCATTTACAAAGAGTCGAACTCCTTCCAGAGACCCTACAACTCTATTGAGACAAATTTGGATGATCATTTGAACTCTGAACAAAGTAGATCCCATGCCTCTTTAAAATTTGATGTGCCTATCAGTCGTAGAAAATTTTTCTTACTGACATCGATATATATGAGTGCTTTTGAACCTCATCTGAGATTCTCAATGTACACTCTTTTTGTTGCCTCATTTGCGCTCACTTTTGCCCCCGTTTGAGAAAACAATGTGTGTGACAAGTTCCCACAAACTCTATATGAGAAATAGACTCAAAGAAGGTAACATTAGCCGAAACGTACTGCTTTCATAAAAGGGGGGTCATAACAATGATAAACCTTCTGCGTCAGGGAGTACCCGGCTAAGATACACTTTATAGCATGGGAAGAGAGTTTGCCACATCCAGATGCAGGGGAGTGAACAAAGGCAGTACATCAAAATACCCAAGTGTTAATGGAGAATGGAGCGGTGCCAGGATACACGATAGAGAATGGAGTCTTCCCTTGAAGAGTGTTGGATGGAAGGCGATTGATGAGGTAGCATAACGTCAGGATAGCGTGTCCCCAAATATCAGTGTGGAACATTTATGTGGTAGAGAAGAGTCTGCGCAACATCTAGAAGGTGACGATTCTTTCGAACGGCCACACCATTTTGTTTGGAAGTATACACACAACTAGTTTGGTGAACAATACCATTAGACATGCAAAACAATGAAAATTGGTTGCTCACATATTCCTTTGCATTATTAGTGTGAATAACCTTTAAAGAAGTACCAAATTGTGTGTGAATTTTATCATAAAAGACACAAAATACAGAGTAAAGTTCAAAACATTCTTTAAGAAGATGCATCAAAGTACAATGAGAGAAGTCATCAATAAATATTACAAAATACAAAATACCTCTACCAATAGACTTGGTAGGAGAAGAACCCCAGATGTCTGAGTGAACCAGGTCAAACTGACGGACAGAACTTTAATATTGTTTAGAAGGATAGGAAGAACGATGAATCTTGCCAAACTGGCAAGCTTCACAGTCTATGGTAGAGACCTCCTTCGGGAAAGTGGGAAAGAGATGATGCAATAGACGGATCAGAAGATGACCAAGTTGAAGATGCCATTGAAGTTGAAAGTTAGAAATGGTGACGACCGAGAGAATATGAACAACATCAAGGAAATAGAGGCTCCCACATTCAGCCTCAGTAGCAGTCATCCTCTTTAGCGAACATCCTAAAAATAGCAGGTAGTATGGGCGACTGAAACAAAAGTCTGTAGTTGTCGAGAGATAACATTGACAGACAAAATTTGCATGGAAAACTCAAAACGTAGAGAGTGTTATCAAGATAGAGTGGCAGTGGCCTATACTATTCCAGTGCCACAAATAGTAGTAGGGGAGCCATCAACAACGAACACTGGTGGTAACTGACTTTGTTTCTCTAGGTAAGAGAAGACAAAGGAGTTAACAATCATATGATTGGTGGCACCATAGTTAATTAGACACTAACCATGTGTAGAAACTTTTGCGCTACTTGAAGTGGTGATAATGGAGGTAGACTACATAAGGGGTTGGGGTGGGCCTTAATATCAGTGGAAGAGAACTAACATCTAGTCTATTGCTGCGGAAGAGAGTTAGATTGAGAGATTGTGGACTCCGCAGAGCTGATATGAGTCTGAGGGTGGTGGTGAGGATGTATTTCAAAACAACACTAAGCAGTGTGACCATCCCTGCTATAATGTGAGCAAAGGTGATAGATCCTACCCCAACTCCCAATGCAGCCACCATGACCGCCGAAGGCACTATGACCCGTAAAGTGAGTAAAGCTATCAGATGGCGAAGGAGAAACAAGTGGAGGCGGATGATGAAGAGTAGTGACCGCAAAAATGTTGGCCACAGTAGTATCCAACGTAGGAGAGTCAGCATCGGCAAGAACCTATTGATGAATCATATCGTAAGAGTCCGACAGTCGAAGAAGGTAGTGAACGACTAAGAGATTCTGGAAATGTCTGTGCTGAGTTGCATGGTTAGCAGAGAAGGGCCGATGTTGGAGAAGATCTGCTCCAAGAGCCTGAATTTCTTGATAGACAACAGTTGGAGAAACTATTAGGCGAGCAAAGAGGTCAGAGTAGAGGGTGTAATTGTGAGAGGTTTTAACAACCTTTTACTAAAGAGCCGCGAGATGTTCTCATGTTGCCTTCACAATGTCATCATGTTGAATGATAGGTAAGCATTCATCAGAGAGATTATTCTTAAGCCAAGTACGAACAAGAGCATCATTAGCATTCCAATCAGGAAAAATGGGAGAGTTTGGATCCAGTAGACAATCAGTGAGGTGAAGATGTTTGCATTGTGAATGCATAAGAAAGGTAAATGAGACACTCAAATCAGGATAGTTTATTACAGTCAACTTAGATACTGTCCCAAGGTTTCTAGAGGTAGTTGGCATGATAGTGGTAGAAGGAGGAGTGGGCAGTTGAGCGGCCATAGATATCGATAAGCAAATGATTAAAAACACACATAACCCCCCAGGCGTCCGATCCCAGGTCTGAAATGAGTACTACCGCGGGGCGGTATCCTCTACCGCTGGTGGTAGCGATCATTACTGTTGGACAGCTGGAAAGATGCATTTGAACAAAAACATTTACGAGAGCGTAAGACCATTTTGTAAAGACTTACCTCGACATAGTAACACTATCGCATGACGGTAACTAAAAGGCAACCCCGACAATCATCAGGCTGATTAAGGAGCCAAATGAAGCCAAAAATTAGATTCTGGTGGGATCAAATTTTCGACTAACGCGACCCAACAACCTTATCACGATGCGGTAGATTATTTCCTAATATATCAAAATATGGCTTCCATTTTATGATGGTAGGAGTGATAAATTGATTTCCTAGAGGAAATCACAAGGTGGTAGGATCTATAGCTGGCGGTAGCAGCCAGACTTTATTTAATGAGCCGCTCATTCTTTCTCTCATGTAAAACTCCAAACATACTTTTGTGGAGACTCATCCCAGACATCCAGAGTATTTCCTACATCACTCTTAAAGATCAAAAGGAGAACTTGAAGGCAGATTACATCAACGCTCAATCTACACAAAGCACGAATGTGACAATAATGATGATCTCTCTCGTGCCTTCACCATCGCCTTCAGATTTCCAATAGGGAGTTTATGCTACAAAAATTTTATTTTGCTCTTTTCTTGTAATCTCTTTTCTTTTAGTGGCTCTTTTTGTGACGATATAGAAATTCGCCTGTGTGATGGAGACTAGGTCCGTGTATGACTTATGGAAGAATTTGCCTTGAGAGTTAGGTGATTAGATCTAGAGAGTAGGTCTAAGGGACATCTTGATGCCTATCTTGAGATAGATGGGATAAAGGCAACCGACTCTAAGGGAGAGTCGGTATAGAAAAACCAAAAGTTATCTTCTACAAGTCGCCTTGATTTCTAGCGCCATATAGATCAACATTTTTGTAATCATTTTTCATTGAAATAAATCATGTACTTTTCTTTATGCTTATGAAAATTGTTAGTATTGATTTCCAATATGAGTTAAATGAATATTTTCATTATTGAAATCAATTGGTAAGTAATTTTTAGAGTACCCATATTCACCCCCTCTAAGGGCGTCTGGCGATCCAACAAGTGTTGGAACATGGTTTTCCGCATCCTTTTGGTTTGAGAATAATAAATCGTACTTGTATTTGATCATGTTTGTCATTGTGTTTTTAGTATGCATGATTGAACCAAGATGACACTAGGATGATATATGTTGGTATGGACTAGCTCAATGTGCTGAAAGGAAAGGATGTGGTCGAACGCTAGGCGTTAGAGCCAATGCCGACATTGAACCTCAGTCTCACTAGTATGAAAATGGTATGGAGGGAAGCTATCGTGATTGCAGGAGTATTTTGGGAATGATTTGGCTTAACGCTATGCGTTAGCCATAACGCTAGCGTTAGGGTTACCTAAAATGAGAAGTTTCCAGCAATATCTCCTTCATGGAATGAGGATACGTGTCATCAAAACATTTCTAAACTGAGTCAATGCCTGACGTTAGCCCTAACACCAACGTTAGATTCCTCTCCTATAAAAAGATGGCATTCATTCTATTCAACTTTACAACTCAAGGAGCCATATTCCACCACTCTGAATGCTCTGCGAGGGCCTTATTTCCAGACCACCAAAGACCTCTCATTCAAATTTAAGAGAAGGAATCAAACAAGGATTGGATCAACGCTAACTCAACGCGAAGAATGCATGCTTCGACTTCAACGATCTTCAGCGGTTCTTCTTCATCTCTTTCATATTTCTTCATAGGGAGTTTTTCAATTTTTCTTTCATATTTTGTAATACCTTTTATCTTTGTGATCGTTTCGTGAATTCCTCGTGGTTGTTGGCAACTAGGTCCGTCTGCAGCTTAGGGAGAATTCGCCACATGTGTTGGCGACTAGGTCTAGGGTTTTGATTTAGGGGTGCTCGAAGTCTTTCTGGGGATAGAGAGGCTAGAAAGGCTTGAGATCATATTTGGGAATAGATCGGCTAATGTCAACCGATTCTTAGGGAAAAGAGTCGATATAGAAAATAAAAAGAGTTTTTCGTATTCGTCTTGATTTCTAGCGTCATAGAAATCCAATTTTGTAATCAATTTTATCAATGATAATCATGTCTCTATTTGTTTAATAAAATTGATTTTCTTTTCAATTATAGCAATTTACTTTTGATCCAATCTATTTCTTATAAAATATCAAAAGTTTTCATTAAAAATATATAGATTTCTACGACCCTTTATTCACCCCCCCTCTAAGGGCACCTTAAGATCCAACAAGTGGTATCAGAGCTAGGTTATTCCAAAATGGTTTCACCACGGGAATAATGGCGCTTCATGATCATGATCTCGCTTCTACTAGTGTTGAGAAATTTATATAAATGAAGAATCACCAGCACCACCTTTATTTGAAGGGAAAAATTATAAAGGGTGGAAAATTCTAATGGAAAAATTTCTTAAGTCCTTAGATATTGATGTTTGGAATATCACAATAATCAAACCACCGAATGAACTAAATAAAATGAATGTCATTAAATGAAATATGAATAGTTTATTTTGTGCAATGTCATAAGATATTTTCAAATTGGTTTATTGTTTTTCTAATGCATACCAAATTTGGGAATTTCTTGAAGAGATTTATAGTCTTCCTCATGCAGGTATGGAACAAGCACAAGATTTGGAGAATATGAAAGCATGCATATGTATTCAAGAAGGCTCTGCTTTTGATGAAACCATGGAGTGCACGTCAAGCTGAAGGCAAGATGATAACGCATCAATGAAAGGGGAAGAAGAAGATTTTAAAGGAACCTTGTGCTCAAATCAAAATTCCAAGCCAAATAGCATTGTAAGCAAAACAAATTCCACTCTTCTTGTTGCTAACTATATTTCTTCTTTTCATATGCTTGAAATGGCTAAACAAAAAATTATGAAATTAAAAAACAATATTTCCAAATTACGTGTAGAAAATAAAACTCTAAAATTAAAACATGTTGAGAATTCCAAAATTGTTTTATCTAATTCTCCACCTTCCTCGTCACTTGAAAAACTATTCCTTGCCTTGATTGTAACTCTTTAAAAGAATATTTTAAGGTTTATGAAAGAGAGCCGCTCAAAGAACATAATGAAAAATTGTCTTTAGAAAAATCATCTTTGAAAAGTGATTGTTGATGAGCAAAACTATGATTGCAAATGAAAACGACAAGTGTACCGTGTCGAATGTAGTATAGGCTTATAAAAACCAAGGTCGTATAAAAATCAGGGCATGTTGATTACTCTTACTCAAGAAGATCTTTATTGTTCTATCAAAAAGTACTTTGATTTGGTTGCACCAAGAAAGGTAACTCAACTTGAAGATTATAACTATTGAAAAGAGGGGTGGACAAACTTAAGAGAATGGATGAACAAAACAACAACAAATTTTATTAATTCAAGAAAAGGAATTACAACTATTGAAAGGGAAATTATAAGTGCAAGAAAAGGTAGAGCTAAAATACTTACAAACACGGAAATAATGCAAGAAATGGAGGCTTGGACTCCAATACAATGTTCTTGATCATGTGAAGGAGCTGCCTTTTATAGCTAAAAATTTTGGGTTACACGCCCTTGGGTCACGCCCGTGACCCTGAGGCGTGTAAGGGGCATGATCTGCTGGGTGCGGGGAAGACGTCGTCTGTCTTCAATGCAGGCGTTACGTGCATGTCACGCCCCTAGGTCACGCCCATGACCTGGGGCGTGTAATCTCTAAAATTTGATGCTGGCGGGAAGCTTCGGCGGGAAGGAGTGCGGGGCGAGTCACACATGTGAACTGATGTCACGCCCCATGGTCACGGGCGTGACACAGGGTGTGTAACTTTAAATGACGTGGCATACGTGTTCTGGGAGCTGGAGGCGAGTCCCAACCATGACTTAGATGTCACGCCCCATGGTCATGCTCGTGACCTGGGGCGTGTAGCTGTTAAATCTTCACGGAATGCTCCCGGGGTGGTGGAACCGGGTCTGGAACACATCTAGGCTGTCACGCCCCTTGGTCACGCCCGTGACATTGGGCGTGTACTTTGGAATTTTTCTCAAAAGTACCCAGGAAACCTGAAAAACATAAATGAGCTTAAATTAGTTAAAGATATAAAAAGGAATGAATTCGATTGGATAATTCATGCTATTTATTCAAATTCATATAAAAAATATCAATAAAATTATATTAAAGAATGAGTACAAAACGTACTCATCAAACACCCCCATACTCGAGCTTTTGCTATTCCAGAGCAAAAGAGTGAGGAAAGAATTTACAAGACATCGATATTATTTTTAATTAACTAAAATTTCATTAAACCAAGAGTAAGTTAAAAGTAAATTCTAGGAATTCAAGAATTAAGTCATAAGTTATGGTGATAATTTAAAAAGAGAAAATTGTTTAGCTAACTACTTCTCAAGATAACTATTTAGCAACTGAAATTATAGAAATTTTCAAACAAAATTAGATTGAAATTATAGACACTCTAACATAAAAGAATCTTAAAGGAAAAGACACCTACCAAAATATTGCCCTCTTAATAATTTAGTTTAGGACTAAAAACAATGAAATTGGCTAGGGATGGGCTTAACCGAAATGGCAAAATGAAGAGATACTAAAATAAAGGTGATGAATTGTATCCTCTCACCTTATTTGAATACGAACTTGTATATGTTTAGGAAAATAATGAATTTTATCCTCTTATTTTCCACGCCATATAACCTTTTAAAATTTCTCTCCAATCAAAAACCCAAAATGTATATGTTTAAAAGTAATGAATTTTATCCTCTTACTTTATGACATATAATCTTTTAAATAATTTTGGGTGCATATGTTTAGGGGATAATGAATTTTATCCTCTTATTCCCATGACATATGCTCTTTTTCGACATTTTTTTTATTTGCCAACAAAAGGTGAGGGGGAAGAAATACTTCTAGTTTATAAATTAAACTATTTTGAGAGCAACTTTTTAGTGGAATGAAATTTCCTAAGATCTTAAAGTTAAAAGAGAATATAATGGAAATCTAGAGATGTTTAGCCAATTTACCACAAAGTGAAGCTATTTAAAATTAAACGAAGAAGTAGTGCTAAATAAATTCTTTAATTGAATTAAAAACATAAAGTGTTTCTTAAAACTAAATTACATCAAATTTAAGTTTAACAAATTCTGATAAAACAAAAAAATTAGCTAAATTAAAAATGTAAGAATACTTATAATCAAACCTCAAACTAAATTTCTAGAAAACTAAAAACAACAAGGTTAGGCGTATTTATTATTATTATTTTCATAAATATTATTTCTTGGACTTCCCGAGGGCTATCCGGTGAAGGGTTCGCAAGGTACTAGGAGCTGTGAAGGGAGTTCAAGCCCAAAGCACCCTTTCCAAGAAATTAGATTTTTATAAAATTATAAATTTTTTTCTTTTTCAAATAAAAATATAGTGAACGCAAAGCTACACCCCCATACTTAAAATTAAAGATTGTCCCCAATGTTTAAAACTAAGAATGAAGAACACTTGAAAAATAAACTTTAAAAGAAAAATACATAAAATTAAAGATAAGCAAGGGGTTCCTCCCAAGAGCGCTTTCTTTTTCCCGTCTTTAAGCTAGACGGTTAGGGGTTAGCTAAAAGGAAATTTAAATTGAAAATGGACAGGTAACTCCCTTAATTCACGCGTAGGTGAATGTGCCGACGTCAGTCACCCGACTATTCCTCCGCTTAACATGTTATTCTCCGTTTGTCGTTGGACTTGGATATGCAAATCCAAATCACATATACATACCTGAGGTGATTTAAAAATATAAAGATGAGCGGCATATGGATCATCAATTAATTGGGGTAGCAACGACTCATCTTCAACCTGAAAATTATTAGTATATAGAAAATCACCATTAAACGTGTCAGATAATTTTTTGTAAGGAGGAGGTGCTTGCAAAAATATATGATTAAGCTCCGGTTGTTCCTTTTCTAAAATAAAATTTTCTTTTGAAAAATCTAGTGCGTTACCAAGTGGAATAAAATTTTCGGACGCTAAATTTTCATGAATTTTTGGTTGAATAGAAGAGATTTGCGAAAATTCATGACAAAGAAAAGAAGATCCGGGTGAAGTAGGGGGAGAAACTTATTCTTCTTCTAGTTCATCCGGGGTGCTCACAACATGAAGAAAATCTTGGCAAGAATTTTTTTTTTCATCTTTGGTAAAAGAAGTTATGGGATTACATGAAAGCACATGTTCCTCCATAACTAAATTATCAAAGAATGGAGAAAAAGTACTAGAAGAAGTAAAATTCTCCTCTAAATTTTTGGGTGAAGTATTAAATTGAATCGGTGGAAATTCTCCAAAATTAAAGAAAGAAAATTGCGGCGCATAAGAAGAAGAATAAAAATTTGGATCTAAAGATTTTTCTTCACCGCTCTGAGAACTATACGGGTGAGCTTGCCACCAAGAATAATCTACTTCGGAGCTAGAAGAACAATTATTAAATGCCAAAAAATTATTCTCATGAAAATTAGAAAAAACATTTTCATCAAAGTTCGAAAAATTATTTTCATTAAAAGAAGAAATATTATGATCGTAACTATAATCAAAATTATTTGCATAATATTGAGGAAAATTATTTTCATAATAATTATTCTGAGAATATGAATGTAAATAACATTTCTCACTTTGATGAGGCGCACCACAATAATAACAACTAATTTGGCATTTTCGTGAGGCTTCCAAAAGATTAACTTGGTTTTGAAGCTCAGCAACCTTTACGGCCAAATCAGATAAATTCATTTAAAACTAAAAAAAAGAAAACAACCTTTACTCAAATGAATGGAATTTTAGAGAATAATTATAATATATTAAAAAAATATTTATTTATATAATAATTTTTTTTTCAAAAAGCGGGATTAGTTAGTCCCGGACTTCCCAAGGTCAACCCGGTGAAGAGCTCGCAAGGTACTAGAGGCTGTGATGGGAATTCAAGCTCAAAGCGTCCTTTCCAGGAATTTAGTTGCACCTTGTAAAAATGAAAAATAATATACAAAAAATAAGAGAAGAAAAGAAACGATAAAACCAATAGATATTCTCTTTCGAAATATCAACTAAGATCCCCAGCAACGACGCCAAAAACTTGATGAGCAAAACTATGCTTGCAAATGACAACGGCAAGTGTACCGTATCGAATGTAGTATAGGCTTATAAAAACCAAGGTCGTATAAAAATCTGGGCGTGTTGATTACTCTTACTCAAGAAGATCTCCATTGTTCTATCAAAAAGTACTTTGATTTGGTTGCAACAAGAAAGGTAACTCAACTTGAAGATTATAACTATTGAAAAGAGGGGTGGACAAACTTAAGAGAATGGATGAACAAAACAACAACAAATTTTATTAATTCAAGAAAAGGAATTACAACTATTGAAAGGGAAATTACAAGTGCAAGAAAAAGTAGAGCTAGAATACTTAAAAACACGGAAATAATGCAAGAAATGGAGGCTTGGACTCCAATACAATGTCCTTGATCATCTGAAGGAGCTGCCTTTTTATAACTGAAAATTTTGGGTTATACGCCCTTGGGTCACGCCCGTGACCCTGGGCGTGTAATGGGCGTGATCTGCTGGGTGCGGGGAAGATGCTGTCTTGCTTCAATGCAGGCGTTACGCGCGTGTCACGCCCCTAGGTCACTCCCGTGACCTGGGGCGTGTAATCTCTAAAATTCTCTGCTGGCGGGAAGCTTCAGCAGGAAGGAGCGCGGGGTGAGTCACACCCGTGAACTGATGTCACGCCCCATGGTCACGGGCGTGACACAGGGCGTGTAACTTTAAATGATGTGGCAGACGTGTTCTAGGAGTTGGAGCCGAGTCCCGGACGTGACTTAGATGTCACGCCCCATGGTCAAGCCCGTGACCTGGGGTGTGTAGCTGTCGAATCTTCACGGAATGCTCCCGGGGTGGCGAAATCGGGTCTGGAACACATCTAGGTTGTCACGCCCCTTGGTCATGCCCGTGACCTTGGGCGTGTACTTTGAAATTTTTCTCAAAAGTGCCCAGGAAACCTGAAAAACATAAAATGAGCTTAAATTAGTTAAAGAAATAAAAAGGAATGAATTCAATTGGACAATTCATGCTATTTATTCAAATTCATATAAAAAATATCAAAAAAATTATATTAAAGAATGAGTACAAAAAGTACTCATCAATTGTGATATGTGAAAAAATTATAATATTGAAATTAAAGAGATGAATGAAACATTTGAAGAATAAAAAATGATTATCAAACTCATATTAGTTCTATAACCTCAATTCTTAAGAATATCACACTTGCTTATAACAAAGCTAGACATGATATTAAGATTAAGAATAATGAATTGGAAACAAAAATCAACGTGCTTAAGGAAATTATGAAGAAAAACTCACAACACAAAAATCCACAATATCAAGCAAGATCCAAAAGCAAGTTGAATAAAAAATTTCATATCGTGACTAAGCCAAACAATAGGAATGAAAAACATCAAAAGCTTGTAAATGAAATTCCAAAACACTATCATTATTATCATTTACAACATCAATCTTCTCCCAACATAAAGTTGAATGCAAACAAATTTCCTTTAAATAATAAATTCAAATGTCACATTTATCCAAAGACTCAACTTAATGACAAAGGAAATTTGATAAATAAAAATAATGTTCTTCCTAGGTATGAATGAAGACCCATTGTTACAAACAACATATTAACTTCACTTGAAAGGGCTCATTCATCCTTGTCTCTAAATAAGTCAACACGATGTATTTGGCTACCCAAAGGAACCATCCCACTTGGTCCCATTTGGATACCTAAATTTCGTATTCATTAGTATTAAATCAAATGCATGAAGTAGAAACAATTCAAAATCAAGTATTCAATATTCTACTTCACGACATGCTAAACTTAAAATTAAAAATGAAAACAATTTTCTTTTCTTTTTGGTTTGTACATTTTTTGTATTTTGTTTTTCACTTTTTGATCCAACATCCTTATGGTTACTTTATGCATAATGCGATATGACTCAATCACCTTACATGAGCTTAAAACTCTACTAATTCAAATTGAATAAAAATGAATAAATAGTCATATCATCTATCAAGTGACCTATCAATATTCGTTATAGCTCTCATCCATTTAAATCCATTACTTATAAATTGAATACTAAACTTATATGTTATATTATCAAAACTAATATTTTCAAAAATATATGGATTTAAATAGGTTATTTAATGGGTCTTTGGTTAAAATATAAAATGTGCAACTTTTTGTTTGTGTTTGATTTTATTGTAGCACTTTATAGCCCCTATCATATTAAATCTTTTAAAATAGCAAAAATGTTTTCTCATTATATTTATATTCATTATTCACCCTACAATCTTTCTCCTTAATAAATTGAATAGGATGAATATGAATTTTCTCATAATACTTCGCTTACATCATCATGAATAATTAATTATGAGTACTTAATTTCTATGTGTTAAAGTAAATGATCATTTATAATAATCATGCAAAATCAAAAGATCTTTTAATTCAAACATTAAACATAATTGGAAAAGATCCTATTGCTTTCAAAATGTGTTTTGTGACCATGATCATTATATGAATGTATTATGTATTGTGTTTGCATGCATCTCACTCATATGTAGACCCTAGAATCAATTTTGTACTAATAAGAATAAATCAAATAGAATCATCACTTCATTCTAGGTCTATAAATTGAAATTCCATTTCATAATACATGCAACATCATCGATATTAATCTTATGACATAACATTGCATTCAAACTCATCATTCCAACATCATCTCTTAATATAAGTGGAAATCAATTTCTATGCTAGATATATCATGCCATGATGTGGTAAGGTAAAATTGAATAATTAAAATTTGAAAATCATAAAAAGTATTTGGCTTTAAAATCATCTATCACAATAATTATTCTAAAAATTCCAAAAAATAAAGCCAAGGTTTATGAATCAGTTCTTAAACTTTAAACGCTTAGGATGTCTGAGATTATTAACCCATGATTATATGTCTCACAATAGCGGGGGCATATGATTGTATGAATTAGATGTCCTAACCTACAAGTCATGTTTTATTCTTAACCGAGGAGGGTTCCAGTGGGGCCTCGCGAGGCACTGGGGGGAAAGAGTGCTAGGTTGAGCGACCTTTTTTGTGTGCATATGAGACTAACACCACAACCTACGACATGTGTGCAGCTCCCTATGCCCATTTGTCACTTAGTCTGAGGCTAGGGTGTAGACATATAGTCAAGGTTGTTTGAAATCTTAGGGAATACTTATATCATTACATGCACTCATTATGATTACACTTTTCATGCATACATGGTTTTTTTGAACATGCTTATCTTGTGTTTTGTAATACATCATTTTGAGCTTTAATGATCTTAATTGTAAAACACAAGTATTTGAAAATCCAACAAAAACATGCTTAAAGAGCCTTCTAATCTTCTCTATAATGTCTGAAATTTCTACACTAAGAAGATCTCTATATAATAACTTAAAATAAAAGGATTTTTTGTAAAAAATACATGAAATAGTGTACTGTCTTGGCGTTAAGAATTAATGCCTAGTGTTAGTCGTCAACGCCTAGCGTTAGAACTCAACGTCTGGCGTTATCCCACTGTGCTCTAATTTCCATTTTTTATTGTTGCAAAATCTCCGACATTCTCTTATGCATATTTTCCTATTTATTTCTCTATTTTGAAAGATTTTATTTTTCTATTACTCTTTATTTTTTATTATTCATAAATCCACAACAAAATTCAAATAATAAAAAATGTTCAAAAATCTTATTATTTTCTATAGGATTTCACATGAAGCAAAAATCTTGTTATTTTCTTCACAAATGATCAAAAGTGTTTAGGCATACTCTTAAAGATTCTCCTCAAAGTTTAATTTTCATTTCAAGTTTCCTAAACATTGTTTTGTCTTGTATTGTCATGACTTGACCTTAATCTTGTTATATGCAATGAAATAGACAATAAAAAATTGTCTCTTTTATGTTGTTCTGCAATTTTGCATAAAAACCCGTATTGATTATTCCATAATCAATTTGCCAATTTGAAAAGTTTGACAAAATTGGCATAATATTTTATCATAAATGACTTGTCGTTCTTGGAACTTGCAGAATATAGAAGTAATAATATTCTTCATTAAATACTATGCAATGACTATATTCTGTAAATAATATATCATTTATTACTCCTTGATTGGTGCGCAAGATAGGCGGCGTGTACATTCCCTGAATACCAATTTCCAAAAAAGTCCGTGCATTAAATGCAGCTCTGCAACTGTTAAGATGATAAGATTCCTTCAAGCCAATATTGTCTTGATCAATGTAAACGATAAATATTCTTCACGACGATATCGTCGATATACTTCCTTCTTCAAGACTTCACTTAATATCTCAACGATATTACTTCTTCTAGACGATATCATCGAGATGTTTCTTTTTATATGACTTACACTTATTCTTCAAGTTGATAATCTTTCTTTAAGACGATATCGTCTTGATCTTCTAGACAATATAAGGTCTTCAAACCGATGTTGTCTATATGATCCATTCATCATGACTTAATGAGTTATCTCGACGATATGTCTTTAATCTTCAAGACTATACATCTTCTTCAAGACGATATCATCGAGACATCTGAACTTAGCTTTATCAACGATAAGCTTTCTTCAAGATGATATCTTCGAGACTGACTCGACGATATGATACCTTTTCTCAGCAATTTATCTGCTGAGTCTTGAGACGATATTTTACTTAGTGAATTTTCATTACTTTTATAGTCTTGATACTAGGGATGTAGCTTTGATGCATCTGTCACAACAAGAACTTAAATATAACATCAAAAACAACTTAGCTTTTCTGTACTTGTGTTCCTTCTTCAAATCTAGAAACATTGAAGGCATAATACCCAACATTCTCCCCCTATTTAAAGAAGCCAGAACTTACAAATATAGATAGGCCTGACTAACAAATATAATTAGAAACAATTAATAAAACATTTAATTACTGTATATATTGATTAACTATAGTTTGGTGCATTAACAATATATTAGACGCAAAATGTATAACATAGAAATGTGCATGTGATTTTTAGAATCCTTTTGAACAGATTTTCCTTTTCCAGATGGTCCAGATTTCTTGGATTGCTCAGCTTCAGCCAGTTTTTGCTTTTGCTTTTCAAAATAGTTATAAGGCTTAGTGCGATATCTGAGAGGAGCATGGGCAGGCATTGAAGTATCTCCTATCTTAACTTTGTTCAAATAGTCCCTTCTGCCAGCTTCGCACATCTCACATTTATGTATTCTTCTGAACGGTAGAATGTACCCATGTCGTGCTTTCCCTGCCGGAATAGAGTCCAAGTATTTAAGATGATATCCCTTGAGCAAGGGCTCCATTATTCAAAATTTGTATTTTTCTTTACTTCTTCTATTCTCTTCCTTTTTGCTTCTTGCTCTTCAGAATCAACATGATGTCTTTTGCTTTTCCTAGCTTGCCTACTCCCACTGACAGGCTCATCAACAAAGTACCCCTGATAGCTATCAGGCTCTTGATATTGCTCTGGAGGGACTTCTGGCATTGTACTATGGAAGGGTTCTTCAGGGAGACTGCCTTCTGGAATTGTATGTTGATAGGCAATCCCATAGTCAATTGGCTCAAGATCCATAGAGAATCTTACTTCATTGGCTAGCCACATGGCATGATGGCTTGACATTATCTCCCACTTTTTAGCTTCTGAAAATATGTCTTTAGAGAGA
Organism: Dactylorhiza incarnata; assembly: GCA_033032865.1. Taxonomy (NCBI): domain Eukaryota; kingdom Viridiplantae; phylum Streptophyta; class Magnoliopsida; order Asparagales; family Orchidaceae; genus Dactylorhiza; species Dactylorhiza incarnata. The sequence goes on along the minus strand of JAWHQI010000300.1, from coordinate 397,953 downwards.
GCTTCCTGGGAGGCCTGAAGTTGTCTGACTAGAAGATTATTTAGATTGCCAATAGCATCCATAAGAGTGCCTTGAGATGCTCTGACAGATTGATTGAAAGAATTTGAAAGTTGATCTCGGTGACTTAAAATTGATGAAGTAAAATGTTACCAACATTTTCCACTAGCTCTTGAGAGACCTGAGCAGAATATGATATTCTTTGAAGTAAGGTATTGATTGCATCTTCAAAGTCATTAAAGGCCACATCTTGGTTTTGTATGATGGCCTGTTGATTTTCTCTTAGAGTAGAGAGACTATCAAGCACAATGTTCAGTTGATGTCCAATTAAATAAGGAGCTTGATTGATATTGGTTATTTCAGTTCATGTATTAGCTACAACATTGGCAGCAGTGTGATACATATTTGTGTTTTGATGATTGAGATGTTGGATGTCTTCTGCAATACATCTATCCTGGCAGACAGTTCATTCTTGCAACTTCTAACAACATGATTTACATATGCTTCAAAATGTTCTCTTTGTCTATTCAATGGAGCTTCCATTTGGAATAGAAATTCAGTTGATGGGACTGTGGGAACTGTGCTGGTTGGAGGATGCTGCTCATCTTCTATCCTTTAAGGTGAGGGCAGCACTGTGAATTAAGAAGTAGACTCCCCCTCCATTATTACAGGGATTTCAGAGGGATGCTCATATTCTTCTTCTCCTGAATTTATATGCATGTCATCATTGAGAAATTCATTCAGGGATCTGTCAGACTCATCTGGTTCTTCAATAACTTCATATCCACCACTTGGATCTTTCTCAGATTCTTCAAATTCCACATTCAAAATAGCTTCTTGATTAGGTAGCAGTACATGTTTTGGATTCACATCCTATTTAGGTGCTGGAGCACTGTCCATCACAGTTGTATCTTCTCTCAGAGGCTCCCCCTCAATAAGGGTCAGGGGTTCCTGAGTAGCTACAGGAACTAGGGCAGGGTTTTTTGAACCTTTAGCACTTTGAAGTGAAGACTCACCTACTTCCTTCTTGGTGAACCTCTTCTCCCACCTACTTACTGTCTTTACATCTATCCTTTTGAGATAGTGGAGAGGGGTAGATTCTGAATCTTTGAGGTGATGAGCGATGCAATTTTTGAGATACATAGATAATATTCTGCCAAGTTTTAGAGATCTTATGTGTTCTTTAATCTTTTCAAACACAAGCTTCCCCCAGTCAGTCCTCTTGTTCAGGATCACTCTGACCATTACTTCAAACATCCCTTTAGATACTCTATCATGTGAGACTGTTTCACACAGCAACACTTTCTCAATAATGTTTGTGAGTAATTTTCCTTGTCTGTTCATATGCATTCTCTGTAAGCTTCCATAAGGTTTGTTTTCAAAACCACACCATCTCAGACCTTCAAAGATATTTGCCTCAGTGACTTCTTCTTCTTCTTTTTCATCCTTTTTAAAGTCAGTGAGTTATAGGACTTTGGATAAACTTACTACAATCACTTTAATATGTTGTCCAACCACAATAGTGTGAATAGCTCTTTCAGATTTACTGAAGTCAGCATTCTCATAAAATGCAGAGACGACAGAGTTATAGAGACGGGTTGGCTCAGTTAGGATTTACTCTAACTCAGAAGCATACAGAAGGGTTATTACCATATCTAAATCTGATTCAGTCTTTTCAAAACCATCCTTCAAAAGTTCTCCACCAGAGGGAATTTTCTCTTCAGTCTTTTTCAGAGCCATTTCTTTAGCAGAGTGTCGTCGGAAGGAAGAAAATGAAAGAGGGATTCTAGGGTTTTTTGTGTGTGCTAATTTCTATGCTTACACAATGTCTAATATACGCAATTATGCATTGGGAAGTTAAAGAGGCGCATACCTTTTTAAATCCTCCTGTATCATTTTGAGAATCCCAGAATAGCGGCGCAATAATGACGGTGTCATGTCCTATGATGTCATTTTGTCGGCCTGATTGATTTTTGTCACCGAAAGTGTCGTCGAGATTTCTTTATCCTTATCCTCGAAATCATTTCAACCTAGTCTTCAGAATCGCTTCAGCTTTGTCGTCGAGACTCCAGTAATGTCGTCGAGACTCCATCAATGTCGTCTTGATCATCAAGATGATATTCTTTGTGCAAGCTATTTTCCTCTAGACGACTTTAAGTTATGCCTTATTCAAGCTTTCTGGTTTTCCTGTCTTTAAAACTAAAGTTATCAAATTACTTTAGGGTGGACCTTGTTTGAGATCCAGCCCATTATCAAAATATTTCACATCTTTTAACAGAAGATATAAGGAATTCAACATGCCCAATTTAAGAACTTAACATCCCCAATTCAATTTTGAATTGATTGAACTTTAACTCATCAAGGGGCTTAGTAAAAATGTCATCTATCTGCCTCTCTGTATTAACATACTCAAGACAGATGTCCTTCTTTTCTACATGCTTCCTAATAAAATGATATCTAATTTCAATATGTTTTGTTCTACTATGTGCCACAGGATTTTTAGCAATGGAGATGGCACTTGAGGAATCACAAAAGATAGGTGTTCTCTTTATGTGCACATTGTAATCCTCTAGTTGGTGTTGAATTCATAGGAGTTGTGCACAACAACTACCTGCTGAAATATATTTTGATTCAATTGTGGAGATAGCAATGTTGTTTTGCTTTTTACTACTCCAGGACACAAGCCTTCTCCCCAAGAACTGACAAGTTCCTGAGGTGCTTTTTCTGTCTTCTTTGCACCCAAAAAAGTCTGCATCAGAATAGCCACACAACTCAAAGTCATCTGACTTATGATACCAGAGTCCTAGATTTGGAGTACCCTTCAGATATCTCAAAATTCTTTTCACAGCTAAGTAATGAGATTCTTTGGGGTTGACTTGATACCTTGCATAGACACATGTAACAAACATGATGTCTGGCCTACTAGTAGTGAGGTAGAGCAATGAGCCAATTATGCTTCTATACATGGACTCATTATAGAGTTTCCCCTTTTCATCCTTGTCTATAGACACATTTGAACCCATAGGAGTTCTCTTAGGGGTAGAGTTGTCCATACCAAATTTCTTTATGATAGCCAAGGTAAATTTGGTCTGAGAAATGAAGATTCCTTCCTCAGATTGCTTTACTTGGAGACCTAAGAAATACTAAAGTTCTCCCATACTGCTCATTTCAAATTTAGTTTGCATAAGTTTAGCAAATCTTTTTGCAACTACTTCCATCTGTTGATCCAAATATAATGTCATCAACATCTATTTGGACCAATAGGATTTGGCCCTTCAACTCTCTCAAGAAAAGAGTCTTATCTATTTTCCCTCTTGAGAACTTGTTTTTAAGGAGAAAGGTAGACAGTGTATCATACCAAGCCCTTGAAGCTTGCTTCAACCCATACAAGGCTTTCTTTAGAAAATTAACATGGTCAGGAAGGGTAGGAGAGATAAAACCTAGTGATTGATCTACATAGACTTCTTCTTTTAAATCTCCCTTTAGGAATGCTAATTTTACATCCATTTGATAGACTTTGAATCCCCTTGTATGCAACATAAGCTAGGAAGTGTCTGATGGCTTCCAATTTAGCAACAGGTGCAAATGTCTGATCAAAATCTATGCCTTCCTTCTGCTAAATCCTTGAGCTACCAGCCTTGCATTATTCTTTATAATCACTCCAGCTTCATCCATCTTATTTCTGTAGACCCACTCCGTCCCAATAATATTATGCCCTTGTGTCCTTGGGACAAGCTTCCACACTTTGCATCTTCTGAATTGATTGATCTCTTCTTGCGTATCCATAACCCAGAATTGGTCTTTGTTGTCCTCCTCAAATTTCTTGGGCTCTAGTTGTGATAGAAAACTGAGGTGCAAGTTCTCATATAGAGCACTTCTAGTTCTAACTCCATGAGTGAGCTCACCAATTATCTGATTTGTTGGATGACTTCTAAGGTGTCTTATAGTTGTAGGCATCACTCTTGATGGTTCTCCTATTTTAGTAACTTCTTCAACTCCTGCTTCATGATTCTCATTTTAGAGATTTGGTTGTTCAGTAGAGTCTTCTACTATTTTTGGAATAGATTCCAGTGTGGAAGGCTCAGTCTTCTCAATTATTTCTTCTTTTCTGATTTTGAGGGTAGTTGATGTGCACAACTCTTGTAGGATACATTCTTCTTCACAAAATTTAGTCATTGACCCAGACTAAAATTCAGTTCCATGGTCACTTCTGATTTTGACCACAGAACTGTTTATTTCATTCTGAATTTGTTTGACAAAATTCTTGAATGTACTTAGGGTATCAGACTTGTGTTTTAAAAAGAACACCCAGGCAAATCTAGAGTGATCATCAACAATAACTAGTGTATAAGCCATTCCTCCTAAGTTGTGCACTGCTATAGGACAAATAAATCCATGTGCAGGAGGTATAAGCACCTAGTTGATTATTTGTCATGTATGCTTTTGAATGAGGTTCTTGTTTGCTTGCCTATTTGGCATGCATGACAATGACTCATCTCTAGACAATTCAACTTAGGATCATCCCTTACCAAGTTTTCTTTCATTAATTTCTTAAGAGACTTGTAATTAATGTGGGCTAGTCTCTTGTGCCACTTTACACAAGCAGAAATTCCATCATTTGCCACAAGACATACATGTTCATTCTTTATAATGCAAATGAAATTCAAGCAATAAATATTGCCACTCCAAGTGCCTGTTAATATAGATTCAGAATTCTGAGAATCCTTAATCAGGCACTAATCCTTGTGGAAAGTAACAGTATATCCCAAGTCAAATAGTTGACTTATGCTAATGAGGTTATGTTGTAACCCTTCAACATAAGCTACCCTTGTGATAGTGATACTACCATTAGTAATCTTACCATAACCTTTGACTACACCTCTATCAGATCCTCCAAATTTGACTTTGGGTCCATCTTCTATAGGTGTAAACTCCTTCAAGAGGCTTTTAGTTCTAGTCATGTGCCTGGAACACCCACTGTCCAAATACTACACAGGAGTCTTGGTGGATTTTGGACATACCTGCAAAATAACTACACTTCCTTAGGAACCCATGCTTTCTCGGGTCCTAGGTGCTTGTTAAGAGGGAAACTAAATGGAAGATTAACTGCTTTCTTACTAATTCTCATATGAGGAGAATTTTGGACATTGGATTAAACCAACAGTCTAAGGCAAAATGCCCTACTTTACCACAACACCAACATTCAAATCTATTGTATCTAAATTTTCTTGAGGAGCTTGGTCTGATTGGGTTAAGTTGTTACTTGGCAGCTAACCCCCCCCCCCCCCCCCCTTTTTGGAAATTGAGGAACTTTCCCCAGCATGAGTGTTTCTGAAAGCCTTCTTAGGAGGATTCTTTTGGGGTGCAGATAGTGCACTCTTCCGAAGTAATGTTTGTCTTTTGCAGAGCCAAGTGGAAGGAAGCTTAAGACCACTTTCTATCTCCTTGATCTCCTTGCAACCATAGATGCTACTGTAATCATATGAATTTGTGGGTATGATCACCTTTCTAAAGACTATCTTTCCTTGTGTAGATTTCCCACTGTTTTCACCTTAAAAGTATCCAAACCTTTCTTATTTGTTTGTGAAAAGCTATGTATCAAAGGAAGAATAGTTTATGGCTTGGAAAAACTAGCCACAATTCTCCTTTCCTCTAAGAGATTATCCTCTAGCTCTTTGATTCTAATGTTCTTATGCATAATAACTTCAGTCAAAGTGGTAGTGCTCAGTGGAGAGATTGATAATTTGGTCATATCTTGAGCTAGCATAGTTACTTTCTTAAGCAATTCATGTCACTTACCACTCAAGGAGATGATCTCTGCAGCTTGTGCTTTACAGAGAGCTTTTGCTTTCTTAAGAGCATCAAGAAAGGCACCAAATTTCTCAATATAATCAGTGTCAACTTCTCTTACTATTGAAGAAGAGTTGGCATCTGAATTTGTGTCAGATATGGTAGGAGAGGCTTTAGGAATTACATGTTTGTGCTAAATTTCATCACACCATTCTTCATCTGAGAAGACCATGGCTGCTATATGGCTATCTGATTCTGATGAAGAGCATCCAGTGTCATTATCACAGAGTGTTTTCACTTTCTTTGCCACAAAGCTTTTCTCTAACTTCCTGCTCTTTGAGTGCATTCTTTCTTCACACTTCTCGTGTCTCTTGAATGGATATTCAACAATGACATGTCTAGGCTTTTTGCAGCTGAAACAAATAATGTTAGAAGAAATATGTTTGCTAGATTTGGAGTCATACCTGTCTGATCTGTGTTTCCTCCCATGCTTGTCTTCTCTCCTGGAGCTAGAGAGATAAGCTTCATATCTTCTGTTTCCTCTTCTTCTATTTCTCAGCAGTTTCTTAAACTGCTTGGTGAACAGTGATCTTCATCAGAGAGTTCTGAGCTGGAGTTGCTTGAGGTCTCTTCCTCTGAGACATAGGTAGGATCCACTGTCTTGTGCTTTCTAGAAGCTTCAGCTTTAAAGGCCACTGTCTTTTCTCTATTGTAAGCCTTGGAGTTTTCCTCTTCAGCCTTTCTAGAAATCAGCTACAGCTCATATGATAGGAGCATGCCATATAGCTGTCTAGGCTCCATTGCTCTTAGATTGCCAACTTCCCTTATTGCACACAGCTTCATGTCCCATTCTTTGTTCAGAGATCTCAGGAATTTGTCATTTAGCTCATAGTTAGTGAACTCTCCTTCATAGGTTCTGAGCCCATTGACAATCCTGAAAAACTTTTCATAGCAGGAAGCTATGTCATCCTTCTTGTCTTGCCCGAAGGATTCATATTCCTGATTCAGAAGGGATTTTCTGTCATCCATGTCCTCTTCAGTTCCTTCCATGTAAATAACCAAGGAATCCCACATTTCCTTTGCTGTTTTACAATGAATCAGATTTTGAAATATGGAATCATCAATTGCGTTTACAATGATGTTCTTAGCCCTTTTGTCCATGGTGGCCAAGGCAACTTCATCCTTGGTGAACTGGGATAAGGTTTTAGGTGTAGGAGTTGCTATTGGATCCACAGGGATATTCATGGGAACATAGGGTCCCTCTTCCACTGCCAAATAGACTCTAGGGTCTGAAGCTTCCATGTACAATTTGATTCTCTATTTCTAGATAGTGATGTTCTCTTTAGTGCAGATGGGCAACTTCATTGAGCTCATTTCCTTATGATTCTCACCGACCATTGATTTATCACAACCCACTAAACTTGTAGATCTTGTTCTAAGATGTTAAGCCTTTGAACTCAACCTAGCTCTGATACCAATTGAAAGATATGGGTTGCCAGTAATACACTGAAAGTGCACAGTGTGCCTCTGAGAATTCTCTAAAGGGGGGTGGGGTGAATAGAGATTTAAATATTTTTACCCTAACTGTGCATACAATAAAAATACTAAGGTATTATGCACACCGCAAAACCAAAGGCAGAATAAATAAGAAGAAAAAGTTTGCTGAAAATGAACACAGAAAAGATAAATGGGACAGCACAGAAAATCACAGCAAAGACACAAGGATTTTTATAGAGGTTCTCCAAAATGTGGGTAGTCCTCTCTTATACCTCCCTGGTAGGATTGCATAACCTGTGTCTGAGTCTTTTGATAAGGAGACTCTAAAAATCATAGATCTTTTGATAAGGAGATCTTGAACCACTCAGATCTTTTGATAAGGAGATCTTGAGCCACTCAGATCTTTTGATAAGGAAATCTTGAACCACTGAATCCTTTGGAAGAGGGATTCTTAAAACTCTGTACAAGGGAAGGAAATGGTAAGAAGAAAGTGAGAGGGAGAAGGATAGAATTTTGTTCTCAGAATTCTTCAGAAGCTTTTGATGCTTCTTCTGTCTTTCTTTCACTGGATCTTAAATGATAAACCCTTGCTTATGATAATGATGATTTGCAAGGGTTGTTTTGTTTGATCCTTTTTCTCTCAGCACTTATTGTAGTTCTGCTGTTGTATGATGATGAAGAAGAAGCAGCAGTGTATGTTCCTGTGCAGAGAGAGTTGTTCTGTAAACATGTCTTTTAGAGTTTGAGAGGGAAGAAGATGATGACCCTGGTCGAGATAGAGAATGAATGTGATAATTGTTCTTGTTCTTCTCCTCTTTTTGCATACTTATTATGTACGATTGAGATTTCAATAACCTTTCTTCTTTTGGCTTGTCCTGAAAAGGAATTCCTCTCAGCCACCTAATTTCCTTTCTTCTTTTGTTCTCGACCCTTCCATTCATTTTGAATAGTTTCTAAAAGTGATTTGTTGTGTCCTGGAAAGCTTCATTTTACTCTTGGAAACAAACGAGTCATTGGAGAACTGTCTCTAGCGTAGTGGTCCTTCTGAAAAGTTCCCAAAAGGACAGCTTAAAAAGCATCTTTTTTCTGACTGTATTCAACGCTGCGTCGACTTCATCAATCTTCATATCGACGTACCTCTGAGTTCATATTGACGTAGCTTTGAATTTCTTCTTAGCTTTGACTAAACTCATGTAACATCCCATTTCGTGCTAGGCCCCTCGGAGACATTTTGACTCGCCTTGGGTCGGTTTTGGGCAAGGGAGGATTCTGTTCGACGAACGTCGAAGGGGCAGCTGCGTTCGACGAACGTCGAAGCGGAGCAGCATTAGACGAATTATCGAATTCCTGCGTTCGACAAAATTATAATAGGCAGTGTTCGACGAAATTATAATAGGCAGCGTTCGACGAAATTATAATAGGCAGCGTTCGACTAAATTATAAGGGGCAGCGTTCGACTAAATTATAAGGGGCAGCGTTCGACTAAATTATAAGTGGCAGCGTTCGACTAAGATATTGCATAGCTGCGCTCGACGAAGATATTAGCTGCAGATCGACGGAAATATTGTTGTTGCCGCCGTTCGACGAAAGCGTTGCAGTGTCGTTCGACGAACGTCGAACGAAGTTGAAGCGTTCGACGAATTTACTGTTCCCGTTCGACGAATCTGGGCGTTTTTCTTCCCGTCGCCCGATAAAGCCTGAATGCTTATATTTTAGGCTAGAAGTGGAATTAAAAGTCAACAGATGGCTGGCACAAGTCTTGGAACTTGGAGATTGCATTAAATGCTCATTAATGTTCTCTCTCTCTCTCTCTCTCTTTCTCTTCATTCTCCATTAAGACAAAAGTGCAGAACACATAAGGGGCTGATCTCCTAATCAGAGAACTATTCATCTTCTTCTTCTCCTTCTTCTTTTTCTTCATCTTCTTCTTCATCCCTTAAGGGGTTTATTTAAGGTTCTTGAAGGAGCAAGCTTGGAGAGGAATTGGAGCTTGGCCGACCACCACCATGCTTCCATCAAGATGAGCTCCAACCATGGTCGTAAAATAAGGTGACTTCCTCCCCTCTCCCTTGGTGCTAGCCTCTTAGATCACAATAGGAAAGATGAAGGCTCAAGAGAGCTTCTCGTGTGAGCTTTAATGGAGTTTCCTTAGGAAGACAAAGTCAGAACCTCAAATTTAGGGCACCATTCGCCGCGAGGTTCTTGGAATCATTTCTTCTCTTCAAGAGGAAGAGATGGGATTTGATTTGGTGCAAACCCATGGCCGTTGAGGGAGAGTGAGGGGAATGATTGTTTAGGGATTGTTAAAGTTGAAATGACCTAATTTTGTTTGGGGAAGAAGATGAATAACCCTCTGTTAAATAGGGTTTTTGGATTATGTGGAAGATGATGAATAACCCTCTGTTAAACAAGGTTTTTAATTATGTATTATGTGATAAAGATGATAATAGCCCCTTGCTAAAGAAAGTTTTAATTCATAACATTGCACTTGGTAAATAAGGGGTGAAATTGTGCGCAGCTGGGTTCAATCCAATTTTTGGGCTTGATCCCACTGGAACTAGGTTTCAGGCTCAACATGAAAGTTGTAGCCCTCGGAAAGAGCTTTTCGACGATAGGTTACCCATTTTCTGAAGTGACCTATAGCTCCCTAAAGGTCCAGTCAAGTGGACTATCCAGAAAGCTGGAATGAGTTAAGTGCATGCTGTTTTGCTGTCCAGATTTCTACAGTTGGCTTCAGAGCAGATTTTTGGTAGGACCCACTTGGATCTGGGTTTAGAAATCAACATGAATGTTTTATCCCTTGATGTTAGATTTTCAAAATGGTGTGGCACATAAATATGGGTGGTCTATAGCTCCCAGAAATCCTGTTTTAGTAAACATCGCTGGTTTTGTACAAATTTTGATGTTTTACTGATTTTCTCGTAAAATACTCTTCGGATGCTTACGAAAGTTGGTAGAGATGATCTTGATGATATTGTGATCACTTCTAGTTAGTTTCAGAATTTTTGGATACAAATTTACGGTAATATGGCTAGTCTCTTCTTATAAATTTATGGCGTCGTAAATAGCTTTGGTAAACATAAACGAGGCTTAAAATTGGTTGAAATTATTCAAGGTGATGATTATGTGATGTCATAGAAATTTCATAGGATTTGGTTTGAAATAAGCCTTGAATAAATGTCCTGTAATAAATTATTTTGAAGAATGAATCATGGTGATGTGTATTTGAGTAAGATCTTGGAGGGTATGTTTATATATAGTAACATTCATATCACTTGATAATCTATTGGATGATGTAGATTGGTGATAACCTCTACATAAGGTTGATAACTTTAATCGTGTTGAAATACGTGTGATTTGTACTTAAGACGATTGAATATTGGTGATATGTTGGGGCTTACATATTTAGAAGTATGAGTATGACACCGTACACACAAGTAGTCCGACAGGATCTAGTGAGGTAATTTCAATGTTATACGCACGCTACTACATAGAGTCGTGACAACTCGGTAAGAGTAGCATCGATGGCTTGGTGTGGTTTATAAGATATTGTTATATCTTATGGTGAAACGTTAAGGACCCGGTTGTTGGGGGCCTTGGATGCTAGTTAGCATCAGTTGACTTGTATGATGTGAAAAGGAGAAGACTCCTTTGGTGAGTCCCTGGGTGTTTGATAGCACGGGTGTGCATGGGAATTGCATGGTTGCATGGCTTACACATGGTGGTGTATGGATCTTGTTTGGAGGATTACTTGTGGCGGGTCTACGGGCTTGCTAGTCGTGACACCGACGGAAGCCGGCAATTAGACTCTAGACCGGTTGGGTTGGACTCTTGGTGCTCACCTACCCAAGTCCCCTTCTGTGTCCTTGATGGCTCCGCTGTGTGTTCTTAGCGTTGAGCAGTACGCAGGGTCTCCGATATGTGTTCTTAGCGTTGAGGCGTACAAAGGACTAGGTCTGGTAGTGTTCATACCCACCTTGTTGTGGAGGAGCCCGGTCCACAGTATCCGTCTGGCCACGACGAGAGGTGCCTGAGTGGTTAGATACCCTCGAAAAGTGGGAACTACAAGTCTATGTCGACATAGCAAAATGCATGGGTGAGTTCATCATATCATAATCATTGCATTGCATTCATCCTGCATAATCATAGCATTGCACCGCATCGTGTCCATCATATAAATTAGTATGGGCTCTTTTATATGATGGGTCCCAAATTGGAAACCTTAACTTATAAGTTTGTATGGGCATTCATATAAGTTAAGGTACGATATGAACTGCTTACTTCTGTACTTTTCCACTACTTGCTTACATTCTGTCATTGCTATATTACTTGTTAGTTGTGCTTCTTATACCTGATACCAGTACTTGCATTTATAACCATTGCTACTTATATACTTATGAACAGCTTAGTCAGTGCCATTGCAAGTACTTGGGTACTTAAACAACCGACATATATGAACAACCATTCCTGTCACCTGCTTGTATATATTATTGCTTATATTGCAGCTTTTCTTCCTTTCCTTCCGCCCGGTGCCTTGGAGTCGCCGGGGGAGCGGATGTGAAGCCACTTAGTCTTTATGATTAACGGTTGCTACGTCCCTCTTTTTAGGAGGGTACCTTAGAGCAGCAGTGCACGGTGCTGGAGGAGGATAGTCAGGTCAGGGTGACAGGGCCGGAGACCACGATACCTTGGCTGCCGTCAGTGACAGAGGCGAGCGAGTGTTTTGAGATGTAGCCCTTGGGGCATTTAGTTTGATACTCTGATGATTTGCAGGAGCTTGTATAGCTTTCTGTCTTTCTTTGTACTTACTATTTGGACATTATTACTTATTGTGAATCTGTGGCTTTTAATGCTTTCTTTTATTGATGGGTTGGCGCTGTTCAGTTGGTTTGGCCGGCAGGATAGGCGTCTTGTGGGGGAGGCTAGCTCGTGTGCTGGCGCTTCCGCAAGATGGCTGTCCTGGGCATAAGACTCCCCTCGGCCGTGTCTTGTGTTCCGGGAGGGGGGGGGGGGGGGGTCTTACAACTCAGATGTCGATGTTACGTCGATTCCTTACGACGTACCCATTGAGTTGAAGCCTTAGACTTGAGCTTCTATTTTCTGCGTCAAATTGTAGTCGACATTGCGTCGACTTGTTAGATGGCTTCGACAAGCTCTTCCTTCTGCGTCGAGTCCCTTTCGACGTTCTGTTGACTTAACTTATACTTTGACAAGCTAAATGATCTTCTGTGACTTCAACTCAGAGTTGTGTCGATATCAAGTCGAAGTTGCATCAACTTTCATTTGACTCAAGTCTTATCTTAACTTGTTTTGTGATTGCTTTGACTAGTCCTTGACACTATAAGTTGAGTGTGACATCCTAAGACATCTAATGACCAGATTACCCTTACTATACAATGTGGGTAATAAACCCTAAGAGGTAAAATCACTTATAGTTAATTTGTTAAGTTAAATCGAAAGGGGTTTTCCCAACAATCTCCCTCTATTTATCTTAACAACTTTTACAGTTTGTTTTAAAGTGATTTTACACATACTTTGACATAAATACAGATACAAGCAAGACATATATAGACAATATGATATTATAGAATAAAATCACATAAGATTTCATACATTGTCAATGAATTATATTGTTCACCACAACTGTTTGCTTTTAGAAAATAATATTGACATAATACCTGAGCTTCAATGCTCCTTCTTAGAATTTTTCCTTTTTCTTGAGAATACTTTTGGAATTACCTTACTTGGTGCAAATGTTAGTGGTTCATTCTCTTCTTCAGAATTCCTCTCTGCTTCTTTATTGATTTCATCATCTTTGGGAAGCTCCCCCCTGAGATTGTGCATTCTCCTCAACATCCTGAGCAACTTCTTGTGCAATTTTTGATACCTCATCTAGAAGTAGATCATCTTCAAGGAGCTCCCCCTGATTTTCTGCACGCAATGCTTTAGTTGGTTCCTGGGTTATTGTGAGAAGCTCCCCCTAGTTTTATACTGGATTATCTTGGGGACTTGTATGAGGCTCCCCCTGGACATTTATATTTGGACTTACTGTTTGAAATACAATAATTTTATCAGGATTTTCCACATCTTTATCCTTCTCCTGGTCATTTTTTCTAGGATAGACCTTTCCTCCTCCTGAATTTTCTCCCCCTTCTCAACCTTACTGAAAAGGGAGGTTAAGATCTCTTTAGTGACCATGGAGGAGGACACAAATTCTTTGAGATCCATGAGAGACCCTCTTGAATCAAGTATTTCACTCTCCATCTGAGAGTACTTTTTATCAAACCTTTTGGCTTGAGTGGCCATTAGGTCAGCAAAGGTGCTGGAGTCCAATCCTACTGCCTTGGCAATTGCTTTCTCAATATTGAATGGGGGTGTTGAATGAGAGGTAGAAGCAGGTGGAGGAGTGGATAAGATTTCTGGATGAATTGGGTTGAAGTTCTCATTCAGATCAGGAGGATCCTGGTGGACAGGGGAAAGGGATTGATAGGTTTCTGGAGAGATATAAACTGGTGGTGGTGATGGAGCAGACTGATTGTCTGGAAGTAAGGTGGATGTTTGTTGCTGTGGTTGGAGAGGAGACTGTGGTGTAGGTTCAGAAGATGGGATGAGGGCTTGATGTATTGTTGCAGGGACCTGTGCTGAGGTGTTATCCCTTGGAGGATCTGGTACTTGTCTCTCTGAATCTTGAGGAGGTGAAGAAGGAGGAGGAGGTAAAGGTGCAGCTTGACCCGGATTTAGGATCTGCCTGGTCCACTTGGAAAAGATCCCAATGTTGATCCTTTTCCTAGGAGAAATGGGCACTCCTTTTGATTTGCATACACCTGGATAGTGTTGAAACAGTACCTGGCTCATTATCCTCATATAGACATTCTCCTTATGAGAGTACTTATGCCCTATTAATTTTAGGAGACATATCCCCCAATTGATCTTCTTATTTAGTACTAATACTCTCATTATCTGCAGCTGCTGCTTTGGGATGGCATCATGGACAGAAATTTTGCAGAGCTGCACCTTCCCTACTATGTCTGCAAGAGATCTATATTCTTCTCCAAGGTCAATATTTTTCAGATTGATGGCTTTATCTTTCTTGAACTGCATGATATCTAGGGCTTTCTTTGTCTCCTCCCCTGATAATTCATCAGATGCATCACCTGTTTGTAGATCAAAGGTGAGAGATATCATTTCCTCTGTTATTCTGATATCATGCTCAGAAATTTTCCCTTTGAGGGTGCCATCAGTTCCTATATGAATATTCGCCTTTAACTCTGTCAACTCGACATCCATAATCTTACACCTTGTGGATAACGTTTTGTTAATCCAGCGATTTAGAACAAGCTGAGAAAGGCTTTGAAACTTTCAGTAGCAGCATTAAAGGAGTCGACATCCACGTCGAAACCAGAGTTGATCTTGGGAGGTGTCATTGACTCTGAAGTACCTGCAAAAGAAGACAAGAGAAGGAGAGAGAGAGAGAGAGGGGGGGGGGGGACAAGAGCATGAGAGAACTAGAGAAGGGGATAGCACGAGAGCAAAGAGGAGAGAATTCGAAAGGGTAATGAATTCGACGCCGATCTTTCTTACAAGAAGATGATTCGTCACTACTTAGCATTTTATCTGAAGCACCGTCGAAAAGATTAATAGATAGCGCGCCAAAATGTGTCGAAGCAGCTTCTAGAAGTAAAACTGTGTGCACTGCCAAGTCGGCGTTGCATCGATTAGAAACCGACACATCTTCAAATTTGATGAGAAGCTATTTATTCGACGTATCCGTCGATATACAATCGACATTGCTTCGAATGCTATTCGAATTGTCTGTTTTGGCCGGCTCTCGAAGCTAGCATTGAACAGAATTAGACGGTACGTCAAATTCAATCCGACGCAACTCTGAATTAGTAGTTGCATATTGCTTTTGGAGATAGCGTCGAGTAGAATTAGACAGCACGTCGAATTATATTCGACGCAACTCTGAATGAATAGTTCTATTTACTTAGAAAGTTCTTGCTGTTTTTCCCATCAATGATTTTTAATGAAAATAGTATTTATACTAATATTTTTATGAAGTATAAACTCATCAGAGAATTTTTGAGTATATATTACTCCCTTTACATATGAGTTGTTTACAATTGATCATCCACTTCTTTCTTTTCCCTTCACTTTCTCTGGGAAAAGAACTCTACATCTTCCTGAACAAGTAACTCAAACATTAGAAGGTACTCAGGTTACCTTGGGCCCTTTTCTTTTACCATTATAGGGTTTTATGAAAGAGTAGAAGGGTCTTTCATGATATCCCTTTGGATGGCAGAGAGTGAGTTTATCAAACCTTGATCTATTATTTTAATACTTCGGATGTGTATAAAATGTGTCTAGATATAATACATCAGCAGAATGTTTAATTATTTTACTTTTGGTTTTAACCTTTTGATTAATGTTGGTTAGTTTCTTTGAATCACTCTTGCCTAGAGGTTTCTTTTCTTTGTTTAGATTTGCTTTATTAACCACAGTTATTTTATTTGGATTATTACTATCCTTATCCTTAGTTAGTGCACTCCTCTCACTTGATTGATATTCACTAGGTCTAATAAATCTAACTGGATTTTTCTAGGCTGGTCTACTAGTGACTTCAATGCTAGTGCAAGGGTCTGCTTCTAGACCTAGGTATTTAAATCTCATGGAGAGATTTTGTGTAATATCTTTGAGATTTTGACTCCTCCCATTGAGTGAGTCCTCAAAGAACTTTGCCTTTGTTAGCTCTTCTTTTAATTTTTTATTTTCATTTCTTATTTCTATCAATTCTGTTTCTTTTTCTTGAATTTCATTTCTCAGATCATTATTTAGTGAATATAATTCATCTTTCTTACACTGTTCTAATTCTTCCCTACTTGTTTCTAATTCTTTTTGTATATTATGGAAATCATTGCAAAACTCTTTAAAACAATTTTTAAATTCTTCAGAATTGAAATCAAAATCATCAAATAGAGATACCTATTCTTCTTCATCATCTGATGATATCCCCAGTGCCATCATGCAGACTGCTTTAACATCTTTTTCTTCATCGTTCTCTGATGAAGAGGAGCTTGACTCTGCTTCAGAGGCACTCCAAGTTTCAGTAATGAAACCTTTGGCTTTCTTCTTGTCTTTCCTCCTGAAAGAGTTCTTCTTTTACCCATCTCTGTTGTTGCTCCTGTCCCATTGTTCCTGTGGGCAATCAGGGGCAATGTGCCCTGGCTTGTTGTAGGAGAAGCAAATTACCTCCTTCTTTGGAGTCTTATCATATCTGGGCTTTGAGCTCCTCTCTCTTCTCCTTGAGTCTTCTATCTTGACCCATTTTCTGAATCCCCTTGATAGGAGACTGAACATTTCATCTTCAGGAGTGGAAGGCTCTCCTTATGTAGCTTTCAGAGCAAGACTCCTTTGAAAAGGAGTTGGAGTTGTGTCCTTTGCCTCTATTTCATCTCTGCTTTTCAGAAACATCTCATATGACTTGAGCTTTCCTAGCAAAGCATCAGTTGTGATTTCTCTGTGGCATCTGGACTCTCTGATGGCCTAGATCCTTGAGTCCCATAAGCTGGGGAAGCACATAAGGACCTTATCATTGATCTCTATCAAGGAAATTTCCTTGTCCAGACTCCTTAGCTCATTAATAATGATGTTGAATCTATCATACATTTCAGAAACACATTCATCAGCCTTCTTTTGAAAGTTCTAATATTGGGATATGAGAAGGGACTTCCTGACCTTTCTTTCATCAGAGATTCCTTCTACCATTCTGGTGAGAGATTCCCAAATCTCTTTTGCAGATTGGCAGTCAGCTACTTTCTGGAAAATATCATCTGACATGGTGGAAACCAGAATGTTCATAGCTTTGGCATCACATGCCTTCTACTTCTTTTTAGTCTTTGTCCACTCATCCCTGGGCACATGTTCCTATGTTGAAGATCCACTGGCATCTTTCTTGTATGGGGCTGGAGGACCTAAAATGATAACATCAAAGATGTCTTCAACAATAAAGTTCATATACATTTTTATTCTGGCCTTCCAGAGTGTACACTTATTTAGGTTACACACTGGTGGTCTAGTTGATGCATAATCCGTAGAACTCATTTCCTTTTAAATTAGTTTTATTTACTTTTAAAATAAAGAAATGAGAGTAGGAGATATTTTGATCAAGGTGTTAACCTTTTAATGATCAACCTACCTCTGATACCAACTGGAAGTGCACAGTGTGCCTCTGAGAATTCTCTAAAGGGGGGGGGGGTGAACAGAGATTTAAATATTTTTACCTTAACTGTGCATACAATAAAAATACTAAGGTATTATGCACACAACAAAACCAAAGGAAGAATAAATAAGAAGAAAAAATTTGTTGAAAATGAACACAGAAAAGATTAAATGGGACAGCACAGAAAATCATAGCAAAGACACAACAATTTTTATAGAGGTTCCCCAAAATGTGGGTAGTGCTCACTTCTACATCCCCGGTAGGATTGCATAACCTGTGCCTGAGTCTTTTGATAAGGAGACTCAATAAACCACAAATCTTTTGATAAGGAGATCTTGAACCACTCAGATCTTTTGATAAGGAGATCTTGAACCACTGAATCCTTTGGAAGAGGTATTCTTAGAACTTTGTACAAGGGAAGAAAATGGTAAGAAGAAAGCCAGAGGGAGAAGGAGAGAATTTTGTTCTCAAAAATATTCAGAAGCTTTTGATGTCGCTTCTGTCTTTCTTTCACTAGATCTTAAATGATAAACCCTTGCTTATGATAGTGATGATTTGCAAGGGTTCTTTTGCTTGATCCTTTTCTTTCAGCACTTGTTGTAGTTCTGTTGCTGTATGATGATGAAGAAGAAGCAACAATGTATGTTCCTGTGCAGAGAGAGCTGTTCTGTAAACCTCTATCTTTTAGAGTTTGAGAGGGAAGAAGATGATGACCCTAGTCGACAGAGAGAATGAATGTGATAATTGTTCTTGTTCTTCTCCTCTTTTTGCATACTTATTGTGTATGATTGAGATTTCAAAAACGTTTCTTCTTTTGGCTTGCCCTGAAAAGGAATTCCTCTCAGCCACCTAATTTCCTTTCTTTTTTTGTTCTCAACCTGTCCATTAATTTTGAATAGCTTCCAAAAGTGATTTGATGTGTCCTGGAAAGCTTCATTCTATTCTTGGCAATAAACGAGTCATTAAAGAACTGTCTCTAGCCTGGTGGTCCTTCTGAAAAGGTCCCAAAAGGACAGCTAAAAAAGCTTCCTTTTTCTGACTGTATTCGGCGCTGCGTCGACTTCATCAATCTTCATGTCGACGTACCTATGAGTTATTATCGACGTAGCTTCAGATTTCTTCTTAGCTTTGGATAAACATAGATGTCGATGTTACGTCAATTCCTTATCGATGTACCCGTTGAGTTAAAGCCTTGGACTTGAGCTTTTATTTTCTGCGTCGAATTGTAGTCGACGTTGCATCGACTTGTTAGATGGCTTTGACAAGCTCTTCCTTCTGCATTGAGTCCCTTTCGACGCTCTGTCGACTTGACTTATACTTCAACTAGCTGAATAATCTGCTTCAACTTCAACTTAGAGTTGCGTTGATATCAATTCAAAGTTGCATCGACTTTCATTCGACGCAAGTCTTATCTTAACTTGTTTTGTGATTGCTTTGACTAGTCCTTGACACTCTAAGTTGAGTGTGACATCCTAAGACATCTAATGACCAGATTACCCTTACTATACAATGTGGGTAAAAAACCCTAAGAGGTAAAATCACTTATAGTTAATTTGTTAAGTTAAATCAAAAGGGAGTTTTCCCAATATACACCTAGAGGGGGGGGGGGGGGGTGATTTGGTGTTTTCAATGTTAGTTGCTACTTTAAAATCTATCTATCACAGCATATAAAGCAACACAGAAAACACATAAGATTTATTGTGGTTCCCTATAAGACAATGTGTCTAGAGGTACTCCACGGCCCCTCCCGCTTATCTAGCAATAAGCTAGACTAGGCAAATTCTCCAACTCAGATCTCTTCTCAATAATCAGATCTTACAACCCAGGTTCACACATAACCCTACCAAGCTCGGACTTTGCAAGTCTTACAATAACTCAGAGCTTCACCAAGGTCTTACCAAACTCAGGCTCATAAAGAACCCTATAGAACTCAGGCTCACACAGAACCCTACCAACTCAGATCTGTCACAAGATCCTACCAAACTCAGGCTCACTAAGAACCCTACAAAATGACACAAAAGAGTTTGTTGTTGTAGAAGAAAATACTTCAAGATAAAAGCTTTTGAAATAGCAGGTCTTCTTCTTCTTCTTGCAACAGTAATCCCAGAGATCTTGTGAATCATTGAACCTTTCATTAGAATCTTCTCTTGACCTTCACTGCACAGCAATGAAGTCTTCTTCTTGTTAATTCTTTTCTCTCTCTTCTGTAAGTATGCCTGAGAATAAACTTGAGAAAGAATACAAAGCAACCGGTGTTCTGTAAATAAAAAAAGTGTCTCTTTTATACTGTTCTACAATTTTGCATAAAAGCCCTTATTGATTATTCCATAATCAATTTGTTAGTTCGAAAAGTTTGACAGAATTGGCATAATATTTTATCATAAAAGACTTGCCGTTCTTGGAACTTGCAGAATACATAAGTAATTATATTCTTCATTAAATAATGTGCAACGACTATATTCTGTAGAGAATATATCATTTATTACTCCTTGATTGGTGCGCAAGATAGGCGGCGTGCACATTCCCTGAATACCAATTTCCAAGAAAGTTTGTGCATTAAATGCAGCTCTGCAACTGTCAAGATGATAAGATTCCTTCAAGCCGATATCGTCTTGATCAATGTAAATGATAAATATTCTTCATGACGATATCGTCGACATACTTCCTTCTTCAAGACTTTACTTGATATCTCAAACAATATTGCTTCTTCTAGACGATATTGTCGAGATGTTTCTTTTTATATGACTTAGACTTATTCTTCAAGTTAATCTTTCTTCAAGACGATATCGTCTTGATCTTCTAGACGATATAAGGTCTTCAAACCGATGTTGTCAACACGATCCTTTCTTCATGACTTAATGAGTTATCTCGTCGATATGTCTTTAATCTTCAAGACTATACATCTTCTTCAAGATGATATTGTCGAGACATCTGAACTTAGTTTTGTCAACGATAAGCTTTATTCAAGACGATATCATTGAGACTGACTCGGCGATATGATACATTTCTCAATGATTCATCTGCCGAGTCTTGAGACGATATTTTACGTAGTGAATTTTCATTACTTTTATAGTCTTGATACTAGTGATGTAGCTTTGATGCATCTGCCACAACATGAACTTAAACATAACATCAAAAACAACTTATCTTATCTGTACTTGTGTTCCTTCTTCAAATATTGAAACATTGAAGGCATAATACCCAACAAAAATACATTGTAGCTACTATCTTTTTTAATATGACAAATCATGCTTGCATTTTATTTATTGAAAATTTTTCATGGTTGACGCTCATTACATGTGAAAATTCTTACAAATTGCTTGCACTTGTCTTTAAAGAAAATTAAACTAAAATAAAAAAATCTCTCTAACAATTAAAATGATCATCTTGGTTACTTTGTTTTCTGCACTATTGATATGAGCATGTATTGTTACCATGTTTTATCATGCTTATCTCAAGTCTTAATTTTGAAATCTTTTCATCACTTGTGTTTCAATACTCTTTTTCACTTTTTTTCCAACAAGTGGTAGACTTGCTTGGTAATTTACAAGGGATTTTGTTTTGTTTCTTACACGCTTATCATATATTTTTCCACTGCACTAATGCCTCTAAACTCGATCATGACTTCCACTATTTTACAACAAAACTCATCACCCTCTCTTGGTAGTCCCAACTTTCACCTCTTTACCTTACTCTAGCCTTATTTAGTTTCACTCCACCCACTTTTGCTAATAACAAAAGGGGGAGAATAAAATGATAAATCTTATTGATAAGGAGTAGGATTCACTAGATTAAGGGAAGCGTAAATCAATTCTATGGGAGCATACACTAAGGGAGAGTACTTAAATAAGGGGAGCACATATCTCTAAATATAATATTTCTCATAAAAATCTCTATGTAGCATAATGTTATATCTCTTTATAAAAACACATCATTTACCTATGAAATATGATTTATCTTAATTGGATTTGTTATTATCAAAAGGGGTAGATTGTTGGAACACGATTTTTCGCATCCCTTTGGTTTCAGAATAACAAATCATACTTGTATTTGACCAAGTTTGCCATTAGTTTTTTAGTATGCATGATTGAACAAGGACGGCACTAGGATGATATATGTTGGTTTGGACTAGCTCAGTGTTCTAAAAGGAAAGGATGTGGTCTAATGCCAGTTGTTAGAGCCAATGTCGGCTTTGACCGTCAATCTCAGCAATATGAAAATGGTATGGAGAGAAGTTGTCGTGGTTGCAAGAGCATTTTGGGAATGATTTCGCTTAATGTCAAGCGTTAGCCTTAACGCCGACGTTAGGGTTGCTTAAAATGAGAAGTTTCCAAACATGCAATATCTCCTTCTTGGAATGAGGATACGTGTCATCAAAATATTTCTAAATAGAATCAACGCCTGGAGTTAGCCCTAACGCCAGCGTTAGCTTCCTCTCCTATAAAAAAGTGGCATTTGTTTTATTCAACTTTACAACTCAAGAAGCCATATTCCACCACTCTGAATTCTCTATGAGGGCCATATTTCCAGACCACCAAAGATCTTCCATTCAAATTCAAGAGAAGGAATCAAAGGAGGATTGGATCAACGCTAACTCAACGCGAAGAACGCATGCTTTGACTTCAACGATCTTCAGCGGTTCTTCGTCGCCTCCTTCAGATTTCTTCATAGGGAAATTTTCAATTTATCTTTCAAATTTTATAATAGCTTTTATCTTTATAATCATTTTGTGAATTCGCCACGGTTGTTGGCGACTAGGTTCGTGTGCGGCTTAGGGGGAATTTGCCACGTGTGTTGGCGACTAGGTCTAGGGATTAGATCTAAGGGATGTTCGAGGCATTTCTGTGGATAAAGAGGATAAAGTGACTTGAGGCCATATCTGAGGATAGATCAGCTAAAGCCAGCCAATTCTTAGGTAAAAGAGCCGGTATAGAAAATAAAAAGAGTTTTTCGTATTCGCCTCGATTTTTCTTATAATAGAAATCTGATTTTGTAATCAATTTTATCAATGATAATCATGTCTCTATTTGTTCAATAAAATTGATTTGGTTTTCAATTCTAGCAATTTACTTTTGATCCAATCTATTTCTTATAAAATATCAAAAAAATCATTAAAAATATAAAGATTTTTATAAACCTTATTCAGCCCCCCCCTCCTCTAAGGGTGCCTTATGATCCAACAACACATAGTATCAGAGGCATGTTATTTCAAAAAGTTTTAATCATCTGAAATAATGGCGCACTACGATCTCTCTTTCAATGAGGGAAAAGGGATTAGTCGACAACCACTATTCACCGAATCCAATTATAATTACTGGCAAACTAGGAAGATATGTTTTCTGACGATTTTAAATTTAGAGGTGTGGGATATGGTAGAATAATGATACTCCCCTCCTACAATTTTAGTTGAAGGAGAAACCATTGAAAAACCAAAAGGAAAATGAGATGACTATGAAAACAAGAATGCAAAAAAATTCAAAAGCCATGAATTCTTAATTTTGTGATCTTGATAAAACTGAATTTAATCATTCTTGTGCTTGTGAAACTGCTTATGATATTTTAAATTTATTGTAACTGACTCATGAAGGTACTTCACGGGTCAAAAATTCAAAGTCTTTTCAATTGGAATCTGAATATAAGAAATTTCGGATGGACGATGATGAAGATATGGAAACCATGTACACGAAGTTCACCAAGATCATGAATGCATCAAGAGCCCTAAAATTTTCTTCTAATGGCGACATCGTGATGAAGATACTGAGATCTCTTCCACCATGATTCAATCCAAAGGTAACATCTATCACAAAATCACTTGATCTTAAGCAGCTCAAGATTGAGAGCCTAATTGGGAATCTTAAAACAAGATGGAATAAAAAATCCAACATGATGAATACAATGAAGAGTCAAAGAAGAAGGTGTTGGAACTTAAATCAAAGGAAGACACCAACGAGGATGACGAGGATGGTGAGGAGAACCTATTCGTCAAGAGTTTCAAGAAATTCATAAGACATCCGAAAAGGAGAAACACCTTCCAAAAATATCTAAACAAAGGCGCTACCAAGAAGGGTTCTTGTCTAAGAAGGCCAAGGTAAGCGATGAAGATGAGGAGCAACAACTACCATAGTGCTTTCATTGCTGAAAAACCAGACATGTAAGAAGTAAGTGCCCAAAATACCTGAAGGAAGAGAATGAAATGCGGCACAAATGGAAGGATAAGAAGAAAGGGATAAAAGAGGCCACATGGGATGACTACTCCTCTGAGGAATCAAGCAGCACAAGCTCAAGCGATGATGAAGAAGCAAATATGTGCCTTATGGGAAAGCACCGCTCTCCTTTTGATGATGAAAGCAATATCCAAAGCGACACTGAGGTACCTCCTTCTTCCTATGATGATCTTTATTCTGAATATATGAAGACTTATAAATATTTTGGGAAAAACTTAAATGATCTTGAAATTTTAAAATCAGAAAACAAAATTTTGCTAAAGGAGAATAAAACGCTATCAAAAGAATTGACTATTTTTGGGGAAAAAGATGACTTGGCAAGAATGCGATCACTCCTTGACAAGAATCAAAAAATTGGAAGAATCACTTACTAAGACCTCCTCTAATATCAAATCTCTCACTAACGAGAGGATGGACTTAGAAAGCAAACTGAAATCTTCTCTTTCTCAAATCAAAAATGGCAAAAAGATGTTTGCGAATAGATATGTTATGCTTTTGACTGAAAACACAGTTCTTAAAGCCCGAATCCACAACTTAAATGTTGTAATTGAAAATTTTTGAGTTAGTCAAAAATCTCTGAATATGATTTTAACCAACCAATGTCATGGTAGTGATCAATTCAAGCTTGGATATACTTCTGCTTCATTACTGCATACATTAATTGTTATAATTGGTGGTAGCGCAAATTCCAAAAGTCTCTTTAAATCTAATAAAAAGATTAATAATTTTTCTGCTGGTTTTTCATCTTCCAGCAAGAGTCCACCCAAAAATCTAAAAGTGGTTTCAACCCCTTTATTATAATGTGCCAAATATAACATCTTTGGACACACATCATACTCTTGTAGGAAGAAGGGACATAGTACTATAAATCAAATATAGGTACCTAAAGTTTCCACCTACTCTCTTGGAGGAACCAGTTGGGTATCCAGATTTTTACTCCCTACTCCTTTCTAGGTTTGCTGGCAGACTAAGGACAAAGGAGACATGCGGTCTTGGACTCTAGTTTCTCCAAGCACATGATGACCAACAAAGACAACTTTCTTAGCTTGGAGAAAAAGAAAGTAGGGATGGTGACGTTTGGAGATAATATCAAAGGAATAATCATGGGCGTTGTCACATTGGGTAACAATGCATTTTTTTTATTTCTAATGTTATACTTGTGGATGGTTTAAGACATAACTTGATCTCGATTAGTCAATTATGTGATAAAGGATTAAATGTCTTATTTAAATCTTCTACAAATCTTTGTAAAATTTTAAATGCTAAAACTAATGAAATTTTACTCACTGCACCTAGATCACAAAATGTTTATACTATTTCATTTAATGATATTTCTCTATCATCAATGAAATGTCTACTTACTAAAAATGAAGAACTAGAACTTTGACATAAGTGACTTGGTCACTCTGGTACTAAGTTAATCTTAAAATTATCAAAAGATAAATTAATTAGAGAACTACCTACACTTAATGGTAATTTATCTTCACTTTGTACCCCATGGCAAAGGGGAAATTTTTTAAACATCTTTTAAAAGCAAAACTAAAATTTCTACCATTTGACCACTTCAATTAATTCATATGGATCTCATTGGTCCCATTAGCACTTCCAGTCTAGGTGTAAGAAAATAGACTTATATTATTTATTGATTTTTTTAGATTTTGTTTGACTGTTTTTCTCACTTCTAAATATCATGCTTTCTATGAATTCTCTAAATTATGCAAACGTATTCAAAATGAACTTGATTTAAAAATAAATCACATATGCTTAGATCATGGAGGTGAATTTGAAATGAAAATTTTTCTTCTTTTTGTGAAAATTTAGGTATTAAGCATGAATTTTTGGCGCCACGCACACCACAACAAAATGGTGTGGTGGAGAATAAAAATAGAACCCTCTAAGAATTATCATGCACTATGTTTTCAGAATTTGGGATGCCTAAATATTTTTGGGCCGAAGCCGCTAGCACCACTTGTTATGTTATCAATCGAGTTATGTTTTACCCTATTTTAAAATTAACTCCTTATGAACTGTATTTTCAAAAGAAGCCTAATGTATCTTATTTTTGTGATTTGGATGTAAATGTTTTCTCTTAAATACTAAAGATAACTTAGGCAAACTAGATGAAAAATGTGATGAAGGTATTTTTATTGGATATGCTTCAACTAGTAAGACTTATATAGTTTATATTAAAAGGACAAAAATAGTTGAAGAATCAATCCATGTAAAATTTGATGAGTTTGTTTCTTATGTAGATTCTAATTACAAAACAGGAAATGAAGAGAAACCTACATCTATTATGGATCATACAGATGATGAGCCACTCAACGTTGAGGTAGAAAAAGAAGAAGAAAAACATGATGACTACATGTCGCCATGTGTACTAAAATTTACAAAGAATCATCCACAGGTAAGGGCGGCGTCCTCCCTCCTGTACAACCCATAGGTAAGGGCATATGCATATTCGCCGGCTTGGCCACGCTCAACCCAGGAGGGAAGGAGGGAGGAGATGGATATGATATCAACTACATTCTTCGAGGCGAGCAGAGAGCCTCCCGTACTGTCATGGGGCCTCTGCCCAAACCAAATTTAGTGTGCGAGTCTGATATCTCCGCCACACTCACCCCTGCAGCATCCCTAGACAAGGGCTCTGGGCCACTCAGTAAGGCAGTCTTTTTTTTCTTCGCCACAGTTTTCTTTAGTTTCTTCCGCGAGTCGGTGGGGGGGGGTCAATGTCTACAGCGGGGCTCTGTACATTGCCACTGCTGGGCATGGACTTGCCCAGGTCACTGGCGCAGGCTTCCGCGACAGCCCTTATAGGGAGCGAGTTAAAAAAATAGCGAAGTTATGCGAGTGGAAGCATACCTTCCCCCGACAACACAGGGGGAGCGAGTCAAGGTGCCGCTGCAAGTAGATGACCTTGAAGTAATTCCTATTGAAGAACTTGTAGAATTTTGCCGCCTCGCTGTCCACCTGAGGAGTATGGTAAACTGACTCATTTTTTTGGATCAACGAGTGCAGGATGTTGTCGAAATCCCCCTTGATGAAGAGGAACCTGTCGTTCTAGTGGTGGACCTTATTGGAGGTCTTGCAGGCCTTGGGTTGTGAGCCAGTTAAGTAGGCGACTCCATCTGGGGTCGCACAGGAGATGATCAACTTGCAGAAGATGATAAGATTGAATTCAATCCTCTCCTTGCACAAATAACATGTGAATGTGACGAGCATGACAGTCGTGTTTGTGTTGATCTGTGCGTGAACCGTCCTAAAGTACTTAGGAAATTGTTTTACCTCAGGCCACAAAGGGTGGTGATAACTTCTCAAAAGGAAGTTATTTAGACTTATGTTTGGACTTCTATGTCGCTTATATGTGATAAATATGTTCTAAAAAGCTTGGAATATTAGTAATTCTTGAATCAAGGTATGTTTGGATATTATCATCATTTTTCTATGTTTTTATTGTATAAATGTTGAAGTCAACTTGAAGTAGTAAAGCTAAAATAAAATTATATGCCATGGAAAGTTGTTGTAACAACTTTTCAAGTCAGAATTCTAAAATTCAAAATTTAAATTTCGAATTAAAGTGGTGTCAGTTGCTGAATTGGAAGGATGCATTGATTTAGATGGAGGAGTTTCAAAATATAGAGGGGCGATGGTTAAGTAAGGAGGTCATAAAAAGAGAGAGGGGCATTGGGCGAACTCGGGGGAGAAAAGGCGCATCGGCTGGGGCAAGGGGAAAGAAGATAGATTTTTGCACAAATCTGAGAGGAAATACCTGCAATGTTTTTTATCTTCTCTCATCATGTCTAGTATGATCTTTCAAATTTTGTGGTTCATTTCTTCCATCATGAACTAAACCTCCAGGTCTTGTATGTTGAGAGTTCTTTGTCTTGTTGTGATTCTAAATTTTCTTTATGAGTGTTTGAGAAACTATCTTTATTGAATTTATGATTTTGTTATTGGAAATTTTGGATTAAGCATTCTTCTTATAAATTGCATGACGAGATTCGAGAGAGGAGTTATATTAATTTGGAGATGAATGCTTTCTTCTGCACGTCGAGATTCGAGAGAGGAGTTGCGTAAGTCTTTAACCAAAGTTTTCATCTTTGTACTGTGGTGTAAGATTCTAGAGAGGAGTGACGTAAGTGTATCATAAGCTTCAATATAATGTAGAAGAGAGAAAAAGATCATCATCTTGTTAGCAACATTGATTTGTGTACTTCAAGTTATTCTTCTTTTTGCCTAAGTTAGAGATAACTAGGGGAATTAAGAATAAGTGCATTTCAAATATTGAGAGATAATGATTTCTACTTTCAAATCGTTGCAGGATAGTTAATCAAACATTTCGTAAAGAATCACTCTAAAAACTCATCACAATAGGCATAGGAAATTAATTTATAAGAATATTTCTCAAAATTGATAAAAAGTGTTGTTAGGTAATCGTAGTTATAATTTCTTTGAGTTTTAACTGTTTTCAAAAAATCTCTTTATTTAATCAACTTGAATTTAAAGAAAATGTTGAACTAGTACTTGCGAGTGTTAGAATAGTCACGTCTTAGTGGGAACGATCTTTACTTACATTGTATTACTTGATCTGATACGTGCACTTGCATATAACTATTTTTTGAGTACCAAGTTTTTAGCGCCGTTGTCAGGTAGGTAATATCTAATTAGTTAATTTCTTGCAATATTAGTAAACCCTTAGTAATTAGTGTTCAAGTTTTTAATTATGCTTTTACTTATATTTGGAAATCTAGTTAGTGCATGTCCAGATATCGAAATACTGAATTACTCCCCTTAAATTCAAAAATTGAATGCACTTGTAGACAAAATAGAAAAATTTGTAGAATGAACAATATTATTCATCATAAGATGGATAATAACAAACATGTTAATGTAAATGAAAATGAGGGTCAAGAAAACCCTAATGGTCATGTTAATCAAAATGAACAACACCCCGAACCACGTATGACCTGTCGTGATTATAATATATGGTTAAGGCGAGGTTTGCAATTTAGTATAGCTCGACAGACGATCGCATCTAATAATTTTAAAATGGACTTTATAGTTATGTAAGTATTACAACATTGTAAATTTGGGGGTCTAAATAACGAAGATGCAAACTCATACTTAAGGACCTTTGTAGAAATATGTGACATGTTTAAGTTTAATGGAGCAGCCGAGGAGGCAATTTAATTATGGTTATTTCCATTTTCTTTAGAGGGGAGAGCGAAAGATTGGCTAAATTCATTACCAAATGACTCTATCACTGCATGGGATCTGTTGGAACATGCTTTCCACGTCTCTTGGTTTGAGAATAACAAATCTCATTGTATTTGATCATACTTTCCATGTGTTTATAGTGTGCAGGAACATCTGCTCTCAAGCCCATATAAGTACAAAAAGAAAAGACGACGATCGTCTATCGATACGACACTCTGTTAGTTACCGCGACATGCTAGCGCTACCGTTGGTGGTAGCATCTGCATAACTGGAAACAACGTAGAGAAGGATGCATCATTGAGAAAGGAATGTCGATGGAATGCAGATATACCAAGTCCTACCGGGACATGTTAAGGCTAACGCCTGGGGGTAGCTTATGGTAGTCCTGTCATCTTGTTGTTGATTGAGGAGCAAAAGAGGAAGGAGATCTGACAGCAAAAAAAGATATATCGCTAACGTGGTGTGTTAGTGTTACCGCGGCGCGGTAGGAGGGGAAACCATATATGGAGCAGAATGTTGTCAAAAATGACTCTATCCGCGTGTCAGCAAACATGCCTAAAAAGGGTACCGCTCGGCGATAGCGCTACCGCTGGCGCTAGGTCTAAAGTTTATTTAAAGAGTGGCCCTCCTCCGTTAAGTGTGCTGATTTACGATGAACCACATCCATAATTCCTGACCTTCATGAGAGCCACCTCCTTGAAGCCAAGAGAACGCCATCAACTCTCATGAACGCAAGGAACTTGAAGAAGAAATGATCACACATACATCATCTTTAAGTTCAGTCAATGAAGGAGTTTTCAATATTTTAATTTGATTATTGTTTGTAACTCTTATTGTTGTTCGTAGAGAAATTTGCACGTGGTTGGTGATTAGGACCTTGCGAGGACTAGGGGGAATTCGCCTCGTGTGTGTGGCGACTAGGTCTACGACTAGATCTAGGGACGGTTTGAGGGCTCATCTGGGCAAAGATAGGTTAGAGCCAACCGGTCCTTTGGAGAAGGGTCGGTATAGAAAACCAAAAGGTTTTTATATTCGCCAAAATTCCAAGCGTCATTGGAATTAGATTTTGTAATCATTTTAGATTCAATAATATTATAATTTTCTCTATTACTGGCTTGTCCTCTATGATCTGTGAAATCTACACAAAAAGGAATCTCTCTGTTACTAACGCCGAGTGGTAACTGCTACCGCTGTTGGTAGCAATAATGACTCAATCTCTCTGGCTCTCTGTAATACTGGTTCGTAAAAGCATAAAGTATAGTCTTGAGTTACATATTTTCATAAAATATATTCAAGTTATTTGTATATTTGCACTCAAGCTTGAAATATTTTAAAACCCTTATTCACCCCCCCCTAAGGGCGCCTACTAATCCAACAAATGGTATTAGAGCAAAGTTATTCCAATATGGTATAACGACCGGGAATAATGGCGCTCCATGATCTCGCTTTTCATGAGGGGCAAGGAATAAGTAGACCTCCATTTTTCACAGAACTGATTATAACTACTGGAGAATATGGATGCGTTGTTTTCTAATAATCTTAGATTTAGATGCATGGGCCTATGTTGAACAACCATATACTACTCCTACATATATTGTTGGAGATGTAACCATGGAAAAGCCTATAGATAAATGGGATGATGGAGATAAAGTAAATACAAAAATAACACTAAAGCAATTAACGCCTTATTTTGCGCTTTAGATAGAACTGAATACAATCCAATTAGTGCTTGCGAAACTGCCTATGATATTTGGAATTTATTAGAAATAATGCATGAGGGTACTTCTTAGGTTAAAGACTCAAAGCTATTCCAACTGGAGTCAGAGTTTGAAAGATTCAGAATGGATACAAATGAGGACGTAGACTCGATGTAAACTCGCTTCACCAAAATCATCCATGCCTCAAAAATACTTGGGAAGACCTTTTCAAATGGTGATTTGGTGAGAAAAATCCTTCGATCTCTCCCTCCGAAGTTTAATCCAAAAGTGATTGGTATCTCTGAGTCACATGATCTAAGACGGCTCCAAATTGAGAGCCTCATTGGGAATCTCAAAACCCATGAGGTTGAACTCAAAATCCAAGAAGAAGAATACAACAAAGAGTCAAAGAAGAAAGCCTTGACACTGAAGTCAAGGAAAGAGGACAATGAGGAGCAGGAGGATAAAGAGAGTTTCTTTGTGGAAAATTTCACAAAGTTCATGAAGAATCCAGAAAGAAGGAAGACCTTCCGTATGTATTTCTGAAAAGGCTCAACATCAAAAAGGGAGAAAAAGGAAAAAAACAAGCGACGATGACGACGAGCGGCCATCACCGGAGTGCTTCCACTATAGGAATACCCGGCATATACGAAGCCAGTACCCAAAGTACATGAAAGAACAAAAAGAAAAGCGGGAAAAAGGAAAAGAAAAGAAGAAGGTATTGAAGGCGGCAACATGGGATGACTCTTCATCCGAAAGCTCAAACAGGTCTACCTCAAGCGACAACAAAGAGGCGAATTTGTGCCTCATGAGAAGAAGCCATGAATCATCGGGCAAAGATTGCAATGTCCAAAGCGTCACTGAGGTACATTCTTCTATTTATGAAGATCTTTATGTTAGTTATGGAATTATCACCTAGTGGGGGGGGGGGGGGGATTAGGTGATATGGCTGTTTTTAATTTCTATGCACAAGAACTAAATAGATTTATCACAGTACATCAATAAATCACAGAAACACAGCACACAAGAACACCAGATATATAGTGGTTCCTCAAGACAAGGTATCTTGAGTAGTCCACTGTCCCTCTGCGCCCTTCTAGGAGTGTGCTAGGGTCGGCAAACTTTGCCAAAAACTCAGGCCCACAAGCCCTACAATCTAAGGCCCTCAAGCCCTACAACCCAGGCCCTCAAGCCCTACAAAACTCAGGCCATCAAGTCCTACAATGTCAGGCCCTCAAGCCCTACAGCTCAGCCCCTCAAGCCTTACAAAAATTAGATCTGAAACAGATCCTACAAGCTCAGGCCCGCAAGCCCTACAGAAAAATATTTGAGAAAAACTTCTTAGTCGGATGAAGATCGGCTTCTCGGACTTGAAGATAATGCTTTGATGATTTCTTGGATAACACAGATTCTTCTTCAATCCCTTCTTGGATCTGGAACAATACATATCATTCGATGTTGATGGACTGAAACTTGGAGAACACTTGATGAAGATCATTGTTGTTCTCTGGTTCTTGTTCCTTCTTTTGGCAGGCTATTACTGTTGTTGGTAATAGTGCCCTGCAATGTTCCTGATTTGAAGAAATGCTTAGATCAATGATAAGTATTATTTGTATTTGATGGTATATTTAGTTTATGCTTGCAGAGATTAAGTCATATGCCCAGTACTTCTCTAATCTCACTAAGCCTAATATCGTCAAGAAGGACTGGACATATCGTCGAATAAGCACATATACATCATCGAGATGATACTCAGAGTTAAGCAGAAGGATCATGTCAATTATCGTCGAAATAGTATGGACATTCCGACGATATAGTTGTGACATCAAAGTACATACGACGATATCGTCATATGAATAAGAAGAATCGGTCTAAGTCCAATATCGTCATGTCAATTGGAATCACACGACGACATCACAGTAAAGTCTAAGAAGAGCTAAGTCAAAGTATTCGGCTTTGTCGACGACATCATTGTAAAGGAAGCCTTGTCGTCGAAAAGGCTAAGGGAGAACTCTTGAAAACAACTTATGGAAGAAGAACTGCTTGTCGTCAGAATGATCATATCGTCGATATGATAGTATGGTTTCGACGACATCGTCGATATGACAATATGGTTTCGACGACATCGTCAGAATGAAAGTATGGTCTCAACGACATCGTCGAGAAGACAGCAAGTTGACAACAAGATTACGATGACATATTTAAGATGACTTTATGTCGTCGTAAGTGCAAGTGCAGCTATGATATCTTGTATCGTTGAGATATCATTGTCTAAAGAAGATTGGAGAAGACTTGAAGATTTGTCCAAGTCCAAGATCAATCGTCGTAACATCAAGTTCTGTTGTCGAGATGTTGCAAATATCATTGAGATATATCAAGACATTTCAAATCGCGCTGTCTGCATTTAATGTCATCACGTGATGGTCCCATCAGTGCATGATGTTAAGGAATGGGCCTCTGACACTTACAGTACATCCTAGTAGACCGTTAGCCAGCTCCTCGGTCTTATAAAAGAGATAAATGTTTGCCCTAATTCGCTACAGCAAGAAATGCAGAGAAAACTCATGAATCAATAGAATAGTAAGGCTGCGTGAAGAAGGAACAAGAGCTAGAGAACAAAACTTCCTCATCAAGTGTTCTCCAAGTTTCAGTCCAGTAATATCGGCTGATAAGTATTGTTCCAGAGTGATGAAAGGATTAAAGAAGAATCTGTGCTGCCCAAGAAAAGATCAGAAGCATTCTCTTCAGATCCAAGAAGCCAATCTTCATCCGGCTCAAGTTTCAGTCAAGCAACGCCGATTGATAAGAATATTCCAGATTACAGAAGGGATAGAAGAGGAATGTTTCAAAAGCATTCTCTTCAAGTTCAAGAAGTCGATCTTCATCCGGCTAAGAAATTTTTCTCAAATCATTTTCTGTAGGGCTTGTGGGCCTGAGCTGTAGGATCTATTTTTAGATCTGAGATTGTAGGGCTTGAGGACTTGAGTACTGTAGGCCTTGAGAGGATGAGCTTTGTAGGCCTTGAGAGGCTGAGCTTTGTAGGGCTTAAGGGCTTGAGTTGTAGGCCTTGGGGGCTGAGTTATAGGCCTTGAGGGGCTGAATTTGTAGGGCTTGAGGGCCTGAGCTGTAGGGCTTGAGGGCCTGAGATAGTAGGGCTTGCAGGCCTGAGATTTGGTAGAGTTTGCTAATTCTAGCATACTGCTAGATAGGCGCAGAGGGACAGTGGACTACTCAAGACACTCTATCATGAGGAACCACTATAAAATCTTTGAGTGCTTTCTGTGTTGTGCTGTTAATTTCTAAATTCATACACTAGGATACTCGTAGAGAAAAACTCACCAGTAAGAGGGAAAAAGATTTTAAAATACCTATTCACCCCCCCCCCCCCCCCCCTCTAGCTGATTTGACAACATCCATAACTAACAACTGTTCTATTGATTTGTGCGATTTCTATACGTTCTGCTTGATTCTGCAAATTAGGGCAGACACTTATTCCTTTTATAAGACTGAGGAGCCGACTAACGGTCTCCTAGGATGTCATATAAGTGTCTGAGGCCCATTCCTTAATGGCACACACTGATTGGACCACCAGACGGGGGCATTAAATGCAGACATCGTGATTTGAAATATCTTGATCTGTCTCGACGATATTTGCAACGTCTCGACGACAGAACATGTCATTACGTCGATCTATCTTGGACTTGTACAAATCTTCAAGCCTTCTTCAGAGAATGATATCTCGACGATACAAGATATCAATGCTGAACTTGCACTTATGACGATATGAAGATGTTGTTGTAATCTTATTATCAACTTGCGGTCTTCTCGACGGTGTCTTTGAAACCATGCTGTCTTTTCAACGGTGTCGTTGAAGCCATTCCATCTTCTCAATGATGTCATTGAGACCATTCTATCTTATCGATGATATCGTTGAAACCATACTGTCATATCAACGATGTCGTCGAAACCATTCTTTTATATCGATGATGTCGTCAAAACCATATTGTCTTATTGACGATATCATCTTGATCATTTCGACGACAAGCTATTCTTCTTCCGTAAGAAGTCTTCACGAGTTCTCTCTTAGCCTTCTCGACGATAAGGTTTCTTTTACGATGATGTCATCGAGATTGCCGAATACATTGACTTAACTCTTCTTAGAATTTACATTGATGTCATCGTGTGATTCTGATTGACACGACAATACTGGACTTTGTTCGATTCTTCTTATTCTTACGATGATATCATCGTGTGTATTTTGATGTCACAACGATATCGTTGAATTGTCCATGTTATCTCGATGATAGCTGATATGAATGTTCTGCTTAACTCTGAGTATCATCTCGATGATGTCTGGGGTTTATTCGACGATATGCCCAGTCCTTCTCGATGATTTTGGACTTAGCGATATTTTAATCTCTGCAAATGTAAACTAAGCAGACCATCAAATACATAGTGCTTTTATCATTGACCTGAGCACTTCTTCAAATCAGGAACATTGCTGGGCAATGTTCTCCACAATCTCCCCCTATTTGAAGTTCTAACTCACCTCAATGAGAAATGCCACACATAAAAATAATCAAAATTTAGGCAATTCAAGTTAATTAAACTATCGAGTATTATATAGATCTTAGCTGAGTAGTATACCCTCTCCCTGGAGGTAGGACTCCACTTGCCTGCCTGTGGATCCTGCTCAATCTCCCTCAGCCTTTTCCGCATGTACTCCCTGCTTGTGGATCCTACATTTATGATTTCCTTCTCCCCTTTTAGGACTTCTTCAATTAATCAATCATCCAGGGTTTCTTGCAGTGAGATCAGCCTTTCATTTCTTTTTTCTGTGATGACTTCCAGCTGAAGAAGATTTTCCCGAGCTTCTAGTGTAGAGCACCCCAGATGGGTCTCCCCCTCAACCATTGCAGTATCTTGGGCTGAGCTCCCATGTTGGAACTCTTCCTCAACTGGATCACTGTCCAGAATTAAACTTCTCCTCTCTTCAACTACCACTGGGTTAACAGGTTCAGCTTCCTTCTCTAGGATATCTTGATGTAGAGACATCTCCCCCTTAATCTAATCTTGGTTCTGTTGGGATGGGGCTCTTCCTTCCTCAGAGCTACTGGATGTTATCGATATGCACTGCATCTCATCAAAAAAGCTGATCATGTCGTCAAGACAACTGATTGTGTCATCGAGACAATCTTCAGATTCTTGTTTGGCTTTAGATGATGTTCAACTTTTCTTGAGAGGCTCCTTCAGCATTTAGCTTGCCCTTCTCCATAGCCTTTGGTCACCCATTTTTCTGAACCTCCAAGTATGATTGTTGGTCCATTCTTCACAGGGGTGAGGTTTCTTAGATAGCTCCTTACTCCAGCATGTGCCTTGAGCAGCCACTGTCCAAATATCAAATGGGAGATTTGTTAGCATTTGGACATACCTGCAAGAAAAATTACTTACCCTTAGGAACCCAATTTGATTTGGTTCCTAGGTTTTTATTAGGAGGATAAACTGGGATGCCACACCTCTGAGTGGTCTGCACTCTCTTTGCATTAGGCCCTGTTGGGTTGAACCAATAGTCCAAGGCAAAGTGACCCACTTTCCCACAACACCAACACTCACACCTGTTGTATCTTCTCTTCTTCCTCACCATCTGAGTAGGATGGCAATGTTGGTGGGCAGGAGTGAAGACACCTGGCCTAACAGGTCTTGGGTGAACCTCATAGGTGTGAGTATGAAGTGGAGCTGGTCTCACCACCTTTTGGTTCACCTTCTTGGGAACAGGCTTGGTAGGAGCAGGCTTTCCCTTGCTTTTGAGTGTTGTGGCTCTAGGTTCATGAACAAAGACACCTAGATTCTTCATCTGAATCTCCTCATGGGGTGCTTTAAAAGCACTTAGCCCAAAGCCTGTTCTTCTATTTGGAATAGAGGGCTTACTGCCACTTGCTGAGCAAGCATTGGTTAGATGACCATATGAAGATTCCTGGTCAAAGG
Source organism: Dactylorhiza incarnata (assembly GCA_033032865.1). Classification (NCBI taxonomy): domain Eukaryota; kingdom Viridiplantae; phylum Streptophyta; class Magnoliopsida; order Asparagales; family Orchidaceae; genus Dactylorhiza; species Dactylorhiza incarnata. The sequence continues at coordinate 361,327 of JAWHQI010000300.1, read as the reverse complement.
GGTTTGATGCCAGCAACACCTTCTTAAAAGAGGGTTGCTCTTCATAGGCTTTACCCTTGACTGTCTCACTATTGAATCCTACACCTGCTCTAAATGGTGCAAAAAACTGTCAATAATGGGAAGGACAGTCTTGGGTTTTGAAAAGATGGCAACAATTTTTATTCAGCCAGCAACATTTCCATATTATCACGCTTATCATTAACAATAAACACATTTCTTATAATTGAAGTATTTCTTTCTAAGTGGATTTGTTATTATCAAAAGGGGGAGTTTGTTGGAACATGCTTTACACATATCTTGGTTTGAGAACAACAAATCCCATTGCATTTGATCATACTTGCCATGTGTTTATAGTGTGCAAGTACTTCTACTCTCAATGTTGGTATTTCCAAAGGTGATCTCAAAGCAATCAAGCAGTTAGTCTCTCTGCCAATGGGATATGAGCCTATAGGATCGCACATAAGAGTTTTTGTAGAAATTGGAGTGAAGGATTGTGTTGGCCTTACTCATATTGGATATGAGTGAAGGACCAATCATATGACTCTTTGGAGTTAGGTCAAGTTGGCTAAATGTTCTATAGATATTATGAATATTGTATGGAGCATGTTGGCATGTGATTAAGACGACATTGCATGTATCATTGAGACCATCACGACGATATTGTGAATATCGTTTAGTGGTCATGACGATATGGCCGACTGTGAACCTTTAAATGTATCATTAAAGTGTTGTACGATATCGTCGAGATCGTCTCGATGATATTTTAGTTCTCATGATGATATTGTTGAGATTGTCTCGACGATATAAGTCACCGCGATGATATTATCGAGATCATCTCGACGATATAGGTCTTCACAGTGATATCATCGAGATTATCTCGATGATATAGATCTTAAAGATGATATCGTCGAGATTATCTCGACGATATATAGTGATCAGGTCGATCCTACCTGAATACTCCTATTAAAGATTGGGGTCTGCGGATATCTGATTCTATGCTCTGGGTATAAATATGGAAGCGATTAGGTTTTCCCTAATTTTATTTTCTTTTGATATTCAAACGGAAGTGCTCCACAAGGTTTTCTTGAGACCTAGTCTGGCCATCGCCGCCTCTCCCTTGAACGGATCTAGCAATCCGTTTGAGAAGTTTAGGGCACTCCTTCTCCGACCCAGATCTTATTGTATAAGAATCTTAGGGTTCTCCTACACTCGTGTGGACTGCTGTAAAGGCGCATATTAACTTTCTGTGCTTGGAACTCAGTCGCTAGTTTTGGATCTATTTTGAAGAACCTTGGTTGAATATTAACTCAATCCATCTGAGGTATATTGCAATGTGTTGCTTTATATATTTCTTGGATTATGAAATCGCAAGATCCAAAACTCTTTTGGGTTGTTCTTGTTTATTTATTCTGTTGTGCATATATGATGTGTTGTTCCATTTCTGTTTAAATAAAACCCAATAGTAGTATCATAGGTTGGTTTGCGATCTAGTGCGTGTAAATCAGAAATTTAAAAGTGTTCTAAGTGTCTAGATTTCTTCCTAGAACATCATTTTTGATGTACTTTCAAAAGGTTTCAGGTGGTGTTTTTTCAAAAATTTGGTCGGGGCTCTGCCCCGCACCCCGCAGGGGCGCTGCCCCTTGATCCCGCTCGCTGATCGGTCAGCAAGACCACCACTAGGTGTGCTGCCCCTTGGACCCCATTAGGGGATCTACCCCTAAGACCTCGCCAAGGGAGCGACCCTTTGGAACCATGCCAGGAACGCATGTGATTGCGTTGTGATTTTCATGTTTCAGAAATTGTTTCTCCTTTGCAGTAACCATCCCTCAGAATGGTTTGTGAAACCAAATGTCTTAGATTTTGAATCTGACATTGAGAGATGAGCTTGTCTACTGCATAAGTGGAGTTGTTTTTCCTGTGTCCAATGCATGTAAATCTAGAGATTTAGAAGTGCTCTAAATGTTCAGATTTAGCCCTTTTTATCAAAGTGTTGATGATTTTATTTTGTGCACATTTGGGATGTATTTGGATTGTGAATGTTGTAATTCAATTTTGTGAATGTGCACAATGATTAAATGTTAATCAATTATCCTAAAATCTCTAATCCAATATTATGTATACGGATGCCTTCCGATGGATGACACTCTTCCTTCCTCGATTGATGAAGTGTGGGCTTGCCAAAGCAAGGTACATTAATCTATCTTGGTAAGGGTGCGAGCGGATAATTGTGATATCCCACTGTCGACATTGGGTCCAACTTAACTAGGTGACCTCAAAGGTTGAGTGCCTAGAGGCATATGGTTGGCATGCACCATATAATGAATGTGAATAAAGAGTTATTCACCAACCATACAAGAGTTTCATGATGATGCAATTGGCAGAAGATGCATACACAAATAGCCACATTATGGATGATCAGCCAAAACTGACTTATGATGGGGTGAAATACAGATCTTTTCCACTAGAGATAAGCTCGTATAAACTCTTCGAATTGATATTAAGGGTTATTAATTTGAATAAAATATTGGGAGCTTTAAATAAAAGACCTTATTAAATAAAAATTTATTTTGAAATATAGTACTAAAATTCATTTTGCACAATTATTGTAGAACTTTCATGGCAAGTGGATCTCACTCCAGCTTGTCCCTGAGAGCCATCCTTGAGAAGGACAAGCTCAACAAGACTAATTTCCTATACTGGTATAGAAACCTGAGAATTGTTCTCAGGCAAGAGCGCAAGCTCTAGGTATTGGAAGAGGATCCCCCCGAAGTGCCGACCAGGAATTTGTCCCAAGCTGACAAAGATGCTTATAAGAAGTATCAAGATGAATCCTTAGATGACGAATGCCTCATGATTGCTACCATGAACTTTGAGTTTCAGAAGCAACATGAGTCAATATGTGGTTTTGAGATTATCGAGCACCTGAAGAAAATGTTTCAAGGGCAAGCTCGGCAAGAGAGGTTCGTGATGAGTAGTATTTATGCATATTTTAATTATAGTTTTTAGGTTAGTTTTAATTTAAAATCACAAATATTATTTATATTTTAGTTTAAAATCACTTCTTTTATAATTTATATTCTAAATGTAGTCTTACTTTTGTTTTGCAAATTTTCTGGTGTTTTTGGACAAATTCCATAGTACACGCCCTAGGTCACGCCCGTGACCAAGGGCGTGTAACACTAAGATCAGTCCAGAAGTGTTGCCAAGCAGATTGAGCTAGTCCACAGCAAGTCACGCCCCCAGTCACGCCCGTGACACAAAGTCACGCCCATGACCAAGGGCATGTGCCTAAAATGATGCTCTCAGCGCTGCCGTCGAGAAGAAGAGCTGCCATCGAGAAGCCGCCCAGGTACACGCCCGTGACCAAAGAGTCACGCCCGTGACTTCTCGCGTGATCCCTGCTCCCTGCTGCGCCGAATTCAAGCCCACGCCGCATTGATGGAGTTGACCCCAGTCACGCCCGTGACCCATGAGTCACGCCCGTGACTTTTCGCGCGTGATTGCTTTTCGCCACAGCGCCGCAATCAAGCCCACGACGCATTGATGGCGCCGCCCAGGTACACGCCCGTGACCAAAGTTACACGGGCGTGTAATGTCAGTTTTCGCGACACAGTCACGCAAGACCCACGCCGATGTCGCAGCCGTGCAGAACAGGTATTACACGCCCTAGGTCACGCCTGTGACCGAGGGCGTGTAACCTGGAAATTTTTCCTATAAATTCAGAGGTTCCCCTCCAGCATTCCATTCCCTCCCCCCTGCCCATTTGGGCTGTTCTTGTATAGTTTTCCTTATTTTTCATGTTTTAGGTTTAGATTTAATTTCATGTAATTTTCTTATTTCCTTTTTAATGTCTTGTTTTTCTCTTCCATGCAAGGTAGCTTAGCTTTAATTTCATGCAATGTAATTTAGTTTTCAATTTATGTAATGTTCTCTTTTTCATGGTAATGAAATGTTAATTTTCCTTTCACTTATGCAAAAATCTCTTCTTCTCTCCTTTTCTCTTTTTATTCCTTCCTTTATCAAATATTTAGTTGTTCTTGATTTTCGCAAGCTTTGAATTGAATTTAACCTTAATTTTTAGCAAGCTATTTCAAGTTTTGTTTTCCTCTTTTCAATGTTCTCTTTTTAGTTAATTTTTAATTACGCTCTCTAATCAAATTTTATTTCCGATAAAATAATAGTTAGCCTTTTCGAAGTAGAAGTAATCGATAGACCCGGGTTCAATACGATCTTGATATTTTCTGTAAAATATCCTATGCTATACGCGATAAGGTACACTTGCCTTTTCGAATGAGTAGTTCGGATTATATTAACAAAAACTTGCAAAAACTTTCTCCTTTTCCTTTTAACTTATTTTTAGATTTCGGCGCCGCCGCCGCGGCGTAAACGTCGATATTCCGAAAAAAGGAAAGACTATTACTTTTATCATCTCGATAGGTAGGATAATGGTTAGTTCCTCGAAGTATGAGTACTCGCGAGACGCCTCGAAAGCGCCCGTCGAATTCTTATCGCATCGAGAAAGGCTTTTGCAGAATCGTAATTTTTTCATATCAAGTTTTTGGCGCCGTTGCCGGGGAGTTATTATTATCGATATTTTGAAAAGAGAGAGCGCTATTACTTTTATCTTTATCCTTTTTTTTTGTTCTTTTATCTAAAAAAAAATTATAAATTGAAAAAAAAAACATTATAAAACTAATCAAAACCAAAAAAAATAATAATAAGTAACTTTTATGTTTCATCTCTTTTTATTTCGTGTATTGTTTTATTATTTTAAAAGTAATTCTGCAGGTGATCATGGTGGTCGTCCGTCTCCAAATCAGGGACGTACTTCTTTTTCCTCTCCTTGTTCTTTTTCTTTCAAAATCATGCTTTTCTATTTTCTATTTTCTTGTTCTCCATACTTAGCTTTGAACATTGGGGACAATGTTGAATTTTAAGTATGGGGGTTTATTTCCTTTTCTCCTAAATTATAAAATCGTAGAAAATTTCCAAAAAAAATTTAAAAATCCCAAAATTCCAAAAATATTTACTGTGTACATAGTTTATTTTCTCTTTGTAAATAGTTTATTTCATTTTTGTTGTCTTTTATAAAAAGAAAAATTAGCCTTTAAAAAAAAATTAGAAAACCCAAAAACTCAAAAAAATTAGAAAATAGAAAATTAATTTCTTGGAAAGGGACGTTTGGGATATCATCCCATCACACCTCCTAGCCTTCACCGGGTAGACCTCGGGAAGTCCAAGAATTAACAAAAAAAAATTCTTTTAAGCTTTTTAGTTTATATTTAACATTTTTATTGTTTATTTCTTATAAAAAAAAAGATAATATCAAAAAAAAAGATGATATTTAAAAATTTCAAAAAAAAAATTGAAAACTTAGAAAAATCCCAAAAATATAATAAGCCCTTACATTGGTTTTTGTTATTTCCAAAATCATTTTGAGTTTATTTATAAGCATCTATATTTTTTTTAATTGGCTAATCATTTATTCTATCATGGTTTGCTAAATCTAAATTTTGTTTGAGTGATTCATGTGTTAAGAAATATTTTATGATTTTAATTTGATTAGAGATATTTCTTTAGCACTTATTCTCTTTTATTTTAAATAGTTACAATTTTTTAGTAATCTTGCTTAAACACCTTTAGATTTTAATTATTTCTACCTCAAGCTTTTAAAATCTTAGGAAAGTTTAAAGTACTAAAATTTGCTCTCAAAATAATTTAATTTATAAGCTAGAAGTCTTTTCTCTACCCTACCCCTTTGATGGCATAAAAAAAAGTATTTTAAAAGATCATATGTCATGGGAATAAGAGGATAAAATTCATTATTCCCTAAAACATATGCACCCAAAATATTTGAAAAGGTTATATGGCATGGAGTAAGAGGATAAAATTCATTACTCCTAAACCATATACATTTTGGGTTGTTATTAGAAGAGAAAAAAAACCACTTTGGTAAAAAGGAAAATCCATCACCTTCATTCAAAGATCTCTTCTTATGCCAAATTTTATGAAACCCCCTAACCCAATATCTTTGATCTAGATTTAAATTATGTTATGGAGAGAGCAATACTTAGTAAGTTACATTTTTCCTTTAGCTTTTTCAAAGTTATGGTTTTTATAATTTTAAATCTAATTTTGTTTACTTATTACTCAATCTTGTTTACTACTTATTATTTTTGAGAACTGTTGGCTAAATATTTTTCTCTTATTATTCTAATTTCATAATTTAGGACTTAATTCGTCAATCCTTAATTTTTCTTTTTTTAGCTTACCTATGATTCAATAAATTTTTAGTCTTAATTAAAAATCTTTTTAAATGTCTTATAAATATTTCTCATACTTTTGCTCTGGAATAGCAAAAGCTTAAGTATGGGGGTATTTGATGAGTAGTATTTATGCGTATTTTAATTATAGTTTTTAGGTTAGTTTTAATTTAAAATCGCAAATATTATTTATATTTTAGTTTAAAATCACTTCTTTTACAATTTCTATTCTAAATGTAGTCTTACTTTTGTTTTGCAGATTTTCTGATGTTTTTGGACAAATTCCATAGTACACGCCCTAGGTCACGCCCGTGACCAAGGGCGTGTAACACTAAGATCAGTCCAGAAGTGTTGCCAAGCAGATTGAGCTAGTCCACAGCAAGTCACGCCCCCAGTCACGCCCGTGACACAAAGTCACGCCCGTGACCAAGGGCGTGTAAGCCTAAAATGATGCTCTCAGCGCTGCCGTCGAGAAGAAGAGCTGCCGTCGAGAAGCCACCCAGGTACACGCCCGTGACCAAAGAGTCACGCCCGTGACTTCCCGCGTGATCCCTGCTCCCTGCTGCGCCGAATTCTAGCCCACGCCGCATTGATGGAGTTGACCCCAGTCACGCCCGTGACCCATGAGTCACGCCCGTGACTTTTCGCGCGTGATTGCTATTCGCCGCAGCGCCGCAATCAAGCCCACCATGCATTGATGGCGCCGCCCAGGTACACGCCCGTGACCAAAGTTACACGGGCGTGTAATGTCAGTTTTCGCGACACAATCACGCAAGACCCACGCCGATGTCGCAGCCGTGCAGAACAAGTATTACACGCCCTAGGTCACACCCGTGACCGAGGGCGTGTAACCTGGAAATTTTTCCTATAAATTCATAGGTTCCCCTCCAGCATTCCATTCCCTTCCCCCTGCCCATTTGGGCTGTTCTTGTATAGTTTTCCTTATTTTTCATGTTTTAGGTTTAGATTTAATTTCATGTAATTTTCTTATTTCCTTTTTAATGTCTTGTTTTTCTCTTCCATGCAAGGTAGCTTAGCTTTAATTTCATGCAATGTAATTTAGTTTTCAATTTATGTAATGTTCTCTTTTTCATGGTAATGAAATGTTAATTTTCCTTTCACTTATGCAAAAATCTCTTCTTCTCTCCTTTTCTCTTTTTATTCCTTCCTTTATCAAATATTTAGTTGTTCTTGATTTTCGCAAGCTTTGAATTGAATTTAACCTTAATTTTTAGCAAGCTATTTCAAGTTTTGTTTTCCTCTTTTCAATGTTCTCTTTTTAGTTAATTTTTAATTACGCTCTCTAATCAAATTTTATTTCCGATAAAATAATAGTTAGCTTTTTCGAAGTAGAAGTAAGCGATAGACCCGGGGTTCAATACGACCTTGATATTTTCTTTAAAATATCCTATGCAATACGCGATAAGGTACACTTGCCTTTTCGCATGAGTAGTTTGGATTATATTAACAAAAACTTGCAAAAACTTTCTCCTTTTCCTTTTAACTTATTTTTAGATTTCGGCGCCGCCGCCGCGGCGTAAACGTCGATATTCCGAAAAAAGGAAAGACTATTACTTTTATCATCTTGATAGGTAGGATAATGGTTAGTTCCTCGAAGTACGAGTGCTCGCGAGACGCCTCGAAAGCGCCCGTCGAATTCTTATCACATCGAGAAAGGCTTTTGCAGAATCATAATTTTTTCATATCAGTTCGCCATCTCTAAAGTATTATTTCAGTGCAAGATGGGAGCTCGAGACCCAGTGGAAACTCATGTACTTAAGATGATTGGGTACATTGAGAACCTTCGGAGACTGGGGTTTTCTTTAAGCCAAGGGTTGGCTATTGATATGATCCTGCAATCATTGTCGGACAGTTACGAGCAGTTCGTCTTGAACTACAACATAAATGAGATTGACAAGATGCTTCTCGAGCTCCAAGGCATGTTAAGAACTATCGAGAACAACATGAAGAAGACCAAACCTGCTGGTCCCATATTTGATGGTGCATAAAGGTAAGGTCAAGGGATTCAGGAAGACTAAGGTGGGACCTAAGTCTTGCCTTGATCCCAAATCCTTAGCACTGAAAAGGAAGGGATTAGCTAAAGAGGGAAATTGCCACCATTGTGGTAAGCTAGGGCACTGGAGAGGAACTGTCCCCTCTACATTGAAGATCTGAAGAAGAAGGGAAGTGTGGCTTCCGCTTCAGGTATTTTTGTTATAGAAATAAATATGTAGATTCCCAACAATATGTATGCTCCTTCATCTTGGGTATTTGATATTGGATGTGGTTCTCACATTTGTATAAATGTGTAGGAACTGGGAAGGAGAAGAATGTTGGGTAAAGGAGAGATAGACATGCGCGTTGGAAATGGAGCAAGAGTTGTTGTCGTTGTCGTAGGAGTGCACCGTCTTTCCTTGTCCACTAGGTTTATTATTGAATTTGATAACTGATATTTCGTTCCTGATATAACTAGAAATATTATTTCTATTCATGTTTGGACATGAATGGCTTTTCTTTTGTGATTAAGAACAATTGTTGTTATATTTATATGAATGATATTTATTATGACATTGCTCAAATGTTTAATGGTTTAAATGGTTTGAACATAAATCATCCAATTTATAACATATAAAGAACCAAAAGACTAAAAACTAATGACTCCAATCCTACATTATCTTTGGCATTATCGTTTGGGCCATATAAATGAGAAACACATATCCAAGATCCATAAAGATAGATTGTTGGACTCATTTGATTATGAATCATTTGAGATATGTGAGTCATGTTTATTAGGCAAAATGACAAAAGCCCTTTCACTAGTTGTACTGAGAGAGCCGATGATCTCTTGGGTGTAATACAGAGTGATGTATGCAGACACATGAGTTCTATGGCAAGAGGTGGGAACTACTACTTCATTACATTTACTGATGATTTTAGTAGATACAGATATATATATATATATCTTATGAAGTGTAAATCTGAAACCTTTGCAAAGCTCAAAGAGTTTAAGAATGAAGTAGAGAACCAATTGGGAAAAAGGATTAAGGCACTCCGATCTGATTGAGGTGGCGAATACCTCAGTCATGAGTTTTGTGATCATCTGAAAGAGTGTGATATTGTATCACAACTCACTCCACCTAGAACACCATAATATAATGGTGTTTTCTGAGAGGAGGAATCGTACTTTGTTAGCATGGTGCGGTCGATGATGAGTCATGCAGATCTGCCCGTTTCCTTTTGGGGATTTGCTCTAGAGACTGCTGCTTTCGCTATTAATCATGATCCAACTAAAACTATTTTAAAACACCATATGAGATATGGACTGAGAAGCATCCTAGTATGTCTTTCATTAAGATTTGGGGCTGTGAGGCATACGTGCGACGTCAAATGCCTGACAAGCTAGAACCCAAGTTAGATAAGTGTTGTCTAGTGGGGTATCCTAGGGAGATGAAATGGTACTACTTCTACCTATCGTCTGAGGGCAAAGTGTTTGTCTCAAGGATTGACATCTTTTTGGAGAAAGAGTTCTTATCCAGAAAGACTGCAAAGGTAGAACTTGAAGAAGTTCAAGAACCACAAACTAAAAACGAACCTGAATTGGAACCTGAGCAAGGATTACAAGTAGTTGTAGCTAGAGAGTCTGCTCAAGAAATATAAGTCCATTGTAGAGCTGGTAGACCAAGATTTGAGCTTGAGAGATTTGGATTTCTCATGTCACAGATAGGTAATGTGTTGTTTATGGATCATGATGATGAGTCTGCAACCTACCAAGAAGCTATGAATTCACTAGAGTCCGAGAAGTAGTTTGATGCCATGAAATCTGAAATGAACTCTATGTAGGCAAACCAAGTTTGGACCTTAGTAGAACCACTTGAAGGGGTACGCCCCATAGGGTGCAAGTGGGTCTTCAAGAAGAAGGCTGACATGGATGGGAATGTACAGACATTCAAAGGGCGATTAGTGGCTAACTATTTCAAGCAAATTCATGGTGTTGACTATGATGAGAGCTTTACCCATGTTGCTATGGTTAATTCCACCATAATTCTGCTTGATATTGCTGCATATTATGACTACGAGATCTGGCAAATGGATGTCAAAATGGCTTTCCTAAATTGAAACCCCCTTGAGGAAGTGTATTTGGCACAACCCGAGGGTTTTGTATCTACAAATGAAGACACTAAAATATGCATGCTACTGATATTCATAAATGGATTGAAATAGTCTTCTCGAAGTTTGAATCCACGTTTTGATGAAAAAAAATCAAAGAGTTTGGTTTCATCAAGAATGAAGATGAGCCTTGTGTTTACAAGAGAATTAGTGGGAGCATTGTTGTCTTTTTGATGTTGTATATAGATGACATACTATTGATCGGAAATGACATTTTGACCATGCAAGTTGTTAAGAATAACCTAGGGAACTGCTTTTCTATGAAATTCTTGGGTGAAGCAAAGTACATACATTGAAAATGTGTTGAAATGGTTCAACATTATTGAGTCCAAGAAGGGATTCTTACCCATGTATCATGGTGTGAGTCTCTCTAAGGACCAGTGTCCTAAATCTTTGGAAGATAAGGACCGCATGAAGTTGATTCCATATGCTTCGGCAATTGGATCAATCATGTATACGAGGTTATGTACTCTACCCGATGTCTTCTATGCTTTGAGCATGACAAGCACATATCAGTCTGATCCCAGTGATAGTCACTAAACATCCGTCAAGAATATCCTAAAGTACTTGAGAAGGATAAATGATGTATTCTTGGTGCTTGGTGGAGAGGAAGAGCTCGTTGTAAATGGTTACATAGATGCTAGCTTCCAGACTGACAGGGACACCTCAATGTCTCAATTAGGTTTTATATTTTTCCTGAATGAAGGAGATGTTAGCTGGAAGAGTTCCAAGCAAGAGAAAGTTGTTGATTCTATGTCTGAGGCTGAGTATATTGTTGCTGCAAATGAGGCGAAGGAGGCTGTGTGGATTAGGAAATTCATCAACGAGCTTTATGTAGTTCCTAGCATTATTGATCTCATAGGTCTCTACTGTGACAAAAATGGTGCTATTGCACAAGCTAAGGAACCTAGATCTCATCATCACTCCAAGCACATACTTCGGTGGTTCCATCTTATTCGAGAGATTGTCGATTGAGAAGATGTGAGCATATGCAGAGTACCGACTAAAGAGAATATTGTGGATCCACTAACGAGGCCCCTTGCACAGAGGAAGCATGATTGTCATACTAAATCAATGGGTATTAGATACCTAAATGATCGTCTCTAGTGGGAGTCTTGTGGATTGTATTTGTGTCGGTTGTTATTCATGTGATGAATAGAGTATTTTATGTTTCATTTTACATTTATGGCAAATTCTTTTATTATGTCAACTGTTTCTATATGATAGATTAATTAGCATAATAAATACCTTTAGAATGTTTGATTCCATAGGAATTCAAGTACGTGACTTGAATGCGAGGGCCTGTGTTTATAAAAAGCTTCCTTTTTAAATGGTCCCTGGTTGATGTATCATCTTAGAAGCTAAGAGCAATGATGGTACATTAAGAATAACATGTCTGTTAACTGATGATCGATTCTCACATGTCATGATATTATGATATCAAGTCATCACATAGGGTAATTGTTAATGAATAAGTTGTACTGGACGGACCCACCGTGAGACTACTTTGTGGATTGTTATATGAACGTGTGACAAGTAGGTCTCATGTGGCAATGGTGTTTGTGGTTCTTTGACCTGAAGTTTCAACATTCATCAAGTGAGGAAGAGCATACTTTGATGTCATCAAATGTCTTCCTTGATGAAGGTTGATGATAACGGTGGTTATTGGGTATGTTAAGATTCATTTGAGTGCTTGTGTGTGGACAGATATGGGATTTTTCCTCCTATATGATAGAAGTTACATCCATGGCCCCCTTGATGGAATGAGATTGAGAAATATATGGCCATGCTTGGTTGATTCGATATATGATATTGAGCTCACCAATTTCAGGCAGTCTATTCTGGATCAAGAAATTCGGATTGAACAGTTATGATGGTGAAACGTTCTATGCCTCTAGTTCTATCAGGATGTAAGGGACAAAGGGACATGACAACACTAAAACATTGGTCAGAACAAGCTTATTGAGTTATGAACTCTTATTGCTTGGGTAGCAATGATGTATTTCTAGATGTCGCTTATTGTTTGTGAGATTTTTGTTGATGCTTTGTGATCAAGTGGGAGACTGTTGGTATTTACAAGTTGATCTTAAAGCAATCAAGCAGTTAGTCTCTCTACCAACGCGATATGAGCTTATAGGGTCGCACATAAGAGTGTTTGGAGAAGTTGGAGTGAAGGATTTTGTTGGCCTTACAAATATCGTCGTGATTGTGTTTGGACCAATCCTACGACTCATTGGAGTTAGGTCAAGTCGGCTAAATGTTCCATAGATATTATGAATATTGTATGGAGCATGTTGACATGTGTTTAAGGCGGCATTGAATGTATCGTTGAGACCATCACGACGATATTGTGAATATCGTCTAGTGGTCACAACAATATGGACGACTCTGAACCTTTAAATGTATCGTTGAAATGTTGTGTGATATCATCGAGACCGTCTTGATGATATTTTAGTTACCACGATGATATCGTCGATATTGTCTCGACGATATAAGTCATCACGATGATATCGTTGAGATCGCCTCGAGGATATCGTTGAAATCGTCTCGACGATATAGGTCTTCACATCGATATCATCGAGATCATCTCGACGATATAGATCTTCACGATGATATCGTCGATATCGTCTCGATGATATTTAGTGATCACAAAGATGTTAACTGAATACTCCTATTAAAGACTAGGGTCTGTGGATATCTGATTTTATGCCCTGGGTATATATTGGGAAGCGATTAGATTTTCCCTAATTTTATTATTTTTCGATATTCAAACGGAAGTGTTCCGCAAGGTTTCCACGAGACCCAGTCCGGCCATCGCCGCCTCTCCCTTGAACAGATCTAGCAATCTATGGGAGACGTTGAGGGCACTCCTTTGACCCATATCTTGTTGGACAAGAAGCTTGGGGTTCTCCTTCGATCGTGTGGACTACTGTAAAGGCGCAAATCTACTTTCTGTGCTTTTAACTCAACCACTAGTTTTTGGATCTATTTTGGAGCACCTTGGTTAAGTATTAACTCAATCCTTTTGAGGTATAGTGCAATGTGTTGCTTTATTTATTTATTGGATTATGAAATAGCAAGATCTGAAACTCTTTTGGGTTGTTCTTATTTATTTATTTCACTGAGCACATATGATGTGTTGTTCGACTTCTGTTTAGAGAAAACTGAACACTCATGCCCCTATGAGTACAAAAAGAAAAAAACGATGATCCTCTATTGATACGGTGCTATGTTAGTTACCGTGATGCGGTAGCATCTGCATAATTGGAAACAACATCGAGAAGGAGGCATCATCGAGAAAGGAATGTCAATGGGACGCAGATATAACAAGTCCTACCACGACGCATTAAGGATAACGCCCGATGGTAGCTTATGGTAGTCCCGCCATCTCACTGCTGATTGAGGAGCAAAAGAGGAAGGAGATCTGATGGCAAGGAATAATATATCGCTAATGTGGCGCGTTAGTGTTATCACGGTGTGGTAGGAGGGGAAACCATATTTGGAGCAGAATATTGCCAAAGATGACTCTATCCGCGTGCCAGCAAACATGTCTAAAGAGGCTACTGCCCGACAGTAGAGCTACCGCTGGCGCTAGGTTCATAGTCTATTTAAAGAGCGGCCCTCCTCCGTTAAGTGTGTCGATTTATGACGAACCAAATCCATAATTCCTGACCTTCATGAGAGCCTCGTCCTTATAGCCAAGAGAACTTCGTCAACGCTCGTGAACACAAGGAACCTAAAGAAAAAAATCACGCATACATCATCTTCAAGTTCATTCTTTGATGGAGTTTTCAACGTCTTAATTTGATTATTGTATGTAACTCTTATTGTTGTTCGTAGAGAAATTCGCCCGTGGTTGGAAACTAGTGCCTTTCGAGGACTAGGGGGAATTCACCTTGTAGGTGTGGTGACTAGGTCTAGGGCTAGATCTAGGTGCAGCTCGAGGCCTTAGCTGGGCAAAGATAGGCTAGAGCCAACCGGTCCTTTGGAGAAGGGTCGGTATCGAAAACCGAAAGTTTTTTACATTCGCCAAAATTCCAAGCGTCATTGGAATTAGATTTTATAATCATTTTAGATTTAATAATATTATAATTTTCTCTATTACTGACTTATCCTCTATGATCTGTGAAATCTAATCAAAAAGGAATCTCTCTGTCACTAATACTGAGCGGTAACTTCTATGGCTGGCAGTAGCAACAGTGACTCCATCTCTCTTGCTCTTCGTAATATTGGTTCGTAGAAGCATAAAGTATATTCTTGAGTTACATATTTTCATAAAATATATTCAAGTTATTTGTATATTTGCACTCAAGCTTGAAAAGTTTTAAAACCCTTAATCACCCCCCCCCCTCTAAGGGCGCATATCGATCCAAAAGGATCAACTAGTGCAAAAATTCATCAATAAATATATTCCACCTTCTAAGACTGCTAAGTTGATTAGGGACATAACTACGTTCCTACAAAATCATGAGGAAACAATTTATGATGCATGAGAGCATTTTAAAGAGTTATTAAGGAAATGTCCACATCACGGATTAGGCCAACCCCAACAAGTTCATATATTTTATAATGGGTTACAAACCCCAACTATGATTTTAGTTGATGGTGATGTGGGGGGGGGGGATCCTTAATGAAGTAATATCCTGAAGATGCTTATGCTATATTAGAAGATCTTACATCTAATAATTATCAATCTTTTGAAAGACAAGGGAATAATAACCCAGTTGGGATCCATCAAGTAGATCAAATCATATCATTAGCTGCTCAAATGACAACACAATTTAACATGATTAATAAAATGTTAGTTTCCATATCTACCCCTACACCTAATGCACCACTCACAGTTGAGAAACTAAATCGAATCACTGAGGAAGCAAACTATACTGGTGGCCAACAAAGACAAGTAGTAACTGGCTTTGCAAATCACTATCACCCAGAGTGGAGAAATCATCCTAATTTTTCATGGAGAAATAATCAAGGCATGAATCAACTGCTGGGATTCAATCAAAATACAACCCCAATTCAAAATCATCCTCCAAATAACTAATTAAATTCTAGAAAATTAACTGATGCGTTTATTTTAGAAATGTTTCAAAAAATGATTCTAGAATGGTTGGTATTGAATCTTCTTTACGATCTCTAGAGTCCACATTAGGTCAATTAGCAAATGCATTAAGTTTAAGGCCAATTGGATCATTACCTTTGGATACTACACCCAACCCTACAAGAGATGAACAAACTAATCATTGTAAGTCTATCACTTTAAGGAGTGGAGTAGAAATTTCAAGTGGGGATGGGTTGTTAAAGAAAGTTAGAGAAGAGGAGGAAAGAGAGAAAGCCATAAAAATAAGTGAACCGAAAAAAAACACTTTAGAAAATAAGAAACCAAAGGTAATAAAGGTTGAGCAACTAAATAATAAGAAGAAAGAAATTATTTATCCTCCACCACCGTTTCCTTCTAGGCTAACAAAAAAAAATTTGATAAATAATTTCAAAAATTTATGGAAATTTTTAAAAATTTAACAATAAATATTCTATTTGTTGAAGCGCTATAACAAATGCCTAGCTATGTTATGTTCATGAAGGATATCTTATCAAATAAATGAAGATTTGTATACAAAAAATAGTGGCTTTAACGAAAGAATGTAGTGCAATTTTACAAAAGAAACTACCACCAAAACTAAAAGATCTCAGAAGCTTTACAATACGATGTTCAATAGGAGTAAAAATTTTCGAAAGACCGTTATGTGATTTGGGAGCTCGAATAAATTTAATGTCACTATCTATCTATATGAAATTAGGACTAGGAGAGATTGCTCCAACATCTCTTACTCTTCAACTAGCTAATAGAACATTAGCATTTCCTAAGGGAATTGATGAAGGTGTATTGGTTAAGGTAGAAAAATTCATTTTTCCTGCCGATTTCGTTGTACTTGACATGGAAGAAGATAAGGGTGTACCCATTATTCTAGGAAGACCATTTTTAGCCACTGGGAGAAAACTTATATGTCCAAAAAGGTGAATTTACAATGAGAGTAAATGATGAAGAAGTGACATTTAATATTCTTAAAGCCATTAAATTTCAAAATGATAAGAAGAATGTCATTCCATTGAAGAAATAAAGGTGCCTAGCCAAATAATGCATGATAATGATGATGTAGAGCAAAATCTTATTCAGATCTTATAAATCCTTGAGTGTAAACTTATTTTAGCCTTCCAGAGTGTAAACTTATTTAGATTACACATTGGTGGTTTTGTGGATGCATAGTCCTTAGAACTCATTTTCTGAAAATAATTTTAAAATATAAAAGTTTGAGTGAGAGGATCTTTTGATCAAGGTGTTAACCTTTTTGTGATCAACCTCGCTGTAATACCAATTGAAAGAGCATAGTGAGTCCTCTGAGTATTCTCTAGAGGGGGTGAACAGAGTTTTAAAAAAAATTCTATAAAATGTGCATAGAACAATAACAGTTCTAACTACTATGCATTCAGAATTTCATCTCGAATAGAATAAACACCTAGTAAAATAAATATGAGACAACACAAAAAATTAGCACATCACAAATGAGATAAGATCTATAGTGGTTCCCCAAAATATGGGTACTCCACTCTTCTACCACCTTGGTAGGGATACATTATCCAGTGCCTGAGTATTTTGATAAGGAGACTCTTAGAACCACTGAGTCTTTTGATAAGGAGACACTTATCAAAAGACTCTTAGAACCACTAAGTATTTTGATAAGGAGACTCTTAGAACCACTCCTGAATCCTTTGAAGAGGGATTATTAAAACTCTTTTTCAATATAATTGAGTGAATAATGAATATCAAGAAGTAATCAGAAGAATTATAAGAGCTAGAGAATTCTTCTGATAAAGATCCTCTTTCAGCAGCACTGAGGATCTTTGAGCACTAAGTGGATGGTATCTTCTTTAGATCTGATGAATTTTTGATAAGCAGAAGATCAAGGATTATTATTCTTCACGGTTGTTGATCAGATGATCTATTCTTCGATGAGCTTCTTTCAGAGAGAAAAGAAGTAGAAGTTTTTGCAGCTTAAGGAAGAAGAGGTGATGTACAAAAGTCTGTCTAGTAGAATGAGAAAGAGAGAGATAGAGGAGAAGAATGTCCAGAGACTGAGAGACCATCAGATCTTCCTTTTTAAATGTTGTATATATAATCTTCTGTCGATTTAGAATCAGATCACTTTCCCTTCTGATTGATTCTTCAATTGAATGTAAAAAATGAGAATTATAACTTTCCATTTATGTATGTTGACATCCCATCAATATTCTTGTATAGATCTTCCAATTTCATCACCTCTGGATCTATAATACCTTTCTTTCTCTTTATATCATATTGTGACCCGTTAGGGTTCAAATATCTTCCATATATACATTTTGAATAATCGTCGGAATCCATTCCAGGAAGTTTCCAATTCTTTGACTGTATTCGACGTTGCACCGACTTCCTTCTAACTTCATATCGACATAAATTTGAATTCTATTAGAATCTACGTCAAGATCAGCTTCACAAATTTGAAATGAATTCTTCTATTGACGTTGCGTCGATTCCTTATCGACACATCCATGGAATTCAACTTCTGGCGTCTGCATCGAATAATAATCGATGTTACGTCGACTTCATCTTGAAATAATGTATACATCGACTTCTGCCTTCTGCGTTGATATCTAGTCAATGTTGTGTCAACTTGACTTCTAAAGATGCGCTGCTATCCAGTCGGAGTAAAATCTACTTTCAGTTGACGTTGCATCGACTTCTAGTCGACGCATAATTACTCTGGATAATTTTTTTCATAATTTCAGTTTGCCTTTCTCATGACTTTGACTCAGCAGTTCTATGGTCAAATTACCCTTACTATACAATATGAGTAATAAACCTAGAAAGTAACATCACTTTATAGATACTTTGTTAGGTTAAATCAAAAGGGGTTTTCCCAACATGGATGACAATTATGAAAAATGAAAATAATGTATTGATACCGACTAGAACCGTAACGGGTTGGAGAATATGTATGGATTATAGAAAAAATGAATAAAGCAGCTAGAAAAGATCACTTCCCATTACCGTTCATTGATTCAGGTTACAATTAGATTATAGTTGCACCAGAAGATCAGGAAAAGATTACTTTTACGTGTCCTTATGGAACTTTTGCATTTCACAAAATGTTCTTCGGAATGCGTAATGCACATGCTACATTTCAACGTTGTATGATTTCTATTTTTATAGATTTGATGGATGAAGAAATTGAAATTTAAATTGATGTCTTTTGTGTTTGGTCAATCATTCAATGACTGTTTTGAAGTATTAAAGAAAGTGTTGGATAGATGTATTCAGACTAATTTGGTCTCGAACAGGGAGAAGTGTCATTTTATGGTACGAGAAGGAATTGTGTTAGGTCATAAGGTGTCTAATAAAGGTCTAGAAGTTGATCGAGCAAAAATAGAAGCTATTGAAAAACTTCCACCACCAATGAATATTAAAGGTATTCGTAGTTTTTAGGCCATGCGTGTTTTTACCGATGATTCATAAGGGATTTTTCAAAAATATCTAAGCGGTTATGCAATCTTCTTGAAAAAGGCATTCCTTATATTTTTTATGATAGGTGTTTAGAAGCATCCCAAACACTAAAGTAAAGTTTAGTTTCATCTCATGTTATTATTGCACCTGATTAGTCATTACCTTTTGTTTTAATGTGTGATGCTAATAATTATGCAGTGGGAGCGATTTTGGGTCAAATGCATAACAAAGTCTTTCACACTATCTACTATTCAAGTAAAACGTTTATGAATGCTCAAATAAACTATACAACTACGGAAAAGGAACTTCTGGCAATAGTCTTTGCATTTGACAAATTCCTTTCTTATTTTATAAACTCTAAGGTGATAGTTTACACTGACCATTCAGCAATTCAGTATTTAGTGGACAAAAAGGTTGTGAAACCTAGACTTATTAGGTGGGTTCTCCTACTACAGGAATTTGATCTTGAGATCAAAGACCGCAAGGGGCAGAAAACCCAATTCCTGATCACCTATCACGTTTGGAGCAGGAGTGTGAAAAGAACATTCAAGTAGAGATTAGAGAAATTTTCCTGATGAGCGAATATTAGTTATCACTGAAGGTAGTATTCCTTGGTATGCGAATTATGTGAACTATATTGTCAGTAACGTATTTCCCCCATATATGGATTATCAGTAAAGGAAAATATTTCTCCATCATGTGAAATCCTACCTTTGGGATGTTTCGTATTTGTTTAACTTTGTGATGATCAAGTGATCCGTAGATGCGTAACAGAAGCAGAAGTTCCTAGTATTCTAGAAAAATGTCTTTTATCTCCTTATGGAGGACATTTTTGGGAGAATGAACTGTTGTAAAGGAGCCGGTTTTTACTGGCCAACATTGTTCAAAGATGCGCATATGTTTGTGAAACAATATAATAGATGTCAAAAATGGGTAATATTAATTGAGGGGCTAGCATGCCTATCAATAATATCTTGGAGGTGGAAGTGATTGACGTATGGGGGCTATACTTTATGGGTCCATTGTAAACTCAAATGGAAATCTATATATTCTACTAGTTGTGGACTACGTCTCGACATGGGTGGAAGAATAGTCACACAAACAAATGACGCCAAAGTCGTACATAAATTTCTAAAGTCAACTATTTTCATGAGATTTGGTACGCCTAGAGCTATAATAAGTGATGGAGGGGAACACTTTTGCAATTTGCAATTTAACTCACTTTTATCAAAATATAGAGTAACCCATAAGGTTGCCCTTACTTACCACTCTCAAACCAATGGTTTAGCTGAAGTCTTTAATAGGGAAATAAAGTCGATTCTACAGAAAATGGTAACTGCAACTCGTAAGGATTGGTCACAAAAACTAAACGATGCATTATGAACATATTGGACTGCATTCAAACACACATATGATTGAGCCCTTACAAAATGATTTATGGAAAAGCATGACATCTACCTGTAGAACTAGAGCATAGAGCATATTCGGCGATATAAAAATAAATTTTGACCTTCAGGAAGTTAGTGAGAATAGACTTTTTCACCTAAATGAGTTGGAGGATATTAGATCAAATGCTTACGAAAATGCTAGGTTGTATAAGGATCAAACAAAGAAATGACACGACTCTAGGCTACTTAAAAGGGAATTCAAAGTAGGACAACTAGTCCTCCTATTCAATTCAAGAATTAGATAATTCTCAGGAAATTGAAGTCTAGATGGTCGGGGCCATTTCGAGTGAAAGAGGTACATCTGTATAGAGTAGTTACTATTTGTAATGAGAATTATGGGTCTGAATTCAAAGTAAACGGACAAAGGTTGAAGGAGTAAAATAAAAACAACGATCATCGTGAAAAAATGGTCATAAACTTTAAATGACCATTTAAATGGAAAAATCTTGCTAGGACACTAAATTAGGCACTATTTGGGAGGCAGCCCAAAGTTAAAATTAGTATAATGTAATTAAATAAATATAAATGCATAGTTTAATTACTTTTTTTGGCGTAAATTAGGTTGTAGAAACAACTCCTAAAGTTGTTACTACAAGTTTTTCACTGTTAATTGCAAAAGAAATATGCTTCACTACTCAAAAATATGTTCTAAATGAAGAAATATGCTTTTGTTTACTTTGCATCGGGTTGTTACAACAATTTTTTCTAGTTGTTGTAACAAATTTTCTCTACCAATTTCACGTGAAAATGGAAATTTCCGGTTTTACTAAATTTGAGCGCTTGAGTATATCATTATCCAGTTCAGGTCTATAGTAGAACGCGCCCTAGGCCGGTTCAACTCTTCACGCGCCTGAAATCTTTCTCCCAACCTCTCACGATACGAGAGGCGAACGTTTGGCTACATTTGACTTCTGAGTGGCGAGTGGCAACCATCGGCGACAGTGAGAACAAACGTTGGGCACTGTTCTGGATTTGGAATCAACAATGAAAGACTAGCATCACTGAAAATGACGTCAGCCCTGCAATTCCTAAAGAATCCTCGGGATCTTTGTAAAGCTCTTTATGGTAACAAACTAAACTCTAGCAAGTAGAAATGAAACCCATGAAGTTTTTACATTCTGTAATTTTTGATTCCCTTTATGCTAGGTCATGTCTTCAAAGTGGAAGGAAAGGGAGAAAGAAATTGCTAAAAAATATCAAGTTTGTTAGTGAAGAGCCTCAAGAGCAGTTTCAATACCAAAAATCTATACCATTCATTTATGAACATGGGTTTAAAATGGAGGCTACGACATGGAGTATCGATTATGTTTGGCAAATAAAGGCTCTCAATTGGGATTCCCTTTGTCACTCGAGATCTCAAGCAATTTTAACTTGGGTTTATGAATTATATGCAAATGCAAAGTCTTCAGAGGGAGGAAAAGTTTTTGTTAGAGGCGAGTAGGTGAATTTCTCTACTGAATTGATCAATGATTATTTTGATTTGCAGAATCATGAGCCAGATGACCATACTACATTGCAAACCACTATTTCCCCAAGTGAGATGGTGATGATCGTCATTTCTATACCATTTTATTTGCTCATATTGGGTTGTTTTGCAATGTTATCGCTTTTATTTCCCTATTATTCATGCATTTATACTCGAGCTAGCATCGTACACATGAAGCGTATTAGTACCCAAATTCGGTGTGATTATGCCATGTTCATATCAATGTGGAGTCACCACCCTATGCTTTCGTTGATTCGCTTGTTGCACTAGGCTTTCTATAACTGATTTGGGTGCCACTTGGCCCCATTAGACTTCACGAAATGATCGCGGGTTGTTGGCTCCAAAGCTTCAAAAAACTATTGAAAATGCACGGTCGTGTGTTTACTTAATGCACGGTCATGTGTTTAATTAATGCACGGTTACTGTGTTCGTGCGTGTCCAACACCCATCTTTCAGCCAAAATCTGGTTTCTGCCTTTTGTATGTATGATTTGTTCTCGCAAGTTCCTGACTGATCGTGCGAGGTATAAGTCACACGAGTCGCTGTTATCACTCTGGAAATGCACAGTCGTGCATTTTCCTCCACGCATGGACAAACCCGCCCGTACACATTCCTATCCTAAATATCACCTTTCTACCAGGCCCTCGTGCGATTTCCTTCACGCACGGTCCCAGTGGACCGTGCACATACAAAACACACGGGCATGGGCAGCCTTCATGTGAAGTGATTGATGTGGTGAATTTTGGCATCGTAGTTGATTTAAAATTTACCCTTCGCGTATGATCAAAATGCACGACCATGCGTCCGACTGTTTGCCCTCTGCCTGACTCCTATTTAAGCTATTTTTCTGCATGAATTAGAAAGGACAAATGGTTGGATGGGAAAGACGATTCCAATGGCGATTTTCAGAAGGAAACCCTTCTCCCTTCACTTATCCATACTCCACATCCTAGGGTTCATCCTGTTGTGAATATTGCCCTCAATGTTCTCTTGATTTGAAGAGGCATCACTCACAATGCTAAGTACATATTGTATTTGATAAACCCTATTTTGCATCAGGAATATGCAGAGTTAAGATATTCCAAGCATTATAATTAGGTCAGTGGTTTGCTGCCAAAACCGCTGAGACGGGGCCAGGAGCCGCTGAGAAGAAGTCTACCTCTGCTAAGCTGCAGATAGACAAAATCAGCTAAGAAGACTATCTGTCTCAGCGGATCTGCTGAGACCAAGACAGCTAAAGGGCTGAGACAAAAGACTATCTCAGCCCAACCACCGAGACAGATTCAAATCAGGATGATGACACTGGTGGGATTTGCTTTTGGTGTAAACAGCTATAAGGGGAAGATAAAGTTTTCTATCCTATTCCAACATGTTAGGGCCCTTTCTAAGAGTCGTTAAAGATAAATGAAGTGTAAAAGAACAACCTAGGGCACTTTCAGAACCACCTGTTGTTGTGCTGAAAAGTAGAGAGCCATTATCACTGTTCCATTGACGGCTTTCAAGTTTTCTCTCCTTCTGCTAACTGAACCAACAAGAAGATACACGGAGAGAAGATAGCTCTTCTATCTAGGAGAGCAAGAAGATCTTTACTCCTCTACTGAAGAGAAGGATCAGAAAGAAGCAAGGACTGAAGATTTCATTCAGCCCAACTTCAAAGTAGCACCAGATGTGCAGGAAAAACACAAGACATTATACTACTGCTGTCAAACTGTTGTAAGCTAAACATTTACTCACATTATGAACTGTGTAGTTCTGAGCTTGTAAGGCACATTGCCTGAGTTTGTAGGGTTGCTGAACCTGAGCTGTAGGGTTATTAAGCCTGAGTTTGGTAAGGCTGTTGAGCCTGAGCTGTAAGGTATTTTGCCTGAGAAGTAGCGCTTCTTGATAGCCGTGAGGTAGGAGATCAAGGTGATCTTTGAGATGTAGGAGTGGGAGCACTCTGAGTTGGTAAGGCTGGTTAGCCTGAGGTAGGGCTTGGAGCAAGCCTGAGAGATCCTGAGGGATCTGTGTTGTAAGCTCTAGGAGGTGAGATTGGAGTAGTTTGCCTAGTCTAACACACTGTTAGAAAGGTATAGAGGGACAGTGGACTACCCATAGACACACTGTCTTGAGGAACCACTATAAACAATTATGTGCTTTCTTTGTTTGCTTGAGTTTAATCTTTAACTGTTAGTAACAATTAAGTAAATATCAAAGAGACATATTCACTACCCCCTCCCCTTCTAGGTGAATTAGACTACTAACCTATAAACAATCATATCCCTAGAGTCATTCTATCTCCTCCAAGTGAAGATCTAGAGCCTACTCTCCACCAAGTTGCAAAATCTCTTGAAGATCAACGTGTCCTCAAGAGATTCTTAGAGAAATTGGGTGATTAGGAGGTGGTGAAAGTCCTCTCGTACCTCGGGTATAGTTGCTGACATGCACGGACCTCGGATTGACAACCCGATGATCTCTTCCTCGCGTCTCCAGCAAGCCTCTAATTATGGTTGTATTTTTCTTCGTTTGTGTTTTATTTCTTGAATAATGAATGCTTTAATCTTCTTGGTGTTGATTCCTAGCTTGCATAACTACATTTTATGAAATCTTGTCTATGATATTCATCTTTGAACCTAGCTAGAGTGAATATGTGGTAGTGTGTGAGCGAGTTAGAAGAGGCCCTTGGAAGATCATGTATCACATTTATGATTCCATGTTGTGAGCAAGAGATCCATTGCAAGGAAGAAACGAGAAGCAAAACGGTGTTTGCGACCCACATTTTTTTCTTTCTAGTTTTATTGTTCACAAAACCACCAACTCAAAGATCCGTTATGAAAACTCATCGATTAATTATTTCTATACATAATTAAATCCCGACCACATACTGTCGTTCCTTGAGAGATCGATACTTCGTGATCACTCCCATTTTATATTACTTGTGCGACCGGTGCACTTACCGAATCATGCATCAAGTTTTTGGCGATGTGGCCAGGGAATGCATGGTTGTTTGAATTTATCAAGTACTGAGGAAATTAATCATGTGGTTCCTTTGTTATTTCTTTTTGTTTTATTTCTCATTTTAACTTATAGTTATTTTTTTAAAATTATATTTAAGCATGTGTGTATGATGCAACGCTTAGATATAATTTTGGTTGTGCTAATCTGAATGATTTTATGCTACAAGATGAAGAGGTTGATAACCATTTTGAGCTTCCCATTACCTCATTGAATTTGTAACTCTAAATTGCCAATTTGGCGGGATTAGTTGCGAGAATGCAGTTCTTCATCTACAGAACTTTTCAGAGATATGCAACACATGCTTACATAGTAGAATCAAGAGTGATCGATGTAGGATCAAACTTTTCTCCTTCTCCTTAAAAGACAAAGCCAAGGATTGGTATCAGAACATGACGGTTGGGTCAGTAACTTCATGGATTCAACTCGAAGAGAGATTCCTAGCAAGCTTTCACTCCTGAATATATTTACTAAACAAGTAGAAGGATATCATCATGTTCACTCAAGGAAGTGAAGAGACTTTATCTGATGCTTGGCAGTGTTTCCAATCCCTGCAAAGAGATAGTCTCCTTGGGGGAATTACAAAGACATCCTTGCTTCAAATATTTTATTTTGGTGTGTTAGAGAAGTTCGACCACTCTTTGAAGTTTCCATTGGAGGTGCGCTCTTTAGTCGATCAAGCGAGGATGCTTGGGAGGTTATTGATAATGTGGCCCGAACCAGTAAGCAATGGAATCACTCTCCATGTCTGATATTTAAATCTAATGTTAGTACTGCAGTCATCAACGAAGAACCAGAATCTATCTCCACGACTGAATTGGAGGAATTCTTGTAATTTGCTTGTGGAGTTCTCAATAGGTTAAATAAAAAATTTGTTGCGATTCAAAGATTGCAAGAGGTAGTTGAGACTCTCAAAAAGCTAACTCTTGTTGCAGTTGCTCCTCAGCAACAAACGATAAATGTGATGAGATTGAGAAGCTGAAAAGCCATTGATGAACCATCTCACAATGTGCTTGTTGGAACATGGTCTTCCGCATCTCCTAGGTTTGAGAATAACAAATTCTATGTGTATTTGATCTTATGTGTTTAAGTTTGCAGGAAACAATGCCATATGACTTAAGGATAACATAAGAAGGTTGCGCCCAAGTTTGAAGCCAAAACTCCAGCATAGCCACTAGCGTCGGCGGTAGCCACTAGCGCAGACGCTAGCCTTGAATAGAGCAATTTTTGGAAGCAGTTATAGAAGGAGATAGCGTCGGCGGTAGCGGCAAGTACAGTCGGTAGCTCGACGCACAAGAGGAATCTCAGATGGGTTTCCTTGGAATGAAAGATTCTCATACACATGATATTTCCTAAATCGAGATAGCATCGACAGTAGGGATAGCGCAGGCGGTAGCTCCAAAGCTATAAAAAGGACCCCTTGGCTTCGTCTTCAACATCCTATCACACCCCTAAATTCCATAACTTCGTGCCACATCATATAGATGAAGTTTCAGAGAGATACTCCCACAAATCCATGAAGGCTTAAGGAGATCATTGGAGAAGATTTCAACACACTTCATCATCGTGATGAAAGACCGCATCGACTACGATCATAATCTGCGGGTCTTCATCTACTTCTTTAAGAGATCCACATAAGGAGATTTTACATTGGTGTTGTTTCTTTTATTTACTCTCTTGTACTCATGTAGTGAATTCACCTCGTGTTGTTGACTAAGTCTGGGTAGGACTTAGGGCAGAAATTTGCCTCATGTTGGCGACTAGGTCTAGGGTGTATATCTAGGGAGTGCTCGAGGCCGTATCCGGGGGAGGATTGGCTAGAGCGGCTTGAGGCCGGATCCAGGGGAGGATAGGCTAATGCCACCGGTTCATGGAGATACGAGTCGGGATAGAAAACCCAAGAGTCTTGCTAGTCGCCTCTGATTTCTAGCTTTATAAAAAACTATTTTTGTAATCATTTTTATTATTAGTAATCATGTCTCTCTTTGCGTAATAAAATTGATTTGTTCTAAATTGTTTATTATCCTCTCTTTCATTATAAAACAATTTAGATGTTTATTCAAAATCACTATTTAGATCTACTTAGTTTTCAAGTCATTTAAAATATAATATAAAGTTTTTAAAATCATTATTCACTCCCCCTCTAAGGGCGCCTACAGATGCAACAGTGCATCCAGTTCATCATCCACCTCTCAGCTGTACTGAAGGTCCAGTTCTAGTTCCCACTTTAGCATCTACTGATTATGATCGGCTCAGGATCTGCAACGATCTTAGATTGTGCGAAGGGCTCCTTTCCCCCATCATCTGAGGAATGAAAAGCAAGAAGAGCAATTCCTGAAGTTTATCGAAATGATGAAAGGCATACAGGTGAGAATACCTTTAATTGATGCCCTCACTCAAATTCCGAGATATACGTGATTCTTGAAGAACTTGATTTCAAGGAGAAAAACATTAGAAAGTTGATTCCATAAAGTTACTGACCCGGCAGCTTCACCATTCCAGGCAGAATCGACAGTTACAAATTTAGCCAGGCTTTGTGTGATTTGGGAGCATCTATAAATTTGATGTCGCTGTCCATTTTTTGAGAGCTTGGTGCTGGAATTCTTTGTCCTACGAATATTACGCTATTGTTGGAAGATCGATCCATTAAAAGACCAGCAGGAATTATGGAAGACCTCACCGTGACAGTTAATGAATTTGTATTTCCTGCTGATTTTGTGATCTTGGATATGGATACTGATACTAATGTGCCGATCATCTTGGGATGCCCCTTCCTTGCTACTGTTAGGGCTCTTATCAATGTCGAGCAGAGCAATCTAATCCTCACCCTTGGAGAGAACATGATGACATTCAACATGCATAACACATCTCAAGCATTCAGGATTGTTGATATTGATGCCTCAGAACTAATTGAAGACTCTGAAATTCCTGGTGAAATGATATTGAGCACTGACGTTTCAGCAAAGTATGTCAACATTGCCATTAATTCTACTCAAATGGAGGAAGACCTCAGTTTGAACTTTCCATCTGAAGATTCCTTTGCATCACATGTACCCTTGTCTCTTACTCCTTCACTCAAACTGTTGCATAATAATCTGAAGTACGCCTTTCTCGGTGAGAATAATACTTATCTTGTGATCATCTCAGCACATCTGTCTACTTCTAATGAGAAATCACTAGTTGACCTCCTGAAAAAACATAGAAAATCCTTTGGCTGGTCTCTCACGGATATCAAGGGAATTAGCCCCACTGTATGCATGCACAAGCTTCTTTTGGAAGATCAATACAAGCCTTTTGCCCAGCCCCAACGACATTTAAATCCATAAATGCAAGAAGTGGTAAAGGAAGAGGTGATAAAATTATTAGATGCCAGAATTATTTATCTGATTAGTGACAACAAATGGGTGAGTCCAGTTCAGGTCGTACCTAAAAAGGGGGAATATCATTAGTGTCTAATGAACAGAATGAATTATTGCCAACCAGGGTCTTCACTGGATGGAGGGTTTGCATTGATTACCGAAAGCTGAATGAAGCAACCTACAAAAATCACTTCCCACTTCCATTCATCAACCAGATGCTTGAAAAATTAGCCGGGCATGATTATTGTTTCTTTCTCGTCAGGGAATAATCAGATTTTGATTGACCCGGACGATCAAGAAAAAACAACGTTCACCTGTCCATTAGGCATGTTTGCTTTCAAGCGCATGCCGTTCGGATTATGCAATGCTCCAACCACCTTTCAACAGTGTATGCTCGCCATCTTCCATGATATGCTTGGGGAATTTCTAGAAGTATTCATGGATGATTTCTCCTTATTTGGTTGCTGCTTCGATTCGTGTCTTGCAAATCTCTACAAGGTGTTAAAGTGATTTGAGGATACAAACCTATTCATGGTCCGTGAAGGAATTGTTTTGGGGCACAAAATTTCAAGTGAAGGACTACAAGTTGATCAGGCATAGGTGGACAATATCAAGAACCTAGCCCCGCCGACATCTATAAAGGGCATTCGAAGTTTCTTGGGCCAAGTGGGATTTTACCGCCATTTCATCAAGGACATTTCCTCTACTGTAAAACCACTTTCCAATCAACTGGGCAAGGATGTGCAGTTTGACTTTAACAGAGATTGCATGCACGTCTTCAATATAGTTAAAGAATAACTTGTCACCGCTCCAGTCTTAGTATCACCTGATTGGTCCCTACCCTTTGAGATCATGTGTGATGCTAGTGACTACGCGGTGGGTGTTGTTCTTGGGCAAAGGAAGGACAAGTTTTTTCACACAATTTATTATGCCAATCGGACTCTCAACGACGCTCAGCTAAATTACACCACGACAGAGAAAGAACTTCTTGCGACAATTTTTGCTTTTGAAAAATTCCATTCATATCTGGTCCTCTCAAGGGTGGTTGTTTACACGGACCATGCTTCCCTGTAATATTTATTTAAAAAAAAATGCCAAGCCACGGCTCATTCATTGGATTCTATTACTTCAAGAGTATGACATTGAAATCCATGACAAAGTGGGTGTATAAAACGTCATTGGGGATCATCTTTCTCGCTTGGAAAGAGGGGTGACTTCAGACAATGAGATTAAGGAAATTATTGATTCTTTTCCTGATGAATTTTTTTCCATTTCATCTCATTCTCCAACAACTTCGTGGTATGATTATATCACAAATTATCTTCCTTGTGGGAAACCATCACCTAGCCTTTCATCTTAGCAGAAGAGAAAGATTATCTCGCATATAAAGTATTATTTTTGGGAAGATCCCTTGTTATTCTGTACCTGTAATGATGGTATCATGAGGCATTGTGTTCCAGAATCGGAATACCAATCCATTCTTGAGCATTGTCATGATAGGGAAGCTGGAGGACATATGGGCACTGTTAGGATAGCCCGTAAAGTGCTTCAAAGTGGATTGTATTGGCCAACGTTACTCAAGGATGCTCACTCTCATGTCTCCAAATGCAATGAGTGCCAAAGAACTGGAAATATTTCGTGGAAAGATGAGATGCCGCTTAATAATATGTTAGTATGTGAACCGTTCGACGTTTGGGGAATTGATTTCATGGGTCCATTCCCAATGTCTCACGGAAAGCATTATATAATTGTGGCAGTGGATTATGTATCGAAGTGTGTGGAGGTGGAGGCTGTTGCAACTAATGATGCCGACACTGTCTTGAAGTTCATCCACAAAAAGATCTTTTCTAGATTTGGTGCTCCTCGGACAATCATAAGTGATGGTGGTAGCCATTTTTATAACTTGCAGTTTTTTCAGCTATTGAAGAAATTTGGCATGCATCATAAAGTCTCTTTAGTCTATCACCCGCAAACTTGCGGGCAAGTGGAAGTTTCCAATAGGGAACTCAAGTGGATAATAGAAAAATCAATCCACTCTAATAGAAAAGATTGGGCAATGAAGGTGGACGACGCCTTATGGGCTTACTGGACTGCTTTCAAGACTCCTATTGGAATGACACCATTCCAGCTGGTTTATGGAAAGGCTTGCCACTTGTCAATGGAGCTAGAACACAAAGATTTATGGGCAACCAAATTCCTGAACATGGACATCATGGCTACTGTGGATAGGTGTCTTTCCAAGCTAAATGAACTTGAAGAATTTTGGCAATTTGCCTATTAGAACGCATGCATTTATAAATAAAAGATGAAGCAGTGGCATGATAAGCATATTGTGCCAAAGGAGTTCAAACTCAGAGATCATGTTCTTCTTTACAACTCTCATCTCTGATTATTCCCAGAAAAGCTGAAGTCATGTTGGAGCGTCCCATTCGTGGTGACTGACTTTTCTCTATTTGGAGCTATTGAGATCTCCGGAGAAAAAGAAGGAAAGTTCAAGGTTAACGGTCATCGTTTAAGAATCTATGATGGCGGCATTGTGTTGAAAGATTATCAAAAATTGTATTTAACTGACACAAATTGTTTGGCATAACTTTCTTTCACCATCATAAATTGTCTACCAAAGCTATGTACTTTTATTCTATGTTATTTTAGTTTCTTTTGAACACTATAACTGCTTAATACAGGTATTTGCGTCCAACTTAAGAACGTTAAACAAAAGATCTCCTAGGAGACAACCCAGCTTTGAATTAAATTAAACTTAGTTTTTGTGGCTGCATCCTTCTGTTTATATATATACGTATTATTTGTGTTAATATGTTGTGTAGCTAGGTTGGGAGAGGAAACCTCTACCGGACACCATCTGAAATTCAGTTTTAATGGAGCCCAAGGATCATGTTGGCTTCCTCCTTACTTCCGCATCATTGGTATGCTCAAATATTGAGCATGGGGTACATTCTAACCATCTCCCGCTTATATCTTAGATTTTTATATTGCACATCATATAGAAATGTTTAAGCTGGGGGAAGAATGTCTGTATCACACACCACATGCTCGCCACTTTTTATATTTCTAGATCATACACAATGATGATTTTATCTTCTTATATATCATATCATAAAGTCATGCACCCCCCCCCCCCCCCCCCCCCCCGCCCTTACACACACGTTATTTAGCTGTTCACTTATAACTAGGCGGATAAATTTTGTGCTATGGATAGAAAATTGTTTTGTTTATTTAAAAATGTTAGTTTTTGAAGGTTGAAATGTTAACTCATGTAGTGTTCTAGTTAACCGCACTTGAGTCTAGGAATTATAATAGATTTAGATTATCTGCATATGCTTAGATTTATATTTTTCCAATTGTGTAACGATTTTTATCCTACTCGTGGAATATGAATTCGGTTGTGTCCTTTAGTAGTTTGAGAACAAGTGTAATCAAATTTTAGATCGTTGTTTTCTTGAGTCGGATAGAAGGATATCCTTTCTTGGCGTCTAGAATATGGATGTGATCTAGGCCACCATTTAACACGTTTGGGCTTTGTACCCTAGCTATATCACCTCCCTTGTTAACACCCAATTGAGTCGGGCCCTTCCTTTGAATTCAGCCCCACTCAATTCCACCAAGGCCTAAAACTATTATCCTATCCATGCACAATACTTTGAGCTATATAATTTTTATATAAATTAGTTAGGCGTGTGATATTTTGTGGTGGTAATGTGTGCTTGTGCTTAAAAAAAATTATAGCTGAAATTCATCGCTAGCCTGCAAAATAAAAGAAATGAAAGAAAAAATAAAATGAGGCTATTTGAAAATTTTTATGTGAGAAGAAATTCTTAGGTTTTGTGTATTTAGATCCTAGAAAATAAGTTCTGAGTGCGTTGCAAAGGTTGATCTTCGGTTATGGTTGAGCTCAAACCTTAGTTAGGTGTATTACACTTCTTGTTTCTCTTTGGAACACTTAGCCAAAACCTAAGCCCCATTATTCCTACTCAAAGTCCTATTGATTCACGCCATATCTTCATGCTAGTGTTGCGACGAGAATGTGATTGGGCAAGCTTATGACAACCATCATTGATGGATTATTTGGAGGCTATCCAAAAATCCGATCTCAAGAGATTGCGATCTTAGAGCTCCAAGCACTAACCCTCCTACACATAACCACATGACACGTATGAATTCAATTCACGAGTAGTGTTAATATATCTAAACACTTATAGAATAATTATAAGCTGACATATATGCGGAGAATTTTTATCTACCTTATTTCTATATTCATAGGCTGGCAACTTCCCATTTTAACTTTTAGTAAACTTTGATTTTATTTCAAACAATTCAAATTTTCTATCCCCTGTGTAGAATGTTTGCTCGGGATTAGCAAACGGTTAAGTCTGGGGGTATTTGATGAGCGTCATTTATATACAATTTTACTTGCTCACGTTGGGTTGTTTTGCAATGCTATCGCTTTAATTTCCCTAGTTATTCATGAATTTATACTCGAGCTAGTATCGTACACAGGAAGTGTATTAGTACCCGAATTCGGTGTGCTTATGTCGTGTTCATATCAATGTGGAGTCACCACCCTATGCTTCCGTTGATTTGCTTGTTGCACTAGGCTTGTTATAACTGATTTGGGTGCCAACTGGCCCCATTAGACTTCACAAAATGATCACGGTTTGTTGGCTCCAAAGCTTTAGAAAACTGTTGAAAACGCATGGACGTGTGTTTCCTCAATGCACGATTATTATGTCCATGGGTGTTCAATACCCATCTTTGAGCCAAAATATAGTTTCTGTCTTGTGCCCGTGCGATTTGTTCTCGCACGGCCCTGACTGATCGTGTGAGGTATAAGTCACACGAGTCGCTGCTATCACTATGGAAACACATTGTCGTGCATTTTCCTTCACGCACAGACAAACCCTCCCGTGCGCGTTCCCGCCCTAAATATCACCTTTCTACCAGTCCCTCGTGCGATTTCCTTCATGCACGGTCTCGGTGGATCGTGCGCATACAAAACTCACGGGCATAGGAAGCCTTCATATGAAGTGATTGATGCACCAAATTTTGGCACCACGGTTGATTTAAGTATTACCCTTTGCACACGATCAAATTGCACGACCGTGCGTCTGACCGTGCGCCCTCTGCCTGACTCCTATTTAAGTTGTTTTTCTGCAGGAATTAGAAAGGACAAAAGGTAGCATGGGAAAGACAATTCCAAGGGCGATTTTTAGAAGGAAATCCTTCTCCCTTCACTCCTTCATACTCCACATCCTAGGGTTCATCCCTAGAGTCATTCTATCTCCTCCAAGTGAAGATCTAGAGCCTACTCTCCACCAAGTTTTAAAATCTCTTGAAGAACAACGTGGCCGCAAGAGATTCTCAGAGAAATCGGGAGATTAGGAGGTGGTGACAGTCTTCCGGTACCCCGGGTGTAGGTGATGTCACGGACGGACCTTAGATTGACAACCCGATGATATCTTCCTTGCGTCTCCAGCAAGCCTCTGATTGTGGTTGTATTTTTCTTCTTTTGTGTTATATTTCTTGAATAATGAATGCTGTAATCTTCATGGTGTTGATTCCTAGCTTGTATAACTACGTTTTATGAAATCTTGTCTATGAGATTCATCTCTTAACCTAGCTAGAGTGAATGTGTGGTAGTGTGTGAGAGAGTTAGAAGAGGCCCTTGGAAGATCATGTATCACATTTGTGAATCTGTGTTGTGAGCATGAGATTCATTTCAAGGAAGCAACGAGAAGCAAAGCGGTGTTTGCGACCCGCATTTTTTTCTTTTTAGTTTTATTGTTCACAAAACCACCAACTCAAAGACCCATTAAGAAAACTCGTCGATTAATTATTTCATTACTTAAGTAAATCCCGACCACATATCGTCGTTGCTTGAAAGATTGATACTTGGGGATCACTCTCATTTAATATTGCTTGTGTGACCAGTGCACTTGTCGAATCACACATCAGATGGCAGCTCTCCTTTGCTACACATCTAAACCCAAATGGGCCAACCTCTCCAAACATAGTCTATGGGCTAGTTGTTTATCAAGAGAGGCGAAGGTTTGGATCCAATTTATCAACACTAGCATCATGCCCACCAAGCATCTTAATAATATATCCTTCGAAAAAGTATCACTTATTTTTAGAATTCTACGTGGAGCTAAAATCAATGTGGGGAAACTTATAACTGACAACATCCATCAAAAAGCTCAAGAACAAAATATGAGGCAACTTTGGTCCCCCACTCTGATTACCAAACTATGTCAGGTTGCGGGAGTCTTTCCAAAAGAGATGACTTGGTAA
This sequence comes from Dactylorhiza incarnata, assembly GCA_033032865.1. Taxonomy (NCBI): domain Eukaryota; kingdom Viridiplantae; phylum Streptophyta; class Magnoliopsida; order Asparagales; family Orchidaceae; genus Dactylorhiza; species Dactylorhiza incarnata. Next base: position 326,765 of record JAWHQI010000300.1, on the reverse strand, counting down.
CTAAAGTAGGACATCACATCACGGACACCTTCATTTCTATGAATATCAAAGTGGCGGACGATTCTCCACAAAAAGGAAAGAAGGCAGTGCAGTCCTCAAGTAAGCCACCCCCAACCAAGACATCCACAGTGCCTCCAAGCACAGTAGTTCTCACTCGAGCAGACAAAGAGGTTATTATGGAGAACCTTGAGTACCTCAAGGCATATCAGCGGGTTCAACATGTATATTTCGAATCTCGACTTGTCCACTTGTACAAGAATCAAGTATTGTTGATGAATAAAGTGAAGGTTCCACTTGAGGTAACAACACACAGATTTCAAGGGAAGTTTGATCTCGATGGTTATTTATTGGACGCAGGTGGAAAATGGGTCGATCCCACCAGCACTAATGAGGTAAGGAGTGACAGTAGTGTTGACAGTGAGGCTAGTGGAAGTGAGGAAGCGTGACGCTGGTACCTTGACTGATTTCATTATGACAGCATTTGGTTTTGTTATGACATTTTAATATGCTTTACTTTTTTTTATTTAGACGATCATTTATGTTAGCATGATTTTTCTTACACTATAGCCTCTTTATTTTATGCTTATACATATATATATATTGGTGTTGTTTCTATGATATGTGTCGTGTGTTGTTGCTCATCGAATATAAGTATTTGGACATATATGTCGTTTATACTCCGTATCAAGTTGTAGGTTGTGTCATGGCAAATGATGATTCAATTGAAGAGAGGACACTACTCTTCAGATTTTTTTCTTCTCAGGGGAGTAATTGTTTTTTAGTTTTGTGCTCTTTATGCTGGAATTTTCTTTAATTCTTCACCTATGTCATTATTGACGCGAGAGATCTTTGTTAGGGACTAGCAAAGACACAAGTGTGGGGGTACACCCTATACGAATTGGGTGATGATTTAGCTTGATTGAATTCTTCTTTGCATATCCTTAATCATATTATATTGATGAATTTGTTATTCAAATTATTCAATTGAATTTGATTGGTACGCTTGACAATCCTAAGAGTTCCGATTTTGAAATTGAAGTTAGTAAGATATGTTTAACCTCAATTAAACATTTCCTTTATGCACACTATTCTTCAAAAAGAATTTGCTTCCAAATAATGTATTTTTATTGACTTCTATACATAATGGTGGAAGAGTAAGCAAGAATTGAATTAATGATGCAAGCCAAGATGTTGAGTAAAGTTGTTAATTGGTAAGAAAAAGTGGAGTCATTTTTGGATTACTTTGCACAATATTGCCTATTTTGTTTTGATCATTCATCACCCTTATGAGCTTGAGCTATTTCATTTTATACACATTATCCCTTGCATAAACTCCCTTTATACCTACTAGTATATCTTAGTGTGTTATCCATGTATGGGTGTATAATTTATAAAAAAAAAAGTGAAAACAAATTTCATAGTGATGTGGCCTAAGTATGACTACACATACTCAGAATGATCCCAACTATGAAGCCTTAAAATGCAAAAAATCTCATAGTGATATGTGGCTAAGTATGTCTACACATAATTGGAATGATCCCAACTATGGAGTATTGAAATGTGTGTTGTTTGAAAGTTAAACCCCATATTATGGAGATTCATTAAGATTATTAATGAGGGTAGTTTCATTTCGCTATCAAAAATTTATCCATGAAGTTCTAACCAAGTCAAAGTCAAGCTTATTACAAGTCCTTACGATTTTCTTTCAAATGAACTACCAAACTCGTGTGGAGGACTAATCAAGATTCAACCTATTCTTACTAATTTCCTATTAGTGCGGAAGTCCAAGGAGAAAACTTATGTGGAAGTAGTGAAATTTGAGGAATAACTGATAGTGCATTATTTATAGTTATTTTTATATAGTATTTTAGTAGTAATTAATTAGTTTTATATAATTTTAGTTTAATATATATCTAATTCGCTTTATTTTGTGTTTTCAGGTAATCTGGGGCTGCTAATAGCAAATTCAAGCTCACATCCATGTTCAGGGGAAAGAATGGAAAAAGTCTGCAAAAATCTTCAGTACACGCCCTCGGTCACGGCCATGACCAAGGGCGTGACTTCAAGTCGCGACCATGACTCAACCCAGCCATCTTCCAGCTGCCTAATCATGCCGCAAGCCCAATTTAGTATTACACACCCTCGGTCACGGCCATGACCAAGGGCGTGACATCAAGTCACGACCATGACTCAACCCGGCCATCTTCCAGCTGCCAGAACACGCCGCCACATCATTTCCAGCCTACACGCCCCAGGTCACGGGCATGACTCCATGTCACGGCCATGACCTAGGGGATGACCCATCGCGCAACTGCCAGAATAACTCCAGATCGCGTCGTTTCTAGACTCGGTCATGTCACGCCCTCTGTCACGAGCATGACTACATGTCACGGCCATGACCTAGGGGGTGACCATTCCCGCAACTGCCAGAATAACTCCAAATCGCGTTGTTTCCCGCCGTTTCCAGATTCGGTCAAGTCACGCCCTAGGTCACGGGGGTGACCGAGGCCGTGACCCGTCGAGATGATTAATTTTGGCAGTTTTTCTTCCCCAACGTTCCCGGGCTTTCAAGACGCAATTACGCAGCTTACACGCCCTTGGTCATGGGCGTGACCAAGGGCGTGACTCAGCAATTTTCTTCCTATAAAAGCCAGTTGCTGCCAAAGTGATGGGAATCCGATCCTAGCTTAGATTGGGTCATTTTTAGATTAGTTTTTTCAGCATTTTCTTATTGTATTTTCTTTATGCAATTTACTTCTTGTCTTGCACTTCTTAATTCTTAGTTTAGAATTTTATTTCTTGTATGTGTTATTCCTTTTCTTAGAAATAAAATTGTTTTTCTTTTTAAATCATTTTTAACTATTTTTATAGCATTTGATCGGATGATTTCCTAAGTTTTTATATTTCGTAATCTTTTATTTTTAGTTTGGATTTGGAAACTAAGATTTACCGATGATTTGCAATTATTGGTTTCATATTTCTAGTGTATGAAAATCAAGTTTGATCCATATTTTAGTGTATCGAGAGATCCGTAAATACGGTAGATCGCTCATCAGTAAAAAGAATTGTTTGCACTCCTCGAGAGAGGGTGATGAAATTCTTCCGGATTGGAGTCAAATCCAATAGTGGGGCTCACCGCATAAAACAAGCTTAGGGGTTTCGACTGACCGAGGGGTCTTAATCGATCAACCTAAGGTTACGTGGTAGTTCTCTCGAGAGAGGCTCTATCATATTTTGGGATCCTCCACGGTCAAGTTTGTCTAAATCGATTTCTTTCGAATTCTAGATTTACGAAATATTTTACTTTAGAAGGATTCCGATCAAATGTTTCTCTTTATTTAATTATTTTCAAAACTTCATATTACTTCCGATAAAATAATATTAATTTGCGTGAGTAGAAGTAGTCAACAAACCCGTGGAATACGACACTTGATATTTATTTGTTTTAAATATCCTATGCTATGAACGATAGGTGCTCTTGCCTATAGTTCGTAGAATTTGGAGAAAATTATTTATATCCTAAATTTTAGCTATCAAGTTTTTGGCGCCGTTGCCGGGGAATATTTTTGTTAATATTTTGAAAGCGTGAATTTTATTACTTTTATCATTCTCTTTCTCCACCCCCATTTCTCTTTTTGCTTTTTCTTTTAAAATTCACTTCTATTAGGTAACGGTTGTTTAATTTTCTTTTTCAAAAAATATGATGTTATCGCAGTTGGCCACAAAAGTTGCGGAGCTTCAAAATAAAGTCATTCTTTTGGAAGCCGCACGAATGCGCCAAATTATTTGTCCTTTTTGTGGGGGTCATCATTCTAGTGAGGAATGCTATTTTTCATTTCAACATTTTTCTAAGGAAAATCAAATTAATTTTTCTAATGAAAATTATAGTTTTTATAATGAAAATTATAATTTTTGTGATGAAAATAATTTTTCTTTAAATAATGATTTGAGTGAATCTCCTTCTTACTCTGATGTTGATTATTCATGGTAGCAAGGTCACCAGGATAGTTTTCAGTGCGAAGAAAAAAATTCCTTCAATTATGATTTGCTTTCCTCGCCTTTTCCACTAATTTGTTCTTCTTCTGATCTTGAAATTTTTCCGAATGTTATTTCTCCCACTTTAAATGTTTATTCTCAAGATCAAGAAGAACAATTGTACCAAGAATTTAGCAAGGTCATGGAGACACCGGACGAATTAGAAAATGAAAATTTTTCTTCTTCTCCTTCGCCCGCCCTATCTTCTCTTTTTCATGAAATTATTTTTCATGAAGAAATTGTGTCTCATGAATTTTCACCACTTGGTATTGATTTTTCTGATAATTCGTTTATTTTTGAAACTAAACATCCGGCGCTTAATCATGTATTTTCACAAGAAACTCCTCCTTGTGAAAATTTTTCTGACTCGCTTAATCTTGATTCTTTTTATACTAATAATTTTCTTGTAGATGATGAGCCGTTGCAACCAAACGTCTTCACCGATCCATTTGCCGCTTATCTCCATCAATCCAAATTACCTAGGGTATGTATAGGTAATTTGGATTTACAATTTCGCGCTAACGGAGAACAAAAGAATCAGGATTATAGCGGAGGAGTCGTCGGGCAACAGTTTTCTGCATTTTCACCTCAGCGTGAATTAAGGGAGTTGCCTGTGCATTTTCAATTTGAATATCCTTTTAGCTAATCCTTAACGTCTAGCTAAAAGACGTTAAACAAAGCGCTCTTGGGAGGCACCCCTTGCTTATCTTTATATTTTTGCAATTTTTCTTTTATTTTATGCATTTTCTTTTCCTGTTTTTGCCTTTTCATCCTTGTTTATAAACATTGAGGACAATGTTTATCTTTAAGTATGGGGGGTGTTCTCTTCTATTTTTTTATTTAAAAAAAATCAAAAAAAATTGCGAAAAATGTTAAAAATCATAAAAAAAATGTTTCTTTGTTTTCTTTTTCAATTTTGTTTTAAAAATATGAAAAATACAAAAAAAAATTTAAACTATTAATCTAATAAAATAAATTTTGTATTATTAAATTTCTCCAAACTTCATTTATGCAAAATTAATTTTAATTATGAGTTGTCTTTATAGGCTTTTTAAGGAGTTTTCTTTTTATGAATTTTTAAATCATATAATTTCTCTTCAAAATATGTTAGATTTAAATATTAGATGAATTTGATTTAATGAGTTTTTCATTATTTTGATTTGTTTAGAATATTTCTTAGTTTTACTTTCTCTCTTTAAAATATCATAATTCAATTTTGTAGTAATTGTGTTAAATATCTCTAGATTTTACTTATATTAACTTGAACTCATAGTTTCTTGTAGATTGCTCAAATTATTTTATGTGCTCTTAAAATGTATCTTTGGAATTTGTTTAGCCTTTAAACCCTAGCCCTTCCCCTACCTTTTTGTTAAACCCATTGTTTGGCATATAAAAAAAATTTGAAAAAATCATATGTCATGGAATAAGAGGATAAAATTCATCATTCCTAAACATATGCACCCAAATCAGTAAAAGATTATATGGCATGGAGTTGAGAGGATAAAATTCATCACTCCTAAACATATACATTTGGGATATAAAAAGAAGAAGAAATTAAAAAATAGATGGAAATGAGAGGATAAAATTCATCATTTCCCATATACAAAGTAACTTCTTCAATGCCAATTTTACCCCATTTAGCCAAGTTCACTTGTTTATCCAAGATATTATTGAGAGAGCATAGTTAATATTTTGTAGTTTTCTAAAAGTTTCTCATGATTGTAAAGTTTCTATAATTTTAATCTTGGAGTATTTTGCTTAATTCAATGCAATTTTGTTTATGAAGATTTAGTTAGAGAATTTCAAAACTAAAATTTATTCTACTCATTTCAATTTATGAATTATTAATTATTTCTTATAAATCTGAATTTTAATTTCTTAACTTATTTTGACATGAGTTTTATGAGATTTGAAGTGCATAATTAGAAGTAAATCATTTTGGAAATGTCCTATAAATTCCTCTCATACTTATAAATTAGTTTTTGCTCTGGAATAGCAAAAGCTTAAGTATGGGGGTATTTGATAGTGCATTATTTATAGTTATTTTTATATAGTATTTTAGTAGTAATTAGTTAGTTTTTATATAATTTTAGTTTAATATATATCTAATTCGCTTTATTTTGTGTTTTCAAGTAATCTGGGACTGCTAATAGCAAATTCAAGCTCACAGCCATGTTCAGGGGAAAGAATGGAACAAGTCTGCAAAAATCTTCAGTACACGCCCTCGGTCACGGCCATGACCAAGGGCGTGACTTCAAGTCACGGCCATGACTCAACCCAGCCATCTTCCAGCTGCCTAATCATGCCGCAAGCCCAATTTAGTATTACACGCCCTCGGTCACGGCCATGACTAAGGGTGTGACATCAAGTCACGGCCATGACTCAACCCAGCCATCTTCCAGCTGCCAGAACACGCCGCCACATCATTTCCAGCCTACACGCCCCAGGTCACGGGCATGACTCCATGTCACGGCCATGACCTAGGGGGTGACCCATCGCGCAACTGCCAGAATAACTCCAGATCGCGCCATTTCCAGACTCGGTCATGTCACGCCCTCTGTCACGGGCGTGACTACATGTCACGGCCATGATCTAGGGGGTGACCATTCCCGCAACTGCCAGAATAACTCCAAATCGCGCCGTTTCCCGCCGTTTCCAGATTCGGTCAAGTCACGCCCTAGGTCACGGGGGTGACCGAGGTCGTGACCCGTCGAGATGATTAATTTTGGCGGTTTTTCTTCCCCAACGTTCCCGGGCTTTCAAGACGCAATTACGCAGCTTACACGCCCTTGGTCACGGGCGTGACCAAGGGCGTGACTCAGCAATTTTCTGCCTATAAAAGCCAGCTGCTGCCAAAGTGATGGGAATCCGATCCTAGCTTAGATTGGGTCATTTTTAGATTAGTTTTTTCAGCATTTTCTTATTGTATTTTCTTTATGCAATTTACTTCTTGTCTTGCACTTCTTAATTCTTAGTTTAGAATTTTATTTCTTGTATGTGTTATTCCTTTTCTTAGAAATAAAATTGTTTTTCTTTTTAAATCATTTTTAACTATTTTTATAGCATTTGATCGGATGATTTCCTAAGTTTTTATATTTCGTAATCTTTTATTTTTAGTTTGGATTTGGAAACTAAGATTTACCGATGATTTGCAATTATTGGTTTCATATTTCTAGTGTATGAAAATCAAGTTTGATCCATATTTTAGTGTATCGAGAGATCCGTAAATACGGTAGATCGCTCATCAGTAAAAAGAATTGTTTGCACTCCTCGAGAGAGGGTGATGAAATTCTTCCGGATTGGAGTCAAATCCAACAGTGGGGTTCACCGCATAAAGCAAGCTTAGGGGTTTCGACTGGCCGAGGGGTCTTAATCGATCAACCTAAGGTTACGTGGTAGTTCTCTCGAGAGAGGCTCTATCATATTTTGGGAACCTCCACGGTCAAGTTTGTCTAAATCGATTTCTTTCGAATTCTAGATTTACGAAATATTTTGCTTTAGAAGGATTCCGATCAAATGTTTCTCTTTATTTAATTATTTTCAAAACTTCATATTACTTCCGATAAAATAATATTAATTTGCGTGAGTAGAAGTAGTTAACAAACCCGTGGAATACGACACTTGATATTTATTTGTTTTAAATATCCTATGCTATGAACGATAGGTGCTCTTGCCTATAGTTCGTAGAATTTGGAGAAAATTATTTATATCCTAAATTTTAGCTATCAATAACACACACAATACTAGAAATTTTAATTGAGCTTTATCTCTTATCAAACTAACCAAATTTTTCTATATTATTGAAATCTTAATGAGTGACAAATCTATCAGTTGATTAATGCAAATCTCCTAAGTAACATTTAATTATCTTCGAGATAAGGATCGTTTGAATTTGTATCTTGATAGCTATCTTTTCATTCACTTTTATTGATATGAATTACCTTTGCTAGGGACTAGCAAATGACTAGCAAAATGATAGAATTTTTCCACTAGTTGATCTCATGTAGTGATAGAGTCATTTGGTAATGAATTTAGCCAATCTTTTGTTCTCCCCTCTAAAGAAAACGGAAATAACCTTACATGAATTGCCTTCTCAGATGCTCCATTAACCTTAAACATGTCACAGATTTCTACAAAAGTCCTTAAATGTGAGTTTGCATCTTCATTATTTAGACCCTCAAACTTACTACATTGTACTAGTTGCATAACTATGGAGTCCATTTTAAAATTATTAGTTGTGATCGTCGATCGAGCTATACTGAATTGTAAACCTCACCTTAATGGTGTATTATAATCACGGCATGTCATTTGTGGTGCGGCGTGTTGATCATTTTGATCAACTTGACCGTTAAGGTTTACTTGACCCTCATTTTCATTTACATTAACAGGTATGTTATTATCCATCTCATGATGAATAATATTGTTTGTTCTACAATTTTTTCTGTTTTCTCTACAAGTGCGTTCAATTTCTGAATTTAATTAGAGTAATTCAGTAGTTCGATATCTGGACATGCACTAACTAGAATTTCAAATATAAGTAAAAGCACAAATAAAAACTTGAACTCTAAGTACTCATGGTTTACTAATATTGCAAGAAATAAACTAATTAGATAGCACCTCTCCGATAACGGCGCAAAAACTTGATACTCAGAAAATTGTTATACGCAGGTGCACGTGTCGGATTAAGTAATACAATATAAGTAAAGATCGTTACCACTGAGAAGTGACTATTCTAACGTTCGCAAAGACTAGTTCAACCTTTTACTATAAATTCAAGCAGATTAAATAAAGTGATTTTTTGAAAATAGTTAAAACTCAAAGAAATTATAACTACAATTACCTAACAATACTTTTTATCAATTTTGAGAAAGTCTTGTATATTGATTTTGTTGAAACCGATTTCTCTGTCTCTTGTGAAACTCCGGGCCCTCACCGAAATGAGGTGCAGCTAGCCCTTACTGATCCCTCAGAGAAGGTAGACTGAAGACTAGGAAAATGACTAAGACCTTGGTCACAGCGAGGAGGTCCCTCCACTAACCCGAATGATCGTTGAGCGCTTCCCCTCCCAAGCCAAAGCTGAGACTCGGGCACCTTGGAGAGCTAGAGAGCTAAACCAAAGTAACCAAGGGGAGAAGAAGCTCAGAGATCTGAGATTGGAATCCTCTCCCAAGGTGCCCTTTAAGGTCTATTTATAGTTTTTTACTCATGGTCTGTCAATAGTGGAATTCCGCCTTTTGGTTTTACTAAACGCACCCCAATTTGGCCTGCTAACAGCCAAACTCCGCTGTTCGGAGCGGTTACCTGCAGACCACCAGGGGCAGAGGAGTAACTCCACCTCTTTAGCCTATGGACGAGTGGTTTATGAGAGCATCACTCGCGAGAGAGGTTAGTTCATCGAACAGATTTCGTCGAACGAGTTTCGTCGAACGAGTTTCGTCGAACGGGGAACGGGATTCGTCGAACGCTGAACTGAGTTCGACGATTTCGACAAATGCTCGGCGTTCGTCGAACGCAGGACAGATCTCGTCGCTCCCCAAGATTTGGAAGGGATCTGACTCGCTTGCCTTCTTGCGAACAGTCGGCGAGTATCCGGCTCTCCAGCCTTCTTGCGAGCAGCCGGTGAGTATCCGGCTCGATCGCCCTCTTGCGAGCATCTGGCGAGTACCCGACTCGCTCACCTTCTTGCGAGTTGACCTTGAAACAGGGCGAGCGACCTATGAAGACCTCGCTCGCATTCTTACCGGCGATGCCCCTCAATGCCGAGTCTCGCGCTTCCTCCTGTGAATTCTTCTACTGAGACGGGGTAGAGGTTGCCGCTGGGACGGCCGTCGGACTGATAAGCAAATTTGTCGATCGGACAACGGAGTTTGTCGAACTCAGGACTTCGTCGACCGCTGAGACGGGCTCTGTTCGTCGACCGCTGATATAATCTGTTCGTCGACCGCTGAGCTGAGGCGGGATCGTCGAGCGCTGCTATAAGATAATTCGTCGATCGTCGTTCGACATTCGCAGAGCGCCGTTCGACAAACGCATGGTATTCGCCAAATTTTATTCTCTCTCTTATTTTCTGCTTATTAACGCGTATGTCCCTCCCACGTCACTTTTGCTTGTTGGTTATTCCTCCGTCTTTGTTCACCTGTAGGCGAATATCGGGGTTGTACACAATACCCGCTCTTCGCGAGGCTTTTTAGGCTCGCGAAGAACGGACTCTCCTTCGCAATGAGGTGAGTGAGTTACCTTGTCTTCCTTTGCATCTCTCAACTTGACAAATCACACCTACTCCTTATGCAGTGTCCCCTCTCGCGGCCCTGGAGGAACAAGTTCCTCCTCCGGCGTACTCGCCTACCCCGCCGAACCAGACCATCATCACTCCTGGATTTGGCTTCCTGGGTCAACGAAGCCTTGGAGGGACATTGATTGACGAGCCCGGACTCGACTCTAGGCCCGTGCCTGCTCCCGGTCTGGGTAAGACACTTACCCCTGCCTTTGTTGAAGCTTTCCGAGGCTAGCCAGACACCTCTCACCAGCGGCCCAGTACTCAAATTCCTCCACTAGGTTAGATTGTTGCCATTGAGTGTCATTTTCCACCTCCTTGCTGATTTTTCTCCGCAGGTGACCATATGACCCCGCCTATTGAGTCGGAGTCTGGAGCGTTAGAGCTATCTCCACCCCCTTCGCCGAGTCAGGTCGCTGATTTCCTGGGGGATCCCAGTGATCCGGAGCGAATGAAGAGGCGGGTCACCGAGATATTCCAGAAACATACCGCCCTGCTGAGGGATCTGCACGAACAAAATAGGCTGGATCAGCTCGCTAACGAGGAAAGGTTTGCTGCGATGGAGGACGCGAACGCGCGTATCCTTGCCGAGGTGCGGCCGACCGATCATGGTAACGCGACCTCCCTCGGGGTGTACATTGCTCGAATTGACGATTACATGCGGCTGACGAGCCAGGCGAACCGGTCGCTTCGCGAGTATCACTGCCCGCGATTACCCCCTCGCTCTGGTGTCCGGGGTCGCTGTCGCTGGAAGTCGCTGCGATATTAAGGATTCCTGCTTTGCATTTTATTGTTTTTCTTCCCCCTCCCCTTAGTTGGGAGGGGCCGTGAACAATTTTTATAAGCCTGTAATAATGATACTTTGACTCGTTTGTGAGCCCTTACTTTCCCCGTTTATTATCTTTTCTTTCGCCTTGCCTGGCTTGCTCATTCATCGATTATGTTTGTGCTTCTATTACTCGCACTCGCGTCCTGTCCTCACGTTTTGCTTCTTATTATCCAGCGCTAGCTCGCCGATGATTAACGGGAGAAAGCTCGATGAGGTATCGACTCGCCGGGAACGAGTAGGACCCCAAGGGGCGGAAGAATGCCGCGCGAATCTGCTATCCGCAGACACCGACGCTTCAGCTTCTTCCCGCCTTTTTTATTTCTATAAATAGTCGCCCTTTTTTTCTTTTCAACCACCGCATTTACTATTCCTCCTTCACGCTCCCTCTCTTCCTAACTTTCTCGCAAACCTAGCTCTCTCTCGCGGCTTTTGTGATTCGCAAATTCCAGACATCATGGTTGGCGAGGCGGAGGCTGAGGGGCGGTCCAAGTGTTCTGGGGCCTTCCTTGACGGTCTTTTCTTCTGCGCCAGCCTCACGAAGGAGGAATACCAGGCTACTGTTGATCGATACATTCACTCCGGGTTTGTGGCTCGCTGCCCTACCGAGAGGGATACCATCAGTGACCTGCATCCTAATGAGCTCGCTATCCCCATCGCCCATTTCGAGAATGGGTTGCGACTCCCACTTTGGCCGAAAGTGCGCCAGGTATGTTTGTTTCTTGACCCTTATATTCCTGACTCGCTTGGCAAGTGATGAAATAACTGTTGTTGACTTCTCCAGGTGCTCAAGTACTTTAGCGTTCTACCGAGCCAGCTAACGCCGAACGCGATCGCCATGGTGGTCGCGTTCGCCAATTATCTCAGGGCAGAAAAGATCGAGTTCAGCCTGCTCTTCTTCCGCAAGTTCTTCTCGTTCCACGCGTATAAAGACGGGACGGATCACTTTGCGAGCCAGCATGTCACTGTCTGCGAGACGGTGAATAAGTCTCATTATTGGACGCAGAAGTTCGTCCTGGTGAAGGGCCCTTTCGGCAATATCTCCTACTCCCCCACCCAGTGAGACTCTTATCGCCCTCCGGCCTCGCTAGGGGGTTGTGATGCGGGCCTGTACCAGTACCTTAAGGGAAAGAGCTTTGAGGTCGCCTTCCTCCAAGAGAGGGTGGACATGTTGCCGCCAATCCCCCTGATGCGATGATTCAGCAAGTGCACCGGTCGCGCAAGTAATAATATTGGGGAAAATCCCCGAGTGTCGGTCTCTTGAGGAACACAGTAAGGTGGAGTTAGGTTTCGAGGAAGGACTTGAGATTGAAGTCCTTAGATCGGATGGAATGCGGGGGAGTTGGGTTGGCTTTTGGAAAATAAAATAAAAGCTATCAACTACTCCTATGCAATGCCGCTATGCAATGCTTCGCTTGGCGGGATGGAGACTAGGCAGGCCTTGAGCGCGCTGCATCGAAAGGGCGGATGGACGAGTAGGCAAGCGGAATCAAACTGTGCAGGCCTTGAGCGCACTACTTCGTTAGGCGGGATGGAATACGGGCCGCGATGCCACGCTTCGGTAGGCGGATGGACGAGTGGGCTAGCGGAGTGAGGGTCGCAAGAACCTCTTCGACAAGCACGCCACTAGCAATTGCTAGTGCGGCACACGAACGTGACGGCGGGATGGAGGATGGAATGGGGCGCACCTCAAGCAACTCAAACAACAAATATTTCACATAGACATGAAATAAATAGAAATAAAACTAGTTTAAGTGCCACTTCATCATAATAATGAGATCTAAAACATATACACATCAATAAGAGAAGAATAAGGCAAGAAATCGACCGAATCTGAAGTCTCGTTGTAGATTCACGGTTGGAATCTCCGGGTTGTCAATCCGCGTCCAAGCTCGGTCCGCAACTACGTCCGGGGTAGAGAAGGGCTGTCACACCTCCCAATGAACCCGTCTTCTTCGTGTCACGATCCGGTAGAGGTTGCAAACTTCCTCTTGCTTGATGGCAATGGCGGCTAGGTCTTCCTTTGGAGCTCTTGGATGAAGGAGGAGGCCGAGAGGAAACTCCGGCTCAAGATTGGCGTGAAGAACAAGCCCGGAGCACCTCTAGATGGTGGGCGACGATGGAGGGGCGAAACTGGGCGGAACTGCGCAAGAAACGGCGGAAAAATGCGGATCTCCCAACATAATTCGCGAGCAGCATTATTTATAGGCGCTAGAATTAAACAGTGCGCACGGTCATTGGCGCACGACCAGTGGTCGTGCGCACTAGAATTCGGTGATCGTGCGCTCTGCCTGGACGGAACCTGCAAAGGCAGAAATTATAAAATAACATGTTCGCACGACCAGTGGCGCACGACCGGTGGTCGTGCGCACTATCGTAGGTGGTCATGCGCACTAGCCAAAACAGAACTCATAAAATTGATGATAAGTGCGCACGAACAGTGGCTCACGACCGGTGGTCGTGCGCACTATCGTAGATGGTCGTGCGCACTGCTTGAAACAGAACTCAGCAAATAAGGTTAAGTGCGCACGTTCAGCGGCGCATGACCAGTGGTCGTGCGCATTAGAACCGGTGATCGTGCGCAGTGTTCCTGTACAGAATTGTACCGGAAACACCTGCACGACACCTGTTCCAGCGTACGACACCAGTCTAGCCACTGAAAGTGGGACTTAACATCGCAAGAAAACTAATAACAAAGATAGATACGAAATTACACCAGAATGGGCCTAGAAGTGCACCTAGCATAGACTGATCAATATGAACTATAACAGGGCTAAAGTGCGGTGAAATGACTAAATAAATGGACCAGATGAGTCCATAAAAGTGTATATGATCAGGACTCATCACACCCCCAGACTTAACTGTTTGCGCGTCCCGAGCAAACAAATTCTAAGCGAACTAGGAAAGAACAGTAGATGGCTTAATGATTACACTACAGAGTACCATGCGAAGTCGCATACTCACGTGCATAAAGAAAATAGTAGAAAAGATTTCTGATTATAAAAACAGTTTATATATTTCTAAAAGAGTAAAAGCATATTACAACTACTCAAAATGGTGAACAACGGTGAATCATTCGGTCATGCATATGGAGAAAGTAAACTAAGCGCTGAGACGAGCATTGCTGAAGATCGGGATGCGGGAAAAACTCCACTGAAATCCATCAGTGTCGGTGACCATAAGCTTGCCCGGTCACATTCTCTCCACGGCACTGGTTTGACTCAAATGCGTGAATCAATAGGACTTTAGGTTTTAAATGGGGCTTGGGTTTAGGTGAGGTATACAATGATAAAGACGATGGTTCAAATACTAAACCCAAATGAGCAAATGCATAACATTATCCAAGTGGCCACAAAACACGCAGATGCACCACACCCCCAGACTTAGACTTAGACGCATGGGTGTGTGCACCGCCTACTCCCAAATATAAATCTCAAACAGATTTTTTTCAATTAAACTTTTCATTCTTCTTTTTCTTTTCAAATCTTTTTCTTCTTTTCTTTTTCTTTCTTTAACAATTTCAGCAAATTTTTAAAGATGCACAACCACATTTTCACAATGTACTACCACAATCAACACCACCAATTTGAAATTTAAACAAAATGCTTGCTTTTTGGGTGTGCAACTAGGATTGGAGTTTAGGCTTTAGTGAACAATAGTGGGGCTGAACCAAAAGAATGGGGTAGGCACAACTGGGCTAGCGAGGAAATGATGATAGGAATGGCACAAAGGCTCAACCGGGCCAAGATGATGGCCTATATCACATTCACACAATTGACTAACCGTATACCCATGCTTCAAGAATCGCTTGGGGCAAGCTCTAGCCACCGAGAAAGATTCTCCTTTCTCCCGACTAAAGCAATATGAATCTAGCGATCGTTTACACACATTCCTATGCCACCGTTTGATTCCACCGAATTCACCATTTGAGTAGAGTAAACAACATTTACACTAATAAGAAAAATATAAAACCATAAGTATAAAGAGAAGTCTACTCTACACAAATTTCTATGCAACCGAGCACTCGACTAGGAGCACTACTAGAGTCAACATTTTACTCTGCTACATAGTCCTAAGCCATCACCTAGACTTTCCCAAATAAGCAGAAGAATTAAATTCACAACAGAGCAAGCAAACAGATGAGTACGCGCTCAAGTGGGTGATGTGGTGTGCAATGAAAATAAACAAAACATTTTAAATGAAATCTTCTAGCATGCAGTGCAATAGTGCACGTGAGCGGGTAAACAAAACTACTCTCCCCCAGACTTAAACTAAACAATCCGCATTATATATGACATGAAAATCAGAAAAGGCTAGGGGAAGAGAGTACCCAATGCTCAGCAAGTGAGCATACCAGAAGATTGGCGTTTAAACCAAGACTAAGCTGCAGCATCCGCCATCCAGAGAAGATACCTGCAGGGGTCAGCTCCGCAAAAACAAAAGACAAAAGAAAACTGAAAAGAAAATACTACTAACTAAACATGATTAGATGAAATAAAAATGCAGAAAAGAAGATAACTACTGGGGTTATTGTCATCCCAGCAAGACTTATTTAAACTTTAAGAGTTCTAGCTAATGGGCCTATGGAAGGAGAAGTGGACAGGTAACTGGTCTAATATCCGTGTCAGTTGCGGGTACCGATACGGTGATAGAACAGTCACCCCTCTACCTAAATATAGATACCTGCTCCTCACAGGTAGAGGGTAGAGAATGTAAGAAAAAGAGGAGGCCTGGTCCTCACTCATCTCACAAAACACATCCTTGCCTAGCAAGGTATCGTCAACAGGGAGGCGGCAGGAGGAAAAGGCAATGAGTGGAGCTTCCTCAACGGAGGGGGAATAAACCTCCTCACATGAGAGGATACTCTCATCATTGACTTGAGCAAAAAGCTTCAAGTCCTCCTGGGGCACCTGTAAAGACTCAACCTGCACAGGCTCGGAAGAAAAAAGGGGATCAAGAAATAAAGAAGACGAAGAACATAAATAATCAAAAATCGGGGGAGTGGTCCCGGTCTCACTCCCATCAGGTTGGGTAAGTAAAATAATGTTTGCATTGTCATCAATGCTACAAGATTCGGCGGGATCAACGGTGGCCAAGCTTAGGATTTGGACTTCCTCCACCGGTGCTGGGGAAAACTCCTCTTCACCTAAAAGGTTGTCCTCCTCCATAGGAGTAGGCACAATACTAAGATCAACCGCCTCCTCTTGCGACACATCATCAACAATGTCGTCAGAGACGAGTGTAGTATGCACAACAGGGGGAGGAGTGGTGCTCGGATAAAAGTCGAGCACCGATTCCTCACAAAGAATCGAATCCACTAGAGGTGGTGGATGCACATGGAGAATAGGCTCAGCAATGTCGGTGCATAGATCAGCCGCACATCCAGTGACCGTATCCATGCCATTCCCTTCAAGATGTGAAGGTGACAAAGACACATAACAGGATGTTGAAGGTGTGCCGCCAGAGTTAGGAGTTGGGACGATTCGGATATCCGGCTCGTCATCCTCATCCAATTGGCGAAGATACTCAGCACAGTCCTTCAAGACATGATCAGTGCTCCGACAAAACCGGCACTGCCTTGCGGGCTTCTTTGGCACAGCGGGGGCTGAAGCCGAAAAGAAGTAAGACGGTAAAGGCTCAGTAGAGTAGCCATAAGACTTACGCGCACCATATGGAGTACCAGACGAAGTCGGTGCTCCATATGCTGGGCTATAAGAATTATGCCTACTGTTCTCCGTAGGGCATTCATCACTAGAGTGGGAAGTAGCTCCACACCAACGGCAACGGATATTTAGATGTGCCCACATAGTGCGAAGATAAAACGATTCAAAACGAAGGATACTATTGTGCGAAATACCACACCTAACAAAAATTACTAAAGCAACCTAATTAAAACAGGAAAATGAAATAAAAAAAATAATAATAAATAAAACAAAGAAATGCAATTTACAAATGGAAGGGCTTCTCTCTCAGGTTTTCCCTCTCAAGAAAACTCACACGACTGTGTTCCCCGGCAACGGCGCCAAAAACTTGATGCGATGATTCGACAAGTGCACCGGTCGCGCAAGTAATAATAATGGGGAAAATCCCCGAGTGTCGGTCTCTTGAGGAACACAGTAAGGTGGAGTTAGGTTTCGAGGAAGGACTTGAGATTGAAGTCCTTAGATCGGATGGAATGCGGGGGAGTTGGGTTGGCTTTTGGAAAATAAAATAAAAGCTATAAACTACTCCTATGCAATGCCGCTATGCAATGCTTCGCTTGGCGGGATGGAGACTAGGCAGGCCTTGAGCGCGCTGCATCGAAAGGGCGGATGGACGAGTAGGCAAGCGGAATCGAACTGTGCAGGCCTTGAGCGCACTGCTTCGTTAGGCGGGATGGAATACGGGCCGCGATGCCACGCTTCGGTAGGCGGATGGACGAGTAGGCTAGCGGAGTGAGGGTCGCAAGCACCTCTTCGACAAGCACGCCACTAGCAATTGCTAGTGCGGCACACGAACGTGACGGCGGGATGGAGGATGGAATGGGGCGCACCTCAAGCAACTCAAACAACAAATATTTCACATAGACATGAAATAAATAGAAATACAACTAGTTTAAGTGCCACTTCATCATAATAATGAGATCTAAAACATATACACATCAATAAGAGAAGAATAAGGCAAGAAATCGACCGAATCTGAAGTCTCGTTGTAGATTCACGGTTGGAATCGCCGGGTTGTTAATCCGCGTCCAAGCTCGGTCCGCAACTACGTCCGGGGTAGAGAAGGGCTGTCACACCTCCCAATGAACCCGTCTTCTTCGTGTCACGATCCGGTAGAGGTTGCAAACTTCCTCTTGCTTGATGGCAATGGCGGCTAGGTCTTCCTTTGGAGCTCTTGGATGAAGGAGGAGGCCGAGAGGAAACTCCGGCTCAAGATTGGCGTGAAGAACAAGACCGGAGCACCTCTAGATGGTGGGCGACGATGGAGGGGCGAAACTGGGCGGAACTGCGCAAGAAACGGCGGAAAAATGCAGATCTCCCGACCTAATTCGCGAGCAGCATTATTTATAGGCGCTGGAATTAAACAGTGCGCACGGTCATTGGCGCACGACCAGTGGTCGTGCGCACTAGAATTCGGTGATCGTGCGCTCTGCCTGGACGGAACCTGCAAAGGCAGAAATTATAAAATAACATGTTCGCACGACCAGTGGCGCACGACCGGTGGTCGTGCGCACTATCGTAGGTGGTCGTGCGCACTAGCCGAAACAGAACTCATAAAATTGATGATAAGTGCGCACGAACAGTGGCTCACGACCGGTGGTCGTGCGCACTATCGTAGATGGTCGTGCGCACTGCTTGAAACAGAACTCAGCAAATAAGGTTAAGTGCGCACGGTCAGCGGCGCACGACCAGTGGTCGTGCGCATTAGAACCGGTGATCGTGCGCAGTGTTCCTGTACAGAATTGTACCGGAAACACCTGCATGACACCTGTTCCAGCGCACAACACCAGTCTAGCCACTGAAAGTGGGACTTAACATCGCAAGAAAACTAATAACAAAGATAGATACGAAATTACACCAGAATGGGCCTAGAAGTGCACCTAGCATAGACTGATCAATATGAACTATAACAGGGCTAAAGTGCGGTGAAATGACTAAATAAATGGCCCAGATGAGTCCATAAAAGTGTATATGATCAGGACTCATCACCCCCCAGGAGAAGGTTTGTGTAACACCCTGCCAGTACAAAAAGTATAACAGCAGGTCCGGCCGGGACCCCACGCCATACAAACCGCACTAGCTAGGAGTTAAAAGGTGATAACCAAAAAAGTAACAACTAGCGAGAGTACAAAACGTAAGCGGAAGCATTAATTAAACCATTCAAATAGACATGTCCACTATCATAGGAAAGAATCCAGAAATAAGAGTTACGGCCTTAGGGCCTTACATCAAATCAATGTACAAAACTCCAAAAAGACATACATCGGCACGCAGGCCGGCAATACATGAGAAAACAGGAAAAAGGCTGGCCTTCGAGGGCCAACTCAGCAAAAGGGCAGCAAAAGGACCAACGCCCGCTATTTCCCGCTAGGCTCACCTGCACCTGCATAAGAACATTCCACCAAGCAGTGGTAAACAGTGCAACGGTCAGCACAGCTGACCAAATTATAACGACCCCACCCCTTTCCCGGGGTGGCGGAGATTCTACCCTGCAAGTAAGCCATACTAGCACAAGTACTAATCTAAAGAAAGTGCAACTACACAAGGTGAGGTTTCAAGCACAATCAATCTTCTAGGGTGAGCATCAAAAGAAGGGAACCTAGGTATGCACATGATGTTGGTTGGGTTCACCCGAAGGTTTCCCACAACCGCCTAAGCAATCGCATGAGGCTAAACATAACATCAAATTCACAACACTCCACCCTAAGGGTCACAACCTTAGGTGGGAAACAAGAGCTTTTGGTCGGTCTAGGTATGACACCTTCCACGACCTCTCCCATGATCACACGGCCTTCAAGAGGAAGGGACCTCTCGCCGATCTGCATGGAAACGGGTTCGGTTCAGCTTTGCCCGTGCTCTAATCGTCGCGATCTATCGCACGACGCGGGTACGGCTTCACCTCGGCCCGTAAGGGTTTAGCACTTTCAAGTGCTACACAAAAAATATACGCTACGCACCTAACCCCTTCACAAGGATCTAGGCTTCGCGAATTCTCAACAAGGGAGGTACATACGCTCCGCATCAATAACGTGGTGAAGGTTTGCCTTCATCCAAAACTCAAAGCATGGGGCTTTCGTAGGGATCTTCACAAGACGCCTACACTTAACTCCCGCAATACTACAGGTGAGTTCACGGAGTCATTCTCCGGCACGCATTCTAGGTCTAATCTAAATGCAACGTCGCAAATCAAGCATCATCGATTCGGGCTCACGGCCACGAATAGGCTTCACACAAAATGCCTAAATCCGCACGACTACCGGATTTTCTACATGCAATATGCCGGGGACGGACACAATCTACCCGGAGTCCCGAAGGACTTGAGGAAATCCTACACTTCACCCCTTTGGTGAAAGAGATACCTCATGCAAGCAAAGAAAGAGGAATAAATGGACAAATACAAGTCCAAAGTTCGGGAGGAAGAATCGTTACCCTAGACGTGTTCCTCTTCGCCATGGATCCGAGATTCTACGCGGAGGGAAAGAACCGCACCGGGCTGCACTCTCCGGATCTGGAAACGGCTCGCGAAACGGAGCTCCGGAGCTCCGTCAATGGCGAAATCTTCCTTCTTCTTCCTTGCCTCCTTCTTCTTCCTCTAGCCTAGGAGAGAGAAACACCTCAAAATAATGAGGATTAATCTCCTCTCATAAGCCCTAATAGCCTCCAGCATCTAATCCTAGCCATCGGATCAGATCTCAAAAGATTTGGACGGCCCGATCTTCTTCTCCGCTCAAAATCGCGGAACAGAATAAACAGGGCGCACGATCACAGGCGCACGGTCAGTGGTCGTGCGTGACGAGGGCAATGGTCGTGCGCACTATCCGGGACAGAACTCTGAATTCTTGCGAATAAGCGCACGATCGTTGGCGCACGATCACTGGTCGTGCGCGAAGAGGGAAATGGTCGTGCGCACTGTCCGAGACAGAACTCGATTCTCTTCTGAATTAACGCACGATCGCTGGCACACGATCACTGGTCGTGCGCGATGAGGCCACTGATCGTGCGCTAAGAGCAGACAGGGAGAATTCTAGCCTGCTTCACGTGCCGCACTACCACTCCGCCTACTTCGCGGAACTACCAGATTTGGGGTGTTACAACTCCACCCTCCTTAAAAGAATTTCGTCCCGAAATCCAGGAAACAGTAATAGCATGAATTACAGTTATACTTTACCTGAGGGAAATAGCTCGGGATACTCCGCAAGCATCGTTTGCTCTCTCTCCCAAGAGAGCTCCTCTCGGCCGCAGTTATCCCACCGGACTTTTACCATCCGAATGGACTTGTTCCGCAGCTGCTTTACTTCGGTATCTTCGATGCGTAAAGGCTTGACTTTCGTCGACAACCCACTATCGACCGGAACTTTGCCGACCGCAACGATATGAGTAGGCTCTTGCACTGCCTTCCTCAACACTGAAATGTGGAACACGTCGTGCAGACCGCTCAGCTCTGCAGATAGTGCAAGTCGATAAGCCGCATCACCAACACGCTCCACGATCTCGAACGGTCCTAAGTACCTCGGACTGAGCTTTTTCAAGCGTCGAATCCTTGATACCCCTTTGAACGGTTTGATCTTCAAGTAAACCCGGTCACCGACGGCGAACTCTAAGTTCCTATGCTTGGCGTTGAAATACTTTGCTTGCCTATCCTGGGCAACCAATAGCCTTTCGCGTATAGCCCGGATCGTCGAAGTTGCTTCTTCAACATCCTTTCGCTTCAATAGTTTAGTATCGCCCGTTTCCGCCCAAGACAACGGCGTACGACACTTCTTACCATAGAGGGCCTCGAAAGGAGCCATCTTTATGCTGGCTTGGTAGCTATTATTGTAGGCGAATTCGATCATAAAGAGGTGATCCTCCCACTTCTTTCCAAAGTCTAGAGCGCACATTCGGAGCATATCCTCCATAGTCCTGTTGGTTCTCTCGGTCTGTCCATCCGTCTGCGGGTGGAAGGCCGTGCTGAACTTCAATTTTGTGCCCAACAGTTCATGGATAAGCCTCCAATCTTTCGATGTGAAACGCCCGTCACGATCGCTGACGATGCTACGAGGGACACCGTGCAGTCTCACGATACTATCCACATAGAGCTTTGCTAGCTTCTCTACGGAATCATCCTTCCGGTTCGGAATGAAGTGTGATACCTTTGTCAAACGGTCCACGATCACCCATATGGCGTCGTTTCCATGTTGCGATCTCGGCAATCCGTGCACGAAATCCATCGAAATATCATCAAACTTCCATTCCGGAATCGGCAAGGACTTCAGAAACCCACCGGGACGTTGACATTCCGCTTTCACCAATGCGCAAGTATGACACTTGGCTACGTAAAGGGCAATGTCTTTCTTCATGCCCGGCCACCAGAACAGTTTCTTCATATCCATAAACATTTTAGTGCTCCCCGGGTGGATCGAGTACTTAGTATGATGAGCCTCGTACATCAATTCCGCCCGTAGAGTACCAACGTTTGGGATGCATAACCTTTCCTGCTTCCACATAAGGTCGTCTTCGAAGGAGAAATCAGCGTTTAACCCTTCAACGGTTTCCGCTTTGTATCGTTTCAAGCTCTCGTCCAACTCCAATGCTTGTCGAACTCGGTCGGCAAGGTCGTAGTGAACTTCCGTCCAGTTCAAGCATGCTGAAGTAGACGTTCTCCTATCAATGCATATGATCTCCATTTCTTCCAGCTCACGGATTAGACGCTCATCGTGCATCAAAATCCAATTTGCTTGTGCGGGAGCCCGACGACTCAACGCGTCTGCAACTACGTTTCCTTTACCGGGAGTATACTTGATATCGAAGGTGTAGTCCCCAAGGAACTCCATCCACCTCCTTTGGCGCATGTTCAACTCCCTTTGGTCTAGTAAGTACTTGAGGCTCTTATGGTCGGTAAAGATATCGATCTTCACGCCATATAGATAGTGTCTCCAAAGTTTGAGGGCAAAAACCACGGCCGCTAGCTCCAAATCATGGACCGGGTAATTCCTCTCGTGAACCTTCAGTTGCCGGGAGCCGTAGGCAATTACCTTCCCGAACTGCACTAGGACACAACCCAAACCACTTCCTGAGGCGTCGCTATATATTTCGTAGCCTTCCGTACCTTGTGGCGAGCATAGAATGGGCGCCGTGGTCAGACGGCTCTTTAGCTCTTCAAAAGCTCGTGCGCACTCGGGCGACCAAACGAACTTATGATCCTTCCTAGTCAGTTTTGTGAGAGGAAGTGCGATCCTCGAGAAGTTTTCCACAAAGCGCCTATAATAGCCGGCAAGTCCTAAGAAACTTCGGACTTCCGCTACGTTTTTCAACAAAGGCCAAGCTTGGATCGCTTCTATCTTCGACGGATCAACTGCAATTCCTTCGCCACTAACAACATGACCAAGGAATGCCACTGACGGTAGCCAAAATTCGCACTTGGAGAACTTGGCATATAGCTGACTCCTCCTCAAGGTGCTCAGGACTGCGTGCAGATGCCCTACATGCTCCTCGTCCGACTGAGAGTATACCAAAATGTCGTCGATGAAGACGATCACAAATTGATCTAAATACTCTCGGAATGTTCTATTCATCAAGTCCATGAATACCGACGGTGCGTTGGATAGACCGAACGGCATTACCGTGAACTCATAGTGCCCAAAGCGGGTACTGAACGCTGTCTTTGGAATGTCACATTCCCTTATTCGCAGTTGATAGTAGCCGGACCTTAGGTCTAGCTTGGAGTAAACCGTCGACCCCATCAGTTGGTCGAATAGATCATCGATTCTAGGAATCGGATATCGGTTTTTCTCGGTCAACTTGTTTAGCTCTCTATAATCAATACATAGACGCAAGCTCCCATCCTTCTTTTTCACAAAGAGGACCGGTGCACTCCAAGGCGAAGAACTTGGACGTACGTAGCCTTGCTCTAGCAGCTCTTGCAATTGGACCTTCAACTCTGCCAATTCCTTTGGCGCTATTCGGTATGGTGAGCGGGCCACAGGTTTGGCACCTGGCACCAACTCGATACAGAAATCAATCTCCCGATGAGGCGGAGCCCCAGGGAGTTCGTTAGGAAACACGTCGGCGTATTCCGCTACAACTGGGACATCACACAACCTGGGCTTTGGCTCCGAAGCCTCCAACAAGGTGAAGAACAACTCGGCGCCTTTTCTTACCGCCTTAACCACTTGGAGAGCAGACATCAGCGTCTTGCTCGCTCCTCGCATACCGGCGAATATGGTTTCATCGTCGGTGTTCGTTCCCAGAGTGATCTCCTTTGTATTGCAATCTATGCATGCTCGCTGTTCCGAGAGCCAGTCCATGCCGAAGATCACATCGAATTCAGCTAACGGTAGTAACGACGCTTCCAAGTCGAAATCTTGACTTCCGATCCGCACCTTCACACGGCTCTTCCTATCCGCACGCATTCGAGATCCATTGGGTAGCACTACTTCCAATCTGTCCTCTACAAAGGTAGACGGCACTCCGATTCGCACCACGAAGTCCTCAGACAGAAAAGAGTGCGATGCAAGGTAGGGCCTGCAAGGAGCAGCCTCAACTCGTCCCGAAGCCCTTCATAGAATTTATTTGTCTTCGTCTCCTCATCCTCCACCAATGCCCCCGCATAACGACTCAGTCTGGTAAACTCATGTAAGTAATCGTCAACGGAGCGATCACCTTGAGTTAACCTCAGGAACTGGTTTTGTAACGCAATGCGTTGGGCAGAGGGGATAAACCGCTGGAGGAACGACTTTGAAAACTCAGCCATTGTTATTTCAGTAATGTCTCTATCGCCGAATTTGTGCAGTTCCTGCTCTTCCCACCACAGCACAGCCTCTCCGTCCAGAAGGAAAGTGGCTAAGGTGACCATCATGGCTTCGTCCGTCGCCGTCGCCCTCAGAGTTCTTCTAACTCTTGACAACCAGTCTTCTGCCACCGTTGGGGACTCAGATCCCGAGAAGGTAGGAGGATTAAAGCTCAAGAAGTGCTTTAATTGTTGGTCACGCGCTCGCCCCGCAACTACTTGCGCAACTTGACGCTCCACCCTCGGTGCTAACGCCGGTTCCACTGCAGCTACTGGCACAGGGGCATCAACCCTTGGTGCTACCGCAGGTTCCACTGCAGGTTCAGTTACCGGGGCCGCATCAGTAGTAGGCGTAGCAGGCTGTGCAAGCCTTTGCGGTTGAGCATTGATCATCGCGAAGACTGCTTCTGCGACCATTCTGATCATCTCAGCTGAAGGAGTGGTCGCTGGCACCTCAGCCGACCCACTACTTTCAGCGGTGTTACGGGGTTGAGACCGCCCCGCAGCACTTCTAGTCACCTATAATCATGCAAGGCACAATTTAGTGACCCTAAACATATCAAACATCAATCATGGAACGCTCAGGTTCCGCAAACAAGTATGTTTTTTCATTCCTAAGTGGACATTCTTATTAGTTTTTGTCGTTTTAGGTGAATGCACAGCCCGTGCGCACCACCCCTTAAAAGGAATTCGTCCCGAATTCGCTAAACTACGGATCGACGCCTTAAGTCCGATACCAAATTGTAACGACCCCACCCCTTTCCCGGGGTGGCGGAGATTCTACCCTGCAAGTAAGCCATACTAGCACAAGTACTAATCTAAAGAAAGTGCAACTACACAAGGTGAGGTTTCAAGCACAATCAATCTTCTAGGGTGAGCATCAAAAGAAGGGAACCTAGGTATGCACATGATGTTGGTTGGGTTCACCCGAAGGTTTCCCACAACCGCCTAAGCAATCGCATGAGGCTAAACATAACATCAAATTCACAACACTCCACCCTAAGGGTCACAACCTTAGGTGGGAAACAAGAGCTTTTGGTCGGTCTAGGTATGACACCTTCCACGACCTCTCCCATGATCACACGGCCTTCAAGAGGAAGGGACCTCTCGCCGATCTGCATGGAAACGGGTTCGGTTCAGCTTTGCCCGTGCTCTAATCGTCGCGATCTATCGCACGACGCGGGTACGGCTTCACCTCGGCCCGTAAGGGTTTAGCACTTTCAAGTGCTACACAAAAAATATACGCTACGCACCTAACCCCTTCACAAGGATCTAGGCTTCGCGAATTCTCAACAAGGGAGGTACATACGCTCCGCATCAATAACGTGGTGAAGGTTTGCCTTCATCCAAAACTCAAAGCATGGGGCTTTCGTAGGGATCTTCACAAGACGCCTACACTTAACTCCCGCAATACTACAGGTGAGTTCACGGAGTCATTCTCCGGCACGCATTCTAGGTCTAACCTAAATGCAACGTCGCAAATCAAGCATCACCGATTCGGGCTCACGGCCACGAATAGGCTTCACACAAAATGCCTAAATCCGCACGACTACCGGATTTTCTACATGCAATATGCCGGGGACGGACACAATCTACCCGGAGTCCCGAAGGACTTGAGGAAATCCTACACTTCACCCCTTTGGTGAAAGAGATACCTCATGCAAGCAAAGAAAGAGGAATAAATGGACAAATACAAGTCCAAAGTTCGGGAGGAAGAATCGTTACCCTAGACGTGTTCCTCTTCGCCATGGATCCGAGATTCTACGCGGAGGGAAAGAACCGCACCGGGCTGCACTCTCCGGATCTGGAAACGGCTCGCGAAACGGAGCTCCGGAGCTCCGTCAATGGCGAAATCTTCCTTCTTCTTCCTTGCCTCCTTCTTCTTCCTCTAGCCTAGGAGAGAGAAACACCTCAAAATAATGAGGATTAATCTCCTCTCATAAGCCCTAATAGCCTCCAGCATCTAATCCTAGCCATCGGATCAGATCTCAAAAGATTTGGACGGCCCGATCTTCTTCTCCGCTCAAAATCGCGGAACAGAATAAACAGGGCGCACGATCACAGGCGCACGGTCAGTGGTCGTGCGTGACGAGGGCAATGGTCGTGCGCACTATCCGGGACAGAACTCTGAATTCTTGCGAATAAGCGCACGATCGTTGGCGCACGATCACTGGTCATGCGCGAAGAGGGAAATGGTCGTGCGCACTGTCCGAGACAGAACTCGATTCTCTTCTAAATTAACGCACGATCGCTGGCACACGATCACTGGTCGTGCGCGATGAGGCCACTGATCGTGCGCTAAGAGCAGACAGGGAGAATTCTAGCCTGCTTCACGTGCCGCACTACCACTCCGCCTACTTCGCGGAACTACCAGATTTGGGGTGTTACAGTTTGACTTGCCCTCGCCAATCTCCTCACTCCCTTCTCCTTCGACCGGCTAACGCTCTTAGTTATTTTTGCCGGAGAGCGTGAACTTCCACTCAATCCTCTGCACGCGCCTCCTTCCTCCCTCACTTCTGGCTCGCTCGCGAGCGCGGCCGCCGAGGCCTTCCGTGACGTCCCGAGCTCCTCGTCGGGGAAGAAGCGAGCCGTTCCTCCACGCCGGCCCGCCTCGCAGGGAGCAGCAAAGAAGGCCAAGAAGGCCCCCTCTTCCTCCAAGACGAGGGAGGTAGTGGACCTCTCCGAACCCGACCTCTCCGCTTCTCCTGTGGTGAATTAGGATCCAGCCAAAGAGGATGACGAGCCGGGGAGGCGGACGCCAAGCCCAAGCTGACGAGCCATGCAAACTTTGGGCTCGACATGAAGCTTGCGGACGCGGTTGGCGAGTCGGTGCTCGCGTGGAACCCTGATCAGAATAAGATTGCCTGCTCCTCCCTCCTTCCTTCCTAGGTGGAGGGTGACATAATTGGGGGTGAGGAATTCGCCCTTGCCTTCGGGCTCTATGGTCGTGAGGATGCCTCTATCATCCGGTCCTATACCAAAAAGTGCTCGTGTACGAGGCCATGCGGGCCCAATTGTGGGCGATGGAGCTTACCCACATGGTGGGTCGTCGGTACTTTACCGCAAACAGTGAGATCAGGGAGCTCAACGTTGAGCTCCAGAAATCTGCGGATGAGGTTGCAGAACTCAAAGGGAAGGAGGCCCTGTCTGAGGGCCTCCTCGCCAGTCTTCAAGGTGGACTGGTAAGCAATGCTCTGCAAAAGTCCTTTCCTGTCTCGCTTCGCTTTTTCTTTGCTAACCCGCTTTTCGCAGGATGCCGAGTCCATCAGCCAGCTTCACGCGAGGATCGCGGGCCTGGAGACAGAGAACACTTGCCTCAAGGCCCGGGTCCGCGACCTGACCTTGGCAGTGCTTCCTCCCCCTCCTCCGTGAGCTGGGACTCGCAGTCAGTCGCGAGAGGAGAAAGAAGCCGACCGCAAAAGATTGATGGAGATCGCGGAGCTCGTCGTCGACACTCTCAAAGGGGCGGATATGATCGTTCCCGACGCCATGGAGTTCCCTGCGGAAGAAGTCGTCCCTGACTTGTTCGCGCCCATCTCCGAGGCAGAGGATCGAGAGAGCGACTAAAGGGCTACCTGGCGAGCCGCCTTAATTTTTGTTGTTCATAATGTAAAACTCTTCTTTTTGCCGGCGAGCCCGCCGTTGGATTGTAATTTTTGTGAAGAATGAAAAGAGTCATTTTGTCCATCTTTCCAATATTATTGCCTTACTTATTATTCGCATGTGCTCTTTCATTCGCGCTCGCGTGATCTTGATTTCCTTATGTTCGTACTTTTAAAACGTTCGTTTGACGCTCGCATCCGTGTCTCTTTAATTGACGATTCTCCCTTCGCTGTAT
This sequence comes from Dactylorhiza incarnata, assembly GCA_033032865.1. Taxonomy (NCBI): domain Eukaryota; kingdom Viridiplantae; phylum Streptophyta; class Magnoliopsida; order Asparagales; family Orchidaceae; genus Dactylorhiza; species Dactylorhiza incarnata. Next base: position 298,322 of record JAWHQI010000300.1, on the reverse strand, counting down.
TGTACATAGGTCGCTCTCGCTCCCTTCTCTCCTGTGGCGATGGCAAGACTCAGGTTGTAGGATCTTGTCCTTGTTTGGGATGTACCTCATTGGGGAACCTTGCGAGAGGGGGCCAGTATTAGACCGCCTCGCTCACACTTGTCTTCTGCGAGCTCTTACCGTTATCCATGGACCACCGTGGAGACGGGCCCTCTCTAGCTCGCCATCTTTACTCGCACCGCTGAAATTCGTGAGTGACTTTGCGAACTGCCGACTCAGTCACTCTGCCGCGATCTATTCCCGTATGCGAACGGCCTCGTGTCTCGCCTCCACTTGAATAACCTATTTATTTGCTTCTCCAAAGATCAACCAGTACCCCCCGTCTAGTGAGAGCCCGGGAGCGGAATCGATCTGGGGCATTCCAGCACCAACCACTTGAAACATTGCCAGCCTCTCCAGAGATCAACATGTACCCCCTGTCTAGTGAGAGCTTGGGAGCGGAATCGATCTGGGGCATTCCAGCACCAACCACTTGAAACATTGCCATCCTCTCCAGAGATCAACCTGTACCCCCCGTATAGTGAGAGCCCGGGAACGGAATTGATCTGGGGCATTCCAGCACCAATACTTATCACTTTGCCAGCCTCTCCAGAGATCAACCTATACCCCCCGTCTAGTGAGAGCACGGGAGGGGAATCGATCTGGGGCATTCCAGCACCAACCACTTAAAACATTGCCAGCCTCTCCATAGATCAACATGTCCCCCGTCTAGTGAGAGCCCGGGAGCGGAATCGATCTGGGGCATTCCAGCACCAATACTTATCACTTTGACAACCTCTCTAGAGATCAACCTGTACCCCCGTCTAGTGAGAGCCCGGGAGCGGAATCGATCTAGGGCATTCCAGCACCAACCACTTGAAACATTGCCAGCCTCTCCAGAGATCAACCTGTACCCCCCGTCTAGTGAGAGCCCGGGAGCGGAATCGATCTGGGGCATTCCAGCACCAACCACTTGAAACATTGCCAGCCTCTCCAGAGATCAACCTGTACCTCCCGTCTAGTGAGATCCCGGGAGCGGAATCAATCTGGAGCATTCCAGCACCAATACTTATCACTTTTATTATCCTCGCATAGCGGTTATATCCAACATACAAAAAAGGTAAGATATTCAACAAACAATATAGTAGATAAAAACTCTCAAGGGTAGAATCGCTTCAGATCATCTCCACTTCTGGCTCGGCCGAGAGGTACCCCTTCCACATCCTGGAGGTGATACCCCCCTCCCCCCCCCCCCCCCCCCGACTTGAGCACTTCGCTTACAATGTATGGACCCTCCCAGTTGGGGTGAACCTGACCCACCGTGGCCCCTCTTCCAACCGCGTCGACCTTCTTCAGGACCAGATCTCCTTTCTGAAAGTGCTTTACTCGGATGTGCTTGTCAAAATATCGGGCCATTCGTCGCTTGATTTCCTCCTACCTGATGGTGGCCAGGTCCCGGAGTTCTTCTACCAGATCTAAGGACAGCCTCTGGTCCGCATCATTAACTAACAGCCATTCTTCATTTCCATCACCCGCATCGATCACCCTAGGTGTCTTTACTTCGAACTCTATGGGAAGGATTGGCTTCAGATCTGTGAGAAAGTTTGAACGGGGTCTCCCCGGTGGCGGTATTCAGAGTGGTCCTCAAGGCCCAAAGGACGGATGGTAGCTGCTCCACCCAGTTCCCCCGGAGGTTCTCCACCTTCTTCTTTAGTAGCTTGATGATGACTTTGTTTTCCGCCTCCACCTGTCCGTTGCTTCTCGGGTGGTGGACCGATGCGAACCTGAGGTCGATGCCGAGTTGGGTGCAAAAACTGACAAATCTTCGCTAGAAAATTGCGGCCCATTGTCTGTCACTATAGCCAGCGGGAGCCTATGCCTGCAAATTATCTCTCCCCACACAAAATTCTTTACCACTTGAGATGTTACCTTGGCTAGGGCCTTCACTTTCACCCATTTGGAGAAGTAATCGATCATGACCAACAAGAACTTCCTCTGGCCACTGGCTGGTGGGAAAGGGCCAACCAGGCCCATTCCCCATATAGCAAAAGTCCAGGGGGCCGTGATGGTCCGAAACCTCTGGGCTGGGAGGAGTTGGAGTAGCGCATAGAGCTGACACTTAGAACATTTCCTTGTAAACTCCGTCGTATCTTTGCTGAGAGTAGGCCAGAAGTAGCCTTGTCTCAACACCCTTCCCTCCAGAATTCGTCTCCCGGAGTGAATTTCTTCTAGGACTCTCAGAACCTCCTCCTCGGAAACACAACGGGCCAGAAGCCCCGAGAGTGTCTTCTTATACATCCCTCCTGCATGCAAAGAATAATAAGCTGACTTATACCTGAAGCATCGTCTGTCTATGTCTTTTTCAGGGAACTTCCCTGATGATAGGAAGGTGATGAAGGGATCCATCCACGAGACCCGCTGATCCACCTCCATCAGCTCTCCTTCCTCGACGGTGGGTCGGAAGAGTTCTGAAACCGTCCCCCCTGCTCGGGGACCGAACCTGGCTAGGAGGTCTGCGGGGGTGCTCTCTTCCCTTGGCACGTGTTTGATGGAAAAAGTGCGGAATTGTCCGATGACTCCCTTGACCTTCTCCAAGTATCACTGGAGGGTCGGGTCCTTTTCCTCAATTCTCCTTTGATTTGGCATGCTACCACCATGGAGTCTGTCGAGACCTCCACATCCTGCACTCCTAGTTCCCAAGCCAACCGCAGGCCCGCTATCACCGCCTCGTACTCAGCTTGGTTGTTGGTGACCGGGAAGTGGATGCTCAAAGCCTGTTCGATCTTTGTCCCTTGGGGGTTCACCAGGATTATTCCCCCTCCATAGGAGTGCTTCCCTGAGGCGTCGTCCACCAACATCTTCCATGCCACCGGGGGGGGGGGGCGATTCTTGCTCCCCCACCTCAGTTGCGTAGTCAGCCATGAAGTCTGCCACTGCTTGGGCCTTGATCGATGTCCTGGGTACGAACGTAACATCGAATTCACTCAGCTCCATGGACCACTTCGCCAACCTTCCCGAGTGTTCCACCCCTTCCATGATTTTGCGAAGCGGGTGATCAGTCACTACCTTGATTGAATGTGCCTGAAAGTAAGGTCGGAGCCTCCGGGCCGCCACTACCAATGTGAAGGCCAGCTTTTCCAGAATTAGGTACCGAAGCTCCGCCTTCCTCAGCACTCGGCTGACGTAGTAGATGGGGAATTGCTTTCTACCCTCCTCCCGAACCAATACTGAACTTACTGCCTCAGATCCTACTCCCAGGTATAGGGATAGTTCCTCTCCCAGTCTTGGCCCTTGGAGTAGGGGGGTTTGGGTGAGTTGTTTCTTCAAAGCCTGAAAGGCTCCCTCACACTCCGGGTCCATTTGAATTTTTTGTTTCCCCTTAACACCTTGAAAAAGGGTGCACACTTGTCTCCTGCCTTGGAGAAGAATCTGCTGAGTCCGGCCAGCTTTCCAGTGAGGCTCTGAACCTCCTTCGAGTTTCTTGGTGATCCCAGTTCCATTATTGCTTTGAACTTATCTGGGTTAGGTTCCACCCCTGCCAGGGTAAGTAGGTGACCCAAGAATTTCCCTCGGCTTGGCCCAAAGACACACTTCAGGGGGTTGAGCTTCATCTTATACTTTCGCAAGGTCCTAAATGTCTCCTCAAGGTCTCGGAGGTGGGATTTAAGGTTGCGACTTTTTACCATAAGATCATCGACGTAGACCTCCAAGTTTCTCCCCTTCTGTTCTCGGAAGACCCTGTCCATCATTCTTTGGTACGTGGCGCCTGCATTCTTAAGCCTGAAGGGCATCATCTTGTAACAATAACACCCATCTCCTGTGATGAAGGAGACATCTTTGATGTCCGGGGGTGCATGCGGATCTGATGATAACCTGAGAAAGCATCTAGAAAAGACATTATAGGGAAACCGACGGCTGAGTCAACCAGCGCGTCGATTCTAGGCGAGGGGTAGCAATCTTTGGGGCACGATTTATTAAGCAAGGAAAAGTCGATACACATTCTCCACTTACCTCCTCCCTTCTTCACTATGACCACGTTAGAGACCCAGCCTGGATACTGGATCTTTGACACAAACCCCGCTTGTATGAGCTTTCCCACCTCCTCTCGGATGTGTCCCTCCAGCTTGTCTACTATGGCCCTCCTCTTTTGACGGATGGGGCAGGTGCCGGGGTTGAGATTGAGGTGGTGGAAAGCCACATCTGCGTTGATCCCTGGCATCTCCGCGACGCTCCAAGCGAAGACGTCCACGTTCTCCTGAATGCAGACGAGAATCAACTTCTGCTCCTCCAGGCTGAGCTCCCCGCTGATCCTGACTTTCTCCACCACTCCGGCTCGGGTGGTGACTTTGAGATCCACGACCTCCTCCATGGCCTCCAGCCGAGATTGTTCTCCCCAGTCTTCCCCTTGCTCCTGTCCTTCTTCCTGGACCTCCATCACCTCTTTCGCCCCTTCTTCCTGGACCTCCATCACTCCTTCCGCCCCTTCTTCCTGGGCCCAACCCTCTACCTCTTCCTTCTCTTATTCCATCGTCTCCTCTGACCTTTCCTCCAACTCCTCCTTCTGGTCTTCTCCTCCAAGTCCTGCCGCCTCACCCATCTCCTGGTCCCATTTCTCTGCCTCGGCCATCCAGGAGATGGTGTTGACCGTTGTCACATAGCATTGTCTTGCGACCTTCGGATCTCCTCTGATTTAGACTTGGACTTCTCCGTCATTGAACTTAAGGCAGTGGTGGAATGTGGAGGGGACACAGTGGAACGCGCTGATGAGCGGCCGTCCGAAGATGGCGCTATAGTTGTTGGGGGCAATGATGAGTCCTCATCATATACACATATTTGGACTCATCCGGGCCATTTTTCCAATCATTCCACTGCACTTTAGCCCCATTTTAGCTCATAATTATCACTCACTGCTAGGTGCACATCTTGGCCCGTTTCGGTGTTATTTTCTTGTTCATCTTTGTTACAAGTTTTCATGCTGTGTTAAGTGCCGCCTTCAGTGGCCAGACTGGTGTCGTATGCTGGAACAGGAGTCGTGCAGGTGTTCCCGGTACAATTCTGTATAGGAACACTGCGCACGATCACTGGCTCCTTCGCGTACGACCACTGGTCGTGCGCCTCTGCTCGTGCGCACTTAATGCCCATTTCATGAGTTCTGTCTGGGTTATCGCACGACCACTTACGACAGTGCGCACGACCACTGGTCGTGCGCCACTGATCGTGCGAACTTTGTATTTTATAATTTTCTTCCCTTGCAGGCTCCGTCCAGTCAGGCGCACGATCACAGGATTCTAGTGCGCACGACCACTGGTCGTGCGCCAATGACCGTGCGCACTGTTTATTCCAGCGCCTATAAAACGACCTGCTCGCGAATTAGGTCGACGATCCCGATTTTATTCCGCCGTTTTCTCGCTCCAGGGCTCCGATTTCGCCCCTCCATCGCCGCCCACCATATGGAGGTGCTCCGGGCTTGTTCTTCACGCCAATCTTGAGCCGGAGCTTCCTCTCGGCCTCCTCCTTCATCCTAGCGCTCCAAGGGAAGATCTAGCCGCCATCTCTATCAAGCAAGAGGAAGTTTGCAACCTCTACCGGATCGTGACACGAAGAAGACGGGCTCATTGGAGAGTAGTGACAGCTCTCTCTACCCCGGACGTAGTTGCGGACCGAGCTAGGACGCGGATTGACAACCCGGTGCTTCCTACCGTGAATCCACAACGAGCCTTCGGATTCGGTCGATTTCTTGCCTTATTCTTCTCTTATTGATGTGTATGTAGCTAGAACCAACATTTTGATGAAGTATATTTTTACTTGTTAACATTAGTATGAAATCATGTCTATGTGATTGAGTAATCTTGTTATATTTTCATTTGAGGTGTGCCCCGTGGTGTGGATTGTTCGTTGTGTTGTGTCGCCCTAACAATTGTTAGTGGTGTGCTTTGCGAAGAGGTGCTTACGACCCTCATTCCGTTAGCCTACTCGCCCATCCGCCTACCGAAGCGTGGCATCGCGGCCCGTACTCCATCCTGCCTAACGAAGCAGCGCGCTCAAGGCCTGCATAGTTCGATCCGCTTGCCTACTCGTCCATCCGCCCTTACGAAGTAGCGCGTTCAAGGCCTACATAGTCTTCCATCCCGCCGAGCGAAGCATTGCATAGCGGCATTGCATAGGAGTAGTTGTAGCTTTTTCTCTTTATTTTCCACAAACCAAATCAACCCCCGTGTCCGCAATTCATCCGACCCAAAGGACTTCGATCTCAAGTCCTTCCTCGAACGTTAACTCCACCTTACTGTGTTCCTTGAGAGATTCGATACTTGGGGATTTACTTCCTCATATTATTACTTGACAACGACCGGTTCACTGCCGTTCGGATCGCAGTCTCGCTACCGCCTATAGCGGTGTGCAGGATTTGCGCATCAAGTTTTTGGCGCCGTTGCCGGGGAACACAGTCGTGTGAGTTTTCTGGAGAGGGAGAACCTGAGAGAGAAGCCCTTCCATTTGTAAATTGCATTTCTTTGTCTTATTTCTTTTTATTTCTTTTTCCTGTTTTAATTAGGTTGCTTTAGTAATTATTGTTATGTGTAGTATTTTGCACAATAGCATCTTTATTTTGAATCGTTTTATCTTCGCACTATGTGGGCACATCTAAATATCCGTTGCCGTTGGTGTGGAGCTACTTCCCACTCTAGTGATGAATGCCCTACGGAGAATAGTAGGCATAATTCTTATAGCCCAGCATATGGAGCACCGACTTCGTCTGGTACTTCATATGGTGCGCGTAAGTCTTATGGCTACTCTGCTGAGCCTTTACCGTCATACTTCTTTTTGGCTTCAGCACCCGCTGTGCCAAAGAAGCCTGCTAGGCAGTGCCGGTTTTGTCAGAGCACTGATCATGTCTTGAAGGACTGTGCCGAGTATTTTCGTCAATTGGACGAGGATGACGAGCCGGACATCCGGATCGTCCCAACTCCTAACTCTGGCGGCACACCTTCAACATCCGGTTATGTGTCTTTGTCACCTTCACATCTTGAAGGGTATGGCATGGATACGGTCACCGGATGTGTGGCTGATCTGGGCACCGACATTGCTGAGCCCATTCTCCCAGTGCATCCACCACCTCTAGTGGATTCGATTCTTTGTGAGGAATCGGTGCTCGACTTTTATCCGAGCACTATTCCTCTCCCTGTTGTGCATACTACACTCGTCTCTGACGACATTGTTGATGATGTGTCGCAAGAGGAGGCGGTTGATCTTAGTATTGTGCCTACTCCTATGGAGGAGTACAACCATCTAGGTGAAGAGGAGTTTTCCTCAGCACCGGTGGAGGAAGTCCAAATCCTAAGCTTGGCCACCGTTGATCCCGCCGAATCTTGTAGCATTGATGACAATGCAAACATTATTTTACTTCCCCAACCTAATGGGAGTGAGACCGGGACCACTCCCCCGATTTTTGATTATTTATGTCATTCTTCTCTTTTATTTCCTGACCCCCCTTCTTCATCTGATCCTGTGCAGGTTGAGTCTTCACAGGTACATCAGGAGGACTTGGAGCATGATGCTCAAGTCAATGATGAGAGCATCCTCTCATGTGAGGAGGTTGATCCCCCCTCCGTAGAGGAAGCTCCACTCGTTGCCTTCTCCTCCTGCGGACCCGCTGTGGGCGAGACCTTGCTGGGCAAGGATAGTTTTGGTGAGATGAGTGAGGACCAGGCTTCCTCCTCTTCTTACTTTCTTTTCCCTCTACCTGTGAGGAGCAGGTATTATTATTTAGGTAGAGGGGTGACTGCCTTATCTCCGTATCGGTACCAGCTACCGAAACGGATAATGGAGCAGTTACCTATGCATTTTCTTTTTCATAGGCCCATTAGCTAGAACCGTTTTAATTTAGAATAAGTCGTGCTGGGATGACAATAACCCCAGAAGTTATCTTTCTTTTCTGCATTTTTATTTCATCTAATCATGTTTAGTTAGTAATATTTCTTTTCAGTTTTCTATTTTCTTTTGTTTTTGCGGAGCTGCCTCCTGCAGGTATCTTTTTTGGATGGCGGATGCTGCAGCTTCATTTTAGCTTACACGCCAATCTTCTGGTATGCTCATTTCTGAGCACTGGGTACTCTCTTTCCCTAGCCTTTCCTGATTTTCATGTCATATATTCTGTGAATTGTTTAGTTTAAGTCTGGGGGAGAGTAGTTTTGTTTACCCGCTCACGTGCACTATTGCACTGCATACTAGAAGATTTCATTTAAATTGTTGTTCATTTTCATTGCACACCACTGCACCCACTTGAGCGCGTACTCGCCTGTATGCATGCTCTGTAGTGAATTTAATTCTTCTGCTTATGTGGGAAAGTCAAGGTGATGGCTTAGGACTATGTAGCAGAGTAAAATGTTGACTCCCGTAGTGCTCCTAGTCGAGTGCTCGGTTGCATAGGAATTTGTGTAGGTTAGATCTCTTTTTATACTATGGTTTTATATTTTTCTCTATTAGTGTAAATGTTGTTTACTCTACTCAAATGGTGAATCCGGTGTGAATCAAACGGTAGCGTAGGGATGTGTGTAAACGATCGCTAGACTCGTATTGCTTGAGTCGGGAGAAAGGAGAATCTTTCTCGGTGGCTAGAACTTGCCCCAAGCGATTCTTGAAGCATTGGCATAGGATAGTTCTAGTGCGTGAGAATGACGTAGGCCATTATTTTGGCTCGGTTGAACTTTTTATTTCATGCCTATCGTCTACCCTTACTAGCCCCTTTGTGCCTACCCTTTTCTTGATTCAGCTCCACATTTATCTCACCAAAGCCTAAAAGCCTAGCCTAGTCACACACCCAAATCTGAGCTTTAGTTGTAGTTTCATTTATAGTTTGGGGGGTGTTGATTGTGGTGTCTATTATGTGAATCTGTGGATGTGCTCATTTGAAAATTTTGCTAAAAGAAAAAAAAAAGAGAAGAAAAAGAAAGATAGAAAGAAAAATGAAAAAAAAGAGAAGAAAGAAAAATGAGTTTTATTGAAAAATCATGTAGAAAATTATGTATTGGGAGTAGGCGGTGCACACACCTATGTTGCAAAAGTTCAAGTCTGGGGGTGTGGTGCACTTGCATTCGATTTTGGTGCGCGGGTAGTTATTTTTAAAGCTCATTTGGGTTATGTGTTTAAGCCATTTTGTTTATCATCGTTTACCTCACCGTAACCCAAGCCCCATCTCTAACCTAAAGTCCTACCAACTCACGCTATGAACCAATCTAGTGTCGTGGAGAGAATGTGACCGGGAAAGCCTATGGTCACCGACACCGATGGATTTCGGTGGAGTTTGTCCGGCATCCCAATCTTGAGCAATGCTCATCTCAGCGTTTAGTTTACTTTCCCCGTATGCATGACCGAACGATTCACCGTAGTTCACCATTTTGAGTAGTTGTAATATGCTTTTACTCTTTTAGAAATATATAGACTGTTTATATAATCAGAAATCTTCTCTACTATTCTTCTTATGCACGTGAGCATGCGACTTCGCATGGTACTCTGTATTGTAGTTTTAAGCCATCTACTTTCCTTTCCCCGTTCGCATGGAATTTGTTTGCTCGGGACGCGCAAACAGGTAAGTCTGGGGGTGTGATGAGTCCTCATCATATACACATATTTGGACTCATCCGGGCCATTTTTCCAATCATTCCACTGCACTTTAGCCCCATTTTAGCTCATAATTATCACTCACTGCTAGGTGCACATCTTGGCCCGTTTCGGTGTTATTTTCTTGTTCATCTTTGTTACAAGTTTTCATGCTGTGTTAAGTGCCGCCTTCAGTGGCCAGACTGGTGTCGTATGCTGGAACAGGAGTCGTGCAGGTGTTCCCGGTACAATTCTGTACAGGAACACTGCGCACGATCACTGGCTCCTTCGCGCACGACCACTGGTCGTGCGCCTCTGCTCGTGCGCACATAACGCCCATTTCATGAGTTCTGTCTGGCTTATCGCACGACCACTTACGATAGTGCGCACGACCACTGGTCGTGCGCCACTGATCGTGCGAACTTTGTATTTTATAATTTTCTTCCCTTGCAGGCTCCGTCCAGTCAGGCGCACGATCACAGGATTCTAGTGCGCACGACCACTGGTCGTGCGCCAATGACCGTGCGCATTGTTTATTCCAGCTCCTATAAAATGACCTGCTCGCGAATTAGGTCGACGATCCCGATTTTATTCCGCCGTTTTCTCGCTCGAGTGCTCCGATTTCGCCCCTCCACCGCCGCCCACCATATGGAGGTGCTCCGGGCTTGTTCTTCACGCCAATCTTGAGTCGGAGCTTCCTCTCGGCCTCCTCCTTCATCCTAGCGCTCCAAGGGAAGATCTAGCCGCCATCTCTATCAAGCAAGAGGAAGTTTGCAACCTCTACCGAATCGTGACACGAAGAAGACGGGCTCATTGGAGAGTAGTGACAGCTCTCTCTACCCCGGACGTAGTTGCGGACCGAGCTAGGACGCCGATTGACAACCCGGTGCTTCCTACCGTGAATCCACAACGAGCCTTCGGATTCGGTCGATTTCTTGCCTTATTCTTCTCTTATTGATGTGTATGTAGCTAGAACCAACATTTTGATGAAGTATATTTTTACTTGTTAACATTAGTATGAAATCATGTCTATGTGATTGAGTAATCTTGTTATATTTTCATTTGAGGTGTGCCCCATGGTGTGGATTGTTCGTTGTGTTGTGCCGCCCTAACAATTGTTAGTGGTGTGCTTTGCGAAGAGGTGCTTACGACCCTCATTCCGTTAGCCTACTCGCCCATCCGCCTACCGAAGCGTGGCATCGCGGCCCGTACTCCATCCCGCCTAACGAAGCAGCGCGCTCAAGGCCTGCATAGTTCGATACGCTTGCCTACTCGTCCATCCGCCCTTACGAAGTAGCACGTTCAAGGCCTACGTAGTCTTCCATCCCGCCGAGCGAAGCATTGCATAGCGGCATTGCATAGGAGTAGTTGTAGCTTTTTCTCTTTATTTTCCACAAACCAAATCAACCCCCGTGTCCGCAATTCATCCGACCCAAAGGACTTCGATCTCAAGTCCTTCCTCGAACGTTAACTCCACCTTACTGTGTTCCTTGAGAGATTCGATACTTGGGGATTTACTTCCTCATATTATTACTTGACAACGACCGGTTCACTGCCGTTCGGATCGCAGTCTCGCTACCGCCTATAGCGGTGTGCAGGATTTGCGCATCAAGTTTTTGGCGTCATTGCCGGGGAACACAGTCGTGTGAGTTTTCTGGAGAGGGAGAACCTGAGAGAGAAGCCCTTCCATTTATAAATTGCATTTCTTTGTCTTATTTCTTTTTATTCCTTTTTCCTGTTTTAATTAGGTTGCTTTAGTAATTATTGTTAGGTGTAGTATTTTGCACAATAGCATCTTTATTTTGAATGGTTTTATCTTCGCACTATGTGGGCACATCTAAATATCCGTTGCCGTTGGTGTGGAGCTACTTCCCACTCTAGTGATGAATGCCCTACGGAGAATAGTAGGCATAATTCTTATAGCCCAGCATATGGAGCACTGACTTCGTCTGGTACTCCATATGGTGCGCGTAAGTCTTATGGCTACTCTGCTGAGCCTTTACCGTCATACTTCTTTTCGGCTTCAGCACCCGCTGTGCCAAAGAAGCCTGTTAGGCAGTGCCGGTTTTGTCAGAGCACTGATCATGTCTTGAAGGACTGTGCCGAGTATTTTCCCCAATTGGACGAGGATGACGAGCCCGACATCCGGATCGTCCCAACTCCTAACTCTGGCGGCACACCTTCAACATCCGGTTATGTGTCTTTGTCACCTTCACATCTTGAAGGGTATGGCATGGATACGGTCACCGGATGTGTGGCTGATCTGGGCACCGACATTGCTGAGCCCATTCTCCCAGTGCATCCACCACCTCTAGTGGATTCGATTCTTTGTGAGGAATCGGTGCTCGACTTTTATCCGAGCACTATTCCTCTCCCTGTTGTGCATACTACACTTGTCTCTGACGACATTGTTGATGATGTGTCGCAATAGGAGGCGGTTGATCTTAGTATTGTGCCTACTCCTATGGAGGAGGACAACCTTCTAGGTGAAGAGGAGTTTTCCTCAGCACCGGTGGAGGAAGTCCAAATCCTAAGCTTGGCCACCGTTGATCCCGCCGAATCTTGTAGCATTGATGACAATGCAAACATTATTTTACTTCCCCAACCTAATGGGAGTGAGACCGGGACCACTCCCCCGATTTTTGATTATTTATGTCATTCTTCTCTTTTATTTCCTGACCCCCCTTCTTCATCTGAGCCTGTGCAGGTTGAGTCTTCACAGGTACATCAGGAGGACTTGGAGCATGATGCTCAAGTCAATGATGAGAGCATCCTCTCATGTGAGGAGGTTGATCCCCCCTCCGTAGAGGAAGCTCCACTCGTTGCCTTCTCCTCCTGCGGACCTGCTGTGGGCGAGACCTTGCTGGGCAAGGATAGTTTTGGTGAGATGAGTGAGGACCAGGCCTCCTCCTCTTCTTACTTTCTTTTCCCTCTACCTGTGAGGAGCAGGTATTATTATTTAGGTAGAGGGGTGACTGCCTTATCTCCGTATCGGTACCAGCTACCGAAACGGATAATGGAGCAGTTACCTGTGCATTTTCTTTTTCATAGGCCCATTAGCTAGAACCGTTTTAATTTAGAATAAGTCGTGCTGGGATGACAATAACCCCAGTAGTTATCTTTCTTTTCTGCATTTTTATTTCATCTAATCATGTTTAGTTAGTAATATTTCTTTTCAGTTTTCTATTTTCTTTTGTTTTTGCGGAGCTGCCCCCTGCAGGTATCTTTTCTGGATGGCGGATGCTGCAGCTTCATTTTAGCTTACACGCCAATCTTCTGGTGTGCTCATTTCTGAGCACTGGGTACTCTCTTTCCCTAGCCTTTCCTGATTTTCATTTCATATATTTTGTGGATTTTTAGTTTAAGTCTGGGGGAGAGTAGTTTTGTTTACCCGCTCACGTGCACTATTGCACTGCATACTAGAAGATTTCATTTAAATTGTTGTTCATTTTCATTGCACACCACCGCACCCACTTGAGCGCGTACTCGCCTGTATGCATGCTCTGTAGTGAATTTAATTCTTCTGCTTATGTGGGAAAGTCTAGGTGATGGCTTAGGACTATGTAGCAGAGTAAAATGTTGACTCCCGTAGTGCTCCTAGTCGAGTGCTCGGTTGCATAGGAATTTGTGTAGGTTAGATCTCTTTTTATACTATGGTTTTATATTTTTCTCTATTAGTGTAAATGTTGTTTACTCTACTCAAATGGTGAATCCGGTGTGAATCAAACGGTAGCGTAGGGATGTGTGTAAACGATCGCTAGTCTCGTATTGCTTGAGTCGGGAGAAAGGAGAATCTTTCTCGGTGGCTAGAACTTGCCCCAAGCGATTCTTGAAGCATTGGCATAGGATAGTTCTAGTGCGTGAGAATGACGTAGGCCATTATTTTGGCTCGGTTGAACTTTTTATTTCATGCCTATCGTCTACCCTTGCTAGCCCCTTTGTGCCTACCCTTTTCTTGATTCAGCTCCACATTTATCTCACCAAAGCCTAAAAGCCTAGCCTAGTCACACACCCAAATCTGAGCTTTAGTTGTAGTTTCATTTACATTTTGGGGGGTGTTGATTGTGGTGTCTATTATGTGAATCTGTGGATGTGCTCATTTGAAAATTTTGCTGAAAGAAAAAAAAAAGAGAAGAAAAAGAAAGATAGAAAGAAAAATGAAAAAAAAGAGAAGAAAGAAAAATGAGTTTTATTGAAAAATCATGTAGAAAAATTATGTATTGGGAGTAGGCGGTGCACACACCTATGTTGCAAAAGTTCAAATCTGGGGGTGTGGTGCACTTGCATTCGATTTTGGTGCGCGGGTAGTTATTTTTAAAGCTCATTTGGGTTATGTGTTTATGCCATTTTGTTTATCATCGTTTACCTCACCGTAACCCAAGCCCCATCTCTAACCTAAAGTCCTACCGACTCACGCTATGAACCAATCTAGTGTCGTGGATAGAATGTGACCGGGCAAGCCTATGGTCACCGACACCGATGGATTTCGGTGGAGTTTGTCCGGCATCCCAATCTTGAGCAATGCTCATCTCAGCGTTTAGTTTACTTTTTCCGTATGCATGACGGAACGATTCACCGTAGTTCACCATTTTGAGTAGTTGTAATATGCTTTTACTCTTTTAGAAATATATAGACTGTTTATATAATCAGAAATCTTCTCTACTATTCTTCTTATGCACGTGAGCATGCGACTTCGCATGGTACTCTGTATTGTAGTTTTAAGCCATCTACTTTCCTTTCCCCGTTCGCATGGAATTTGTTTGCTCGGGACGCGCAAACAGGTAAGTCTGGGGGTGTGATGAGTCCTCATCATATACACATATTTGGACTCATCCGGGCCATTTTTCCAATCATTCCACTGCACTTTAGCCCCATTTTAGCTCATAATTATCACTCACTGCTAGGTGCACATCTTGGCCCGTTTCGGTGTTATTTTCTTGTTCATCTTTGTTACAAGTTTTCATGCTGTGTTAAGTGCCGCCTTCAGTGGCCAGACTGGTGTCGTATGCTGGAACAGGAGTCGTGCAGGTGTTCCCGGTACAATTCTGTACAGGAACACTGCGCACGATCACTGGCTCCTTCGCGTACGACCACTGGTCGTGCGCCTCTGCTCGTGCGCACTTAATGCCCATTTCATGAGTTCTGTCTGGGTTATCGCACGACCACTTACGACGGTGCGCACGACCACTGGTCGTGCGCCACTGATCGTGCGAACTTTGTATTTTATAATTTTCTTCCCTTGCAGGCTCCGTCCAGTCAGGCGCACGATCACAGGATTCTAGTGCGCACGACCACTGGTCGTGCGCCAATGACCGTGCGCACTGTTTATTCCAGCGCCTATAAAACGACCTGCTCGCGAATTAGGTCGACGATCCCGATTTTATTCCGCCGTTTTCTCGCTCCAGGGCTCCGATTTCGCCCCTCCATCGCCGCCCACCATATGGAGGTGCTCCGGGCTTGTTCTTCACGCCAATCTTGAGCCGGAGCTTCCTCTCGGCCTCCTCCTTCATCCTAGCGCTCCAAGGGAAGATCTAGCCGCCATCTCTATCAAGCAAGAGGAAGTTTGCAACCTCTACCGGATCGTGACACGAAGAAGACGGGCTCATTGGAGAGTAGTGACAGCTCTCTCTACCCCGGACGTAGTTGCGGACCGAGCTAGGACGCGGATTGACAACCCGGTGCTTCCTACCGTGAATCCACAACGAGCCTTCGGATTCGGTCGATTTCTTGCCTTATTCTTCTCTTATTGATGTGTATGTAGCTAGAACCAACATTTTGATGAAGTATATTTTTACTTGTTAACATTAGTATGAAATCATGTCTATGTGATTGAGTAATCTTGTTATATTTTCATTTGAGGTGTGCCCCGTGGTGTGGATTGTTCGTTGTGTTGTGCCGCCCTAACAATTGTTAGTGGTGTGCTTTGCAAAGAGGTGCTTACGACCCTCATTCCGTTAGCCTACTCGCCCATCCGCCTACCGAAGCGTGGCATCGCGGCCCGTACTCCATCCCGCCTAACGAAGCAGCGCGCTCAAGGCCCGCATAGTTCGATCCGCTTGCCTACTCGTCCATCCGCCCTTACGAAGTAGCGCGTTCAAGGCCTACGTAGTCTTCCATCCCGCCGAGCGAAGCATTGCATAGCGGCATTGCATAGGAGTAGTTGTAGCTTTTTCTCTTTATTTTTCACAAACCAAATCAACCCCCGTGTCCGCAATTCATCCGACCCAAAGGACTTCGATCTCAAGTCCTTCCTCGAACGTTAACTCCACCTTACTGTGTTCCTTGAGAGATTCGATACTTGGGGATTTACTTCCTCATATTATTACTTGACAACGACCGGTTCACTGCCGTTCGGATCGCAGTCTCGCTACGGCCTATAGCGGTGTGCAGGATTTGCGCATCAGGCATCCACTATGACAAAGCAACAGTTCCTGGACTGCCCTCCCAAGACCACATGGAGTCCTACTCCTCCCTCTAATTCCTTCCTCTCCTCGGAGAATCCAAACAACGGACCGTCCGAGGCCAACACCCTTCGCACCTCCACCACCATCCCATCGAACACCTTTTTCAAAATAACATTGATTGAACTTCTGTTATCCACCAAGATTCGGGAAACGGTGAAGTTCTCGATCGCTGTCTGAATGACCAACGCTTCGCAGAACGGGTCCTCGTAACCCGGCATGTCTTTCTGGGTGAAGGAAATCTTCTCTGTCAGGGGCGAGGCTAGGGATGTCGAAGCCACGCTACGATGATAGATAGTATGGAGGCTTACCTTCCGGGTTGCCTCAATCCCTACCCCCCCCCCCCCCCATGGATCACCCCGATCCCCCCTCGGGTCCCCAAATCGGCCCGGTCCTCGCACCTTTCCTCCTCTTCCTGAGGCTCAACCTCCTCAATCCTCACCGGCTGCTGCTGTCATGGCGCAGGCACTCGGGACCTTTTTGTTTCCAAGAACTCCGGGCAGGTGGCCGTCGCGTGACCTTCCTCATCATGGAAGTCACAGCACGGCAGCGTCACCTCCCCATCTTCGGCCTCCGCCATCCTATTCCTTCTTATCCTTCCCGCTCTTGCTTCTTCTCTCGTCTCTTCTCTCCTTCCTCTTCCTCCCCTTCCCTGCTTGATTGACATGGCCTGCTGGGGTGGGGGAGGCATCGGCCTCGGACCCTGCCTTCATCCTAGCTGATGGGGTCTTCCTTGACCCCCATAGAAGTTACCCCTCCCCGGGGCGTAACCCCTTCCCTGGCCTTACATTCCTCTGCCATGCTGCCTCCACTCCCCCTCCGGGGCCATGGGCTCTTCCCTCTCCTCACCTCTTGCTGTCTGACCTCCGGCTCACTGAGCTTTGCCAGCCTCTTGGTGAGTTCCAGGTTGGCCTCCTCACTCTCAACTTCCTCCGTCACCCTCTCCATCAGTTCCTCGTAGGAGACGGGGGCCTTCCTCTTCAGAGACATTTTAAAGAAACTTTCCCTCAGCCCGACCGTGAAGGCGAGCTGGAGTGCAAACCCAGGCATCTCCTGAGTGAGCAGCACCTCCTCCTGGAACCGGTCCGCGTAGCGAGCCAACGACTCCTTTAGCTCCTGCTTCACTTTGAAGAGGGACTCGGCGTCCTTCTTCCTCTTCTTTGAAGTTGAGAAACGCAACAAGAAACTTCGGCACAAATCCTCGAAGGCGTAGATCGATCCTGTAGGGAGTTGATGGAACCAGTCCCTGGACTTCTCTTTAAGGGTGACGGCGAATAGTCGACACTTGAAAGCATCCGACATCGGCCTGATAGAGACCGAGTCCTCAAAAGACTGGAGGTGCTAGACAGGGTCATCCCTACCATTGCAGTACACCCTATCCCACTCCCCGAACCCTACCGGGACGGGCGCAGAAAGCACCAGCTCGCAGAAGGGGCTTCCTCCTCCATCCACCCTTTCTCGCTCTACACTCCCCCCGAGCTCTCTCGCCTGACTTGGGCTCGCAGGGACCGCGCTCGCGAGAGCGGCGCTCGCTCGAACCACCCCCACAGTCGCTGCATCCTCCGAGCGCGCGCCCGCCTGCGACGCGCTCGCCGACACAGATCTCGCCGGCACAGAGCTCGCCGGGCTGGCGAACAGCACTCGCCCCTCTAGGTCTTGCACTGACCCTCCGGCGACTTCCTTTCCGGCCCTTCCCCCCGGAGCATTCTCGCCAACCGCTGCTGGGGGAGGGGTCGTCTGAGGTGCTGGGGTCGCGAACTCACTTCGCAGCGCCGCGACCGTGAGTCCGAAAGTGTCGAGCACCTCCCTCCTGAAATCCGCGAACATCCTCGGCGTCACCATCTGGGGTGACCCACTGAACTCCTCGCCTTGCTCTTCGTCTCCTGCCATATATTCTCCTTGGAACTTTCTTCGACCAGCCACGCTCCACGCTCACCGCACCAAAATGTTGAAACCGATTTCTCGATCTCTTATGAAGCTCGGGGCCCTCACCGAAATGAGGGGTAGCTAGCCCTTACTGATCCCTCAGAGAAGGTAGACTGAAGACTAGGAAAATGACTAAGACCATAGTCACAGCGAGGAGGTCCCTCCACTAACCCGGAAGATCGTTGAGCGCTTCCCCTCCCAAGCCAAAGCTGAGACTAGGGCACCTTGGAGAGCTAGAGAGTTAAACCAAAGTAACCAAGGGGAGAAGAAGCTCAGAGATCTGAGATTGGAATCCACTCCCAAGGTGCCCTTTAAGGTCTATTTATAGTTTTTTACTCATGGTCTGTCAATAGCGGAATTCCGCCTTTTGGTTTTACTAAACGCACCCCAATTTGGCCTGCTCACAGCCAAACCCCGTTGTTTTGAGCGGCTACCTGCAGACCACCAGGGGCAGAGGAGTAACTCCACCTCTTTAGCCTATGGACGAGTGGTTTTTGAGAGCATCACTCGTGAGAGAGGTGAGTTCGTCGAACGGATTTCGTCGAACGAGTTTCGTTGAACGAGTTTCGTCGAACGGGGAACGGGATTTGTCGAACGCTGAACTGAGTTCGACGAGTTCGACAAATGCTCGGCGTTCGTCGAACGCAGGACGGATCTCGTCGCTCCCCAAGATTTGGAAGGGATCTGAATCGCTTGCCTTCTTGCGAATTGTTGGCGAGTACCCGACTCGCCAGCCTTCTTGCGAGCAGCCGATGAGTATCCGGCTCGCTCGCCCTCTTGCGAGCAGCCGACGAGTACCCGACTCGCTCGCCTTCTTGCGAGTTGACCTTGAAACAGGGCGAGCGGCCTGTGAAGACCTCGCTCGCATTCTTACCGGCGACGCGCCTCGATGCCGGGTCTCGCGCTTCCTCCTGCTAATTATTCCGCTGAGACGGGGTAGAGGTTTCTACTGGGACGGCCGTCAGAATGATAAGCAAATTCGTCGATCGGACAACGGAGTTTGTCGAACTCAGGACTTCGTTAACCGCTGAGACGGGCTCTGTTCGTCGACCGCTGATATAATCTGTTCGTCGACCGCTGAGCTGAGGCGGGATCGTCGAGCGCTGTCATGCGCCATTTCAGCACTGCTAATTAGCAAGCACGAAATGCGATACGACAGCAGTGCACCGGTCGCTCAAGTAATAAAATAGGGAGGAACTCCCCGAATATCGTTCTCAAAGAACTGCGAGTTGGGTAGTATGATTTGATCAAACCGGAAATTAGTTAAAAGGATAACTAAGTAACAAAGGGGGGTTGTGATTTGGGTTCCTACGCTATTGCAGAATGAAGAGAAATGCGGGTCAAAAAGCACCGCTTCGCAAGGTGTGGGTGAGTGCAGCGGCCGCGATGTCGCGCTTCAGTGAGCTGGTGAAGTGGCCACAGTGCAAGGTTTTGTGAGGATCGTATTCACCTCTTCGCTAACATCACCACTAGCAATCGCTAGGTGGCTTCACACACAAACAACCTAGGCTATCACAACAACAAAAAGGGATATTCTTGCCACCACATCATCATTGCACATGAACACAAGCAAGAATACATAATATTAACCTAACAAGCGTTCATACAACAACACAAGGAAAGTATAAGCATCAAGGGTTAGAAAGGACCACAAAGAAGATGTCACCGCATCTTGGGTTCTCGGCCAGAATGAGAGGTTGTCGGGCTCTCTCCGGGCTCGGCCCTCAGATGGTGTGCTAACTCAAAGGAGGATGTCACCGCTCCAACGATCTTCAGCGCTTCTATGGTCTCCTCGGTGAGGAATGCTTGAGCTAGTGGCGGAGAAAGCTTGCAAATGCTCCCGGATGGAGGAATGATGAAGGAGATCGCCGAAGAAGGTCTCCTCTTGTCTCCTACGGTGGAAGGGGTGAAAATGGCGGGATTTCAGGCTTTTCCCACGAGGGGGATCGAGCTCCCCATCTTTTCCTCGATGGCAGCAGCAATTCCTGCTTTAAATACTAAACAGGCAGAATTTTGGTCACGCACGGTCGAGCGCACGACCGTGCGTTGCCCGTGCGTTAATTAAAGATAAAAGTTGGCGTGAAGACGAAGTTGCGCCGCCCGTGCGATTTACTCACGCACGGGCAAATCCGCCCGTGCGTCAAAACGCACGAGTAAATTCAGAAACGACTAAAACAAGGAGAAACAGGAGACCGTGCGTTTTACTCACGCACGGGCGATTCCGCCCGTGCGTCAAAATGCACGAGTAAATTCAGATCGATCATTTTCTGCCCAGATCAGAGCGCACGACCGTAACAGCCCATGCATCAAGGAAAACGCACGACTTTGCGTTTCACACAGTCATGAATTCTGGGAGAAAACTAGATACAAGATAATCCGGCCACCTGCATACAAGATAAAATAGCTGGTAATACCCCTCCAGCACCAGATAAACATAGAGAAATGGAAGGGGAGCACCATGTGCTTAACCCCAATAACAAGGAGCGCAAATGCACACCGAAACGGGCCTAAGAGTGCACCTAGCAAGGAATAACCAATATGAATGAAAACATGCCTAAAGTGTAGTGCATAGACTAGATAATCGGCCCAGATGAGTCCATAAATGTGTATATAAATGGGACTCATCACACCCCCAGACTTAACCATTTGCACGTCTCGGGCAAACTACTCAGCTCTCCTGTCGGAACAATTGGATGTTAGCGTGAGTTTGAGCGGTAGAGACCTATGCGAAGTCGCATGTGCACGTGCATAGAAATACATTAGAACAGAATTAAACTCAAGATTATATCTAACTATTTGTAGAACAGTAGTTCAAAATTTACTTTACTTGGATGGTGAATCCCGGTGAATCTTTCAGTCGCGCAAAAGGAAAAATAGCGTGACTAATGAGTAGAGTATTACTCGAATCGAAGCTCGGGACAAACTCCTAAGAAATCCATCAAAGTCGGTGTCCATAGGCTTGCACGTTCGCACTCTCTCTACTGCATGAGACGACTCGTATCTAAAGTCAATAGGACTTATGGGTTAGGATTGGGCTTAGGTTGAGTTTAGGCTAGGTAAGTAGAAGGACGATGGGAATCGCATTCAACGCAACCTGAGCACTCTAAAAAAATTACAATCACCAATACAATATTTTCAAGAATTACACAACACCCCCAGACTTCAACTGAATCCTAAGTGCGTGCTAAGCCAAATATAAATTGAATTTGTCGAGAGAATATTATTTTTGCACAACTTTTTCTTTTCTTTTCTTTTCTCTTTTCGACAAAATAACTTTTACATGCTCAATAAAACAGCTCCTTTAGCTAATTCAAATCTGCCATGCACAACAAAGATGACACCAAATGCGATCGAAAAAGAAATTTCTTTCAGCTCAAAGGTTGGTGCGAAAATAGGTTCGGTCGTATGGCTTTGGTGAAATTTTAGTGGAGCTAAACAAGGAGGAAAGGTAGGCTCAAGTGGGCTTGCAACGGTGATTACGTAGGTAAGGATTTCAAAAGCACAAATGGATCAAGAAATGGCCTAATAAAATTTTATAACGGGTACTTTCAACGCAATCATTTCAAGAGTCGCCTAGTGCAAGTTCTAGCCACCGAGAAAGGTTGTCCTTCCTTCCGACTCTAGTAATAAGCTACTACTAGTCTAGCTACACTCGACCTTATCCTACCTTTGGATTCACCGGATTCACCGCTAAAGTAAAATAAATTGTAGCTACTATAATAGAAAGAATTAAATTATAACTCTGAATTTTATTCTACTCTAATTGAATTTCTAGGCGTGACGGGAGCACTTGACTAGAGCACTACTCGAGTCAACATTTTTCTCTACTCTGCACTCATACACTAACAGTCCAATTCTTACGAGCGGGGAACCACGCAGCGATACCCAAAAAGCACGCGTGATCAAGTGCGCGTGAACTAGGTGCAAGTGTATGCAATGTGTGCAACAAAATACAAATCCTAACTCAGCACATTCTAACATGTCATGCAAAGTGTGTGCACGTGCACCGATCACTCTCTCCCCCAGACTTGATCAAAACCAACTAGAATAAACAATTCAAAAATAAGTAGGAAAGGGGTGGAGTTGACATATGCTCATAGAAGAGCATGCCAGAAGTGCGGTAGTTCCAACATTAAATTTTTCACTTTCCTCATCCTCCACGCGAGAGCTTCCACCTATGATGTTAGCAAAAAGGCAATAACAAAACATAAAAGGAATTAAAAGGCGAACGGAACCAGGTGGTCCCCATGGGTTATCTCTCAAGAAGCCCTTTTGTTTAACGTCCTTAAAGGTGGACCAAATACCTGTATTAAGCATTGTTCATAGAGCATAAAATTTGGAGAAAAGTTTCACAAACGCAGATCATAGCATAAGAAAAGAACATCATCTATACGTGCTTTTGTAGTGCAAGTCTCCAGTAGCTCGTAGGCTGGAGGTGAAAGCATTAGGGCCAAAATTGGTGTTACCCAATTTTTCCCTAGCCTCTGCCATCTTGCCACTGAAAGCAGTGGAGCGTGCACCACGCAATTTTCTTTCTTTTTCAGTTTCTCCACGGTAGGAGAGCGCCAGCGTTGGTAGTCGTCAGATTTTCCCACCTTGGTGGTGGGTGGCATCACTCCCGTTACCGCAGTGGCAACTGGGTCAGCCCAAGAGACCGACTGTTTAAGAAGTTTAATACAAGATTTCTTGTTAAATAAAAATGGGACATTGTCCCGAGTTAAGTTCTGCTTAGCAGGTTCAGAAACGAGGCTCTCCTTCCTCTCCGGGTCACATTCCTTTCGCAAATCTACTTCTTCTTCTTTTTCGCATGATTGCTTCTCATCCTTTTCTTCTTCCGACGATGTTATTTCAACCCTGATTCCTGCATCACTAAGAGATTTATCAGAAATACTTTGGGGAGAGCGAGACAATGTTTCGGTCACAATCTTGGGGCAAGTAGGAATGACAACTCTCCCAGCAGAGAAATCCAAAGTGGCACCACTCTCTTTTAAGAACGGCACTCCCAAGATGGGGATAAATTTATTCTCCTGGGGTCCCAATACTTGAAAGTCAGATACCACCACCGTGCCCTCAACCATGACTTCAACATTCTTCACTTATCCCTCCGACTGAATAATGGTCCCATTAGCAAGCACCAAAGACTTCCGATCGTCCGTGTTCATCTCGAGTTGCAAGTTAGCAACGTCTTGCAATGCAAGGATGTTGTGGGATGAACCGGAGTCACATAGGCAGCAGTTTCGAAATTATTAATAGAACAAGTGATTACTAATTCACTTGGGTTAACCACTTCCGTGTCGGTGAGACTCTTCCCTTGACTGATAGGATTTTTTTCCGTATTGCTGGGAAGGGCCCCTTGCGAACGCTCAGTTAACAATTGAGCCAATTGGCCCAATTGCGTCTCCAAGCTTCGCATGGACGCGGTTTGGTTAACCATATTCGAGTTCGCGGCATGCATAAACCTTTCCATCATTTCTTCAAGGTTGCTCTTCTTAGGAGTTGGAGCACCTTGATTATAACTCGGTTGAGGCGGCCGCGGTTGGCTACCGGAGGCTTGGGAATCGAATTGATGTGAGCCTCCTTGCCATCGTTGGCCTGGAACGTTTTGTTTCCAAGAGAAGTTTGGATGACTCCTCACGCCTGAGTTATAGGCATTATTAAATGGTGCTCCATGATTTTGATCATTAATATAATTGACGCTTTCATCAAAAGAAACTTCGGTAGGTTGCTCACCTGTAGGGCACTCATATGCATGATGCCCCAGGCTTCCACAACCTTGGCATGATATCATCATTACTGAGGCAGAAGGGAGGGTAGGCCTCTTTAGTAGCATGGTACTTTCAGCAGGTGTGCCAGATGTGTTCACCTCAAAGAGTCCCCGAGCGTTCCTTGGAGCGTTTCTTCCAGCAATCCAAAAGGAGCTATGAATGGCAGTGTCTTGGACGATCCGTAATGCCTCTTCGGGGGTGTGGTTCATCAGAGTTCCACCTGCAGCAGCATCAATCATGGCCCTGTAGTTAGGCTCAATAGCAAAATAAAAATTTTCTACTATGGTCCATGGTTGCAGCTCATGCTGGGGACATTTTCGGAGAAGGTTCATGAACCTCTCCCAAGCTTCTGAGAGAGCCTCCTGATCGTGTTGTTGGAAGGTTGCAATTTCCCTCCGCAATTTTACGACTTTATCGACAGGATGGAACTTCGCCAGAAATTTTTCTTGCAGAGCGTCCCAAGTGGTAGCTGTGCCATGTGGTATCGTGTGGAGCCACGCCTTTGCCTTGTCACGTAGAGAGAAAGGGAACAGCCTAAGCTTCACCGTCTTGTCAGCCAGCCCTGCATACCGAAATGTCCCGCAAATTTCTGCGAATTCAACCAAATGAAGATGGGGGTCTTCACTGGCTAACCCAGAGAATTGGGCCTGGTTGCGGATCATGTTCAGGATGGTCGGCTTTATCTCAAAGTTGTTGTTGGTGATAACCGGGCCAAATCCAGGGTACACACTCCCAACAGTGGGTGTAGTGTAATCTCTCATAGTCCTGGGTCGTGGCCCAGCCACTTCATTCTCGTCTGCTACCTGACCCACGACCGGTACATTTCCCACTCCAGGTTCAGCCTGATTTCCATTAACATCCATGGTGGCAGTAGCACGGAGACGCACCCGGAGGGTACGCTCTATTTCAGGGTCAAATGTTGCGCATTCACCGGGATCTCTTCTATACATACACCCTCTTCAACACAAAAGAAGATAATAAAAAAAACTAAAAAAAAACTAAAACGAATTTCCAAAGAAAAACAAATCATACACGCTTGTAGTCCCCGGCAACGGCGCCAAAAACTTGATGCGCCATTTCAACACTGCTAATTAGCAAGCACGAAATGTGATACGATAGCAGTGCACCGGTCGCTCAAGTAATAAAATAGGGAGGAAATCCCCGAATATCGTTCTCAAAGGACTGCAAGTTGGTTAGTATGATTTGATCAAACCGGAAATTAGTTAAAAGGATAACTAAGTAACAAAGGGGGGTTGTGATTTGGGTTCCTACGCTATTGCAGAATGAAGAGAAATGCGGGTCGAAAAGCACTGCTTCGCAAGGTGTGGGTGAGTGCAGCGGCCGCGATGCCGCGCTTCGGTGAGCGGGTGGAGTGGCCACAGTGTGAGGTTTTATGAGGGTCGTATTCACCTCTTCGCTAACATCACCACTAGCAATCGCTAGGTGGCTTCACACACAAACAACCTAGGCTATCACAACAACAAAAAGGGCTATTCTTGCCACCACATCATCATTGCATATGAACACAAGCAAGAATACTTAATATTAACCTAACAAGCGTTCATACAATAACACAAGGAAAGTACAAGCATCAAGGGTTAGAGAGGACCACAAAGAAGATGTCACCGCGTCTTGGGTTCTCGGCCGGAATGAGAGGTTGTCGGGCTCTCTCCAGGCTCGGCCCTCAGATGGTGTGCTAACTCGAAGGAGGCTGTCACCGCTCCAACGATCTTCAGCGCTTCTATGGTCTCCTCGGCGAGGAATGCTTGAGCTAGTGGCGGAGAAAGCTTGCTGATAAGTAGTATTTTTATAACTTTTTAATAGAAAATTTTGTAAATATTTAATGTGAATTTTCCTTTTTATGTCAATTTTAGGTTATAAGTAGTTCTTTTTGTAATTTTGATTCTAACTTAGCTTAATTTCAATATTTGCAGAATTTTGGGACAAATCGGGAAAAATGGCATGTCACGCCCTCGGTCACGCCCGTGACCAAGGGCGTGTAACTTAAAGATCAGTCCAGAAGGATGCCGCGCTGTCTGAGCTAGCCCACACCAAGTCACGCCCCAGGTCACGCCCGTGACCCAAAGTCACGTCCGTGACCAAGGGCGTGTAAATTTAGAATCTTCCACGTGGAGCCGCCGTCGAGACGTGGAGATGCTGTCGAGAAGTCAACCTAAGTCACGCCCGTGACCCACATGTCACGGCCGTGACTTTCCAGCGTGATCCCTGCTCTGCCGCCGCGCCGAATTCCATCCCACGCCGCATTTAATGCAGCCGTCCAAAGTCACGGCCGTGACCCGACATGTCACGCCCGTGACATGTCACTTTTCGCCGTGCCGTCCAGAAAGCCCACGCCGCTGTCGGATCCGATGTGAATAGTGCAGTCACGCCCTTGGTCACGCCCGTGACCGAGGGCGTGTAATCTGAAATTTTTTCCTATAAATTCAGAGGCTCTCCTTGAGTCCAGAGTTCAGAAATTTGGAGATGGGGAGGTGCTGTTAGAGCTGAGAGTGCATTTTTCAAGTTGATGTTCATGTTTCTTAAGGCTTTCATGTTCTCTTCCCTTTCAAATTCATGCAATGTTTTGAATGTAGTTTTCATGCACTAGTTTTCTCAAGTTTGTAATCTTTATTTTCCTTAGCCTTGCACTCTTAAATTAAGGTTTGTAATAGTTCTTTGATTTTCAATAAAATTAGTTTTCTCTTTCATGTTCTCTTTCTCCTTAAGTAATTTCTTCCTTTTCATGCAATGTCAATCTTTCTCTCCTTAGTTATATCTTTTTTTTGCAATGTCAATTTCTCTTTCTTTTCATGCAATGTTTAATCCTTTCATTTAGCTTGCAATTAGTTTTAATTTTAGTTAAGCAAAAACAAACCAATCAAACTTTCGTCGATAAGATAATGGCGATTTTCCTCGAAGTAGAAGTAATCAACGCGCCCCGTGGAATACGACCTTGATATTCCTAAATATCCTATACTATAGACGATAAGGTACACTTGCCTTTATCGGATATAGTTTTGGAGAAAATCTCAAATCTTCACTAAATTTCAAAACCGCAAAATCAATATCACTTGCAAATGCTCCTGGATGGAGGAATGATGAAGGAGATCACCGGAGAAGGTCTCCTCTTGTCTCCTACGGTGGAAGAGGTGAAAATGGCGGGATTCCAGGCTTTTCCCGCGAGGGGGATCGAGCTCCCCGTCTTTTCCTCGATGGCAGCAGCAATTCCTGCTTTAAATACTAAACAGGCAGAATTTTGGTCACGCACGGTCGAACGCACGACCGTGCGTTGCCCGTGCGTTAATTAAAGATAAAAGTTGGCGTGAAGACGAAGCTGCACCGCCCGTGCGATTTACTCTCACACGGGCAAATCCGCCTGTGCGTCAAAACACACGAGTAAATTCAGAAATGACTAAAACAAGGAGAAATAGGAGACCGTGTGTTTTACTCACGCACGGGCAATTCCGCCCGTGCGTCAAAACGCACGAGTAAATTCAGATCAATCATTTTCTGCCCAGATCAGAGCGCACGACCGCAACAGCCCGTGCGTCAAGGAAAACACACGACCGTGCGTTTCACACAGTCATGAATTCTGGGAGAAAACTGGATACAAGATAATCCAGCCACCTGCATACAAGATAAAATAGCTGGGAATACACCTCCAGCACCAGATAAACATAGAGAAATGGAAGGGGAGCACCATGTGCTTACCCCCAATAACAAGGAGCGCAAATGCACACCGAATCGGGCCTAAGAGTGCACCTAGCAAGGAAAAACCAATATGAATGAAAACATGCCTAAAGTGTAGTGCATAGACTAGATAATCGGCCCAGATGAGTCCATAAATGTGTATATAAATGGGACTCATCACGCTACTATAATATAATTCGTCGATCGTCGTTTGACATTCGCAGAGTGTCGTTCGACAAACGCATGGTATTCGCCAAATTTTATTCTCTCTCTTACTTTCTGCTTATTAACGCGTATGTCCCTCCCACATCACTTTTACTTGTTGGTTATTCCTCCGTCTTTGTTCACCTCTAGGCGAATATCGGGGTTGTACAGATTTCTTGTGCCTATTGTGATGAGTTTCTTGTTAGATCGGTTGGTGCCCTTAGGGGGGGGGGGTGAATAGGGGTATTTAATACCTTTTAATATATTTTGATAAACTTGAAAATATAAGAGTTTAAGATAAGAAATCAAGTAAATAAAATTGAGACATCATTTTATTAATATCAAAGAAGAGTTTACAAAAACTTGATTTCTTATAACGCTAGAAATCAGAGGCGAATAATAATAAGACTCTTTTTGTTTTCAATCCCGACTTGCATCCCCATGAACCGGTGGCCCTAGCCTATCCTTCCCCGGATACGACCTCAAGCCGCCCTACCCAATCCTTCCCGAATATGGCCTCGAGCACCCCTAGACCTAACCTAGATCTAGTCAACAACATAAGGCGAATTTCTTCCCTAAGTCCTACCCAAATCTAGTCGCCAACACGAGGCGAGTTTACTAACGGTTAACAAAAGATGTGAAATAAAAAGACAATAATAAAAACTCCCTCTAAGAAGCTTCTGAATTCAGAGCTGAAGGATCGTTGTAGAATATGCAAGGTTGAAGCGATCGCCCTTCGGGTATAGCGTAATGAAGTCCTCCTTCAGAAACTCTGTAAGCTTTTGGTGGGAGATCAACTTTCGGCAGAGTAAAACTCTAGAATTGTAGCACTTCACCTCTCTCAAACTTGTGTATCCAAAACGAGAGAATTGGCCTCCTTTTATAGGAGTGAGCACTAGCGCCTGCGCTAGCGCTACCGTCGGCGCTATCCCCCCTTAGGAATTATTCTCTGCGTGTGTATCTTCATTCTGGGGAAACATTGCCACCTTGCCTCTTGTGCTATCCGCTACTGCCAGCGCTAGCGATTTCTAAAGATGCTCTCAGAATTGCGCTAATCATTGCTAGCGCCTGCGCTAGGTGCTACCGCTGGCGCTAGTGGGCATTTTGGAATTCTTGGCTCAATTTTAGGGGCAACCTTCTTATGTTATCCTTGAGTCATATGGACTTGTTTTCCTGCACACTTAAACACACAAGATCAAATACACATAAGATTTGTTATTCTCAAACCTAGGAGATGCGAAAGACCATGTTCCAACAAACTCCCCCTTTTGATAATAATAAATCCATTAATGATAAATCAAAGCATTAATATATAAGCATGATAAAACCTACTTGTGTGTGTGAGTGAAAGTGATGACTTAGGATAATTGTTGATTTTGGTATTTAGAATTGCCCTCCCTAAATACATGCCCCCCCCTAAGTGAATGCTCCCCTAATATGTAGGCTATCATTTTAATTAATCAAGTTAGTTTTCAATTGTGATAGCGGTGGATATTTATCATGTTAGTTCTCCCCCTTTTGTTATTAGCAAAAGTGGGTAAGAAAGCAAGTGACACAAAAAATATTTTTGATAATAAGATAAGGCATGATCGAGCTTTTTAGAGGAGAGGAAATGATAAGGAGTTTTTATATTAATTTCATAGAAATAAATCAGAGTTTTTAGCATAAGTATTTTTATAGAAGTAAATCAGAGTTTTTAGTTTAAAAGGAATAATATAACATTTACCAAGCAAGTCATTTGGTTAAAAATAATTTGGAGTTTTTAAGACTTGAGATAAGCATAGAAAGAACATAAGGTTAACATAAAGTTGTAGAAGACTTATAAAAAATAAACAACTTTTTGCAAAGTATGACGATTCTTAAGAAATATGAGTGAAAGTCCAAAATGAAAAAGATGTTTTTGTATATCTTTTTTTTTTTTTGAAAATCTTTAAAGTTTAACATGAATTAACCAAGCATGAAAGAAGGATATCAAAAAGAAACTACTACAATGTTAATGTGATTCACAAATTCAAAATATACCAAACATTGTAGAGAGCATGCTAGGTTATCTAGTGCATCTTATTTATAAAGAGAGTATAGAAATTTAGCATTACGATCCAGTACTCATGAGAAGAAGTGTTATGGAAGATAATTATGTGCACATAAGTGTATTTTGAAGAGAGTAAACAAATGTTTTAATCAAAATACAAGACATATGTAGAGTAAAGTGCACAATAAAACACAAATAATTTTACTTCCACGCCCATTAAATCACATAGAAAAGAATAAGTGGTGTAAAGAAAACGCTTATGGTTTGCACAAGATACTTAACTATTATTTCCAAGGTGCTCAACCTCACAATGCTCATTAAGACTTATCAGGAGGTTCAAGTAGTGCTTGGTAGAGTTATCTTTGTTATTTTATTTCATTCATTTTTTTGTACAAAGTTCTCCGAATACATTTGTTTTGCAAACCAATGAAATTTTGAAATCACAACCACTTTTCTTAATTTTAAGAGTGCAAATAAAAGTGGTGTCGGTAAGATACTTGTGCAAATTTAATTTATTGTACAATTACAATACACAAGCAAACATTCTTAGATTAAGAGCATATGTAGACTTTGCCAAAATAGGTGAGTGAATAAATTAAAGATCATTATCAAACATAAAACATTTACTCATACTTAGATGCATGCTAAGCTTAGTTCTATACAACACCTTTTTAGTACAATTTATGCACACGCGATTAGATATATCAAAGCATGATAAAAACATTGTTCAAGGTAGTTTGGAAAAATAAATTTCAACATTGAAGAAGTTCTAAATGATAGATTAAATCATGCTTGATTTTCACAATAAAGTCCATACAGCTTTTTTGTGATAATTTTTATTTTTTATAATTTTGTATTTGATTTTTGCATTTAGGAATAGAAATTAGACACAAAAAAAATATTTTTGGTAATTTTGTTTTTTGTATTTTTTAGTTTGTTTTTCAAAAATCAAAAACAGAATTGCAAAAATAAATAGTACACATAATAAAGCATATTTTTATGAATTTTGTAAAATTTTAAAAATTTAGAAAAACATACAGGTGCGCTAGTGCTAGCGCGGGAAATAGTACACGATTTTTTAGGATTTTAAAAAAAATCTAATTTTTGATATTGGCTAAGTGTCCAAAGTTTAGTTTTATGCAGAAATTTTAGAGGATTTGAAGATGTTTAGACATGTAAAAATTGCATAAAACCATTGTGTTTTAACCCGAAAGATCTAGGACACCTAATTCAAGTCGTAATAATCAAAATCTTGCATCGGGGTGAGGTTTAGTGAATATGTCAGCATGTTGGGAGTCCGTACCAATGAAGCTTACTTTTACATGCTCTTTCTTAATATGATCCCTAATGAAATGATGTCCAACATCAATGTGTTTGGTTCTAGAGTGGTGTACGGGATTATTTGTAAAGTCTATGGCACTTTTGTTGTCACATTTAAGATCAATGTTCTTAAGATGAAAACCAAAATCCTCTAGAGTTTGGCTCATCCATAATGCTTGTGCACAACAACTACCAAGTGCGATGTATTCGGCCTCCGTGGTGGAGAGTGCAACTGAAGCTTATTTCCTACTAGACCATACAACTACTAAGGGTCCTAAAAAGTGACAAGTACCGCTAGTGCTTTTTCGATCTAGTGAACATCCGGCGTAATCCGAATCAGAATAGCTGTGAAGTGTAAATGAATCATCGTGTGGGTACCACAATCCTAATTTAGATGACCCTAATAGATAACAAAAAATACGTTTTACCGCTTTTAAATGAGATTCTTTTTGATTGGCTTGAAAGCGAGCACATAAACATACGACAAACATTATATCTGGTCTAGATGCACTTAAGTAAAGAAGAGATCCAATCATTCCTCGATATAAAGTTTGATCAATGGAAATTCCAGATTCATCTTTTCCTAGTTTTAAAGAAGCACTCATAGGAGTAGAAGCTTGTTTAAAGTTTTCAAACCCAAATCATTTAAGCATATCGTGAACATATTTTGTTTGACAAATAAAGATACAATCATGTCGTTGTGAAATTTGAAAACCAAGAAAATAAGAGAGTTCTCCTACAAGACTCATTTCAAATTCATTTTTCATTACTAAGACTACTTCATTACACAACTCTTCATTAATGGCTCCAAAAATGATATCGTCAACATAAATTTGTAAGATAATTAAATCGTTATTATTATGCTTAATGAAGAGTGTGTTGTCGGCACTTCCCATAACATAATCGAGCTTTAACAAAAATGATGTAAGTCTATCATACTATGCATGGGGCGCTTGTTTTAAACCATAAAGTGCTTTTTCTATTTATAAACATGATTTGGAAATTTTTCGTTTATAAAACCGGGGGTTGTTCTACGTAAACTTCTTATTTTATAAACCCATTTAAAAAAGCACTTTTAACATCCATTTGAAATAGTTTTATCCTTTTAAAACTCGCAAATACCAAAAATATTCGTATAGATTCTAAGCGAGCAATGGGTGCAAAGGTTTCTTCAAAATCTACCCCCTCGATTTGAGAAAAGCCTTGAGCGACTAAGCGAGCTTTATTTCTTGTAATCCTAGAATCACCATCTAATTTATTTTTAAAAATCAATTTTACACCAACAACGGGATGATTAGATGGACGTTCTACTAGATTCCAAACTTTATTTCTTTCAAATTGATCTAACTCTTCATTCATAGCCAAAAACCAAAATTCGTCATTTAAAGCGGTTGAAACGTTTTGGGGTTCAATTTCGGAAACAAAGCAAATATTTGAAAATGTTTCATGAAGAGAAGATCGAGTTCTTACCCCAATAGATGGTTCCCCAATAACTAGCTCCTATGGATGATTTTTTGAGAAGTTTAAGATACTTGGGGGGCACATATTCATCTTCCTTGGCCTTCTCCTCCTTTTCTTTGGAAGGTTCCTCTTCATCATGCTCCAAAGATGGCCAAGGTTCATCATTTGTACTTGTAGGGAGTCTTTCTACATAAGGAATCAATTCATCAAATTTTACATTAATTGACTCTTCAACCTTACTCGTTCTTTTATTAAATATTCTATAGGCTTTACTAGTTGAAGAGTATCCAAGAAATATTCCTTCATCGCATTTTTCATCAAATTTTCCTAAAGAATCTTTTGTGTTTAGAATTAAACATTTACAACCAAATACTTTAAAATATGATACGTTAGGTTTCTTTTGATAATATAGTTCATATGGTGTGAGATTTAAAGATGGATGAAGCATGACTCTATTCATTACATAACATGATGTGCTTATGGCTTCGGCCCAAAAGGACTTAGGTAATTTATATTCAGATAGCATAGTACGTGCTAGTTCTTGGATTGTCCTATTCTTTCTTTCTACAACACCATTTTGTTGAGGTGTGTGTGGAGCGGAGAACTTATGCTTAATACCTAACATTTCACAAAATGATTTAAAATTTTCATTTTCAAATTCTCCTCCATGATCTGAGCGAATGCATTTTATTTTTAAATCTAGTTCATTTTGAATACGAGTACAAAATTTTGAAAATTTGCAAAATGCATCAGATTTGGAAGAGAGAAATAAAGTCCAACAATATATAGAGAAATCATTTATTAGAATGAAAGTATATATTCTACCACCAAGACTTGCGGTGCTAACGGGACCAAAGAGATCCATATGAATTAATTGGAAAGGTTTTGAAGTAGAAATTTCGTTTTTGCATTTAGAAGATGATTTTGTAAATTTTTATTTTTGGCATGGAGAACATAGTGAAGATAAATTTTCATTCAATTTAGGCAATCCTCTAATCAATTCCTTTTTGGCTAGTTTTAAAATGAGTTTTGTACTAGCGTGGCCTAAACGTCTATGCCATAGTTCTAACTCATCCTTTTTAGTTATAAAACATGTTATAGATGATTTGGAAAGATCATGAAACAAAACTATATAAACATTGTGAATTCTAGGTGGAGTTAGTAAAACATCTTTTGTGTTAGGATTAAATATTTTGCAAAGATTAGTGGATGATTCAAATAATACATCTAATCCTTTATCACACAATTGACTAATAAATATTAAGTTGTGTTTTAATCCTTTTACATAAAGAACATTAGAGATAAGAAAGGATTTGTTACCCACTGTACCTACTGCCATGATCCTTCCTTTACTGTTATCTCCAAACGTTACGATCCCTCCTTTCTTCTTTTCTAGGCTAAGGAACTTTGCTTTGTTGCCCGTCATGTGCTTGGAGAAGCTTAAGTCCAAGTACCACACATCCTCCATTTCCTTAGCCTTCCTGCAAATCTAGAAAGAAGATGAGAGTAAAGATCTGAATACCCAAGAGTTACCACCCATAGAGTACGTGGATTTCTTAGGTACCCAGATTTGTTTTAAAGATCGTTGTTTTATATTCCTGCAAGAGCTAGACGTGTGTCCAAACTTAAGACAATTTATACATGAAATAAAGGGGGATGAGACCCTTTTCTGAATTTCTACATTGCTCTTGCTGGATGATATTTGAACTTTAGAAAAACATGAGATTTTTTAACTGTTGAGCTACCGTCGGCGTTAGGGACTAGCGCCGGGCGGTAGGGCTCACTTTGATATCTGAGCCCAAACTTTCCAGAACAATAACATTGGTTTCCCAAAATCATATCCAGGGATTTTTGACCTATCCTGAATTTTTTGATGGCCATATTGAAGTAATAATTTTGTTTTTTAAGAGATGTATTTTCTTGTACAATCGTAACACATTTATTTTTAAAGCCCTTTTTATTATTTTCAATTTGTAGAAGTGAGTCTTTTAGTTTTCTCTCTAAGTCCCCCTTTTCTCTCGTAAGAGTTTTGATTTGTGAGAGAGCCTTAGAAAGAGAAACTTCAATGTCTTTTGCCTTACATAGGGAATGATCACATTCTTGACAAGAGACCTTTCTCTTTTCAAAAGAATTTAGTTTTTCCGTAAGCTTATGATTTTCTTTAATAACAGATTCATTTTCACGATTCAAAATAATAATATCTTCTATACTTTTATCATAGGCTTTGCAAGTTAGAACAAATTCATCATAAAGTTCTTCAAAGGTGGGAGGAGTTACCTCAGTGTCACTAAGAACACTGGTGTCGTCATCATTGCTTTTTGCCATTAAACATAAGTTTGCTTCATCCTAGTAGCTTGCCTCATATCCGCTTGATTCTTTAGAGGAAGAATCATCCCAGGTTGCGGCTTTCAATACTTTCTTTTTCTCCTTTATTTTGTATCGTTCTTTTTGCTCCTTTTGATACTTTGGGTACTGGCTTCGAATGTGCTCGGTCTTTCTGCAGTGATAGCACTCCGGCGGTGATCTTTCTTCTTCGTCTTCACTTCCTTTTTCTTTCTTTGATGAAGAGGAAGACCCTTTTCGTCGAGCATCCTTTTGGAAGTATTTCCAAAAGGTGTTCATTCTCTCCGGATTTCTAATGAACTTCCTGAAGTTCTTCACCAGGAGACCTTCTTCATCTTCATCATCATATTCAATGCTTTCCTTCTTTGACTTTAGTGCCAGCGCCTTTTTCTTTGGCTCTTTGTTGTATTCATCGTGTTGAATATGGAGTTCTACCTCGTGGGTTTTGAGATTCCCAATGAGGTTCTCGATCTGGAGCGTTCTTAGGTTGGGTGACTCCGAGATGGTCGTTACCTTTGGATTAAACCTTGGAGGTAGAGAGCGAAGAATTTTTCTGACCAAGTCCCCGTCTGAGTAGATCTTTCCAAGTGCTTTTGAAGCGTTGATGATCATGGTGAAGTGTGTGTACATCGAGTTGATGTCCTCATCGGCATCCATCCTGAATTTTTCATATTCCGATTCCAGTTGGAATAGCTTTGCATCTTTTACCTGCGATGTACCTTCATGAGTAACTTCCAATTGATTCCAAATATCATAAGCAGTTACACATACAAAAATTCTATTAAATTCAGTTCTATTTAAAGCTCAATATAAAGCGTACATCGCCTTAGCATTATTTTTGCACCTTAGTTTATCGTTATCATCCCATTTATCCTTAGGTTTTAGTAACATAGCCTCTCCCACTACAGTTGTAGGAGGAGAGTACCGAACTTCTACCATGTTCCATACTTCTTGTTGGTTATGGAACATTCACCTATAAGGGGGGGGGGGGGGGGGGGGGGGGGGTTAGGTGATCTTGATGCTTTTTGAATTACGACCGTGAGTTATCAGAAACTAAGTAATGCACAAGAGAAAACACGCAAATAAATTTCACCAGACGACACAAGATCTATAGAGGTTCCTCAAGACCGGGTGTCTTGAGTAGTCCTCTGTCCCTCTGCGCCTACCCAGCGATCCGCTAGGCTCGGCAAACTCCGCCAAAAGGTTCAGGCCCTCAAGCCTTACAACACGGACCCGCAAGTCCCAACAACCTAGGCCCTCAAGCCCCTACTACCCCCGAGCCCGCAAGCTCAACACTTAGGCCCTCAAGCCCTACCTTTCGGACCCGCAAGTCCCAACAGCCTAGACCCGCAAGTCCCTACTGCCCCCAAGCCTGCAAGCTCGACAAATTGCACCCGCGGGTGCACTGCAATGGCCCTCAAGCCTCACAGCTCTCCAGCCCTCAAGCTAGACAATATGGCCTGCAAGCCTTACAAGAGATTACAGATATAAACTGTTTCTTCTGCCTGATGTTGATCGACAACCTTAGCCTGATGATGATCGGCTTCTTGAGAATGAAGAGAATGCTTCTGAATCAGATCTTGAATGCACGGTTCTTCTTCAATTCTTTCTTAGCCGGATGCGGATTGGCTTCTTAGCAGTCGATGAGGATGACTGCTTCTTTCTTTCTTGCGGTGCTTGTATTGTTCGATTTGCTTCATACGTAAGTTCTTTCCTTTTTTTGATCGATGTTTTTAGGGCAACCTTATATGTCCTTTTATAAGACTGAGAGGGGTCACCCAACGGTCTTCTGAAAAGTTTCTTTATGTGTCAGATCTCCAAATCTTTTTAGCACGCGCAAATACCTTGAAACTTTAAGTGCACGCGCTGATTGAACAATCAGGCGGCGGCATTAATAGCTGACAGCATGCGTCCACAAGATTTGAATTTGTCTCGGTGATATATTCCATCGTTACGACGACTTGGAATATCTTTCGACGACATCTCTTTGTCGGCTCCTTGTGCTTTGGAAATTCTTCAGGTCTCCTTGCTTCTGCTTCTGATGCTTGTATTTCAACGATACGGGACATGCTGGCGTTCCTGCATATACGACGATATGCTTTCTTTGTCTGTGTCGTTGGGACCTTCCTTTGTTCATTCTGTCGTTGTGTTCGCAGTATTGTCTTGTCGATATGGCTGCTACTTTGATGTCGACGATACTTCATTCTTCTCGATGACACGCCTTTCTTTGATAGTATCTCTGTGTTTGCTTTGCCTATCATTACAGCGATAAGCTTGACAGAGTCTCATACCAGGCCCTAGGTGCCTGCTTTAAGCCATAAAGGGCATTTCTAAGAAAGTAAACATAGTCAGGATGAGTAGAGTCGACAAAACTTGAAGGATGCTCTACATATACTTCCTCTTTAAGGTCACCATTTAGGAAGGTTGACTTCACATCCATTTGGTAGACCTTGAAGCCTTTGAATGTTGCATAGGCTAGGAACAATCTGATTGCTTCCAGTCTGGCTACTGGAGCAAATGTCTGATCAAAATCAATTCCCTCCTCTTGTCTGTAGCCTTTTGCTACTAATCATGCTTTATTCTTGGTGATTACTCCATTTTCATCCATTTTGTTCCTGTAGACCCATTTGGTTCCTATGATGTTGTGTCTTTGGGGTCTTGGAACCAATTTCCACACCTTACATCTTTTAAATTGATTCAGTTCCTCCTGCATTGCAGTAATCCAGAATGGATCCTGATTTGCTTCCTCAAATTTCTTGGGTTCAATTTGAGAAAGAAAACTCAGGTACAATGCTTGATTTGCAGCTCTACTTCTTGTCAGCACACCTTGGTTGACATTTCCTATTATCTGCTCTTGAGGATGATCTCTTACTTGTCTCAGTGCAGTTGGTAATATTCTGGGTATATCAGTATGAGCTACTTCTTCATCCTGCAATTCTTCAGCTATTTCTGTATCTTCTGCAGGTTCCACTTCTATTTCCACCATTACTGACTGATTCTTGTAGTTGAGTGGGGTGTCAGCATTGTCTGCAATGGAAAGCTTCTCCAATCTTTCCCTTGTTCCTGCATTCACTAAAGAACTAGACCAGCCCTTATGTATAAGGCTAGTCTCATCAAATACAATATGAACAGATTCTTCCACTGTTTGAGTATTGAGGTTGTATACTCTGTATGCCCTACTGTAGGAGCTGTATCCAACGAAAATACCCTCACTACTTTTTTCAGCAAACTTAATAAGTTTGGATTTCCCATTATTAAGGACATAGCATTTGCTACCAAAGATCCTAAAGTAGGATAGAGTTGGTTTTCTGCCCTTCATTAGCTCATAGGGAGTTTTCTTATGGTCTTTGATGATTGAGGCCCTGTTTATCACTTGACAAAGCAATGTTGACAGCCTCGGCCCAGAAGTACTCTGGTAATGAGGAGTCACTCAGCATTGTCCTGCTGGCCTCTATCAAAGTTCTGTTCTTCCTTTCAGCAACTCCATTCTGTTGAGGAGTTCTGGGGGAGGAGAATTCTTGGGAGATGCCTAGGTCTTGGCAGAATTCTGTCATGGCCCCTGACTGAAATTCTGTCCCATGGTCACTTCTAAATTTGACCACCGAGCAGTTCATCTCATTCTGGATTTGCCTGACAAAATTCTTCAAGATGTCTAGTGTATCTGATTTCTTTTTGAGGAAGAAGACCCAAGTGAACCTTGAGTAGTCATCAACAACTACAAGGGTGAACTGACATGGGACCAAATAGATCCATGTGCAATAAAAATAAGCACCTTGACGACTCTTTGTTAGAAATGCTTTTGAAGCTAGTCCTAGTCTGCTTTCCAAGTTGGCAGGCTTGACAAGGACCATCTCTGATGCACTTAATATCAGGTCCATCTCTGACTAAGTTTAGCGAGAAAAGCTTGCCTATTGTCTTGCAATTGATGTGTGCAAGTCTCTTGTGCCATTGTACACATAGAGCCTCTTTACCATCGGCTACTAGGCATATGGGCATGGAAGAGTTTATATTCAGGAAATTTAAGCAATAAATATTCCCACTCCGAGTGCCAGTTAAGACAGTCTCGGAATCTGAGGACTTCTTAATCAGACACTTATCCTTGTGGAAGGTAATGACAAAACCTAGATCACAAAGCTGACTTATGCTTATGAGGTTGTGTCTCAACCCCTCCACATAGGCTACCTTTGTGATGGTGACTAACCCATTAGAGATAATTCTGTAGCCCCTGGTAACTCCCTTTTCTGAACCTCCAAAGATGACGGTCGGTCCATTCTCCACAAGGATGAATTCTTTCAAATACTTTCTGACTCCAGTCATGTGCCTGGAGCAGCCACTGTCCAAATACCAAATTGGAGATTGGTTGGTATTTGGACTTACCTGCAAAATAAATTACTTCCCCTTAGGTACCCAATAAGGATTGGGTCCTTGGTTCCTGTTAGGATGATAGAACGGAATCGCAAACTCATGAGGACTCTGCACTTTCCTTGCATTGAGCCCTGTTGGGTTGAACCAACAGTCCAGTGCAAAGTGGCATACTTTCCCACAGCACCAGCACTCATATCTGTTGTATCTTCTCTTCTGCCTCATCATCTGTGTAGTGTGGCAGTGCTGATGAGCAGAAGAGAATGTTTCTTGCCTTACAGATCTAGGGTGAACCTCATGTGTGTGAGCCGGGGGAGGAATTGGCTTTACAACCCTTTAGTTCACCTTCTTAGGAGTAGGCTTTGTGATAACAGCCTCTCCCATACTTCTGGTTGCTGTTGCTGAAGGTCTGTGGGCTGAAGAACTTGCTCTCAGCACCTTCTTGTTAGAAGGTCTAGCTTCAGGATCTTTGCCCATGACTGGCTCCTGATGAGAACCGATACCAGCTCTGAACTGTCCAGAGAAGGTGTCAATAATTGGCAGGATAGTTTTGGGCATTGAGAAGCTGGAAGCAAGCTTCTTCTCAGCCAGCAACAATTCTTCAAGGTCCCTAATGACCTTGTTCTTCTGCCCTAATTCAGCATTCTTAAGCCGTATGGTTTCCTTAAGTTTGTCCACTTCTTTGCTCATGGAAGTTAGCCTCTCGGCTGTCTCCTGGAGCTTGGATTGGACAGGTTTTAAGGAATCTAACTCCTTGGTTTGCACCTTGAGGAGTTTCTTACTGCCTTTGAAGGCTTTCCATAAGGCTTTATATTGCCTTATCAGTTCAGATTCAACTTCATATTGGGATCTTGAGGCAGTGTTGTTGGCAACAGACACCTCCTCCTCATCATGCAAGGAATCTGCTACTGATTCAGAATTAGAGGCAGATAGAGAAGTTCTGTGTTTTACCTTTCCAGGAGAGTTGTCATCCTGGTTACCTTCATTAATAGCCATCAGTCCAATGAGTGCCTCATCCTCAGTCCCGGAGGAACTTGAGTCAGAATCACTCAATGTTTTGATCTTCTTTGCCACAAACCCCTTTTCAGAGGTTCTCTTGCTCCAGGAGCTTCTTCTCTCTTCATGATTCCTTGATTCCTTTTTCTTCGAGGGGCAGTCAGCAGCCATGTGTCCTGTTTTGCTGCAAGAATAGCAAACAGTATTATGTAAATCACGTCTACTGGAGTTAGACCTATACCTGTCCTCCCTGGGAGCCCTCGATCTGTCCCGATGGTCAGATCTTCTGGAGCTTGAGAAGGAGTTTCTGCTGTTATCCCTCCTTCTTCTATGTATCAGCTTTCTGAATTGCTTTGAGAGGAGGGCCACCTCTCTATCAGTGTCATCAGATTCAGAGGAGCTGGCTCCTGATTCCTCACTGCTCTCAGATTTATTCTGAGAAGCAGCGATCTTCCCCTTGGATCTTCTGGAGCTCTCAGCCTTTAGAGCCACCGATCTTTCTCTTGAGCTCGCCTTTGAGCTCTCTTCTTCTTCAGCCTTCCTTGTGTTGAGTTGAAGTTCATGGGACAACAGTTTCCCATACAAATTCTTGGGCTCAATGATGCCCAGCTGACCCATCTCTCGGATGGCGAATATCTTGATATCCCATTCCTTTGTGAGGGATTTGAGAAACTTGTCATTCAATTCAGAGTTCGTGAACTCCCTATCATAGTTTCTCAGGCCATTCACTATCTTGAAAAATCTCTCATAGCAGCTGGAGATTGTTTCACTTTTGCCCTGTTTGAAGGCTTCATAATCCTGGTTGAGGAGGGATTTTCTGTCATCCCTTACCTCATCGGTACCCTCCATATATACGGTCAAGAAGTCCCACATCTCCTTGGCCGTTCTGCAGTGGATTAAATTTTGGAGGGTGGAGTCATCTATGGCACTGACAATAACGTTTTGTGCCCTTTTGTCCATACCTGCCAAGATCAGCTCATCCTTGTTCATGTCTTCATACCTCTTTATTACCTACATGGTTGGGTCAATAGTGGAGGTACAAGTAGGGACAAAGGGGCCCTGCTTGATCGTCAGGTAGATTCTTGGGTCAGCTGCTTCCATAAAGAGCCTGACCCTTTCCTTCCAGATGGGAAAGTTCTCCTTCGTGCAAATAGTAAGCTTCATAGCTCTCATTTCACGATTCTGATCTCCACCGGCCATGGTGAGACGTTCTGGATCTAGATCGGACTGTTAAGTATCCTTTTGATCAACCTCGCTTTGATACCATTTGTTGGTTATGGAACGTTCGCCTATAAGGGGGGGGGGGGGGTTAGGTGATCTTGATGCTTTTTGAATTACGAGCGTGAGTTATCAGAAACTAAGTAATGCACAAGAGAAAACACGCAAACAAATTTCATAAGACGACACAAGATCTATAGAGGTTCCTCAAGACCGGGTGTCTTGAGTAGTCCTCTGTTCCTCTGCGCCTACCCAGCGATCCGCTAGGTTCGGCAAACTCCGTCAAAAGGTTTAGGCCCTCAAGCCTTACAACACGGACCCGCAAGTCCCAACAGCCTAGGCCCTCAAGCCCCTACTGCCCTCGAGCCCGCAAGCTCGACACTCAGGCCCTCAAGCCCTACCTTTCGGACCCGCAAGTCCCAACAGCCTAGACCCGCAAGTCCCTACTGCCCCCGAGCCCGCAAGCTCGACAAATCGCACCCGCGAGTGCACTGCCCTGGCCCTCAAGCCTCACAGCTCTCCAGCCCTCAAGCTAGACAATATGGCCCGCAAGCCTTACAAGAGATTACAGATATAAACTGTTTCTTATGCCTGATGTTGATCGGCAACCTTAGCCTGATGATGATCGGCTTCTTGAGAATGAAGAGAATGCTTCTGAATCAGATCTTGAATGCACGGTTCTTCTTCAATTATTTCTTAGCCGGATGCGGATTGGCTTCTTAGCAGTCGATGAGGATGACTGCTTCTTTCTTTCTTGCGGTGCTTGTGTTGTTCGATTTGCTTCGTACGCAAGTTCTTTCCTTTTTTTGATCGATGTTTTTAGGGCAACCTCATATGTCCTTTTATAAGACTGAGAGGGGTCACCCAACGGTCTTCTGAAAAGTTTCTTTATGTGTCAGATCTCCAAATCTTTTTAGCACGCGCAAATACCTTGAAACTTTAAGTGCACGCGCTGATTGAACAATCAGGCGGCGGCATTAATAGCTGACAGCACGCGTCCACAAGATTTGAATTTGTCTCGACGATATATTCCATCATTACGACGACATGGAATATCTCTCGACGACATCTCTTTGTCGGTTCCTTGTGCTTTGGAAATTCTTCAGGTCTCCTTGCTTCTGCTTCTGATGCTTGTATTTCAACGATACGAGACATGCTGGCGTTCCTGCATATACGACGATATGCTTTCTTTTTCTGTGTCGTTGGGACCTTCCTTTGTTCATTCTGTCGTTGTGATCGCAGTATTGTCTTGTCGATATGGCTGCTACTTTGATGTCGACGATACTTCATTCTTCTCGATGACACACCTTTCTTTGATAGTATCTCTGCGTTTGCTTTGCCTATCATTACAGTGATAAGCATACTTTTTCTGTCCTTCTCGACGACATGTACTTGTATTTTCCTGAGATTATGAGCTAGATATCTTGATCAAATACAAAGTGAAGTATTCTTGACATGATGACTTCTTCAAATCAGGAATCATGTGGGTACGATTCCCAACACTTCTACATCCATGGTGATAAGAAAACACATCATTCAATTTTTCCAGTAGTTGAAATTTGACCCAGAAAAGAGAGGTGGTCGACTAACACCCTGACCCTCCGGAAAAGCGAGATCATGAGATGCCATTATTCCCGGTTGTTAAGCCGATTGGAATAAAACCGTTGTGATACCACTTGTTGGATCGATAGGCGCCCTTAGAGGGGGGTGAATAAGGGTATTTAAAACCTTTTAATATATTTTGATAAACTTGAAAATATAAGAGTTTAAGATAAGAAATCAAGTCAATAAAATTGAGACATCATTTTATTAATATGAAAGAAGAGTTTACAAAAACTTGATTTCTTATAATGCTAGAAATCAGAGGCGAATAATAATAAGACTCTTTTTGTTTTCTATCCCGACTCGCATCCCCATGAACCGGTGGCCCTAGCCTATCCTTCCCCAGATACGCCCTCAAGCCGCTCTAGCCAATCCTTCTCGGATATGGCCTCGAGCACCCCTAGACCTAACCTAGATCTAGTGGCCAACACGAGGCAAATTTCTGCACTAAGTCCTACCCAGACCTAGTCGCCAACTTGAGGCAAGCTTACTAACGGTTTACAAAAGATGTGAAATAAAAAGACAATAATAAAAACTCCCTCTAAGAAGCTTCTGAAGTCAGAGACGAAGGATCGTTGTTGAATAAACAAGGTTGAAGTGAT
This sequence comes from Dactylorhiza incarnata, assembly GCA_033032865.1. Classification (NCBI taxonomy): domain Eukaryota; kingdom Viridiplantae; phylum Streptophyta; class Magnoliopsida; order Asparagales; family Orchidaceae; genus Dactylorhiza; species Dactylorhiza incarnata. The sequence goes on along the minus strand of JAWHQI010000300.1, from coordinate 254,728 downwards.
CTCCCTTCGGGTATAGCGTGATGAAGTCCTCCTTCAAAAACTCTCTAAGCTTTTGGTGGGAGATCAACTTTCGACGGAGTAAGGATCTGAAATTTTAGCACTTCACCTCTCTCAAATGTGTGTATCCAAAACGAGAGAAGAGGCCTCCTTTTATAGGAGTGAGCGCTAGCGCTTGCGCTAGTGCTACCGCCGGCGCTATCCCCGCTTAGAAATTATTCTCTACGTGCGTATCTTCATTCTAGGGAAACATTGTCGGCTTGCCTCTTCTGCCACGCGCTACCGCCAGCGCTATCCGCTACCGCATGGCGCTAGCACTTTCTAAAGATGCTCCCGAAATTGCGCTAATCATTGCTTGCGCCTGCGCTAGGTGCTACCGCCGACGCTAGTGGGCATTTTGGAATTCTTGGCTCAATTTTGGGGGCAACCTTCTTATGTTATCCTTGAGTCATATGGACTTGTTTTCCTGCACACTTAAGCACACAAGATCAAATACACATAAGATTTGTTATTCTCAAACCTAGGAAATGCGGAAGACCATGTTCCAACATTTCTAAGTGATTCTTTATGAAGTGTTTGATAATTAACTATCCTGCGATAATTTAAAAGTAGAAATCATTATCTCTCAATATATGAAATCCGCTTATTCTTAATTCCCCTGGTTATTTCTAACTTAGGCAAAAAGAAGAATAACATGAAGTACACAAATCAATGTTGCTAACAAGAAGATGAAATCTATTTTTCTCTTCTACGTTATATTGAAGCTTATGATACACTTAAGACACTCATCTCTCGAATCTTACAGTGCAGTAGAAAGATGAAAACTTTGGTTAAAGACTTACACAACTCCTCTCTCAAATCTCGCCACGTAGAAGAAAACATTCATCTCTAAATTAACGTAACTCGTCTCTCGAATCTCGCCACACAATTTAGAAGAAAAAGACTTAATCCAAAATTTATAATAAAAAAATCATAAATTCAATAAAGATAGTTTCTCAAACACGCATAAAAGAAATTTAGAATCACCACATTACAACAAGGCAAAGTAATCTTAACATACAAGACCTAGAGGTTTAGTTCATGATGGAAGAAACACACCAAAAAATTTGAAAGATCTTACTAGACATGATGAGAGAAGATCAAAAATATTGCAGGTATTTTCATCTTTGTAATGCAATGCAAGATTCGAGAGAGAAGTGGTGTAAGTGTATCGTAAGCTTCAATATAACGTAGAAGAGAGAAAGAGATTTAATCTTCTTGTTAGCAACATTGATTTGTGTACTTTATGTTATTCTTCTTTTTGCCTAAGTTGGAGATAACTAGGGGAATTAAGAATAAGCAGATTTCAGGTATTGAGATATAATGATTTCTACTTTCAAATCGTTGCAAGATAGTTATTCAAACATTCCATAAAGAATTACTCTAAAAACTCATCACAATAGGTATAAGAAATTAGTATACAAGAGTATTTCTCAAAATTGATAAAAAGTATTGTTAGGTAATCATAGTTATAATTTCTTTGAGTTTTAACTGTTTAAGAAAACTCTTTATTTAATCTGCTTGAATTTACAGAAAAGGTTGAACTAGTACTTGTGAGCGTTAGAATAGTCACTTCTCTGTGGGAACGATCTTTACTTATATTGTATTACTTGATCCGACATGTGCACTTGCGTATAACTATTGTTTGAGTATCAGGAGGCAGAGCCCGACGTCGAAGTGGGAGAGGGGGAAGGCGAGCTCGTTTGGATGAAAGGTGTTGATGGCCTCACCTTCCCTTGGAGAGCGAGCAGAATACCCCGCCGGCAGGAGAGCGGCCTCGAAGGTGAGACGATCCTCCTTCGACACCTTCCCTTCAGGGAAGCAGTGATTGGCAAAGTTGGTGACGTAGTTCCCTCACCCATGAGCAGACTCAGCATTTCCATCCATCGCGAATAGGGTCGACGAATAGGAGAGGTGCATGATTTCTGTCTCCTTAGGCTGTTTCTGGTTGGGGAGAGCTCCAACACTCTGTTTTCCGTGGTTTCTGACAAAGAGTCTGGTGCTCTCCAGTGCCCTTCAGTGTGCCCGACTCAGCATTGGCTTGGGAGGGGAAGCTCTCTTTGATCTTTCAGGTTTGTGGTGGGACCTCCTCGCTACAGCTCGCAGGGTCTGTTTCTAGTTTCCCACATTTGTGAGTGAGGTTCTCTGCTCTTAGTGCCTGGCCTAGTGCTCCAAATCAAGAGAAGTAAAAGCAAGCTACATTGGTCTGAACTCCTCTTGAACTGTCGTTTCCAGGTTCAACATTTTGACGTAGGTCCGAACTCATCTTGAACCATAGTTTCTGGGTTCAACAACAACTCTAATTTAAAATAACTAATTTCTTATTAGAGGTTTTGTTATTATCAAAAGGGGGAGTTTGTTGGAACATGTGTTCCGCATCTATTGGTTTGAGAATAACAAATCTCATTATGTATTTGATCAAACTTGTTTAGAGTTTATAGTGTGCAGGAAATATAAGTACAATACTATACTAAATGCGTATAATTAAATGTGATTCAAAAGTGGACATTGTGCTTTGAATCATGTTCTACCACGGGATTGTAGCATCTACCGCTGGTGGTAGCGGTCGTGACTGTGGTATAGTTGGCATGAGACATTAAAATGAAAACATTGGCGGGAGTAGTAGAGCTAATTTGTAAAGAGGCTAACGTGCGACGTTAACCTTATCACATGGCGATAATTGAAAGGCAAGCCCGACGATCACCAGGCTAATTGAGGAGCCAAATGAAGCATGTTATCCTTTTGACGGAGGGAGCGTAGTTGCGTTAACATGGTGCAGTAACTCTATCGAGGCGCGATAGTGGTTGCCTAAAATATGAAATGCAGCTACCATTTCTAGATGACTGGCGCGTGAAACTCTTACCATTATGGGTACCGCGGGGCGGTAACACCTACCGCCGATGCTAGCTCACAGTTCAATTTAAAAGGTTGCTACGCTCATTCATTAAATAGAATGATCAAGCCACAACTCCAAAGATTATTGTGTGAACCCTCTTCCTAGACATCTAGAGCCCTCCCTACAACAATATTGAAGGTCCAAAGGAGAACCTGAAGGTGTAGTTCATCAATGTTCATTCTACACGAAGCATGAACGCAACTACAACTCTGATCTCTTATGTGCCTTCATCATCTCCTTCAGATTTTTTCTATAGGGAGTTTTACTACATAAATTTTATTTCTTTATCATGTATTTTCTTTTTTTTTTTCTTTTGGCGACTGAAGAGTACTTGTTATACTCGTCATTTAGTATAGTTTTAATATAATTTTAACATGAATTTTATAATTTATATGAATTATCTTAAATAAATTGTTTCTTTTCATATTTATATACTAACATAAGCTTATTTTATGTTTTGCAGGTCTTCTGGACTCTTTGAACAAAAATTGCAAGTACACGCCCAAGGACAGAGGCGTGACCAAGGGCATGACAACATAAGATGTATTCCAAACCTGCTACCGCCATCCTGAGCTCATTCCGAGAAGATTTGCCAAGTATACGCCCTAGGTCACGGGCGTGTCTGAGGGTGTGTTAACATAAACTATGGTTCCAGCTCAGCAGGGCGTGAACCACGACCATGACGTGTCTTTCGCACAGTACACGCACGTGACTTACAAGTCACGCCCGTGTCTGCTCTCACTGCAAATGCCCAGCCCAGATCACGCTCTAGATCATGCCCCGGGGATATTTCGCCAAGTACACGCCCATGTGATTCAGAGGTCACGGGCATGTAACCTCTTTGCCACCAGAGTCACGCGCCACCCGCCAGAATTTCCTGCCAATTGTAGTTTAATTATTACACGCCCTTATTTACGGGCATGATCGAGGGTGTGACGCGCACGTAACTCCAACAATAACTCCAGAAGGTGCCCTCTTCACAGCAGTTTCGCTCCCGACCCTTACACGCCCTTGGCCACGGGCATGATCGAGGGCGTGTAACCTCAAACTTTTACCTATTTAAAAGCAACTTCTCCAGGACTCAAGGGATGAATTTTAGGAGTTATTTTCTGCATTTATTGTACCTTTTTCCTGTTTATAGTATTCTTGTACTTCACTTTCTTCTTTGCACTTGTAATTTTCAATTCACTAGCTTATATTTCTCTTTTGCAAAAATCAATAAAATAGTTCTTTTTTCTCTTATTCCCTTCTTCATTCATCATGTATTCTTTTATTTTTGTTGATCCCTTAATCTCAATGAGTAGCTAAATTTTATTAATGCTCGATTGAGATGATCCAAAAAATGATATAAGTCATGAATTAATTTAGATTTTCTTTTTTCTCTTCCTTAAAATGCTTAAGATTTATCCTTGATTTTAATTTAATGAGAATATATTTTCGATATATAATTCTCATTCTCGTATTTTAATTAGTCGAACGACTCATAATGCGAATTGATCATTCAAGGATAAAGAGAGTTGCATGTAACCCTCAAGAGAGAATGACATAAATCTCCCGGATTGGAGTTAAATCGAATTGAGGGGTTCGTCATGATAAAATGAGTTTTAGGGGTTTCGATTATAGAATGAAAGTTTGGTTGATCAACCTAAACTCAGTTGAATATATCATTGACAGATATGCGTTTAGAATCCGGGAACCTCCACGGTCGAAGCAATTTCTTTAAGAGAATTAGAATCTTAGTTTGTTCTTTCTTTATTTTCATTCTGAGGTGATTCAAAGATCAGGTGTTAGCCTTCTAAATCATTGTATTAATCCTTATTTTATTTACTTAACAAAACCAATACAAAGTTCTATTGATAGAATAATATAGATTTTTTCGAAGTAAAAGTATTCAACTCGCCCAGATTTTTATACGACCTTGATATTTCAAATATCTTATACTATATTTGATAAGGTACTCTTGCCTTTATCAATACAGGATTGGAGAACATCATTTCATTCTCTCTTGATTTTCATATCTCCAATCGGTAGCGATTTTATGCACATCAAGTTTTTGTGTAGCGAGTTTTCTAAGTAATTTTTGTTTGAAAAAAAAATTATTAATATTATAAAATTTTAATTTCTTGGAAATGAAGGTTTGGGATGTCACCTCATCATATCTCCTAGTACCGGTGGGAGTCCTTCATAGGAAATACCTCGGGAAGTCCAGGAATTAATCAAATATATATTTATACTATATATAAAGAAATCCCCTTATCGGTGTAATGCCCAGCCAACTAATACCCACCGTTTGATAAGGAGAGAGAAAAAGAGGGAGAGAGGGGAGAGAGAGTGGGGCCTACAATTAAGAGAGAGAGAGGAGAAAGTGGGCTGCAATTAAAAGAGAGAGGGAGGAGAAATAGGGTGGCGGAATTGGAGAGAGAAAGAGAGAGAAATAGAGAGAGAGTGAGAAATGAAAAAAATACAAAATATTTTATAAAATCTAAATATTTTAAAAATAAATATATCATTTATATTACAGAAATTTTTAAAATTAAAATACATAATTTTTATTATTTAAAATTTCTAATATTTATATATATAATAAGTAATCTTTATATATAATATATTATATAAAATATAGAAATTATATAAAATACATAATCTGTATAGAATATATATATAAATTAAATATAACTTTGTGCGTGCCGGGGGCGGGCGAATGCTGTCGATGGCGGGCGAAGGCTTCCGATGGCGGGTGAAGCCCGCCGTGGGCGGGCAGAGTACTGGGGGCGGGCAAGGTACTGTCGCGCGGGGTACGGGGGGGGGGGGGGGGGGGGGGGGGGGGGGGGGGGGCGTGCATTGTTACTCGTGTGTGTGTGTGTGTGTGTGTGTGTGTGTGTGTGTGTGTGTGTCTGTGTGTGTGTCTGTGTGTGTGTGCCTGTGTGTCTGTGTGTCTGTGTACGAGTGCCCGACACGGGGCTCCGCCCCTATGACCAAGCGCGACAGTACCCAGTCGGCGACGACGGGCTTCGCCCACCCTCGGCGTGATGCTGTCGGGCGGCCTTCGGCCGCATTCAGGCGGGCTTCGCCCATGCTCGATGCGTCTGCGGGTTGCCCCGCAACATATACATATGAGTACTCAAAATGACCATAAAAAATATACATAAATATTACAATATTTATTTTGTAAAAAAATACGTGCACGCTTAAAAAGATTATTTTTTTCTCTCTCTCTTTCACTCTCTCTCCCCCCTCTTTCTCTCTCCCACTCTCTCTCTCTCCCGTGAAGTTTATTTTTTTATATTAAAGATTTTCGGATAAAACATGTGAAAGATCCAACGGTTGAAAATGAAAGCACGGTAAGAGCATGAGATTGCTATATTCACTTATATAATAAAGATATATATACATATATATACATATACATATATATACATATGCATATATCTACATATATACATATATACATATATATACATATATATATATATACATACATATATATATATACATGTATGTACGAGTGCCCGACACGGGGATCCGCCCCTACGGTCAAGCGCAACAGTACCCGGCCGGCGACGGTGGGCTTCGCCCACCCCCGACGCGATGCTGTCGGGCGGCCTTCAGCCGCATCCAGGCGGGCTTCGCCCGCCTCAGCACGGGCTTTGCCCTTGCTCGATGCGTCAGCGGGCTGCGCCCGCAACATATACATATGAGTACTCGAAATGACCGTAAAAAAATATACATCAATATTACAATATTTATTTTGTAAAAAAAAATAAGTACATACTTAAAAAGATTATTTTTTCCCTCTCTCTCTCTTTCCCTCTCCGCCGCGCTCTCTCCCCCTCTCTCCTCTCTTTCTCTCTCTCTCTCTCTTCCGGGAAGTTAATTTTTATTTTTATATATTATAGATATAAACATGTGAAAGATCCAACGGTGGAAAATGAAAGCACAGTAAGAGCATGGATATATATGTATATATCTATATATATATATACATAAATATATATCTTTAACTACTAAATGCAAGAAGTTGCTTTTGGTGCAACATTCAAAATTGCCAAATATAACATCATTCCTTTACTCCAATGACTTAACATATATGATGAAAAAAATGGAAATTTATAAAATCTAAGGGTTATTTGTGTAATAACACTATATCCCAATAATAAAAATAATTATGAAAATTCATAAAATCCAAAAGTTTTTACTAGACCTCCTAAACCTACTATGATAGTTTATCATTATACCTACTAAACTATACTTTAAAATGATTTTTTGTTAAAATATATATATTTTTTTGAATTTTTTTTATAAAATAGTAATTAAATTTTTGTACGGTCATTTAGAGTACTCATATGTATATGTTGTGGGCGCAGCCGGCTGAGACGAAGCTTATCCGCACCCCAGCCTGCCAGTCCAATCAACGAAGCCTATCCGCACCCCAGCCTGCCAGTCCAACCGCTGCGACGCGGTTGGGTCCCAGCGGTTGGGGCTGGACTTCTTCTCAGCGGTTGGGCTGAGACAGCGTCATCTTGAAACCGCTGAGACAAAGTCCAGCCCCAACCACGTGTCAGCGGTTGGGTCTCAGCGGTTGGGGCTGGACGTCATCCCAGCGGTTGGGTCTCAGCGGTTGGGGCTGGACCGCTGAGACGTGGTTGGGTCTCAGCGGTTGGCAGTATGGTCTCAGCGGGGGGTGGGCTCCGGGCGGCCTTTGTGGGCCGCTTCTACTGCTTGGCGTAGCCTGTGCAGAGGCGGTCGATGGCCGCCGTCGGGGCGACCGAAGGCAGTAGAGGAGCAGCGTGTACGGGCGAAGCTCATGCGGAGCTTCTACTGCTTGGCGCAGCCTGTGCGAAAGCGGCCGAAGGCCGTCGTAGGGGCGGCCACAGGCATCCTTCGCGGAAGCCGCAGGCCGCCGTCGCGGCGGCAGGCCACCGTCGCGGCGGCCAAAGGCTGTCGAGGAGCAGCGAGCATGAGCGAAGCCCGTGTGGAGCTGCACGTATATATATATGTATGTACGAGTGCCCGACACGGGGCTCCGCCCCTACGGTCAAGCGCGACAGTACCCGACCGGCGACGGTGGGCTTCGCCCACCCCCGACGCGATGCTGTCGGGTGGATGTTGTTAGAACCTAGTCTTAATTTGGATTAGGATCCCAACTCAAATAGGGGGAGATTGTTGGAATCTTAGTTTTGATTTGAGTTAGGATCCATCTATAATGTCTAAGTTTCTATCATAACACATCTTATAACTTAGATCAAATCCTATTAAGATAGAAGGCTGAAAATATATATAATTAATAGGCTGAGAAAATAAGAGAATGATAAAAACTATATATGTTCTCTGCGTTTGATGAACGGCTACCTGCGTTCGACGAACGACGCTCTGCGATCGACGAATTATGTTCATTCTGCGCTCGACGAAATCTAGCTATCTCAGCGGTCGACGATCCCGTCTCAGCGGTCGACGAAGAACAGCTATCTTAGAGGTCGACGATCCTGTCTCAACGGTCGACGAAATCCAACCTCTCAGCGGTCGACGAAAAGTTGCATTCGACGAACTCAAGTCTGCGTTCGACGAATCTTCAATAGAAGCTCAGAACGACAAATCAAATGTTCAGATCGACGAACTTGAAGCTGAGCTCGACGAAATATCTTCAGCATTATTTTAATATCATTTTCAGCTCGACTAATATTATATATGCTGACAGAGCAATATTTTGAATAGTTTCAAATTATATATTGCTGCATTAACATTATAATCGTTGCAGCATTAAATGTTATTGCCATTGCAGCAAAGCCAAAGACGGCAATTTATCTTCTCGAGGATCTAGGAAATCAAAGTGACATTATCTCTTTCCTTTTTTATCGGCAAAAATTCAAATCAGCCAAACAACTCTCCAGAATATATACTCAGAGAAAAGATCAGAGAAGAATAATAACAAGGAGAAGAAATAAGAAAAGGCAGAACCAGAATAGGAAGAAGGAAATATACAGAAGCAAAAAGAAGCAGATCTACAGTGTTCTTGATAAGAACAAATATTATTTATCTTCTTTTTGCTAACTCTTCTCTGCAGATCATCTTTATCCTGAGACACCAATCAAGATCATTTGCTCAGGGATCTAAACTGCAAGAAGAAGAAAAAGAGTTATTACAATCAGAAGAAGAAGCCTCCACAAGTTGTCATCAATTCTATCAGACAGGGGGAGCTCTTTAACATCATCTTCAAAGATCCAATCTCAACAACCCATCAGGATCTTCAAGAGTCTTCTCAGCAAAGAGAAGAACAATATATCTTTTCTCCTTTCCCTCTTGTACAGGGTTATAACTCCCTTCAAAAGTTAACTCTCGGTGACCGGGCACCTTAGCAAAAACATGTGGTTTGGTTTTGAGCACCTGATCAAAAGCTCTGTGGTGTGTGGACACCTGATCAAAAACCCCTTGGTGGAAGGGCACCTGATCAAAAACCTGTAGTGCATTCCTTCCAGTGGGCAGAAGAGTAGATGTACCCAGGTTGATTGGGGAACTACTATATTTCTGGTGTCTTCTGTGATGCTTGTTTATTTTCTATTTGCTGTGCTGTGTTGCTGTGCCTTCTTAGTGTTTGTTTTTATTACTCACTATCAGCACCACATATATATATACATATATCACTACTTTGAAATAAGATTAAAAAGGCTTTAATAAAGAAAAAGATATTAAGAACTAAAGTCCCTTTCAATTGGTATCAAAGCAAGGCTGATTATTTTAATCACCTTCAACTGATACTCAATTGCACTTTCAATTGGTATCAGAGGTATCAATTGGCTATCAATTGGCTTTCAATATGTGTATATTGAGTGAGTAATAAAAACAAACACAAAGAAGGCACACAGCACAATCACAGAAAAGTAATGCAATCACAGAGGACACAAGGAGCTATAGTAGTTCCCCAATAAACATGGGTACATCTACTCTTCTACCACCCTTGGTAGGAATCTGCTAGGATTTTTGATCAGGTGTCCTAAGACCAGTGAGCTTTTGATAAGGTGCCCAAAAACCAAACAGGATTTTTTGATAAGGTGTCTTGCCACCAAGGGGTAAACTTTTGAAGGGAGTTTTAACCTTTTACAGAGTGGGATAAAGAGAGGTTTAGATTGTTCTTCTCTGTCAATATGCTGAGAGAAGACTCTAGTGGATGTTTATGTAGAAAAGGCTTCCTCTGTCCAATATGAGAGTGTTTGACAGTAGATTGACTGGAAGCTTTTTCTTGAAAATAAATCTTCCTTTAGCTGATGAATCTGAGAGAAAAACTCCTTCAGATTTTTGTTGCTCTTTTGAAGATCTGAACTTGCAGCAAAGACTGAGAGAGTATTGTTGAAGATGTTCTCAGTAAGATGAACTTGCTGCCTAAGGAAGAAGATGAAGATCTGAAAAGCTTTTTGTTCTTCTTCTTCTTCCTGTATATCTCCTTTTCTTTTCTCTGTACAGTTGTATGTAATATGTTCTGTATATTTTCTTTCGTGAAAACTGAGAAGTAATACTGTATATCTTCTTCCCTTTTCTTTTGATAAGATTTGAAAATCAAATCCCTTGAATTAAGGAATAAAATAATCTGTAATCAATCTTTCTGGGAACTGTAAATCTACTGCGTCGTATATCTCTTTTCTTTTCCATGAAATGTCCTTTTCCGAGGTATGTCAACGGCTATAATCTTGGAATAATGAAAGGAAATATATTATCCTTACTTATCTGATATAATAGATCCGTTGTTGCAATCGATCTGAGTTCAGAGAATGGAATACTATAATCTGCCTGAAACTTTTTGAACTTAAATAAGAATTCTTCGATCTGAATAAAATTCGTCGATCTCAATAAATTTCGTCGAACACAAAATTTAGTTCGTCGACCTCAAATGAATCTTGCTGGAAGAATTAAATTTGTTGAGTTGAGAAGACATTTCGTCGATCTGAAGATATTCGTCGAGCGCAGATTCGTCAACCGCTGAACTGAGCAGAATCGTCGACCACTGAGACGGGATCGTCGACCACTGAGATGGCTGGATTTTGTCGACCGCTGTGACAGGATTGTCGACCGCTGAGATGGATGGATTTTGTCGACCGCAGAATGAACATAATTTGTCGATCGCAAAGCATCGTTCGTCGAATGCAGGTAGCTGTTCGTCGAACGTAGAGAACATATATAATTTTTATCTTTCTCTTATTTTCTCTGCCTAATAATTATATATATTTTCAGCCTTCTATCTTAATGGGATTTGATCTAAGTTATAAGATGTGTTATGATAGAAACTTAGACATTAAATATGGATCCTAACTCAAATCAAAACTAAGGTTCCAACATATATATATATATATATTAGTATTTTTAATTCCGCAATAAAACTAATAAAAAGTTTTAAACTCTATTCACCCCCCTCTAGAGTTAATTTAAGATCTAACCTCACTTTCAGATGCGGCTAAAATATTTATTTTGTAAAAAAAATAAGTACATACTTAAGAAGATTATTTTTTTCTCTCTCTCTTTCCCTCTCCGCCGCACTCTCTCCCCCTCTCTCCTCTCTTTCTCTCTCTCTCTCTCTCTCTCTCTCTCTCTCGGGAAGTTTTATTTTTTATTTTTTTTATATTAAAGATATAAACATGTGAAAGATCCAACGGTGGAAAATGAAAGCACGGTAAGAGCATGGAGAATGTTATATTCACTTATATAATAAAAGATATATATATATATACTCATTACTTGTTGTTTTTATTATTTTCTAGAAATCTAGTTTGAGGATTGATTATAAGTATTCTTACGTTTTTAATTTAGCTAATGTTTTGTTTTATCAGAATTTGTTAGATCTAAATTTGAAGTACTTTAGTTTTAAGAAACACTTTATGTTTTTAATTTGATTAGAGAATTTATTTAGCATTATTTCTTTTTTTAATTTTAAATTGCTTTATTTTCTGGTAAATTGGCTAAACATACTTAGATTTTTATTATATTTTCTACCAACTTTCAGATCTTAAGAAATTTCATTTCACTAAAAATTTGCTCTCAAAATAATTTAATTTAAAACTAGAATTATTTCTTTATCTCCCACCCTTTGTTGGCAACTAAAAAAATTTAGTAAAAGATCATATGTCTTGGGAATAAGAGGATAAATTTCATTATCCCCTAAACATATGCACCCAAAATTATTTAAAAGATTGTATGTCATGATGTAAGAGGATAAAATTCATTACTTCTAACATATACCTTGTGTTTTTATTTGAAGAGAAATTTTTAAAAAAGATTATATGGCATGAAAAATGAGAGGATAAAATTCATCATTTTCCTAAATATATACACATGAAATTATGAGTTAGGTTTCATCACCTCAAATTCAGGATCTCTTCATTTGCCATTTTGATTTTAACCCTCCTTAGCCAATTTTATTGGTTCTAGTCCTAAATCAAATTATTAAGAGAGTAATATTTTGGTAGATGTCTTCTCCTTAAGTCTCTTTTATGTTAGAGTTTCTATAATCACAATCTAATTTTGTAAGAAAATTTCTACAATTTCGTTTGCTAAATAGTTATATTGAGAAGTCTTTAGCTAAGCATGTTTCTCTTTTTTAATTAATATCATAACTTATGACTTAATTCTTGAATTCCTAGAATTTATTTTTAACTTACTATTGGTTAAATAAAATTTTAGTTAGTTAGAAATAATATCAATGTTTTGTAACTTATCTCTCATTCTTTTGCTCTGGAATAACAAAAACTCAAGTATGTGGGTGTTTGATGAGTACTTTTATACTCATCCTTTAGTATAGTTTTAATGTAATTTTAATATGAATTTTTATAATTTATATGAATTATCTTAAATAAATTTTTTCTTTTTATATTTATGTACTAACTTAAGCTTATTTTATATTTTGCAGATTTTTTGGATACTTTGAGCAAAAATTGTAAGTACACACCCGAGGTCACGGGCATGACAACATAAGATGTGTTCTAAACCTGCTGTCGCCATCCTGGGCTCATTCCGAGAAGATTCGCCAAGTACACGCCCTAGGTCACGAGCGTGATCGAGGGCGTGTTAACATAAACCACAGTTCCAGCTCAGCAGGGCGTGATCGACGACCATGACGTGACTTTCGCCTAGCACACACCCGTGACTTACAATTCACGCTCGTGCCCACTCTCACTGCACATGCCCGCCCCAGATCACGCCCAAGGATGTTTTGCCAAGTACACGCCAGTGTAATTTAGAGGTCACGGACGTGTAACCTCTTTGCCGCCAGAGTCACGCGCCAACCCGCCAGAATTTCCAGCCAATTGTAATTTAATTATTACACGCCCTTGGTCAGGGGCGTGACCGAGGGCATGACGCGCACGTAATGCCTGCAATAACTCCAAAAGGCGCGCTCTCCGCAATAGTTTCGCTCCCAGCCCTTACACGCCCTTGGTCATGGGAGTGACCGAGGGCGTGTAACCTCAAACTTTTGCCTGTTTAAAGGCAACTTCTCCAGGACTCAAGGGACGATTTTTAGGAGTTCTTTTCTGCATTTCTTGTACCTTTTCCCTGTATATAGTATTCTTGCACTTCACTTTCTTCTTTGCACTTGTAATTTTTCAATTCACTAGCTTGTATTTCTTTTTTGCAAAAATCAATAAAATATTTTTTCTTCTCTTATTCCCTTCTTCTTTCATCATGCATTTTTTATTTTTGTTGATTCCTTAATCTCAATGAGTAGCTAAATTTTTATTAGTGTTCGATCGAGATGATCTAAGAAATGTTTAAGTCATGAATTAATTTAGATTTTCTTTTTCTCTTCCTTAAAATGCTTAAGATTTATCATTGATTTTAATTTAATGAGATTATATTTTTGATATATAATTCTCGTTCTGGTTATCGTATTATAATTAGCTGAACATCTCATAATGCAATTGATCATTCAAGGATAAAGAGAGTTGCATGCAACCCTCGAGAGAGGATGACATAAATCTCCCGGATTGGAGTCAAATTCAATAGAGGTGTTCATCATGATAAAACAAGTTTTAGGGGTTTCAATTTTAGAATGAAAGTTCGGTTGATCAACCTAAGCTCAGGTGAATGTATCATCGACAGAGGTGCGTTTAGGATTCGGGAACCTCCATGGTCGAAGCAATTGTTGGAGTTACCATTGTGATCTAGAAGTGGTCAAACATGTAGTCTCACTGTCAATGCGATATGAGTCTGCAGGGTCGCACATAAGAGCATGTGGAGAAGTTGGAAGATTGACTGTGTTGGTAAAGGTTACCAATCACCATATAGAATCGGGGAGGTAAAGCAAATGTTGCTGTCGGAATTCGTCGGAATTTGTCGGATATGATTCGTCGGAATTCGTCGGATATGATTCGTCGGAATTCGTCGGATATGATTCATCGGAATTCGTCGGATATGATTCGTCGGAATTCGTCGAATTGTTCCGTGGAAACTCGACGAATGATGATTCGTGAAATCCCGACGAATTGTTACAGAAACCCCAATTTTCTGTATGGACTGTGGATAGCGATTCTTCTTGGTCTGTTTATGCTTCGGGTATAAATAGAACTTGTTTTAAGGGTTCAACATTCTCACGCGAACAAAAGGTTCGGCCGACAGAAGAGTTCCTCCCGAACCCTAGACGGAAGAGTTTCGCCGCCCCGTTCGCCTCCGCAGACCTCCCTTCCGGCGATCGTCGCCGCCATTGCTCTTCCTGGAATGAATCTAGCAGTTTGTGGAAGCGCAAGGTGTAGTCTTCTTCTCCCGGCTCGTGTGGACTGCTGTAGAGACGTAGACATTATTCTACGTGAGGACTCTCTTGCCGACAGAACTCAACTCGTGGAGCATCTAGGTTGGATTTGATCCAATCCCGCAAAGGTAATTTTCATGCCTAGTATTTTTGATTAGCTTCTTGATTCAATGTTCATGGCCCGATCCAAACTCTTTTGGGTTGTTCTCTTTATTTCCGCTGCGCCTACATATGATGTATGGTTGTAGAAAACCCAACAGCAATTTCTTAAAGGGTCCGTTCGGCGCGCAGGTAATGGCTTTCTAGAATTCGCTTTGGACAGAAAACCAATATCTGCAGGAATTGGTTTTGTGCATAAAACCAATTCTGCAGTTTGGTTGCAGGATGGAATTCAGTGAACATAATTGGAATTGATATTGTTATGTTGTTCGGCTGCACGATGGAATTGGCTTTCTGGAATTGAAATTTTTAAAATTCAAATTTTTAAAAGCGCGCGCCCGGGCGAAAAGCGCGCGCCCAGGCGAAAAACATGCGCCCGGGCGAAAAGCGCACGCCCGGGCAAAAAAGGCGCCCCCGGGCTAAAATATCGCGCCCAGGCGAAAAAATCGCGGCCTGCGAAAAAATCACGCACGGGCGAAAAAATTAAGCCCAGCCAAAATAAATGCGCCTGGGCGAAAAAATCGCGCCCGGGCAAAAAATCGCGGCCGGCGAAAAAATTGCTATCGGGCGAAAAAATCGCGCCCGGGCAAAAAAATCACGCCCGAGCGAAAAAATCGCGCCCGGGCGAAAAAATCACGCCCGGTCGAAAATTTGCGCCCGGTTGAAAATATGCGCCCGGGTGAAATAAACGCGCCCGGACGAAAAAATCGCACCCCGGACGAAAAAAATCGCGCCCAGGCAAAAAAATCGCGCCCGGCCGAAATAAACGTGCCTGTTGGATCGGTAGACGCCCTTAGAGGGGGGTGAATAAGGGTTTTAAAAACTTATAATATATTTTGAATATTATAGAAGAAGCTTTGATTATTAAACTAGAGAAGATCAAGACAAATCAAGTGAAGTATAAGTATTTAAAGACATGATTTTATTAAATTGAGAAGCATGATTACAAAACTTGATCTCTTATCGAAGCTAGAAATCAAAGCTAATAGAAAGACTCTTTTTGTTTTCTATACCGACTCGTATCCCCACGAACCGGTTGGCTTTAGCCGATCCTTCCCCGGATACGGCCTCAAGCCGCTCTAGCCAACCCTTCCCTGGATATGGCCTCGAGCACCCCCTAGACCTACACCCGAGACGTAGTCGCCAACACGAGGCGAATTTCAGCCCTAAGTCCTACCCAGACCTAGCCGCCAACACGATGCGAATTTCACTAAACGATTACAGAAAAGATATGAAATGAAAAGACAATAATATAAAACTCCCTCTATGTGGATCTTGTGGAGAAGTAGACGAAGACGCAGAGTATGATCGTAGTCGATGCGGTCTTTCGTCACGATGATGAAGCGTGTTGAAATCTTCTCCACGGATCTCCTTTAGTCTTTATGGATTTGTGGGAGTATCTCTCTGAAACTTCCTTTCTATGTTGTGGCACGAAGCTCTGGAATTCTGGATCTCTAGAGGCTTAGGAAGTCGGAGCCAAGATGTCCTTTTTATAGACTTAGCGCTAGCGCCTGCGCTATCGCTACTGCTGGCGCTATCCCAAATTAGGACATATTTTGCGCGGCAGAATCTTCAATCCGAGGAAACAATTTCTCATTGCCAACTGTGTGCGTCGCTACCGCCTGTGCTATCGGCTACCGCCAGGCGTTATCTCCTTCCATATGTGCTCCCGGAATTGCGCTATCATCGCTAGCGCCAGGCGCTAAGTGCTACCGCCAGCGCTAGTGGGAGTACTGTCTTCTGTTTTCATTCGTCGGAATTCGTCGGGAGTTCTCGAGAACATTCGACGAATTGACTTAGCCGCACAATTTCCTTCACAAGTCTGCCTTTTTGTCTTCTGTCTGCGTTCGTCGATATTCGTCGGGAGTTCACGAGAACATTCGACGAATGGACTTAGTCGCTAACAGTTCGTCGAACGACAGCTAGTGCCTGCGCTAGTGCTACCGCCAGCGCTAGTGGAAGATTTGGATTTGATGGCTCAACTTTGGGGGCAACCTTCTTATGTAATCCTTGAGTCATGTGGACTTTGTTATCCTGCACACTTAAACACACAAGATCAAATACACAGGTTTTGTTATTCTCAAACCTAGGAGATGCGGAAGACCATGTTCCAACAAACTCCCCCTTTTGATAATAACAAAACCATTAATGATAAATCAGAGCATTAATATATATAAGCATGAATAAACATACTTGTGTGTGTGAGAGTGATGACTCAGGATAATGAACGATTTTAGCATTTAGAATTGCTCCCCCTAAGTGAATGTTCTCCTAATATGTAGGCTATCATCTTAATTAAGCATTATAGTTTGATAACAGATTAATATTTATCATGTTAGTTCTCCCCTTTTTGTTATTAGCAAAAGCGGGTAAGGAGACATCACTAAAAAGTTGCAAAGAAGATAAAAGCATGATCGAGCTTATAGAGAAGGAAATGATAAGGAGTTTTAGAATACTTTTCATTTAAATAGATCAGAGTTTGAGTATTACAACATTTTCATGCATCAGAGTTTGTAGTATAAGCAAAATGTAATGATTTCCAAGTAATTAAACTACCCAGACAATATGTCTACACCCTAGCCCCGTACTAAGTGACGGATGGGCATGAGGAGCTGCATACATGCCGTAGGTTGGGGTGTTAGTCCCATATGCAAACACTAGACACAACTCAACCTAGCACTCTTTCCCCCCAGTGCCTCGCAAGGCCCCACTGGAACCCTCCCCGGTTAAGGACCAGACATGACTAGAGATAAAGGTTATCTAATGTCTACAACTCTACGCCCCCGCTATGGTGAGATATGAAGTCATGGATAATAATTATTGGAAACATTTAAGCATTTTAAATCTAATGACATAGCCTATGGATTTATATTTTTATTTGAATTTATGAAAACACTCACATAGCTATTTTGAAGTCCATTAATAAATCAGAGTTTTAGCATTACAATATTTTCATAGAAATAAATCAGAGTTTTTAGCAAAAAAAGAAAATATTCATGTTTAGAGTAACCAATATAAAATCTACCAAGCAAGTCTACCATTTGTTGAAAGAAAAGAATTTTGGTATTTAAGACTTTGATATAAGTATGAGAGTGCAAGGTAGAAATATATGGTGATGATGCGGAAGACTTATAGAAATACAAGAAACATCTTATTGTAATCAATGATGATCCATAGAAAGATATATGAGTCAAATTTTAAAAAGAAGATGTTTTTGTAAATCATTTTTCAATTAAAATCTTTAAGTTTGATAATAAAGTAACCAAGCATGAAATAATGTTATCAAAAAGAGATTACTACAATGTTACTTTAATTCATAATTTCAAAACATATCAAACATTGTAGAAAGCATGCTAGGTTATCTTGTGCATTTCATAAGTAAAGAGTAGTATAGAATTAGCATTAGGATCCAATACTCATGAGAAGAAGTGTTATGGAAGATAATGATGTGCATAAAAGTGTATTTTGAATAGAGTAAACAAATTTTTTAATCAAAAATACAAGTAATATGTAAAGTAAGAGCACAATAAAACACAAATAATTTTAACGTCCACACACTTCAATGCACAAAACAATTGTACAACTACCAAGGTGCTTTGCACACACAATGCTCATTAGGACTTATCAGGGTGCAAAGTAGTGCTTGGGGGATCACATATTTTATTTTAACATTGAAACTAGTGATCCAGTGTACTTAAGAATAAGTGGTTTTTATTTTGAAAGAAAGATTTGATTTGCACAAGATACTTTACTATTCTTTCCAAGGTGCTCAACCTCACAATGCTTATTAAGACTTATCAGGAGGTTCAAGTAGTGCTTGGTGGAGTTATCTTTGTCACTTTATTTTATGATTTTGTTGTGTACAAAGTTCTCCGAATACACTTGTTTTGCAAACCAATATAATTTATAAAAACATAACCACTTTTCTTAACTTTTAAAGTGCAAATAAAGGTTGTGTAGGCAAGATACTTATGCAATTTTAATTCATTGTACTATTACAAAACATACACAAGCATTCTTAGATTAAACACATAAGTAGACAATGCCAAAATAAGTGAGTGAATAGCGATCATTATCACACATAAAACATTTACTCATACTTAGAGGCATGCTAAGCTTAGTTCTACACAACTTTTAAAAGATACTTGATGCACATATTAATAGATATATCAATGCATGATGAAAACAATGTTCAAAGAGTTTGAAGAGATAAATTACAACATTATAGAAGTTCTAAAGAATAGATTAAATCATGCTTGATTTTCATAGGAAAATCCATACAGTTTTTTTTGATAGTTTTAGTGTTTTATATTTTTGTATTTGATTTTTGCAAACAAATAAAAGCATATTTTTGTAATTTTGGCTTTTGTATTTTTGTATTTGATTTTTCAAAAATTAAAGAAAAAAAAACAGAAGTGCAAAAACAAATAGTAAATATAGATGAGTATATTTTTAGGTATTTTTCAAAAATTTTAAAATCATAGAAAAACAAATAGGTGCACTAGCGCCGGCGTTAGCGCTAGCGCGGGAAACAGTACCCGATTTTTGATGATTTTGAAATTTTTAATTGTTGATCTTGATTAAGTGTCATAATAGTAGTTTCATGCTGAAATTTCAGATTTTTAAGAAATGTCTAGATAGTGCAAATTTCATGAAACATTAGCGATTTTGTATATGACCTTACCACCTAAACTTTGCATGAGATGACATGAATGAGCAAATCAAATATGCATGATTTTAACCATAATGTTCATGCACAGGAATACCATGAATAAGCCCTAGATGAGAATACTCAGCCTGTATGTCTTAGTAAACATATAAAGCCTAACATAGACACAAATATTCTTTGGTCGATAATGTTAGTATGATAAGTTTGAGATTAATGTTATACCAAGGTTTGTTGATACAATGTTGCATGTATGTAACAATAGAGATTCAAGTTTTAGACATAGAATAACGTGATGATTCTAATTTATTTATTCATATGGATATAGAGTTGATTTTATGGTCTATGCAACACATAATAGATTCATATAGTAATCATGATCACAGACTATATGTTTTGAAGGAATAAAATCTTTTGTAGTTATATTTGATGTTTGACTTAGAAGATCATATGATTTTGCATGACTATTATATATGATCATTAATATTAATTCATAGTGATTAAGAACTCGTAATTAATTATTCATGATAATGTACATAAGGAATTTTTAAAGAAAATTCATATTCAACCTTTTCAAATTATTAGATAGAAACGTTGTAAGGTGAATAGTGAATATGAGAAAATATGTTTATTTTGAAGAGTTTTGTAAATTTTCTCTTTGGTTTTTGAATATTAAACAAATACATATATTTTTGTTGATTTTTCAGAATTTTAAAATTATAGAAAATCAGTGACTCGAGCTAGCGCCGGCGTTAGGTACTAGCGCCTGCGTTAGCTCACAGAGAGTGCTTATTTTAATTATATGGCCAAGATTTTCTTCGATTTTGCTTCCGATTTTTCTTAATTATGTTTTTGCAATGTAAGGTATGTCTAATGAAGTGATGAGACGAGAAGAAATCGCAAAAAGTTGTGAAAGTTAAAATTAGTACATGAGTTTCATCTTCATTAGAGTTTCATATTTATTATACCTTAATTATTGAGTTTTGCACAACATATGCATGAGTGAAATGATCATAAATAAGTGAAATAATATTCATGCAATTTTTCAATTCCGATTTAAACATGATTATGATCAAACATACTTGGGGTAATTGAAAATGACGCAAATATATTAACTACCTAAGCAAAACTTGCGCATTTTATAAATTTAGCCTAATACCCCTAAAATACACCTTTTAAATCCATTTTGACACTTATTTCATTTAGTCTTGATAATATCATATAACAAATTTAGTTTTTCAAATTTTGTAAGATTTTTAGGAAATGGATTTAGAAGGATAGAAATAAAAAAGATAAGTAGATCACTTGAGAGATGATATGACTTTTTATTCAACTTTATTCAATTTGATTTGTGTATGAATTTTGGTTTAATATGTGAGAGTCATATCACAAGTTATATAAAGTGATCATATCATGATGGTTCAACAAAAAATAAAAATAAACAATAAAAAAGAAATTAAGCATATCATGAAGTAGAGAATTGATATTTTATTTCTACTTCAGGCAAATGATTGGATACTAATGAATATGATATTTAGGTATCCAAAGAGGATCGGATGTGACGGTTCCTTTGGGTACCCAAATACATCGTGTTTGCTTTTGGGGAGATGGAAGTGAATGAGCCCTTTTGAGTGGAGTTTGTGTTTCATCTTTAACTTTGGGTCTCCATTCAAATCTTGGTTTAACATTATTTTTAGTTTTCAAATTTCCATTATGATAATCTTTATATTGATGATTATGATTGTAATGATTATTAAAAGTATTGTTATAGGAAATTTGTGCAATTTTAATTTTGAGTTGGGAGAAACATGATTTTGTAAGTAATGATGATTTTGATTTTGATTTACAAACACTTTGTGATTCTTGCTCCCATTATTAGACTTAGTTAGGATGTTCATATTCATATTCAACTTGTTTTTAGATATAGTTTGATATTGTGAATTTGTATTTACAATTTTCATAAGCAAGTTGATTTTTTATTTTAATTCATCATTTTTTATCTTTAGATTATGTCTAGCTTTATTATAAGCTATTGTGCTATTTTTAAGAGTTGAAACAATTGAATCTATATGATCTTGATAATTGTTTCTATATTCATCAAATGTTTCATCCATCTCTTTAATTTCAATTTTATATTCTTTACACTTAGCATAATCATTTTCCAAAGATGAATTTTCTAAACATAATTTTTTATTTTGTTCTTTTATAAAAGAAGTCCCTTTTCAAGTTCCTTGCATTTTTCTTTTAATTCATCAAATTCCATACAAGGTGTAGTGTTTTCAACTAAGGAACCATGGATAGAACTAGATAAATTTGAATTTGATTGTTCATTAATTTTTGCCTTTAAATTTTTATTTTCTAAGCGCAAATGTTTATTAGCATTTTTTAATTTCTTAATTTTGCGCTTTGTAGTTTGAAGCAATTGTAATGAAGAGATAGAAGTACAAAAGATAGAATTTGATTTTCATACATTGCTTTCGGGAGAGGCATGATTTGAACATATCGTTTCTTTGACATCTTTTTGGCACTCCTCTTCCGAATACAATACTTCTTCTTCTCTTCCATTAGATGTGTGCTCCATTGATCCGTCATGAGAGGAGCATTCTTGAAGACTTGTGCAAGCTTGCATATTCTCCGGTTCTTGTGATTGTTCTATACCTGTAGAAGGAGAATCATACATTTCTTCAAGAAATTTTCATACTTTGTATGCAATAGAGAAACAATATATTAATTTGAAAATATCTTGAGATAAAGCACAAAAAATATAATGCATAGCTTTTGCATTTAGGTGTCGCTCTTGTTTATTTGATTCGTCTATTGGTCTAACTATTGCTATATCCCATGCATTGATATCTAAACTTTTAATAAATTTTTCCATTAATAATTTCCACCCTTTATAATTTCTCTCTTCGAATAAAGGTGGTTTAGGAGATTTTTCTTCTTCATAAAAATTTTCCCCACTAGTAAAAGCGAGATCATGAGACGCCATTATTCCCGGTTGTTAAGCTGATTTGGAATAACCTGCTTTGATATCACTTGTTAGATCGGTAGGCGCCCTTAGAGGGGGGGGGGGTGAATAAGGGTTTTAAAAACTTATAATATATTTTGAATATTTTAGAAGAAGCTTTGATTATTAAACTAGAAAAGATCAAGACAAATCAAGTGAAGTATAAGTAAAGACATGATTTTATTAAATTTAGAAGCATGATTACAAAACTTGATCTCTTATCGAAGCTAGAAATCAAAGCTAATAGAAAGACTCTTTTTGTTTTCTATACCGACTCGTATCCCCACGAACCGGTTGGCTTTAGCCGATCCTTCCCCGGATACGGCCTCAAGCCGCTCTATCCAACCCTTCCCTGGATATGGCCTCGAGCACCCCCTAGACCTACACCCGAGACCTAGTCGCCAACACGAGGCGAATTTCATCCCTAAGTCCTACCCAGACCTAGTCGCCAACACGATGCGAATTTCACAAAATGATTACAGAAAAGATATGAAATGAAAAGACAATAATATAAAACTCCCTCTATGTGGATCTTGTGGAGAAGTAGACGAAGACGCAGAGTATGATCGTAGTCGATGCGGTCTTTCGTCACGATGATGAAGCGTGTTGAAATCTTCTCCACGGATCTTCTTTAGTCTTTATGGATTTGTGGGAGTATCTCTCTGAAACTTCCTCTCTATGTTGTGGCGCGAAGCTCTGGAATTCTGGATCTCTAGAGGCTTAGGAAGTCGGAGCCAAGATGTCCTTTTTATAGACTTAGCGCTAGCGCCTGCGCTATCGCTACCGCTGGCGCTATCCCAAATTAGGACATATTTTGCGCGGCAGAATCTTCAATCCGAGGAAATAATTCCTCCTTGCCAACTGTGTGCATCGCTACCGCCTGCGCTATCGGCTACCGCCAGGCGTTATCTCCTTCCATATGTGCTCACGGAATTGCGCTATCATCGCTAGCGCCAGGCGCTAAGTGCTACCGCCGGCGCTAGTGGGAGTACTGTCTTCTGATTTCATTCGTCGGAATTCGTCGGGAGTTCTCGAGAACATTCGACGAATTGACTTAGCCGCACAATTTCCTTCACAAGTCTGCCTTTTTGACTTCTGTCTGCATTCGTCGATATTCGTCGGGAATTCACGAGAACATTCGATGAATGGACTTAGCCGCTAACAGTTCGTCGAACGACATCTAGCGCCCGCGCTAGTGCTACCGCCAGCGCTAGTGGAAGATTTGGATTTGATGGCTCAACTTTGGGGGCAACCTTCTTATGTAATCCTTGAGTCATGTGGCCTTTGTTATCCTACACACTTAAACACACAAGATCAAATACACATAGATTTTGTTATTCTCAAACCTAGGAGATGCGGAAGACCATGTTCCACAGTGCCCGCGAGAAATAAAACGCGCCCGGGCGAAAAAATCACGCCCGGGCGAAAAAATCGCGCCCGGGCGAAAATATGCACCCGGGTGAAATAAACGCGCCCGGGTGAAAAAATCACGCCCCGGGTGAAAAAATCCCGCACGAGCAAAAAAATCGCGCCCGACCGAAATAAACGCGCCCGGGAGAAATAAAACGCGCCCGGGAGAAATAAAACGCGTCCGGGAGATATAAAACGCGCCCAGGCTAAATAAATGCGCTCGGGCGAAAAAATCGCTCTCGGGCGAAAAAATCGCGCCCGGGCGAAAATATGCACCCGGGCAAAATAAACGCGCCCTGGAAAAAAAATCGCGCCCTGGCAAAAAAATTGCGCTCGGGAGAAAAAATTGCGCTCGAGCGAAAAAATCGCGCCCGTGCGAAAAATCGAGCCCGGGCGAAAAAATCGAGCCCGCCGAAAAAATCGAGCCCGGGCAAAAATAGCGCGCCCGGGCGAAAAATGCGCTGGTCAAAAATGTGGCCGGGTCGAAAAACGTGCGCCCAACCGAAAAACGCGCGCATGAGCGAAAAAAGAGCTTCTGGGCGAAAAATGGCCGACAGGCCGATAAACACCCGGTCGGCCGAAAAAACACCTGCCCGGGAGAAAAAGACGCGCCCGGCTGAAAAACGCGCGCTCGAGCGAAAATTCGCGCTCCCGGGCGAAAAATGCCCGCCTGGGAGAAAAATGATTGTCCGGTCGAAAAGCACGCGCCCGACCGAAAAACTCGTGCCCGATTGAAAAACACACCATGCAGGAAAACGCACGCTCGGGCGAAAATCCCGCGCGTAGGTCGAAAAACTATAGTGTAAACATTTGATTATGCGGAAAACTTATGGGCGGAGGTAAGAATTGCTATTTGATTTTTTAGTTCATAGTAAAAGCCATTGGGTTTTCACATGAAAGCCAATATCCGCTTAAATTTCGTTGCGTCGAACACTAGAATTGGATTTCTAATCTCCAATGCCAATTCCAGAAAGCCAATTCCAGAAAGCCAATTCCGTCCAAACGAACGGACCCAAAGAGATTTAGAATCTTAGTTTGTTCTATTTTATTTTCATTCTGAGGTGATTCAAGATCGAGTGCTTGTCTTCTAAATTATTGTATTAATCATCATTTTAAATTTTCTTGCTTTTCTTATAAACTAAAACCAACCTAAAGTTCTATTGATAAAATAATAGAGATTTTCTCGAAATAAGAGTAATCAGCTCGCTCGGATTTTTATACAACCTTAATAATTCAAATATCCTATACTATATTCGATAAGGTACGTTTGCCATTATCAATATAGGATTGGAGAATATCATTTCATTCTCTCTTGATTTTCATATCTCCAATCGGTTAACGAAACTAAATAATAATTTTGTGCATTAATGACTACTTTTGTGTGACGGTAATGAAATTTGCTCGTGTTGGGGACTTGGTTTGTGTGCTACTTAGGGAGGAATTCACCTTGTGAGTTAAGCGACTAGAATTAAGGAGTAGGTCTAGGGGCGGCCCGAGTCCTATCCAGGGAGACATAGGATACGACCAATCGGTCCTTAGGGAGAATGATCGGTATAGAAACCCAAGAGTAAAAATCATCGCCTTGATTTCTATCGCTATTGAAATCACAATTTTGTAATTAATCGTGTCTGTTTATTTTCAGTTATCAAATTACACTCCAAATGTTTTGCATGTCTTCTGAGATCCACAATTTGGCTAATTGCAGTGACATTAAGTTACACATTAATTTTTTTTAAAATCTTTTTGATCCCAATAACATTAAACGTATGATTTGTTTGGCTCAGCATTTGCAAATAAACATGAAATAGTAGGGATTTATTATTCACTTCACAAACAATTGGCAGCACGTCTACCAAAAAAACGCAGACATTGTGGTGCCAAATAATGAAAATTCTTGGGACCGGAACCTGAATGAAAAAAATTTAGTGTGAGTGATCTCCTTTAGATCTCCATGACATGTTTTGATCTCAAAAATGACTTTCTCTTTCTATCTTTGGCCCACGCACAAAAAGTGCATGACATGCGTCCCCTCCTCATTCACCCATGATGTAAATTTTGGAAATCGGTCCCAACAATCGCACCCCAAATAGAGTCTCCATATGCATAAACGACCCATACTTGTTAGCCTTTGGTAAAATATATTAAATTGTAAAATTTCAATTAACATGATATATGTGAAGAGGATCCAATTATAGGACTAGAATATTGATGTATAAAAATTATGCAAAATACTTAAATCAGTACTTCAACTGTATTTGAAATGTCTTTAACATATTATTTTTATTATTATTTTAATATAAAAATGATAAAATTAAAATATATAAAATTATTTTATAATAACCTATTAAAATATATTAAAATAATAATACCAAATATTCATATTATCTAATGACCTATTTAAATTTTTTCATAAAAATCTGAACTAATATTACAAAATAAAAATTACGAATTTAAGTTAATAAAACTGAGTGAAAGATTTTTATATTTTTGCCTTAGGGCCTCTTCGTTTGGTAGGTTTTGTTAGGAAGGAATTGGTTTTGGGTACTCCAATTCCAATTATTGTGTTCGTTTGACGTTTTTTTCCAGAAGGAATTGGCTTTACTCGAAAACCTATGGGTTTTGCTTTTTAGAAAAATGGACTAGCCCCAAAACAGACCACTTTTGGTCGGTTTTGCTGGTTTTGGGCAGAGAAAAAGTTGTTGACGCCGGCAGTGTGGAAACACAGCTCAGGGTATCCGCTCTTTCCTCCTCTCCGGCTACGGCGATGGCGGCGAGCTCCTACTCCAGCGGCGAGCTCCTACTGCAACGGCGATGGCGGCGAGCTCCTCCTCCCTCGGTGATGGTGGCGATCTACTCCAGCGGCGATGGAGGCGAGCTCCTCCTCCCTCGGTGAGGGTGGCGATCTCCTACCTTGTCCTCTCCGGCAACCACTGTTTTTTTCCACTGGCTCGCCATTGTCATCAACCCCATGCAGCAGGCTCCGGCCATAGTCCTCCATTCCTGCATTCTTGGAACGTTTTGCGTCATGTTCTTTGGTTTCTCTGGCAAAAAAAGGGTGACTCTCAAATCTTTCAGTTCTAGTTTTTATATGTGCGATGGTAGCAGATTCATGCTCTCTGATTTTGTAAATAAGATTAAGTTTAGCTAGAGTATATGCAACTTGCTTGAGTTTAGATCCAAGCATACCTTATTTGCAGTACCTTATTTGCCTGATCCCCATGAATACATATGTGTGTTCAACGGACTATATGCAGCGTATTGGATGTGTGATTTTGATGTACTCGATCCTCGGTGATTATATTTTCAAACTCAAATATCTATTCCTGTCTCTGAATTCTATCCTGCAACCGAACATAAATATTGACATATTCAATTCCTGTGACTAAAAACCTTCCTGCAAACGAACACAGTAATTGGTTTTGGCCCAATTCCAAAACCTCTGCGCCGTAGGTTTTCGGCCAAAACCAATTCCTTTCAATCAAAACCTACCAAACGAACGCACCCTTAAAGAATTTATACGATTTGAGGTCACATGTCCTCATGATAGCCCAACCCACCCTTAATAACCCCAGCAGAGGGATTATAATTTACTTTTCCAATCCCAATTTGTTAAACACACGCCACGATTATTTCATCGCCATAGAAAATCATGTGCGGAGGGCGGAGGCATTTATTCGCTGGAGTGAAACTCCAAAATTGGGAGTATGATTATCGAAATCACTGTAGTAATGTAGCTAGTAGAGTAGGCGGTAGATGCCAGGGAGGGTAAAGGATGAAAAGGCCCAAACTCTGCCACCTTCTGCCATCCTCCATGCCTGCGTCGTCACCATCCTTTATAATGAAAGATTAACTATGCGAGATAAACTTATACCTTCTCCAGAAGAGAGAGAAACAACCCAGGAAGAAAGAGACTTCAGAGAGGTGAATGGAGTGTGGGCAAGGAGCGCTATCTGTAATGTTACTGAGAAATTAACCCGTTATAACTCTTTGAAGCGTGAATGCAGGATAGCGTGGCACATCACTGCAAGGGAAGGAAAATTTAAGCGCTACAGAGAGAGAGAGAGAGAATGAGAGAGGGAGGGAGAGGATTGAGGTATAAGATGACACTGTTTCAGTGAACTGACAAGAAGAAGCCCCCCCCCCCCCCCCCCCCCCCCCCCCCCCCCCCCCCCCCCCCCCCCCCCCCCCCTCCTGATTCCTGCATCGCCTCTCTTTCCAACTCGCCGGCGAGCACTTTCTGCGCCACAATGCTTTACTTCTGTCGCCCTTCGACACAGTAAGTAATGGCCGGAGGGAGGGTTGCGCTGGGTGTTGCTCTTGCTCTGCTTCTCGCAGAGAGCTTCTGCGTCGCCGGCGGCGAGAACACCGTTGTGAACGAAGGTAAGTTTGGCGGAGCTTTTTGGACGGGTATCTTCGTCCACTGCTTCTCCCTTTTCAATTTCAAAATTTATTAATCTAGCCGTCGTTTGTTTAGCTTACGATTATTATAATAATGCTCTCTATCCTGTTCCCTGATTGCGTTTACTTACTTTTTTTATTGGGGATTTTGTACTTAATTCCTCGATGCTGTCATTCGGTTGGCCTTTTTGTTGTTTTATAATCCAAAAGAAAAAGAAAGAACATGCTTTACTTGTTCGTGGCTATTTTTAGTCGTTTCCCCCTTGCCTTTGATTTGAATGGTAACCTTCCTCTGGCTAAACCGTTTTCAGTGTTTTTTTATGTCTTCTTCTGAGATTTATGCTTAAACTTCCTAAAAAACTCTCTAAAAATCTGCCTCTCTGTGATGAATATTTTACTTTGATGTTAGCTTCGAAATCCGGGTAGTAATGCATGCCTTTTTTGCATCTCTAAGGTCCTTGGACATGAGTTTGGTTTTTTGGTTAATTAAAAAAGAAGAAAGACTGAAGATTGATCTGACCGTTAGAAGTCTTTCCTTCTCAGGTTCAACGCTGTTAGAAATCAAGAGATCTTTCCGCAATGTTGATGATATTCTATATGATTGGACAAATGCGGCTTCCTCAGAATACTGCTCCTGGAGAGGAATCACTTGTGACAGCACGAATTTTGGCGTCATTTCACTGTGAGAATGATTTAGTTTGATCTTCATGTCATTAGGGTTTGTTGAATAATTTGATGTGTTTTTTTCCTCAACTTCAGCAACCTGTCTGGGTTAAATCTGGACGGGGAGATCTCATCAGCAATAGGGAATCTCAAAAGCCTCGTGTCGATGTATAATCCATCCATACTCATTGTATAAAGATTTCATCTTTTATGCCTGCTGGACTTTAATCGGATTGTGATTTTACAATTTATTTTTGGATAGTGATTTAAAATCCAACCGGCTCTCCGGCCAAATTCCAGATGAGATTGGTGATTGCTCTTCGTTGAGAACACTGTGAGTCTCAATCACTATAAATGAGACTCATTTTTCATGTTTCCCTTCTGAATTGTGGGGCATTTTTTCCTGTGTCTCAGGGATTTGTCATTTAATAACATTCATGGAGATATACCATTTTCCATATCAAAATTGAAGAAATTGGAGAATCTGTAAGTCATGATCCAAATATCCTGTTATACTTTTGATTGTTTTGTTGATATATATATATTTGGTTTTAAATAAATTTTAAGGGTTTTGAAGAGCAACCAGTTGACAGGACCCATCCCTTCAACACTTTCTCAAATTCCAAATTTGAAAACTTTGTATGTACTTTAATCTTCTTAGTTCTTGTCATAACTCTTCAAATTATGAATGGATTCCAATGGATTATGTATTTTTTTCCTAGGGATTTGGCTCAAAACAGATTGAGTGGTGAAATACCCAGGCTTATTTACTGGAATGAAGTGTTGCAGTATCTGTGAGTTCTACTTCGATTTCACTATCTCATGCAAAAAAATTTAGACTATATTGACTGATACTTTATGTGTAGGGGGTTGAGAGGAAACAATTTGGAAGGAAGCCTTTCTCCTGATATGTGTCAGTTGACAGGGCTTTGGTACTTGTGAGTATTTAACTAATATACGCAGACCCCAAATTGCTATTCGCACATCAAAAAATGTTCATACGAAATCTGTTATTTTCTTGTTAAATTCAGACCACAAAAAAGATATTCATAATTTCTGTTCGATATTCTTCTCCAATTTCTTTCACATTGCAATTTGTTTGTCAGAGAGATAAAATCTAACTTTTGAAATCTATATCATTTTCCTAGGATGTGTTCTCACATGGTCTTAGGTTCATTTCATGATGCAAAGAAGATAAAAAATCCTAGTTTGATGTATCATTTCTTAGTAAATATCTCATTCTACTCGCAGTTTTGGATATAGTTCATGATCTAAATGTTTATTGACATGGTACATATTTCTATCTTAAAATTCATTAATATTTTCATATCCCCCTTTTAGGCAGTTAAAAACATTTGCTTGTGATATACCCAAACAATCCTCTTAATGAAACATGAATCTTCAACTTTTTATGTTGAAGTTATTTATTAAATTATGTATTTATTGTCAATATTTCTTCAAATTGCAGTGATGTGAAGAACAATAGCCTAACCGGAAGCATACCTCAAAGTATCGGTAACTGTACAAGCTTTCAAGTTTTGTAAGTATTCTCTTAACTCACTTGGAAATGGAATCTGATTAAATTATCTCCCTTCAAAGTATTATTCCATGTATTTTTTATGTATTATGCAGGGATTTGTCATACAATCAATTCACGGGAGAGATTCCCTTCAACATTGGGTTTTTGCAAGTGGCTACTTTGTAGGTGCCACCACTCTCATTGTTTTAATCATTGAAGATATTCATACTTATCTTTTTCCCCGTGTTCTTGATTTTTGCCAGATCCTTGCAAAATAACAAGTTTACAGGGCTTATCCCTTCTGTTATTGGTCTGATGCAAGCTCTCGCAGTTCTGTAAGTTGCATAATTAGTAATTTTTGAGGTTCAATTACTTGATTAAGCTGTATTTAATAAATATTTAACAAATTGAATATTATTATCAGTTCATGTTCTTAATTAGATGGCGTGTTGTTATGATAGACTTTTATTAACTGTGACAATCTTTGTGATGAGTTTAGAATGCCTATTTGTTTAAATGTCATGCTGCAGAGATCTGAGCTGTAATCTTCTAAGTGGACCAATTCCTCCAATTCTGGGCAACTTGACATACACTGAGAAGTTGTAAGTTCATGATTATTTTTGACATTATGTTCTGCATAAACTATTTAGAGTTGTTTGCAGTCCTTTTATTTCTAGAAAAGGAAAAATATGTTCAATTGAATGACCTGGGTTATTGAAATATCTTCCTTGTTAAGTTGAATGTGGTGAGAATGTTGACTCCTTTTTACTGTTTTGAGTGTAAAATTGTAATCATCACTTTTGATGGATTTTGAAAGGGCTGTGATACGAATCTACGACGGCGTATGAAAACACGTAAGAACTTGTTCCCGATTCTTGAGTGTAGGATCTGTGACAACCCAGGACCGACCCGCTCTGGATCACACTAGATCACTGTGGCCTCATCTGGCGTCGTCCGGGCTGCAGTCCAAGCACCCAACCCCTCCATCCACAGGCGGGTTGTTGGTGGCCACAACCTCCCTTTGATGAGCGAAACTCGATAGTTAAGTGTGCAACATGGGAACTTTCCAGGAGGTCACCCATCCAGTACTACTCCAGCCCGAGCACGCTTAACTACTGCAGCTCAGTTAGTGATGGAAGAGTGGAAAAACTCCATAGTTAAGCATGCTCGGGCTGGAGTAGTACTGAGATGGGTGACCTCCTGGTAAGTCCCCGTGTTGCACACTTAACTATCGAGTTTCGGTCATCAAAGGGAGGTTGTGGCCACGACCACCAACAACCCGCCTGTGGATGGAAAATGGTTGGGTGGCCTCAATTGGTGATGAAGAGTGGAAAAACTCCATAGTTAAGCGTGCTCGGGCTAGAGTAATACTGGGATGGGTGACCTCCTGGGAAGTCCTCGTGCTGCACACCTAACTATTGAGTTTCGCTCACCAAAGGGAGGTTGTGGCCACCAACCACCCGCCTGTGGATGGAGAGGGGTTGGGTGCTTGGGCTGCATCCCGGACGATGCCAGGATGCTAGGTGAGGCCACGGTGATCTAGCGTGATCCAGAGTGGGGCGGCCCTAGGTCGTCACACTTTTTTTTTGTGACGACCCAGGGTCGGCCCACTCTGGATCACACTAGATCACTGTGGCCTTACCTGACATCGTCCTGGGCTGCAGCCCAAGCACCCAATCCCTCTCCATCCACAGGCGGGTTGTTGGTGGCCACAACCTCCTTTTGATGAGCGAAACTCGATAGTTAAGTGTGCAACACAAGGACTTCCCAGGAGGTCACCCATCCCAGTACTACTCCAGCCAAGCATGCTTAACTATGGAGTTTTTTCATTCTTCATCACCAATTGATTTTTTTGTGGCGATCCAGGGTCGGCCCACTCTGGATCACACTAGATCACTGTGGCCTCACCTGGCATCGTCCGGGCTGCAGCCCAAACACCCAACCCCTCTCCATCCACAGGCGGGTTGTTGGTGGCCACAACCTTCCTTTGATGAGTGAAACTCGATAGTTAATTGTGCAGCATGGGAACTTCCCAGGAGGTCACCCATCCCAGTACTACTCCATAGTAAAGCGTGCTCGGGTTGGAGTAGTACTGGGATGGGTGACCTCCTGGGAAGTCTCCGTGTTGCACACTTAACTATTGAGTTTCGCTTATCAAAGGGAGGCTGTGACCACCAACAACCCGCCTGTGGATGCAGAGGGGTTGGGTGCTTGGGCTGCAGTCCGGACTATGCCAGGTGTGACCACAGTGATCTAGTGTGATTCAGAGTGGGTCGGCCCTGGGTTGTCATGGGATCCCTCTACGATTTTCTCTCCAAAGAGAGCCAAACAAACTAAACTCCAAGATACCTAACCCTCATGCTAAGGTCTCCTTGCATATATGGAGGCTTGCATATAAGGAGGCCCGCTACAAGACAAAAGACACTAAAAGATAAACACATAATTAATTATGAGTATGATATTATCCATATGAGGTAACTGCATCTCTGAGAGACCTCTTGCAAAGTGAGGCTATTGTCCAAGTGTGTTTGTCCTGTCCATCTAGGCGTATATGTATCATGTTGATAGATTTCAGAAATCTACATTGATTTTGAATTACATCCAGCCAAATGATAAAAGCTAGGTTGACCTCATTATTTTTAACACATGTTTTCTAGCTGCAAACAACTAAATTAATCATAAAAGGATGTGTGACAAAGTTAGGAAGGATAAATTGAGAAATGATTATAACAAAGGATAGAATCTATTAAAGAAGGTTGTTGAAAATAGACTTGGATTGTGTGAAAATGTAGAATGAACAGTAGAAAATGTATGGTTTAGGCATGCAAATAAAATTAGTGACAATGGGTTATTAAGGAAAAATGTATGTTCGAAGTGTTCAAAACTATTTTTCCTTGCTTAACACCTCGATGTAGTACAAAATAGAAACGAGTATAAATGAGGATTCATAAAGTAGAACTTAAATAATTGGGATAAAATTAATGTTAGTTGATGATGTCACAATGCAATCATTTTAAAAATAAATGGGCTACTGATGAAATTTCATTAGGGATGTGTTTTTAAACTTTGTTCTAGCAATAATAAACACTATAAATTACTAGTAATTAACTAATAAGTAATATCACAATATTCTAATAATCCAATATTCTAATAATATCACAATTTTATTAGTAGTTTAACTTCTAATAAAATTTCTATTATCCAATTTTAACTACCCAATTGCATAATCCAAAACAAGCATTTTAAATCATTTGATGGTCTTTTTATCTTTCCATATACTAGATGTATAATAGAAGCTTAATCATGATAATTATAGAAGCCATAATTCATCTTTTTAAATTGCTCTTTATGTTATATTACATTAACAAAATTAATTTTATATAATATAAATGAAACTTATATACTAGTAATCTTTAAAGTTAAAAATTACTATGAGAACTATATAAGGTTCTTACAAATTTATTGGATCATTTACTGAAGTATTTATCGTACAAATCAAAATCTCTATGTTTATAGCTTCGTACAAAATTAAAATGTGTTTTAATTTTCCCATAATATGACCAATATATTTCTATATTCTTTGAAATTGTAACAAAAGATAAACACTGAACAGCCTTATAGCCTCATATTCTTTGATAAGATGATCCAAGAATATACCCCATTGACATATAAAAAATGCTTTACCCTAGCACCCAAAGGCATTCTAAGATTACTACAATATTTAGATATTTTAAACACAACCCTTCAAGCATGAAAATAATTAGATATTTTAGGCATATAATGGTTATTTATAAAACTCTTTTGAAATCAACTTAAGTTTACTTGAGGGCACTTTGAGACGATACTTATATTGTTGTAAATTTCAGATACTTGCAGACAAACAAGCTAACCGGATCTATTCCACCTGAGCTTGGCAATATGACAAGGCTCCATTATTTGTAAGTAATGATCTTTAGCATTTCATTTGAATCGTATGAATATTTCTTCTCAAGAAAATCATCCACCATACAGGGAACTAAATGATAACCAGCTCGTCGGGTCTATTCCACCTGAATTGGGGAAGCTAACCGACTTATTCGACTTGTACGCTCTTGCACAACGCGACCTTTATGCTTTCCTCACCCATTGTGCTATTAACTAAGAGTGAGCTTATTAAAACATAAATTTATTAATTCAGGAATGTCGCAAACAATTATCTCGAAGGACCAATTCCTGATAACTTGAGCTCGTGTGTGAATCTAAATAGCTTGTAAGCATTCAATGCTTTAACTTTGTGTTCTCAAGTCTTGATAATCTTTGTATCATAGTTATATGGTCACAGGAATGCACGGGGTAACAAGCTAAATGGTACTATTCCACGTGCTTTTAAGAACCTCGATAGCATGACATACTTGTGAGTTCAAAACATTCTTTCGAACGGTATCATTTTTCCCATGCTTTACTGAAAAATGCACATATTTCATCGTAATTGTGCATCTCTTTGATTTTGACAGAAATCTATCAGCGAACAATCTGAACGGTCCAATCCCTATTGAACTATCAAGAATAGGGAACTTGGATACACTGTAATTCCTAGTCATTCATCATTGATTTTATATTTGAAAGTGCTAATTTCTATAAGTAATCTATCACTTTGGTTGGTTTTATAACAGTGACATATCATCAAACAAGATCAGTGGCCCTATTTCTTCTGCCATTGGTGATTTGGAACATCTTCTCAAATTGTATGTTCTAAAACTAATACATCATTTTTCTCATCTTTTTTCTATTAGTGATGTTTTGACTTCGAACATGCAGGAATTTGAGCTACAATCTACTTTTTGGGTACATTCCGCCTGAATTTGGAAACTTGAGGAGTATCATGGATATGTAAGAACGTCAAACCAATTGCTAAGAGTTAGAAATCTACTTTTTTTTTGCAAAAATAGTTTGTATCTCTTGTATTCTAAATGATTATTCATTACATTTGGACTGAAAATGCAGTGATTTGTCAAGCAATCATCTCTCAGGTTTGATCCCCCAGGAATTTGGACTTCTTCAAAATCTCATGCTATTGTAAGTCCTATGCTTCATTGTGTGCTTGGCTTAGGCCTTGTTTGGGAGAGCGGTGACGAATGTCTTCGCAGAACACGGGTTCCATTTTGGATAAGTGCGGTCATGAACACTATTTTTCCAAAATGCTGCCACATTCAAGCAATTGTGGTCAAACATTTGCGGTCGTGAATGCACAAATCTCAAATGTGGGGCCAAAAATGTTTTCACGAAAGTTCCAAACACAGTAAATCGCCACCACTGCGTTTCCTACCATGATTTCACACCGCCGCTCAAATGCCACAAATGTCCTGAACAGAGACTAAATGAGGGGCTTATAGACCATTTTAGAGAGTAGTTGTGATCCCATGTTAATTGTTGCAGGAGAGTTGAAAACAATAATTTGACTGGTGATATAAGCTTCCTAACCAATTGTCTCAGCCTTTCTGTCTTGTAAGTCCTTGTTTAAATTCTTCTTAACCAGTTCCTGAAAGATCCCATTAACACAATTGTTGTCATGCCTATAATTTGAACAGAAATGTTTCATTTAACAACTTGTTTGGAGATATTCCAACTTCCAACAACTTTTCTCGATTCACATCCCAAAGGTAAATAAAAAAGATATCGAGATTTCTGTCTACTTTCACTAGTTCCGATTTCATCAACACTCCCAATCTTCGTTTGAAATGCTTTTGATAATATGAAGTTTTCTTGTCCATGGAAACAGCTTTATAGGTAACCCTGGTCTATGTGGTTATTGGCTTGGTTCTCAATGCCACTCATCCCATCCACCGGATAGAAGTAAGCAAAGCCATAAATTATTGTGCTTAGTGTTGACACATTTAATGATTTTTTTACTCCTTTTTTTATCTTAATTTGGCAGAATCATTATAATTAGTATCTTATACTCTCCTATGACTAGATAACTGTCATCTCTGTATAATATTTATTTGAATACAGGCACAATCTCGAGAGCAGCCATTCTAGGAATCGCCATGGGAGGTCTATTCATCCTTTTAATGATTTTGGTGGCAGCATGCAGACCGCAACAGTTTAGGAGTCCGCCGTCATTTTCCGACGGGCCTATACATAAACCAGGTAGTTTCCAGTGGTGCTCTTCTTATATTGTAAACCTTCTCATTTCAAAATATTTGAAGTGTTAATTACTGGGACCTCCCCTGAAACTCTGCATAATTACAAAAATCTCCTCTCCATTTTTTGAAGGTCAACCCCTGTCAGTTTGTTCTATTAACAGGGCACACCTTCCCTTAGAATTTTAGATGAAAATGGCAAAATCCGTCATATTTTTTTATTGATTTTCCCAATTTAGCTTTTATAATATGACTGAAAATAATTGTAGAAATTTATCATTTTATTGATTTTCTCAGTTTACCCTTCGTAATCAGCCATAAAAGTAGTTGAAAATAAATTTTAAGTTGAGGGAAGGTCCCTGCATGTATGCAAGGTCCCTGGGGAGGTCCTGATAATAAACGCTATTTAAAATTATAAGCTGGAATTAGTTTCATGCTTAACATAGGTACATAATACTGCTGGTTTCAGTTGCCAGTCTGTCTCCAAAACTAGTGATCCTACACATGAACATGGCCCTCCATGTCTATGATGATGTGATGAGGATGACTGAGAATTTGAATGAGAAATATATCATCGGATATGGAGCATCGAGCACAGTGTATAAGTGCGTGCTCAAGAACTGTAGGCCAGTAGCCATCAAGAGGCTCTACTCTCACTATCCCCAAAGCGTCAAGGAGTTTGAGACGGAATTGGAGACTATAGGAAGCATCAAACATCGAAATTTAATCAGCCTTCAAGGATACTCATTGTCGCCTTTTGGAAATCTCCTCTTTTATGAGTATATGGAGAATGGAAGCCTCTGGGATCTTCTCCATGGTATTCATCCTTACATTTCTGTTTTCGATTCCAATTTCAACATGAAATTTACTCAAATTTTTTTAAGGTCCTTCGAAGAAGAAAGGTCTAGACTGGGAAACACGGTTGCGGATAGCCAATGGGGCGGCCCAAGGGCTTGCTTATCTTCACCATGATTGTAGTCCTAGGATCATTCACAGGGATGTCAAATCTTCGAACATTCTTCTAGACAAAGATTTTGAAGCTCACCTCACTGATTTTGGCATAGCCAAGAGCTTGTGTGTCAACAAGGCGCACACGTCTACATATGTGATGGGTACCATCGGCTACATCGATCCCGAATATGCCAGCACTTCCCGGCTCAACGAGAAATCTGATGTTTACAGCTATGGCATTGTCCTGCTTGAACTCCTCACAGGGAAGAAGGCGGTAGATAATGAATGCAACCTGCACCAGCTGGTAATGACAATCCTATGAACATATTCATTATGTGGATTTTTAAGCTTGATACATGAAATTCAATCTAATAGCCCAACAGGATGTCACTTGTGGGATTCATTTAGTTGGTTGTTCATGCATTAAAAGTAATCAAAGCAAAATTTTGATAATTTCTAACAATCCTGTGCCAACAATGAGCCAGCCATCATCCTGATGCTCTTAAATGGTTTTACCGCTGTCTTGAAAATTCATTGCATCTCTTTCATGTTCTAGGTGTTAGATGTATTATGCTTATATTGTATCTCTTGTGTATATATATATACTTGTATCCTTAAGTGAATATACTAGGGAGTAATCTTATTTTTTTCGGGTATTCTCTGTTTGGGGCTATGGCGTTTTAGCGATGGCGGTGTAAATCTATGATAGTATATGCAGTGGTTGTGGTTTACCCGTGTTTGAAAATTGCGACCTTTTTTACCATAAATTCCACGTTTTTGATATGGGTGTTCATAAACGCTAAAGCTTGACCACACCCGCTTGACTGTTGTGCCATTTTGGCCTAAAATGTAATTTTGGGAAAGTAGTGTTCATGACACACCTACCCCACCATTGCCTGTATTTTTCATAGTCACGTTCACAATTGTCATCGCTTTCCCAAACAGAGGCTGAATAACACGTCAATATTCTTTATCTATAGCCTGCAACTATTATAGCATATAATGATTCATAGATTGGTTTTTATGGCAAACTTGGAGTCTTATCTTTATTTTCTAACTATTCTTTCACCATGTGAATCATGACGACTTCATGCAAAGCACCACAGTGAGTTATAATCTGTGATTACGAAGATCCTTACCTAATCTAGATCCAACATCCTCCTTTTGAATCTGAAATCTGTTCTTGTAAGAAGTGATCACATTAATATCTTAAGACAATCATTAATGATTCTATCATTAACTATTCTAATGCAATAAATGCTTCTTTTTTATATTCAATTATCATTATTTGTGGAACAGATCCTGGCAAAGGCCATAAACAATGCGGTGATGGAGACCATCGATTCTGAGATTACTGCCACATGTAGTGATCTCGGTGCCGTGAAGAAAATGTTCCAGTTGGCTCTCCTGTGCACGAAGAAGCATCCTCTGGACCGTCCGACCATGCACGAGGTGGCTCGTGTGCTGAGCTTCCTCGCTGCGCCAAGCTCGACGCAATCCACAAAGACACTGCCGCTGCCATCCCCGCAGCCATCTAATTTGCCTACTTACATCAGCGAGTATAAATCGCTCAAGGACTCTGCCGCGCTGACCTGTTCTGTCACTCAAAGCTCCTCTGATGCCCAGCTCTTCCTCAAGTTTGGCGAGGTAATTTCACAGAATTCGATTTGAAAGCTTACTTGAGTTTTGTTTAGCCAAAATGGGGATGTGGTGTAAAATCTTGGCTGTGGATGTTCTGCTTCCTCTTTTGATTCTAGTCTCAGGTAAGTCTATGTTATAGTATTACTGTGAATTAAGTAGCAGTATGTACCAATCTTTTGCCCACCAAAAAGTTGCCTTTCTGGGTAAGCCATATTTTCCAAGTTCTGAATGAGTAATAATTATTCTCTGATAACTCAACACTTTAGATTGGTCTTCACAGGTTGTGCATAAAAAAATATTATCTTAACTGAGATTTCTTGAAAATCAGATGGATTTTTTAAGCTGTGTGAGGATTTGGGTTATTTCTAGTGGTTGTTGGCTTTTGGGATTGTCAGGCTTTTGGGATTGTCCTTTTGGCTCTATGTTGATTTGTGCATTCATTCTCAACTTATAGTGGTATTTTTAATGTTAGGATTTGAACACTTCTACCTTTGTTAGAGATCAAAAAAATGGTTTGAAATCAATAATTTTCTATTCGTTTTCGTAATACTAGATAATAGGAGAGGCCAACCCTTTGAAGATACGAATTTTAGGGCCACAAGCATAGTTTGAAGTCATGAAAATACTCGTGCAAAACAAAATTTGAGTTTGCACAGTTTGCATCTTAGGCTTCGTTTGGTTCGGCTTATTTGCTCCTGTGAGTTTGGACAAAAACGTCATTGTCATACCAAATATTTTATGTTTATAACTAGTTTTTTTTTTTGATAATGGTAGTAACATTTGTCATATCAAACATAGACAATGACGATTTTGTCCAAACTCACCGGAGCAAATAAGCCGAACCAAACGAAGCCTTAGTGTCTATTTTGTAGTGCATTGATGTCATGAATGCGGTGGTTATGAATTGTTGTTCGTGAACGTCCGGCTTCACTTACGATACTCCATTCACTTTTATGGCCAAAACTATATGTTTTTTATTGGTGGTGGTCAAAACCAGTCATGCCAAACACCAAACGGTGCAAAAATGCCCTCATCAAAAGAAGCTTTAATGTCTTAAGATGGAATGATGCATGTGTGTGTGTGTGTCTAGGGTTATTTACTGGTACAGGTTCCTCCCCACTAAGTTTCAAAATTACAATTATCTCCCCCTCATTTGCCCGATTTACATAGACCTCCTTCCTTCAAATTTTTAGGTAAAAATTGGTTTGTGTAATGAAAATATTTTCTAATATTTCAATACTACTGTACTACCCGTAATTCGTCGAGATTAGAAAGGCCTAAGGAGATGCCTATTCGCAGAGCGAGCTAGGCGAGCAGGAAGCGAGCTGGGCGAGCAGGAAGCGAGCTTGGCGAGCAGGATGCGAGCTGGGCGAGCAGGATGCGAGCTGGGCGAGCAGGAAGTGAGCTGGGCGAGCAGGAAGCGAGCTTGGGCGAGCAGAGCCAAGTATGGGCGAGTATGGTCAGGTAACTCCCCCCCAGGATTTGTCTATAAATAGACCCCCAGGGGTACAAGAAAGAGGATTTTTTGGACGAGGTTGACCCCCTCAGGCGAGTTACTCGCCAGGTCCCTGCCTTCCTTGTATCAAGCTCGGCCATTTTTGGTTTTGGAGGGGAAGACTCCCTTGAGCTTCCGGGTACGTGGTGGGACCTCCCTGCCGCAGCACCTGGGGTCCTGTTTGTTGCTCTTCTAGCTTCTTCGTCGTTGCCAGCCAAGCCATCTCGTCGGGCTGCTGGGAGAGTAGCCTCCGGCTGCATCGGTCCGAATCTTGAGGTCAGGATTTTCCTGGCGTCAACACTTTGGTGCGGTGAGCGTGGATCGTAGTCGTTGGAAGAAAGTCTAGTAGGAAGGCGAGATGGTAGAAATTGGCGACCAAGAGGAAGTTGTTGGCAATTCGCGAGTAGGCGAGATCCCTACTCGCTACTCGCTATAGGCGAGTTCCAGAGATGGCGAGATCCCTACGCGCTATAGGCGAGTTCCATAGATGGCGAGATCCCTACGCGCTATAGGCGAGTTCCAGAGATGGCGAGATCCCTACTCGCTATAGGCGAGTTCCAGAGATGGTGAGATCCCTACTCGCTATAG
Organism: Dactylorhiza incarnata; assembly: GCA_033032865.1. Taxonomy (NCBI): domain Eukaryota; kingdom Viridiplantae; phylum Streptophyta; class Magnoliopsida; order Asparagales; family Orchidaceae; genus Dactylorhiza; species Dactylorhiza incarnata. The sequence continues at coordinate 213,452 of JAWHQI010000300.1, read as the reverse complement.
GCGAGTTCCAGAGATGGCGAGATTCTTCCCTACTCGCTATAGGCGAGTTCCAGAGATGGCGAGATCCCTACTCGCTATAGGCGAGTTCCAGAGATGGCGAGATCCCTACTCGTTATAGGCGAGTTCCAGAGATGGCGAGATCCCTACTCGCCATAGGCGAGTTCCAGACGGCGAGATTCTTCCTTAGTCGCCCATAGGCGAGTTCATGCGGGCGACTTTTTGCAGGCGAGCGAGCTTCTTCAAACTCGGCCATTGGCGAGGTCCTTCCTTACTCGCCCATAGGCGAAATCTCTACTCGCGAAGGTGACGAGGCCTACTCGCAAAGTGGTGAGAACCTGGTGCCTAGTTCAAGAGTGGCGAGTTCCTGAAGGGCGATTTCAAGGTCTGGCGAGTATGGAAAATAAAAAATTTCCAGGGGCGCTGCCCCCGACCCCGCAAGGGGCGCTGCCCCCTTGACCCCCGTCCGCTGACCGGCAGCGGAACCCCCGAACCCTCTGCGTAGGGCGTCTTATGTAAAAAGGGACACTCCTCCCCTCAGTTTCCTCCTTCAATGCCAGTGATTTCCATACATGGTCATACTTACGGGTGCTTTGGTAAATCCCGTGAGTGCTTTTGTCTGACTAACAATCAGGGTGATTCATGACGGATTCGCCACCAAGGGAAAGCACATAAGCTGTTCCGCGAGCTCCTACTCGCGATGATCTTCATCAAGGGCTTACATTCCACGAGGATGCTGACTCGTGACGTCTTCAAGGTTGGGTCGGCATTCAGCATCCAAGTAGGATGGAGGCCTCGGGATGGTGTGTTCCTTTGGAACCTCCTCGACTGTCAGTCCCTACTTGACGTCATCCTTCAGCAACACCCAATAGGATGGAGACCTCGGGATGGTGTGTTCCTTTGGAACCTCCCCAACAGCCATTCCCTACTTGACGATTTCTTCATCAGCATCAAACATAGGGGTACCAGATAAAATCTTGGGAGTACATGCCTCTAAAAATGACTTCATGCAGGTGCGAGTATGTAGATGTGAGTATGCATGTACGAGTATACAAGGGCAAGCAGACAGGTGTGCATAGCTATGTGCGAGCAAGGTATGATCGTCAATTGCACCAAGTACCTCCCAAGGTCGCGATTATTATTCCACGAGGATGCTTACTCGTGACGTCTCCAAGCTTGGTATTCTGCAAGCTCCTTACTCCCGATGATCTCCTTCCGTCGGCTATGATCCATGAGGGGTCTTACTCATAAGGTGTTCCAGTTGGTATCCCCGATGCTATGTTCTTACTCATAAGGTTTGGTCGGCATTCAACACCCAAGTAGGATGGAGACCTCGGGATGGTGTGTTCCTTTGGAACCTCCCCGACTGTCAGTCCCCTTCATGGTGTGTTCTATGGGATGAAGAACTGCTCAGAAGCACCTAAAGGCTCAACAGGGAGATCACTTGTCATCGAGAAGCTCGAACTGAACTAGGAGGGATCTTTCATCGTTCAAGAGGCATTCGAGACTGGCAGAGACCGCCTGTAGAATCATGAAAGGGAATCGCTTGGGAATACCTGGAGCGGCAATGACCTGAAAAGGTTCTATCCCTGAGCGGGAAGGTGTATTCTCCCCCTCCTTGTGTTTATTCCATTTGAATAAAAATTCCTCGCCCCTGAAACATGGGCCGCGAGAGTTGTTTTTCTCTTCTGGCAAGAGCTTTTCGAAGTAGGTAAAACCGATCTCCACGACAGGTTGGGAAACGAGCATCCGAATTGATTCTCGTAAAACCCAGAACGGATGATGGGACGGTGCCTCGGTAGTGCGTTCTCCTAATACCAAGCCTCTGCACTGACGGTCGAGATCAGCTCCCCCCTTGCACGTTGGTCGAGTTACCCTCCGACCGCATCTCTCATCCGACTGGGGAGATTATCAGGAGAAAGTCTGGACGCCGACCTCCCAAACTCGTCGAAGCGATGATCGATCTACTTGACCGAGGGACCCTTGTATAAAGGTGTCATTTGATCTCTTACGACAAAGCCTAGTATCTCTTGTCATTTATTCCAATCATATGGGTTGGTGCGGTTAATCCCCTCTGATTGTTGAGTGACAGTACGAAGACTCTTCCGCAACCTGGCGACCGATTGGGGGACAGGTCTCCGACTCGACTCTCGTAAAAACCCAAGTCGGGTGGTGGGATAGCGCCTCGGGAGAGAGTCCTCCTAAGACCAAGCCTCTGCATTGACGGTCGAGATCAGCTCCCCCCTTGCACGTTGGCCGAGTTACCCCCCGACTGCACTTCCCATCCGGCTGGAGAGGTTATCAGAGAAGAGTCCGGACGCCAACCCCCCAACTTGATGAAGAGATGATCGATTTGACCGACCAGCATTCAGCAAACGCAATAGGATGCAGGCCTCGGGATGGTGTCTCCCCTTGGACCTCTCCACCTCTAGTTGAGCTCGGCTCCTAGAAGGTGTTGACCTTCTATCCACGTCTAGTTGAGCTCGACTCCTAGAAGGTGTCGACCTTGTTTCCGCCTCTAGTTGAGCTCGGCTCCTAGAGCGTGTCGAATCTTCTCCACCTCTAGTTGAGCTCGGCTCCTAGAAGGTGTCGACCTTGTTTCCGCCTCCAGTTGAGCTCGACTCCTGCGAGGTGTCGACCTTCTCTCCGCCTCCAGTTGAGCTCGGCTCCTGCGAGGTGTCGACCTTCTCTTCACCTCTAGTTGAGCTCGGCTCCTAGAAGATGTCGACCTTCTCTTCACCTCCAGTTGAGCTCGGCTCCTGCGAGGTGTCGACCTTCTCTTCACCTCTAGTTGAGCTCGGCTCCTAGAAGGTGTCGACCTTCTCTTCACCTCTAGTTGAGCTCGGCTCCTGCGAGGTGTCGACCTTCTCTTCACCTCTAGTTGAGCTCGGCTCCTAGAAGATGTCGACCTTCTATCCGCCTCCAGTTGAGCTCGGCTCCTGCGAGGTGTCGACCTTCTCTTCACCTCTAGTTGAGCTGGGCTCCTAGAAGGTGTCGACCTTCTCTCCACCTCCAGCAGGAGCTCGAGGTGTCGACCTTCTCTTCACCTCTAGTTGAGCTCGGCTCCTAGAAGGTGTCGACCTTCTATCCGCCTCCAGTTGAGCTCGGCTCCTGCGAGGTGTCGACCTTCTCTTCACCTCTAGTTGAGCTGGGCTCCTAGAAGGTGTCGACCTTCTCTCCACCTCCAGCAGGAGCTCGAGGTGTCGACCTTCTCTTCACCTCTAGTTGAGCTCGGCTCCTGCGAGGTGTCGACCTTCTCTTCACCTCTAGTTGAGCTCGGCTCCTAGAAGGTGTCGACCTTCTCTTCACCTCTAATTGAGCTCGGCTCCTAGAAGGTGTCGACCCTGTAACCACCTCTAGTTGAGCTCGGCTCCTAGAAGGTGTTGACCTTCTATCCGCCTCCAGTTGAGCTCGGCTCCTGCGAGGTGTCGACCTTCTCTTCACCTCTCGTTGAGCTGGGCTCCTAGAAGGTGTCGACCCTGTAACCACCTCTAGTTGAGCTGGGCTCCTAGAAGGTGTCGACCTTCTCTCCACCTCTAGTTGAGTTGGGCTCCTAGAAGGTGTCGACCTTCTCTTCACCTCTAGTTGAGCTGGGCTCCTAGAAGGTGTCGACCTTATATCCGCCTCCAGTTAAGCTCAGCTCCCGTGAAGTGTCGGCGTTCTCTCTTCCTCCAGTTAAGCCCGGCAAGGTATCGACTCTTTTTCCTCCTACAGATGAGATCCCCTCTTGGGAAGGACCTCGCGCCTTTACTCTCTAGTGCCCATCTCTCCGAACCACGGGTCCTACATTGTTTTTCCGACCTCGCGAGCGAGCTCGAAAAAAGCGGGGATTGTGTACTACCCGTAATTCGTCGAGATTAGAAAGGCCTAAGGAGATGCCTATTCGCAGAGCGAGCTGGGCGAGCAGGAAGCGAGCTTGGCGAGCAGGAAGCGAGCTTGGCGAGCAGGAAGCGAGCTTGGCGAGCAGGATGCGAGCTGGGCGAGCTGGGCGAGCAGAGCCAAGTATGGGCGAGTATGGTCAGGTAACTCCCCCCCCCAGGATTTGTCTATAAATAGACCCCCAGGGGTACAAGAAAGAGGACTTTTTGGACGAGGTTGACCCCCTCAGGCGAGTTACTCGCCAGGTCCCTGCCTTCCTTGTACCAAGCTCGGCCATTTTTGGTTTTGGAGGGGAAGACTCCCTTGAGCTTCCGGGTACGTGGTGGGACTTCCCTGCCGCAGCACCTGGGGTCCTGTTTGTTTCTCTTCTAGCTTCTTCGTCGTTGCCAGCCAAGCCATCTCGTCGGGCTGCTGGGCGAGTAGCCTCCGACTGCATCGGTCCGAATCTTGAGGTCAGGATTTTCCTGGCGTCAACAACTACCCTTAGTAATGATTCATTTATGTAAAGGGTGTGTTTGTTATGTTTTAATTTCAAAAAGGGTATTTGTTATGTTTTAATTTGCCATACAATCTATTGCTATCTCAAGCATTAAAATACTAAAATCTCTTGGGAATAATTTTTTAAAATGCACACCAAATTTCAAAATACAATATTTAGTATTAACACAAAATCGGAGGGCATGAACATCAACCTTATGTTTTGAGGAAACGTTTGTATGCCTTAATTTTAAACCTGCAGGGCGATTCCCAAGTCCCTCCTTTTGCCGCGAACGCTCAGTCGAATTTCTAATTTTATTACCTTTTTTTATTTTGTAACCATTCCTAATTTTGGCACGAAAATGCATTTTGACAGCAGATGCATATTTGACAGCAAAAAACACATCAAAATAATAATCTGCTCTCTAAAATTACATGAAAAGCAAATCATTCCACGTTGCACAGATCAAAATTATAACGTCCAAACGTAATGCCACAACACAGTGATAACGTCCAAAAAATTATGTGTGTATGTAAAGATAAGGCTCCAAAAGTATGCATCGGTTTTGCGGCTTTCATTCCTCCTCAGTATCTTCTTAATTTTCGCCTTGGTCTTTTTCTCCTGTAAAAACCTGTAATCTCCCATATTTGCACGTCCTCATCTTGTGCATTCACATCCATATTTGCAACAATTAGGCTCCGTTTGGTACACCGGTGGTGGTTATGAACGCGGTGGTAAAACTGTCATTCATGAACGCTCATCTAAGGAACTTCATCCACTTGAACATAAAAATGGATGAAGTTCTTTAGGTGCCCGTTCACGAATGAGAATTTTACCACCGCGTTCAAGACCGCCACCGCCGTGCCAAATGGAGCCTTAGTGCTCATTTTCTTCCGCGATGGGATAACTCTGGCTTGCATATCTAGTTCTCTTTACCTATTCTTTTTAGGTCTTTCGGGCAGTTGTTTAATGGGGGGTGTTGTGAGAAACACGTTCTCACGGACCTGAGTGCACGTGAGGACGCGAGCTGAGATATCTGCAAAACTCGTCAGGGAAATACGCAAGAACAAAAAAAATCAATCACAATCAGCACAAAGGTGTGTACGTGGAAAACCCCCAAAGCAGGGTAAAAATCACGGGACGATCGGAGTCCAACCTGGAAAGCCTCCACTAAATAATGTTCAACAATACAGTTGCTTTCCCCCCGCGATCCCCAGATGGATACTGCAACTAGCACAAATATAAAGACTAGAGAAAGATACAGGTACATCGACAAAGCCGACCAAGTTCGAGTCAGAGTGTCTCACTCCAAACTGGTTCTCTTAATCCTCTGCAGTCTTCCAAGGTCTTTCAATAATGTGTCAAGCTGTCTGTCTACGTCGACACACGACGTCATTGGCGCACTCTGATCAGTCCGCAACCCGTCATTAGGTTGCCTCGTTCGAGGCTCAGATGCCTCGCCACCAACGTCCACTTGAGGCTAAGATGCCTCCTCGCGCTGATTGTCGCTAGTCGCAGATGCAACCAATATACTCGCCTGAGTAAAATACGGTGGTTGCGCACCGCCGTCCTTTGCGCCAAGATGCGCACTCTACACCACTACACTACCACGACCGTGATTCGACAACACCGCCGACGCTTCAATGGTCCTTGCTCTCACGAGCCCAAATGGTAGTCGCCAAACACCGCCCATGCCTCTCCGGCTCCGCCCAAAATGGCCTCCGCCTACGCCGCTCCCCCGTACACGTGCATTGCAGCCCCACCACAAGTACGACACCACCACCGCCTCCGCAATGGCCTCACAAAAGAGTCATCGGCGTCTCCGCCCTTGCGACAATCGCCGCCGTCAAATCTAAACAACGGACTTCACGCCGCCTCAAGACCTCCGACCAACTTTGACTCCACCCTGCATGCCACCGCTTGGTTCGGCCTCGGCACCGCCCAGAGTCGTTGGCGAGAAAAGCCCCGCCCGCACGAGAGAGAGTGATAGGTTACTTAGTAGTAGTCTAACTCACCTAATGGGGGGGGGGGGGGGGGGGGGGGCGAATAAGTTCCTTTGATTTTTCTACTTATGTATACTGTTTTTAAAAGTTGTAGCAAGATAGAATCAAGCACACAGTAACACTGCAATTTATAGTGGTTCCCCAAGACAGTGTGTCTGTGGGTAGTTCACTTTCTCTCTACACCTTTCAAATAGTGTGTTAGACAAGACAAACTTCTCCAAATATCAGCTCAATAAGCTTACAACACAGATCCCACGGGATCTCTCAGGTTTCCTCCAAAACCTTGCCTCAGGCCAACAACCCTACTACTCAGAGTTGTCCAACTCCTACAACTCAGAAACACTTCAGGTTTCTTACCTCAGACCTATCAAGAAGCCCTACCTCAGACTGGAAGTACAGTCCTACACTCAGGCTCACAACCCTACACTCAGGCTTACAGCCCTACGCACTCAGGCTTACAGCCCTACACACTCAGAACACAATGTTCTTACAGAGCAGAATGAGATTTAGTTTCTACAATCAGAAGATGAAATATAAAGACCTTCAGCTTGGGGTCTTTGAGCAGTACAGTAGCTTTTGTTGTAATATTACATCAGATGCTGTCTTTGAGCAGTACAGTAGATTTTGTTATCTCTGCTCCACTTGATCCTCCACTTCAGATGAAAGAGAAGATCTTCTTGTTCTTCTGAGCTTTAATCAGCAAGAACAACAGGTTGAGTGTGTCTTTGGTCGCCGTCAATGTCTTTTCTTTTTAGTTGTGTAAGTTAACTGTTACATTGACCTAACATATGCTTTTATACCTCCTATAGGCATCAACGACTCTTTCCATATACTAGTCACAGCATAGACAAGAATATAATACTTTATCCTGCTTTCTGGCCACTTGCGCCAAAAGTAGATCCCGTCAGGCAACATTCAAATATGAATCTGTCTCAGTGGATGGGCTGAGACAGGCTCCAGTCTCAGTGGATTTTCTCTATCTGCAGCTCAACTGAGACAAACTCCTTCTCAGCGGTAGTACATCTGCGTCTCAGCGTTTCAGCTGAGACCAGACTATTGTCTCAGCGGCTTTGACAGGCAAATCAAAGACCTATTCCAATGTATGGAATAACTTAAGCCTACATAAACATAATACATAAAGGCTTATCAAATACAATATGTACTTAACATTGAGTGTGATGCATCTTCAAATCTAGGGAACATTGAATGATAATATTCCCAACAATCACCCTCTATTCGAAGAAGGCAGAATATACACCAATGCTAAGATACATAAACACAATAACCATGTCATGACATATAAAGAGATAGTAAGATGATAAGTCATGACAACCTAACAACATTATTGTTATCAATTAAATAGACAATACATCATGTAATGAGCATCCATACACAAAACATGTTAAGCATAAATACACCAAACATGTTAAGCATTAACACACAACATAGATTAAGCATTAATACACAATATATATTAAGTTTGACTTTAATTTAATAATAAACACATGAGTCTCAGAACTTGACTGAAGAACCAAATGTATTAAATATGAAATGTCAATACATAATGTTTATAGAATTCAGTGCTCAATTTTGTCTTCTTTGATGCACTTGAGCTTTCAGCTTGATCACCAGCCACCTCCTTTCCAGCATCAACTTTCATCTCAACAATCTTCTTCTTGTTCTCTTGTCCTTTGAAGTATAGGAATGACTTTGGGATATATCTGGAAGACATTCTCTTAGGGTAGCTTTTTCTTACTAAGTTTTCTTTGAATACTCTTTCCCTTAGGGAATTCCTTTCAAGGTGTTTGATCCATTCTTCTGCTGGATACATCCTATCAATGTTTTTGCATAACTGACCATGGTTTAGCCAAACATTCAGAATTATGCTCTTGGAATCATCACTCCAATACTCATAGTCAGGATCTTTGGCTTGATCACTCTTGTTTTTTGCCATGAACTCCTCAGCAAGCATGACTCCTCTATTCCTCTAGGTTGCAAGTTGTGCATCTTGTGCAATCTTTGCTTGAGTTTGAAAGTCAAAATCTTCTTGTCCTAGATTATCCAGTATAGAAAGATTTAATGCAAATCTAGTTCCTTCGAGTACTTTGAGGGAAAGTTCAGCATTTGTTTCAACATTGGTCTCCTCCCCCTTTCTGGCTTCTTCAAATATTTTCTGTTCAATTCCTTGAGTAACTGCTGTCACTGAGCCAGACAGGGTTTGGAATGCATTCTCTAGATCAGCCTTCAGATCCTCTTTCATCTTTTCATCTTCTCCTACTATGGTGGTTCATGTGGACCACACATATTCCTCAATGTAATTTGCAGCTTTTTCTATCACTTCATTTGTCTTGCTGACAAAGTTTTTGACCTATCTCATGTCAGATTCTGCCATCTTAAGATTTTTGTCCATGGATCTAAGAATAGTGCATTGAGATACTACACTGTTTTCTGCCAGATCAAACTATTTTGTCATCTGGGAGTTTAGGTAGGCAGTGTCTTCCTTTAGTCCCTTGATCTCATTCATTACCTCATCCTTCACATTTGAGATTGATTTATCAATATACTCCTTCATTGATGATAATTATACATCAAGCAATGTCTTGATTGAACTTAGGAGAAGTCCATTTGACTATTGTGGTTCAACAACTACTGCTGGCTGACTTGTAGAGGGTTGTATCACTGGAGGTGGGGTCTTTTCTTGAGCAACTAGAGGATCACACTCAATTGAAGTGGATGGCTCAACTGTAGGGGTGGATGTGATATCCTGAGCAAGGACCTTTGTATTCTCCCCCTCAGCCTAATCATGCATCTTTTCAGCACCATCATTATGCTCAGCAGCATCATCATCTTGATCATCAACATCATTATCTTCATCATCTATTCCTCCTGGCCTTATTCTCCAGTTGATCCTTCTTGCTCCCCCTCAGATGGAGCATCTTCAGAAGTATGCTCGAAGAAACCTATTAGTTCATTAGGGATTAGACTGATCCTTCTTTCAAGAGCAGAGATGATGAGATCAATCTTACTTTGTAGATCAGTAGGAGAGTCTAGTTGCTCCTCTTCATGACCTTCTGCTGCAGCATGCAGATCTTGTGCATCTTCATTGGTTGTGAGGTTCAGATGACTGGGAGCATTGTTGTCTCCTTGGTCTTAGATTTGCAGCATCCTACACCTTCACCTACACCTTCACCTTCAATCCCTCCTTGATCAGGGATGTTGCCTGATCTTAGATTTGCAGCATCCTCTTCTGAATCTGATTCAGAACAGACCATCCTAGCTTTTCTTGATCCCTTGATCAGCATATTCTTTTTGTCTTTTGCCTTAGAGGACTGGCTCATAGGGAGCACTCTTGTGAACCTGTCCAAGATTTTGATATCCATTCTCTTGAGATAATGGATGTTTGAACCTTTTGAGGTATCAAACAGATTAGGGTAATTTTGAAATAGATAGAGTGACCGTATTCTTCCCATATTAGGGGCTTGAAGGCATTCTTTGATCCTTTGAAAAATGACATGTGCCCAGGATGTCTTCTTTTTCAGTACTATCCTAACCATTAGCTCAACTATAAACTTTGATATTGTGTCATGGGAGCCAGGTTTGCAGAGAATGGCCTACCCAACAATTTCAGCTAATAGTTTTCCTCTTTTATTGAAATACTTCCTTTTTAGTGAGCCAACTTTGGCATCACTATACTCACACCATTTTAGTGTTTTAACTCTGTCTTTTTCTGAAACATCATCTTCTTCATCTTGGCTTGTTGATGACAACTTCAGTGCTTTCTCTAGTATTTTAGGGGTAATTTTGATCTTGTCACTACCAATTCTTGATTTCAGATAAGTTTTGGTAGGAGATAACTTGATATTTCCATATAATTCTAGCACTTCAGTTCTCAAAATAGTTGACGGCTCTGATATCAAAAATTCCAATCCTTGAGCTTCAAGTAAATGAATCACATCCTTTATTTTAGGAGGGGCATGCCGAAATCCATTCCTGACTATTTGATATCCCTCATGAAGATCTTTTGCAGATTTTTGCGCCATTTTGTGAGAAAGACGAGTTGCTAAGTCGGGATTGGAAGGGTCGTCTCGACGGCTGGGGTTTAGGGTTTGTAACCTTATTATAACTATTACTCTATTTATTGAGATTTTAGTTTAATTTCAGGTTTGAGATTACCCTAGCGATAATTATTGATTTATCTTATTACATTAATTTATTTAATGTCTCTGGATTCTTAATTAGGATTTGATTTTATTAAAATAGCCCGTCTCAGCGGATCCGCTGAGACTGACTGATAAACCGTTGGGACAGAGTATTGCTAAAACCATTCAGCCTTCTCAGCGATTCCGCTTAGACTAGATGCTTGTCTCAGCGGTTCAGCTGAAACTTTCTTAGCTGTTTCAGCTGAGCACACTGCCTAGCAGTGAACAATATATATTCTGGTTAAGGAATAACAACAACATATAAATCATCAAATTGAAATGTAAGGGATTAATCAACACTTAATATTCCTAACTCAATTTTAAATGAATTGAACTTAGCCTCATCCAATGACTTAGTAAAAAAATTAGCCACTTGATTGTCTGTGGAGACATATTCAAGGTAGATATCTTCACTTTCTACATGCTCTATAATAAAATGATATCTAATCTCTATATGCTTAGTCCTGTTATGTGATACAAGATTCTTAACAATAGAAATTGCACTGGATGAGTCACAATACAATGGAGAATTACTTACCTTGAGGTTGTAGTCCTCTAGTTGGTGTTGTATCCACAGAATTTGTGCACAACAGCTTCCAGCAGTAATGTATTTAGACTCAGCAGTGGATATATCCACACGTGTCTGCTTCTTGCTACTCCATGATATCAATCTCCTTCCTAGAAATTGACAAGTCCCACTTGTGTTTTTCTTATTTACTTTGCAGCATGCACAGTCAGCATCTGAAAATCCAATTAGTTCAAAATCATTGTTTTTAGGGTACCAAAGGCCAAGTGTTTGGCTGCCCTTAAGGTGTCTTAATATTCTCTTAGCAGCTGAGTAATGAGATTACTTAGGGCATGCTTGATACCTAACACAGACACATGTAGCATACATAGTATCTGGTCTACTAGCAGCTAGATATAATAAGGATTCAATGACGCATCTGTACATGGATTGATCAAAGGGTTTTCCCTTCTCATCCTTGTCCAGGGAAATGTTAGACCCCATGGGTGTTTTCATGGTGGAGGCTGATTCCATCTCAAATTTCTTTATAAGCTCCCTAGTGTACTTAGTCTGAGAGATAAAATTCTCTTCATCAGGCTGTTTCACTTGGAGGCCAAAAAAGTACTTGAGCTCTCTCATACTTCTCACCTCAAACTCCCCCTGCATAAGATTGGCAAAATTTATTGCAAAGGTTGTCATCAGTATACCCAAAAATTATGTCATCTACATAAATTTGGACTAGGAGACACTTGCCCTTTGTTTCCCTAAGAAACAATATACTATCTATCTTTCCCCTTAAGAATTTATTCTTAATGAGAAAGTTAGGCAAAGTCTCATACCAGGCCCTAGGGGCTTGCTTTAGACCATATAAGGCTTTCTTAAGTAAATAGACATGAGAGGTTAAAGTTGGATGAACAAAACCTGAGGGTTGCTCCACATATACCTCTTCCTTCAAATTTCCATTCATGAAGGCAGACTTTACATCCATTTGGTAGACCTTGAACCCTTTGTAGGCAGCATAGGCAATGAATAACCTTATGACCTCTAACCTTGCAAGATGGGCAAAGGTTTGGTCAAAGTCTATTCCTTCTTCTTGCATATATCCTTTGGCTACTAATCTTGCCTTACTCTTGATGATGACACCATTCTCATCTAACTTGTTCCTATAAATCCACTTGGTGCCAATTATGTTGTGTCCTTGAGGTTTTGGCACCAACTTTCATACCTTGCACCTTTTGAATTGTTGTAGCTCCTCCTGCATAGCTTGAATCCAGAAGGTGTCTTGATTGACTTCCTCAAACTTTTTGGGCTCAACCTGAGATAGGAAGCTCAGGAATAGAGCTTCATTGTGAGCTCTGCTTCTGGTGATCACACATAGGTACTCATTTCCAATAATTAGGTTCCTTGGGTGATCCCTCAAATGCCTGGTTACTGCAAGCAATGGGTCAGCATCCTGTTGTACTTCATCTGCAGCTGCTTCTTCAGCAACTTGATCATCTTCATCTTGAAGAACTTCAATCTCTGAATTGTCTCTGCTTGAGCGAGCAGCGAGGGAAAGTAAGGAAGGAAAGGGTACCCCATCACCCAGAGATGTTGGTATTTATAGCGCCGGGGATGGGGCCCACCAAAGATTCATGCCAGCTCATCCTCGTCCGGCGAACACGGAGGGTTGGATGTTTCTTCACGAGCTTAGCATAATCTCACGAAGAGTGGGGATTGTGTACAACTCAGTGTTCGCCGACTCAAGGAGAAATCATTCACAGGCGATTCAGGGAGTACTCTCTGATTCGCGGCGATCACCCTGCCAGGGCAAGGCGAGGCGAATCGGGGATCTCACTCGCGAGTGGCAAGCGGTGACGACATAACATGTTGTAAGGAACTATTTTGGGGTGCATTTAGTGATTGCACAAAATTATGCTTGCAAACGACAACGGCAAGTGTACCGTATCGAATGTAGTATAGGTTGTTAAAACAAGGTCGTATTAGACTCGGGGCGGTTGAGTACTCTTACTTCAAGAAAATCTCTATTATCTTATCAATTAAAACTTGGGAGTGATTTTGCAAAGGAAAATAAAAATAAGATTAAAACGACGAGTAAAAAGGCTAGCACTCGGTCCTTGAATCACCTTGGAGATAAAAATAAGAACAAAGAAATAAAAGCGCATTCCCTTAATAAAATAGCTTTGACCGTGGAGATTCCCGAATTATGAACGCACCTCTCTCGAGGATGCGCTCAACTAAGTTTAGGTTGATCAATTGAACTCTCGTTCTAGAATCGAAACCCCTAAAACTCGCCTTATCGAAGTGAATCCCGCTATTGGCTTTTACTCCAATCCGGAAGGGTAACGTCGTCCTCTCTCGAGGATTGCATTCTACTCTTTTTTTATCCTTGAGTGATCGATTCGTCTTACGAGCCTCTCGGCTAACTAAAGAACGAAAACAAGGACAAGAATTATATATCGAAAATATAATCTCGTTATCTTAAAATCAAGGGTAAATCTTAAGCGTTTTCGAAAAGGGAAATAGCAACTATAGATTATTTCATGACTTATATCATTCCTTGGATCATCTCGGCCGAGTAGTAATAATATTTTAGCTACTCATGGAGATTAAGGAATTAAAAGAAATAAAAGAGTGCATGAAGAAGGAAGAAGAAAATGATAGAATAATAGAATTATTTTATTAAATTGCTAAGAAAGTTACAAGCTAGGAATTGAAAATACAAATTGCAAGAAAGAGAAAAGGATTACAGGACTACTAAAACATGAAAATAATACATGAAAATAAGAGTCTAAGTCATAAAAAATTGGTCCCTGAAGTTCTAGAGAAGTTGGCTTTATATAGCTGAAAAGTTGAGGTTACACGCCCTTGGTCACGCCCGTGACCAAGGGCGTGTACTTTGCGAATTTTCACGGAATGCTCCCGAGGTGGTGGCATCGGGTCTGGAACACATCTAGGTTGTCACGCCCCTTGGTCACGCCCGTGACCTTGGGCGTGTACTTGACAATTTTGCTCAAAGTGCCCAAAAAAAACCTGCAAAACATAAACTAAGCTTAAATTAGTGGCAGAAATAAAAAGGAATGATTATTATAAGATAAAACAAATAATTGACATGAATTTATATTAAAATTGCATCAAAATTATACTAAAAGATGAGTACAAAAAGTACTCATCAAACACCCCCATACTTGAGTTTTTGCTATTCCAGAGCAAAAGAGTGAGGAAAGAATTATAAGACATCGATATTATTTCTAATTAACTAAAATTTTATTAAACCAAGAATAAGTCAAAAGCAAATTTTAGGAATTCAAGAATTAAGACATAAGTTATGTTGATAATTTAAAAAGAGAATTTTGTTTAGCTAACTACTTCTCAAGATAACTATTTAGCAATCGAAATTATAGAAATTTTCAAACAAAATTAGATTGAAATTATAAACACTCTAACATAAAAGAAACTTAAGGAAAAGACACCTACCAAAATATTGCTCTCATAATAATTTAGTTTAGGACTAGAAACAATGAAATTGGCTAGAGATGTGTTTAAACGGAATGGCACAATGAAGACAAAGGATATGAAGAGGTTTTTGATTGGGGTGATGAATTTTACTCTCAACCCTTTTTTTTCATATTTTTTAGTATATGTAATACCAGAGAATGATTGACTAATATCCTATCATTTCCACGACATATACACATTTTTTCTCTCTTCATTTTTATTTTTGGGTTGCATATGTTTACCAGAGAATAAAGAACTAACATCTCCTTATTCCCATGACATATGATCTAACAAAAGGGGAAAAGAAAAGAAAAATACAAAAGTTTACCAAGGGTAAAGAAATACTTCTAGTTTATAAATTAAACTATTTTGAGAGCAACTTTTTAGTGGAATGAAATTTCCTAAGATCTTAAAGTTAATAGTGAATATAATAAAAAATCTAGTGATGTTTAGCCAATTTACCACAAAGTGAAGCTATTTAAATTTAAACGGAGAAGTAGTGGTAAATTAACTCTCTAAACGAATTAAAAACATAAAATGTTTCTTAACACCAAATTACTTCAAATTTAAATTTAACAAATTTTGATAAAACAAAATATTAGCTAAATTAAAAATGAAGGAATACTTATAATCGGACCTCAAACTAAATTTCTAGAACATTAAAAACAACAAGGTTAGGCGTATTTATTATTATTATTTTTTTTATAAATATTATTTCTTGGACTTCCCGAGGGCTACCCGGTGAAGGGTTCACAAGGTACTAGGAGATGTGATGGGAGTTCAAGCCCAAAGCGTCCTTTCCAAGAAATTAGATTTTTATAAATTTTTAAATTTTTTTTATCAAAATAAAAATACAGGGAATGCAAAGCTACACCCCCATACTTAAAATTAAACATTGTCCCCAATGTTTAATACTAAGTATGAAGAACACTTGAAAAATAAACTTGTAAAAGAAAATTACATAAAAATTAAAGATAAGCAAGGGGTGCCTCCCAAGAGCGCTTTCTTTTTCCCGTCTTTAAGCTAGACGGTTATTGTTAGGAAAACGAAAAATAAAAAGAGAAGTGAACAGGCAACTCCCCTAATTCACCCGTAGGTGAATGTGCCGACGTCAGTCGCCCGGCTACTCCTCCGCTTAATGTGTAATTCTCCGTTTGTCCTTTTTCTTGAATATGCAAATCCAAATCACCTATACATACCTGAGGTGATTTGTATTTATAAAGATGAGCGGCATAGGGATCATCAATTAATTGGGGTAGCAATGGCTCATCTTCAACCTGAAAATTATTAGTATAAAGAGAATCACAATTAAACGTGTCAGATAATATTTCGCAAGGAGGAGGTGCTTGCGAAAATATAAGATTAAGCTCCGGCTGTTCCTTTTCTAAAATAAAATTTTCTTTTGAAAAATCTAGCGCGTTACCAAGCGGAATAAAATTTTCGGACACAAAATTTTCGTCAATTTTTGGTTTGATAGAAGAAATTCGCGAATATTCATGACAAGGAAAATAAAATCCGGGTGGAGTAGGGGAAGAAACTTGTTCTTCTTCTACTTCATCCGGGGTGCCCATAACCTTAAGAAATTCTTGGTATAATAAGTTTTCTTCATCCTTGGTAAAAGAAGTTATGTGATTACATGAAACCACATGTTCCTCCATAACTAAATTATCCAAAGATGGAGAAGAAACACTAGAAGAGATTAATTTTTCCTCTAAATTTTGGGGGGAATTAGCAAATTGAATCGGCGGAGATTCCCCAAAATTAGAGAAGGGCAATTGCGGCGCAAAAGAAGAAGAACAAAAATTCGGATCTAAGGATTTATCTTCATCGCCCCGAAGACTATCCGGGTGACCGTGCCACCAAGAATAATCTACTTCGGGGCTAGAAGACAAATTATTAGAGGTCGAAAAATTATTCTCGTGAAAATTAGAAAAATTATTTTCCTCTAAATTTTGGGGGGAAGTATCTATTTGGATTTGCGAAATTTCCCCCAAATTAGAGAACGAAGACTGCGGAGTATAAGTAGAAAAATAAAAATTTGTGTCTAAAGATTTATCTTCGTCGCTCTGAGAATTATCCGGGTGAGCTTGCCACCAAGAATAATCAACTTCGGAACTAGAAGAACAATTATTAAATGCCAAAAATTTGTTTTCATTATAATTAGAAAGATTATTTTCATCGAAGTTTGAAAAATTATTCCCATTAAAAGGGGAAAAATTATGATCGTAATTATTATCAAAATTATTTGCATAATATTGAGAAAAATTATTTTCATAATAATTATTTTGAGCATATGAATGTAAATAACATTCCTCACTTTGATGAGGCGCATTAAAATAATAACAGCAATTTTGGCGTTTTTGTGCGGCTTCCAAAAGATATACTTGACTTTGAAGCTCGGCAACTTTTACGGCTAATTCAAGTGATTGCATAATAAAAAAACAAATAAAAAGGAAACAACCTTTACTTAAATGAATGGAATATTATAAATATTTTTATTATATATATATATATATATATATATTTGAATAAGCGGGTTAAATTAGTCCCGGACTTCCCAAGATCTACCCGGTGAAGGGTTTGCAAGGTACTAGAGGCTATGATGGGAATTCAAGCCCAAAGCGTCCTTTCCGAGAATTTAGATTGCGCATTTTAATTTTTTTTTAAATTTTAAAGAAAAAGGGGGAGAAGAAAGAGAACGATAAAATTAATAAATATTTCTTTTTTCGAAATATCAACCGTGTCCCCGGCAACGGCGCCAAAAACTTGATTGCGCAAAACTATGCTTGCAAACGACAACGGCAAGTGTACCGTATCGAATGTAGTATAGGTTGTTAAAACAAGGTCGTATTAGACTCGGGGCGGTTGAGTACTCTTACTTCAAGAAAATCTCTATTATCTTATCAATTATGTTGGGTAAATTGCCCTCAATATTACCTTGATTTGAAGAGGCATCACTCTCAATACTAAGAACATATTGTATTTGACAAAGCTATACTTGTGTAGAATATACAGGCACAGGTGACTCAAAAGAAAGGGCTAAACATGCCCTTAGATGTGAAGAAATCATCTACAAGGAGATGAAGATCTGTCTCAGCAGAACCGCTGAGACGATAGGTCAAAACCGCTGAGACGAGGAGCCATCTCAGCGGATCCGCTGATAGGAGGATTCTCCACTGATAAGTCGTGTTAGTCGAACGCAGGGTGCAGTTCGTCGAACGCAGAACTCTGTTCGTCGACCGCTGAGACAAGGCTAAAAGAAGGGGACTAAAGCTGTCGCTGAGACTGGATGCTATCTCAGCCCAACCGCTGAGACGCTACCGCTGAGAGTGGATGCTGTCTCAGCCCAACCGCTGAGATAGATATAAATGTGCTGACGGGATCTTCTTTTGGCGCAAACGACAATTGAAAGGGAAAAGCAACTCCAATACGCCCCATACCGTGTCAGGAGGATCGAAATAGCCATTGAAGTCTTCTGAAGGTATAAAAGAAGAAGCTAGGGCACAACAACAAAAACTGTTCGATTAAAAAGTTCTTGCTGCACGCCGCAATCGAGCATTCTCGTTTCAGCCAGTTGAAGTCATTCTCTGAAGCTGAAGTTAATCTTCCTAGGGAGATTAGATAGCTCTTCCTGCACTTACTCAAGAAGGGCAAGTTGATCTTCTGCTTTGCTAAAGGATAAGATCAAGGTGATTCAATTCTGAAGCTGCTGCCTTTCAGATCTGAAGAAGGAAAACAAAAGACCTGAGAGTAACTCTTTTATCTTCTGTAATCAAAACAAACTCTATTATATCTTTGTAAGGCATTGTTGCCTGAGTGAAAGGCTGTTGAGCCTGTGTGTGTGTAGAGCTGTGTTGACAGCTTGAGTGGTAGGACTTCTTGATAGGTCTGAGGTAGGAAATCTATGGGATTTCTGAGTGGTAGGAGTTATAAAACTCTGAGCTGTAGGGTTTCTGAGCCTGAGGTGTAGGGCTGCTGAGCCTAAGTGTAAGGCTGCTGTGCCTGAGGTAGGATCACTCTTGATCTGAGAAGTTCTGAGGAACTTGTGGTGTAAGCTCAAGGAGCCGAGATTGGAGTTTGTGGCTTTGTCTAACTCATTGTTAGAAAGGTGAAGGGGGAAAGAGGACTACTCAAGACACCTTGTCTTGAGGAACCTCTATACATCCTTGTGTGTTTTCTGTGATTGTATTTTCTGCAGCTAGAAACATTAGGTTTATAGAAAGAAATTAAGTAAAACCTATTCACCCCCCCTCTAGGTATTATTGACTACACCTATATAATCTATCAAGTGGTATCAAAGCGAGGTTGATCAAAAGGACTTAACAGTCTGATCAGATCCTATACAGGAGTAGTCAAATCTGAAATCCAATGGCAAGCAATGGAATGAAGAAGGAGTTGGGGTCAATGAAGTTGCCCATATGCTCCAAAGAAAACTTTGGGATATGGAAGCAAAGGGTAAGGCTATTCATGGAAGCCTCAGACCCAAGGATCTTTTTAACTGTCAAAAATGGTCCTTATACCTTTGAGAAAGTCTCCACCATTGACCCTACTAGAAAAATACTTAAGGTATTCTCTGAGCTGACCAATGATGAGATAGCACTGTACACTATGGACAAGAGAGCCCAAAACATAATAGTAAATTCCATTGATGACACTACATTTTAGAACTTGGTACACTGCACAACTGCCAAGGAAATGTGGGACACATTGGTGGTTTATATGGAGGGAACAGCTGAAGTGAGGGATGATAGAAAGTCACTCCTCAATCAGGAGTATGAAGCCTTCAGACAACTGAGCCAGGAGAATATCTCTATGTGCTATGAAAGGTTCTTTAGGATTGTAAATGAACTAAGAACCTATGGAAGGGTATTCACAGATTATGAACTTAATGACAAGTTCCTTAGATCTCTAACCAGAGATTGGGACACTAAAATTTGTGCAATCAGGGAAGGGGCAAGGCTTGGAGAAACCCCTACCCATACTCTGTTTGGGAAACTGCTCTCATATGAGATGCAGCTTTCTGCAAGAAAGGAGGAGGACACTTCTTCCAGGGCTCACACAAGGGAGAGATCTGTTGCTCTCAAAGCTGAAAGCTCTAAGAAGAATAAGGTTAGAGTACAGTCACCTCCAAGAAAGACTGCTGAATCTGAAAAATCTGAGAGCAGCAATTCAGACAGCTCCTCTTCTGATGAGGAGTTTGCTTCCTTCACAAGGCAGTTCAAGAAGATGATCAAGAGGAAACAATGGAAGAGCAAACCTTCCTCCTCTTCTCATCCCAAGAAGGATCATTACAGATCTGAGAGGCAACATCCCAAAGGGGACAGGTATGACTTTAAATCTAGTAAACATGTTTCAACTAACATAATTTGCTATTGCTGTAGTAAGCCTGGACATGTCATTGCTGACTGTCCAGTCAAGAGAAAAGAAAGAGGTGACAAGAAGCCTCATCACCAGAAGGAAAGGAAGGGAGAAAAATCCTTCCTAGCTAAGAAAGGCAAGAGCTGGAGTGAATCTGAGTCTTCATCTTCAGATTCAGATGGTGAGGAGAAAGCCTACTTGGGGCTGTTTGCTGATCAGGAGGAAGAAGACTATCCTAATACCAGGATAGGAATCAGGGCCCCTCTATCACATTCAGATAGTGATGAAGAGGAGGATGAGGTCACTCTAGATGACCATGGGTTGATGGCTATAACTGAAGATGAGGACAGCCACAGCAATTCAGAACAAGAGCAGGTATTGATACACTGCATTTCTTCTTCTTCTGATTATGAAAAAAATCCAGAATCTGAATCTCCTCCATCTAAAGTTGGAGGTGAATCATACTCTGAGGAGGATGTCAATCAATTGATTGATGAATATGGTGCACTCCTGGAAGCTCTGAAAAAGAGCAAAAAGCTAGCCAAGAGGCAAGCTCAAGAAATTGCTTCCCTGAAGCAACCAAAATCTGAGTGCATTGAGCATGCTACCCAGCTAGCTCAAATGAGCAATGAGATTGGCAAGCTAAGGGGAATGTCAATGATCCATGTGGGCACCATAAGCCACAAGAACAAGATCACCAAGGATCTTAAAGAAAAGCTCCTCAAGGAGAGGATGCTAGTGGCTAAGTTCTCCAAGCCGAAGACAGTGATGCCTATTATTAACACCTTCAACTCCTAGAGCAAGAGAGGTATTGGTTTCAACAATGAGGCATCTACTAGCAACACTAAGGGAAAGGTCAAGGACTCAAAAGAATCTAAGACCTCCTTTGTGAAAGTCTTGATGCCCTCAAATAAGTATGACCAAGAAAGTGTTCATGGTCACTTATTAAATGGAAGTTCCTATAACTGGAGCAGGAATGCTCACAGCTATGGAAATAGAAAGGGCATGGGATTGAGTGCAATGAAAGCTGCACATGAGGAAATACAAATGGCCCAACCTGGACCATTTGTGTTTGGTGTCTCAGTACCTTCAGTCAAGAACATGGAAGCAAGCTCTTCCAAATCTGCTTCAGCAAAAAGCAAGACTGCTGTCAAATCTGTTGACAAGGCCTGCTGCCCAGTGTCTGATTCCATCAGATCTTGTATGACTTCCAAGTCAATGCAAGCTGAGGCTATCAGGACAAAGAGCAGCAAGACTGTCCACAGATTATCCTTCAGTCAGATTATTGCTGAAAGAAATAGGAAGATTGCTGATATCTCTTCTGCTGAACATGTACAAAATGCTGTACCAATTCAGAAAACTGTTCAGAAAAGGAGATACAATATTCATGATTGTTGGTGTTGTGGCAAGGTTGGACACTTTGCAATTGATTGTTGGCACAACCCCAATGTGCCAAAGGCAAGGACTGAACCTCAAGCCAAACCAGCCCTCTCTAGGAATATTCCCTATGGTGTTAACAAGAACCTAGGACCCAAAGTCAGTTGGGGTCCTAAGGTACATTAAATTTTGTGTTGCAGGTTAGTTCAAGTACCAGTCTCAACCAAATATGGTACTTGGACAGTGGGTGCTCAAGGCACATGACAGGAACTAAGGATCTTCTAAAGGATTACCATCCAGTGAAGAATGGACCTAAGGTTATTTTTGGTGGATCAGAAAAGGGGGTCACCAAAGGATATGGTATGATTTCAAATGGCATAGTCTCAATCACAAGGGTAGCTTATGTTGAAGGGTTGCAACACAACCTTGTAAGCATAAGCCAACTATGTGACTTAGGCTATGTCATTGAATTCCACAATGACAAGTGCTTGATCAAAAAGTCTAATGACTTGGAGACCATTCTCTCAGGCACTAGGAGTGGGAATGTTTATTGCTTAGACTTCATTTGCAATTATTCTATCTCCTCTATGTGTCTTGTAGCTAATGAAAGTGAGTCTCTCTGTGTCCAATGGCACAAGAGACTTGCCCACATTAACTATAAGACAATGTATAGATTATTTTCTAAAAACCTTGTTAGAAATAGTCCTAATCTAAAATGTGTTAAAAGTGGCCCCTGTCATGCTTGCCAAATGGGTAAGCAAACTAGGACCACCTTTAAAAGTATTGGCTCCAAGGATACTGAAAGGTGTTTATACCTATTGCACATGGACTTGTTTGGTCCTTTGCCAATTCAGAGCCTAGGTGGAAAGTTGTATACCTTGGTGATTGTAGATGATCATTCAAAGTATACATGAGTATTCTTCCTTAAGAAGAAGTCAGATACCTTATATGTCTTTATAAACTTTGTCAAGGCCATTCAGAATGATCTACTATGTACTGTGGTCAGATCTAGAACTGACCATGGCACAGAATTTCAATCTGAAGCCATGACAAAATTTTGTCAAGAATTTGGTATCACCCAAGAGTTCTCCTCCCCAAGGACTCCACAACAAAATGGTGTGGCTGAGAGGAGAAATAGGACCTTGATAGAAGCTGGGAGAACACTGCTTAGTGACTCCTCACTCCCAGAATACTTCTGGGCTGAGGCAGTCAATACAACCTGTTATGTTCTCAATAGAGCCTCCATCAATAAGGTCCTTGGGAAAACCCCTTATGAGATTCTGAAAGGCAAACAACCTACAATTTCTTACTTTAGAATCTTTGGTTGCAAATGCTACATTCTAAATAATGGAAAATCTCAATTAACAAAGTTTGCAGAAAAATGCAATGTGGGGGTTCTTGTTGGGTATAGCTCACATAGTAGAGCTTATATAGTTTATAACAAGAAAACCCATGTTGTAGAAGAATCTATGCATGTTGTGTTTGATGAGACCAGCCTTCTCTACAAAGAATGGTCTAGTTCTTCTATTTTGACAGGAAATGAAGAAGGGATGCATGAGCTGACTGTCCAAGACAAGCCCAGCAGCAGCAAAACACAAACAACTGCTGCAATTCCTGAAGAAGAAGAGGTACAAGATGGTGAAGTCACAACTGAACCAGTGGAACAGCCACAGCCACAGGAGGACCCTCTTCCAACTGCTACAAGGCACCTAAGAGATCATCCAAGAGATTTAATAATTGGAGATCATACCCAAGGCATATTGACAAGAAGTAGAGCTCATAATGAAGCACTATTCTTGAGCTTCCTTTCTCAAATGGAGCCCAAGAAGTTTGAAGATGCCAATCAAGACACATTCTGGATTGAAGCCATGCAAGAAGAGCTCCTACAATTCAAGAGATGCAAAGTTTGGAAGCTGGTGCCAAGACCTCAGGGACACAATGTGATTGGTACCAAATGGGTATACAGGAACAAGCTTGATGAGAATGGTACAATCATCAAGAACAAGGCCAGATTAGTTGCCAAAGGATACATGCAAGAGGAAGGTATAGACTTTGATCAAACCTTTGCTCCAGTTGCAAGGTTGGAAGCAATTAGGCTATTCCTTGCCTATGCTGCCCACAAGGGGTTCAAAGTCTACCAGATGGATGTCAAATCAGCCTTCCTCAATGGAGACTTGAAGGAAGAGGTATATGTTGAACAACCTTCAGGTTTTGTGCATCCAACCCTATCTTCACATGTTTACCTTCTTAGGAAAGCATTATATGGTCTCAAGCAAGCTCCAAGAGCTTGGTATGAGACTTTGTCCAACTTTCTCCTCAAGAACAAGTTCATGAGGGGAAAGATTGATAGCACATTGTTTCTTAGGGAAATAAGGGGCAAGTGTCTCTTAGTCCAAATTTATGTTGATGACATAATCTTTGGGTCTACTGATGACAACCTCTGCAGGAGATTTGCCAATCTAATGCAGGGGGAGTTTGAAATGAGCAGTATGGGTGAGCTCAAATATTTCCTTGGGCTCCAAGTGAAACAGTCTGATGATGGAATTTTCATCTCCCAGACCAAGTACACTAAGGAGCTCATCAAGAAATTTGGGATGGAATCAGCCTCCACCATGAGAACACCCATGGGGTCCAATGTATCATTAGATAAGGATGAAAAGGGGAAGGCCTTTGATGAGTCCATGTACAGATGTATCATTGGATCTCTATTGTACTTAACTGCTAGTAGGCCAGACATTATGTATTCTACATGTGTTTGTGCTAGGTATCAAGCCTGTCCTAAGGAATCTCACTACACCGCTGTGAAGAGGATTTTGAGATACCTTAAGGGTAGCTTGCATCTTGGCTTTTGGTACCCTAAGAACAATGAATTTGAACTAACAGGCTTTTCAGATGCAGATTTTGCAGGTTGCAAAGAAGACAGGAAGAGTACAAGTGGTACCTGTCAATTCCTAGGGAGAAGATTGATATCTTGGAGCAACAAGAAACAAACTAGTGTGGCAATATCCATAGCTGAATCTGAATACATTGCTGCAGGAAGCTATTGTGCACAACTCCTTTGGACACAACATCAGTTGGAGGACTACAACCTCAAGGTAAGGGAATCTCCTTTGTATTGTGATTCATCCAGTGCAATATCTATTGCTAAGAATCCTGTCTCTCATAGCAGGACTAAGCACATAGAGATTAGATATCATTTTATTAGAGAACATGTAGAATGTAAAGATATCTGTCTTGAATTTGTCCCCACTGACAAGCAAGTAGCTGATATCTTTACAAAGCCACTGGATGAATCTAAGTTTAATGCCTTCAAAATTGAACTTGGTATGCTTAGTATGGAATAGACCTAAATGTAGTAGCTGTCACTATAATCCATTCTAAATAGTACATTATGAAACTTTACTTTACTCTACACTACAACTCAGTGACATGTCTAGGACAAGTATTCAACCAAAATATCTAGACTAGGTCTAAACCTTAAGATCAGCTAAAGTGCAGTAGTATGTTCAGCTGAATCAGCTGAGAAAATCCCAGCTGAACCGCTGAGATGAGGAAACTGTCCCAGCGGTTGACACTTTACTATCCCAGCGGCCTAGGTCTCCATCTCAGCTGAACCGCTGAGACGGGATATGTTCAACATGACATCTGTTAATTAACCCCGAAATCCTTGAACCAATAAGGTAATCAAGTCTAAAAACCTAGGGTTAATAAAATCAAAACTAAAAACCTATAAATAGACACACTGTAACCTAAAACAAACCACAAAGCCAAACCCTTAGCCGTCGAGACGATTCATCTTCTCTTCCATCTCAGCGCATCGATTCTCTGCTTCCATGGCGCCAAAAAGCTCGAAAGATCTCCTGGAGGGCTACGAAATCGTAAGAAATGGATTCTCTCATGCCTCAGAAGAAATTCGACACGTGATTCATCTAATGGAAGCTCAAGGTCTGGAGCACATGCTGTCTGAACCGTGCTGCATTCTCAAAACTGAAGTTCTGGAATGGTTCAACCATGTCAAACTGTCTCCATCCAAAACCATCCTGATGTCCAAGATAGGAGGTGAGAAGATAAAGATTACAATTAAAAGGTTGGAGAAGGGGTTGAAATTAACTCCCTGCAGTAAATCTGAAGAGGAGGAAATATCTGAAAAGGATAAGAGGACTGCCCTAAAGTGGACAGGATACAGTGATACTAAAACCAGTTGTCTAAGGAGAAAGTTCTTCAATCAACAAGGGAAGCTGTTGTCTGATATTGTAGGCAAAGCTATCCTATGCAAGCCTGGTTCACATGACACTGTCTCACAGTTCATGTTTGAATTAATGACAAGGATAATTCTGTCCAAGAGAACCTCATGGGGAGAAGTCAGCTTTCAAAGGATAAAGGAATCCCTACAAGCCCCCAATATGGGAAGAATACTATCTCTGTACCTACAGAATAGTTATTCAGAGATCTTTGCAAACTCCAAGGGGTCAAATCTCCATTACCTCAAAAGAATGGACATTAAGACTCTGGATAGATTCTCCAGGGTGCTCCCTATGAGCCAGCCATCTGTGGCAAAGGAAAAGAAGAAAGAAGTATCCCGGCAGAAATCAAATTCATCCTCAAAATCAGATGGGTCTGACAATGAGGACATTCATGGGTCTGACCATAGATCTGCAAGCAGTCCAGTGAATATAGATAATGAAGATGTCCCCAGGACAGGAATGGATGAGGAGCCCCAAGGAAGAGATGTGCCCAATCCTGAGCCAACTCAAATGAATGCTAATCCAGCTATTGCTCAAGCTGAAGATGAATTTCCCAATTCACCTACCCATGGTAAATCAAGACTTCAGTTAGGCCTCTCCTCTCTTTCAATTGTATAGTCTAGGTGTCTAATTCATCAATCATTCTTTTAGGTGACCCTAGACAAAACTCTCCTCCAATGGATGCCCTAAGTGAGGGGGAGCATAGCCCAACCTATGCAGGAGAAGGTGGGTCTGCTAGTGAGGAAGAACATCAACAGGAACCAACCAATCCCAATCTACAAAGTGCACTAAATGCCCCATCTGAGGGGGAGCAGATTCCTGATGCTGGAATGGCTATAGCTCAGAGTGGAGCTGCAAAGCTGGTTGCAATAGACTTGGCCCAGGAAAGACCTGCTGCTGCTCTGGACACATCTGACTTGCTAAACTCAATACAAACCATGATTGAGGGTCAGATGCTGTCAGTAAAAGAACTGGTTGCTGAAAGAATACAAGATGCTACTGCTCAAGTTAGGGATGAGCTAAATGCTACAAGAGCTGCATTGACTCAGGAGATCCAGGCCAGTGAGCAGAGAATGGAGTTAAGAGTGGCTGGAGTAAGAACTGAGCTGAATGACCAGGTCAATGATGTCAAAACTGCATCAGATCATATCCTTCTGCAGATGACAAGATGGTTTGAAATGGCCAAAAATACTGTAGGTGCCCAGCACACAATCTTGAAGGACATTGCTGACCACCAAGGGGATTCCACAAAGGACATCACATACGTAAAGAATCACCTTTACAAAAACCAAAATGTCTGGGAAAAAGCTGTTGCCAGCATGGCACAAGTAGTCAACACATCATGCAGCCAAGTAAAATCCCACATTGACAAGACAAAGGACTTCATTTTGGATGATGTGGACAGCACCTTTCAGACTCTCTCCCAATCCATAATTCATCAACACTCTGAAATAGTGAAGAAAATAATGGAAAACAGCAAAGAAGGGGAGGAGAAGATTACAAATCTACATGCTAAGATGAAAGGAGCACACATCCAGTTATATAACAACATGGAATCCTCACACAAACTGATACTGTCCAACCAAGAAGTAGCAAGCAATCAAGTGGTATCAGAAAGGTCACTGACAACAATGCTTCCAGCACTATTCAAGAAAATATCCTTGCAATGGTCAGAAAGGTCACTGACACTCAATGGGACACAAGTCTAAAAGTGCTGCAAGGAACAAGAGTTGCTTTGAATCTACCAATCCTGAACCCTAGCAGAGATGAAGATTTTGACTTCCAAAGTCAATCAAATCTGATTGCTGATGAGAGAGAAGCAAAAAGGAGAAGGGTAGAAGGTATTCAAACTGCTGAAGAATACATGGCACAGAAAAGAATGGAAAAACTAGAGGACCCACTCCATGATGATGACAATCTGGAGTTGGACACAATTGTTGTGAATACCTGGGTGAGCCATGGCAATCCAATGAAGGACATTGACCATGTCTACTCAGCTGTTGAGTGGATCAAACACCTTGAAAGGGAATCCTTAAGGGAAAGGATTCTCAAAGAAAACATGGTAAGAAGGGAAACTCCTCTAAGGATTCCCCCAAGATATCTTCCCAAGCCACTTCTATATTTCAAAGTAAAGGAGCAGATGAAGGCTGCTGAAGAAGCTAGGAAAAGAAAGTCTACTGTTGGAGAAAGCTCTTCACAGGGTACATCTTAGAAGAATCATCCTTGAAATTTATTTTGTTATTATTGCATGTACAACTATAAGTTGAATTCTCTTTTATATATCTGTACTGAACATCTAAAGTGGAATGAAATTTCCTATTCTGCTCATAATATTGTGTTTGTTACTATTGATATATGTAATATGTATTTATTATTCTTAGTATTCAGTATCTTAAAAGAGAAATTCAATTTGAAATGAATCAGCTATTACAGAAAATAGCTCTCCAATTGAGGGGGAGTACAGTCCCTACTCAGGTTGAAGGGAAGTTGGCAACTGCTAAAACGTGTATAGGCTAGCCTATAGGTTGATCCAAAGGGATCAATAGATATTGTCCCTCTATCCATAGAAGGGTTGAAGAAACCAGAAAGGGGGAGATATGGCCAGAACCAATGCTGAAGAAAAGAGTGAAAGGGGGAGATAGTGTGAAAGGGAGATAGGACCAGTACCAATGACTTCACAGATGCTTTTTCTATGTAGATTGTTGAAACCAGAGAACTGGTCTCGACGTTCGCAAGGGGGATGCAGCTAACCCTTACTTGACCTGAGCGAGACCCTTGACCAGTTACTGAGAGCGGAAGAACCCCACCCTTGAAGAACACCTAAGTCCACGAACGGACCCCTTAAGCTGCAGCGTGGAGGTCCCACCACATACCCGAAAGTTCAACGAGAGCTTCCCCTCCCAAGCCAATGCTGAGCCTGGGCACCTTGGAGGGCACTAAGGATCACCTCACCGTCCACCTTCGATGACAAGGGGAGGGGAGGGGTAGTGCTTGCTCACACACGGGGGAGGGGGGGGGGGGGGGGGGGTCGTAACATCCCATCCCAAGGTGCCCATGGGGGTCTATTTATAGACTTCCCAAAAATTGGGTTGCGGATAGCCAAAATTCTGCTATCCGCAGCCCAATTACGAACCCGAACGACTGAACCGAGAGGGGGGGCGAGTGGAGGATGAGACGTCCACTCCCCCCCTTTGCCGGGGGTCGGGTGGATGGACCAAGGTCCAACCCCCGAGCTGGGCGAGTGGACCTTACGGTCCACTCACCCTTCCGGGCGAGTGGACCATGGGTCCACTCGCCCAGCCACCTGGGCGGGTGGACACACAGTCTCCCTACCCCCGGGCGAGTGGACCAGTGGTCCACTCGCCCGCAGGCTTGGGGTGAGTGGACTCTGGGTCCACTCGCCCCCCACCCTGGGCGAGTGGACCCAAAGGTCCACTCGCCCTACACTCGGGCGAGTGGACCAGTGGTCCACTCGCCCGGGTCCTTGGGCGAGTGGACCAAGGGTCCACTCGCCCGGGGGACTTGGGCGAGTGGACCCAAGGTCCACTCGTCCAAGGAGGCCTGCCCTCCCGGGCCTTCTCTTTTCGATGCTCACGGCCTCTGACGGGTCGTTCCATTGAGCCCCCTCACTTGCGTCGGGTCACACCGACTCGAAAAATATGAGGGTTGTACACAATCCCCGCTCTTTTCGAGCTTGCCTTAAGCTCGGAAAGAAAGTCCAACCCACCTATTTGACGAGGAGGTGGGATCTTAGGGGAATGCACGAAGGGCTCTGCCAACGGGATACTCCTGCCGAGTTTTTCAACTGAAGCTAACTCGAGGCGGAAGGCGGACCTTTCCCCACTTAACATCCCTCTTATGAGCCGAGCTCAGCTGGAGGTGGAGAAAGTTCAACACCTTAGGTCGAATTGAACTTGACCTGAGGTGGAAGAAAAACTCAACACCCTTAGTCAAGCCGAGCTCGACCTGAGGTGGAAGGCAACTCAACACCTCTAGTCGAGCCGAACTCGACCTGAGGGGGAAGGCAACTCAACACCTCTAGTCGAGCCGAACTCGACCTGAGGTGGAAGGCAAACCTTTCTCCACTTAACATCCTTCCTATGAGCCGAGCTCAGCTGGAGGTGGAGAAAGTTCAACACCTTAGGTCGAATTGAACTTGACCTGAGGTGGAAGAAAAACTCAACACCCTTAGTCAAGCCGAGCTCGACCTGAGGTGGAAGGCAAACCTTTCTCCACTTAACATCCCCCCTATGAGCTGAGCTCAGCTGGAGGTGGAGAAAGTTCAACACCTTAGGTCGAATTGAACTTGACCTGAGGTGGAAGAAAAACTCAACACCTTTAGTCAAGCCGAGCTCGACCTGAGGTGGAAGGCAACTCAACACCTCTAGTCGAGCCGAGCTCGACCTGAGGGGAAGGCAACTCAACACCTCTAGTCGAGCCAAACTCGACCTGAGGTGGAAGGCGGGAACTTGGGAGTGATTTTGCAAAGGAAAATAAAAATAAGATTAAAACGACGAGTAAAAAGGCTAGCACTCGATCCTTGAATCACCTTGGAGATAAAAATAAGAACAAAGAAATAAAAGCGCATTCCCTTAATAAAATAGCTTTGACCGTGGAGATTCCCGAATTATGAACGCACCTCTCTCGAGGATGCGCTCAACTAAGTTTAGGTTGATCAATCGAACTCTCGTTCTAGAATCGAAACCCCTAAAACTCGCCTTATCGAAGTGAATCCCGCTATTGGCTTTTACTCCAATCCGGAAGGGTAACGTCGTCCTCTCTCGAGGATTGCATTCTACTCTTTTTTTATCCTTGAGTGATCGATTCGTCTTACGAGCCTCTCGGCTAACTAAAGAACGAAAACAAGAACAAGAATTATATATCGAAAATATAATCTCGTTATCTTAAAATCAAGGGTAAATCTTAAGAGTTTTCGAAAAGGGAAATAGCAACTATAGATTATTTCATGACTTATATCATTCCTTGAATCATCTCGGCTGAGTACTAATAATATTTTAGCTACTCATGGAGATTAAGGAATTAAAAGAAATAAAAGAGTGCATGAAGAAGCAAGAAGAAAATGAGAGAATAATAGAATTATTTTATTAAATTGCTAAGAAAGTTACAAGCTAGGAATTGAAAATACAAATTGCAAGAAAGAGAAAAGGATTACAAGACTACTAAAACATGAAAATAATACATGAAAATAAGAGTCTAAGTCCTAAAAAATTGGTCCCCGAAGTTCTGGAGAAGTTGGCTTTATATAGCTGAAAAGTTGAGGTTACGCGCCCTTGGTCACGCCCGTGACCAAGGGCGTGTACTTTGCGAATTTTCACGGAATGCTCCCGAGGTGGCGACATCGGGTCTGGAACACATCTAGGCTGTCACGCCCCTTGGTCACGCCCGTGACCTTGTGTTGGAACATGGTCTTCCGCATCTCCTAGGTTTGAGAATAACAAATCCTATGTGTATTTGATCTTGTGTGTTTAAGTGTGCAGGAAAACAAAGTCCACTTGACTCAAGGATGGTTGTCCCCAAAATTGAGGCCAGAATTCCAACATGGCCACTAGCGCCGGCGGTAGCGATAGCGCCTGGCGCTAGCGATGATTAGCGTGATTCCGACAGTATTTTTAGAAGGAGCTAGCGCCCGGCGGTAGTTACTAGCGCTGGCGGTAGCATGGCGCACAAGAGGCATAGAGCAAAATGTTGCCGCGGATTGAAGATCCTGCCGCGCAAAATGTTACTTAATTAGGGATAGCGCCGACGGTAGCGGTAGCGCCGTCGGTAGCGCTGAGGCTATAAAATGGACACCTTGGCTCCGTCTTCATCATCCTCTTGAGATCCAGAGTTCTAGAGCTTCGTGCCACAACATAGAGAGGAAGGTTCAGAGAGATACTCCCACAAATCCATGAAGGCTTAAGGAGATCCGTGGAGAAGATTTCAACACGCGCCATCATCATGACGAAAGACCGCATCGACTACGATCATACTCTGCGTCTTCGTCTACTTCTCCAAGAGATCCACATAGAGGGAGTTTTTATATTATTGTTATTCATTTCACATCTTTTCTTATTATCGTTTAGTGAACTCGCCTCGTGTTGGCGACTAGGTCTGGGGTAGGACTTAGGGCTGAAATTTGCCTCGTGTTGGCGACTAGATCTAGGCTAGGTCTAGGAGGTGCTCGAGGCCACATCCGGGGAAGGATTGGCTAGAGCGGCTTGAGGCCGAATCCGGGAAGGAGAAGGCTAGGGCCACCGTTTGTGGGGAAGCGAGTCGGGATAGAAAATGAAAAGAGCTTTTATTATTCGCCTCCGATCTCTAGCGTCATCGAGATCAAGTTTTGTAAAACTTATTTATCATTAATAAAGCTTGTCTCTCTTTTTGTTTTACTTAACTTCTTTCATGTCTTTAATCTTGCAATAATTCAAAGTTTTTTAAATATAATCTAAAGTTTTTGAAAGCCCTTATTCACCCCCCCTCTAAGGGCGCCGACCGATCCAACAAGTGGTATCAGAGCGGTTTTATTCCAATTGGCTTAACAACCGGGAATAATGGCGTCTCATGATCTCGCTTCTTTCAGTGGGGGTAATTTTGAAGAAGAAGAAAAATCTCCTAAAACACCTTTATTTGAAGGAACAAATTATAAAGGATGGAAAATTTTAATTGAAAAATTTATTAAGACTTTAGATGTCGAAGTACAGAATTTAGCCATTATAAGACCTGCAGATGAATCAAATAAAAAAGAACACCAACTAAATGCAAAAGTCAAACATTATTTATTTTGTGCTCTATCAAATGAAATTTTCAAATTAATATATGGTTTTTCTAGTGCATACAAAGTTTGGCAATTTCTTGAAGAAATGTATGATTTTCCTCTCGCAGGTATAGAACAAACACAGGAGGAGAAGGACATACAAGCATCCACCGTTATTCAAGAAGATCTCTCTCGTAGCAAAACCATGGAGATCATGGAAATCAACTTAGAAAAAGAGAGCAATACATTAAGAGAAAAAGAAGATGAAAATGCATCAATGGAAGAGGAATGCCAAAAGGATGTCAAAGGAACTATTTGTTCAAATCCCGCCTCTTCTGATTGCACTGTAAGGAAATCAAATTCTCTTATTGTTTGTAATTCTATTTCTACTTTACAATTACTACAAATTACTAAGCGCAAAATTAAGAAATTGAAAAATGCAAATTGCAAATTACGCTTAGAAAATAAAAGTTTAAAAACAAAAATTAAAGAAGAATCAAATGCGAATTCATCTTGTCTTACCCATGTCTCTTTAAATGAAACTATTACACCTTGTTTAGAATTCAATAATCTAAAAGAAAAATACAAGGGACTTGAGAAGGAACTTCTTATTGTAAAAGAACAAAATGAAAAATTATGTTTAGAAAATTCATCTTTGATAAATGATTGTGCTAAGTGCAAAGACTATAAAATTGAAATTAAAGAGATGGATGAAACATTTGATGAATATAGAAATAACTATCAAGATCATATAGATTCAATTGTTTCAATTCTTAAAAATAGCACAATAGCTTATAATAAAGCTAGACATAATCTAAAGATAAAAAATGATGAATTAAAATAAAAAATCAACTTGCTTATGAAAATTATAAATTCACAATATCAAGAAATATCTAAAAGCAAGTTGAATATGAATATGAACATCTTAACTAAGTCTAATAATGAGAGCAAGAATCACAAAGTGTTTGTAAATCAAAATCAAAATCATCATTATTTACAAAATCATGTTTCTCCCAACCTAAAATTAAATGCAAACAAATTTCCTTCAAATTACAAATTCAAAAACCTTTTTGATCCAAATGTTCAAGTAAATGATTATGGAAATTTAAAAAATAAAAATAATGTTAAACCAAGATTTGAATGGAGACCCAAAGTTAAAGATGAAACACAAACTCCACTCAAAAGGGCTCATTCACTTCCATCACCTCAAAAGCAAACACGATGTATTTGGGTACCCAAAGGAACCGTCACACCATTTGCATGAAGTAGAAATCAACTAAAAATAAAATATCACTTCTCTACTTCATGATATGCTTAAGCTTTCATTTTGTTTATTTTCTTTTGTTTTGCTCAAACTAACATGATATGATCACTCTATATATCTTGTGATATGACTTTCATAAACCATAATTTATAAATGAATCAATAAAAGTGAATTAAAGTCATATCATTCTGTTTAGTGATCTACTTATCCTTTTTATTTTTACCTTCTAAAACCATTACCTCTTAAATGTCTTGAATTATGAATTGTAAATTGAAATTATTGCCAAGACTAATGATAATACTTTAATGGATTTAAATGGTTTATTAATGGGCTTAGGATAAAGATTAAAATGCAAAATGTGTTGATCTTGTTTTGTTGATTATGTTAGCCCTTATAATGAAGAAAAATATTTTTCACAAAATGCATGATTAATCCGCATCCAAACTCATCATCCTAACATCGCTTTTTGGTTTATGCTTGTGTATCTATGCTAGGTACAACATTTATGATGTTATGTGATTTGAAATCATAATAGAATACTAAAATTCCATCAAACACATAGTTTATGGATTAATCATTAGAACATATATCATTTGGCTTATTCAAACATGATATCTTGTGCTTACATTTTCTATCAATTTACATTATATTGATAAATATGAGTCTTAGAAAAATGAAAATGAAAATATAAGAAAATATACATCATGCGTTGTCGAGTCATACACTAAATTGATAATGTTTCATGCAATTTGCACTATCTAAACATCTCCTAAAAATCTGATATTTCAGCATGGAACTGCTATTGGGACACTTAATCAAAATCAATAATTAAAATATTCAAAATCACAAAAAATCATTCACTGTTTCCCGCGCTAGCGCTACCGCAGGCGCTAGTGTCCATGTTCAATTTTCTGTGATTTTAAAATTTTTAAAAATTTCTAAAAATATTTTAATCTATATTTTCTACTTAGTTTTGCACTTCTGTTTTTCTTTATTTTTTGAAAAATCAAATATAAAACTACAGAAACCAAATTACAAAAAATATGTTTTTTCCTGTTTTTGTTTTTGTTGTTTAAAAGTCTATTTTTATGCAAAAATCAAATACAAAAATACAAAAGCAAAAATTGCAAAAATATGCTTGTATTTGCTAAAATCAAAATACAAAAATATAAAACACTAAAACAATCAAAAATACTGTATGGATTTTCCTGTGATAATCAAGCATGATTTAGTCTATTATTTAGAAATTCTACAATGTTGCAATTTATCTTTTCAAACTCTTTGAACATTGTTTTCATCATGCTTTGATATATCTATTAATATGTGCATCAATTATATTTTAAAGGTTGTGTAGAACTAAGCTTAGCATGCCTCTAAGTATGAGTAAATGTTTTATGTTTGATAATGATATTTATTCACTCACCCTTTTTGGCATTGTCTACATATGTGTTTAATCTAAGAATACTTGTGTATATTTTGTATTAGTACAATGAATTAAAATTGCACAAGTATCTTACCTACACTCCATATTTTGCACTCTTAAAAATTAAGAAAAGTGGTTATGTTTTTCATAAATTCTATTGATTTGCAAAACAAGTGTATTCGGAGAACTTTGTACAAAACAAAATTATAAAATAAATGACAAAGATAACTCCACCAAGCACTATTTGAACCTCCTGTTAAGTCTTAATAAGCATTGTGAGGTTGAGCACCTTGGAAAGAATAGTAAAGTGTCTTGTGCAAATCAAATCTTTCTTTCAAAAATAAGAAAAACCACTTACTCTTAAGTACACCGGATCACTAGTCTCAAAATTCAAAATAAAATATGTGATCCGCCAAGCACTACTTTGCACCCTGATAAGTCTTAATAAGCATTGTGTGTGCAAAGCACCTTGGTAGTTGTACTTTTTATTGTGCATTAAAGTGTGTGGAAGTAATCTTATTTGTGTTTTATTGTGCTCGTACTTTACATATATCTTGTATTTTTGATTAAAACATTTGTTTACATTACTCAAAAATACACTTATGTGCACATCATTATCTTCCATAACACTTCTTCTCGTGAGTATTGGATCTTAATGCTAATTCTATATTACCTTTTATTTATGAAATTCACTAGATAACCTAGCATGCTTTCTATAATGTTTGGTATGATTTGAAATTGTGAATTGAAATAACATTGTAGTAATCTCTTTGTGATAATATTATTTCATGCTTGGTTATTTTTGTCAACCATAAAAGATTTTCATTGAAACATGATTTACATAAACATCTTCTTTTTGAAATTAAACTCATATATCTTTTTATGGATTATTCTTGATTACAATAAGATGTTTCATGTATTTCTATAAGTCTTCCGCATCATCACCATATAACTTTTACCTTGCACTTTCATGCTTATATCAAGTCTTAAATCTCAATTTTTTTCTTAAAAACAAGTGGTAGACTTGCTTGGTAGAATTTATATTGGTTGTTCTAACACGCATATCATTTTTATAGTAACAAACTCTGATTTATTTCAATATAAACGTGTATGCTAAACGCTCTTCTAACAAGTAAAACATTGCTAAAAGGATGTTGTTTCTTTCTTCCAAAATGCTTCAACTCTTATCTTTATAAAGTTAGTTTTGAAACTCAAAAACATCTCCTTTTTTAACTTAAACTCTTATTTGGTATTATGGTGTTTCTTTTTCGAAATCTTCCGCAATGCTCAAACTCTGATACATTCAAGAATTTCAATATAGCTAAGTAAGTTTTATTTCAAAAAAAATCAATTATGATTCTTCCCATTAGGTTTAAAAGCTTCATGTTTCAAAAAAAAACTATTATCCGTGACTTCATATATCACCATAGCGGGGGCGTAGGGCTGTAGACATTAGATAAACTTATCTTTAGTCATGTCTTATCCTTAACCGGGGAGGGTTCCAGTGGGGCCTTGCGAGGCACTGGGGGGAAAGAGTGCTAGGTTGAGTTTTGTCAAGTATTTGCATATGAGACTAACACCCCAACCTACGACATGTTTGCAGCTCCTCATG
Source organism: Dactylorhiza incarnata (assembly GCA_033032865.1). NCBI lineage: Eukaryota > Viridiplantae > Streptophyta > Magnoliopsida > Asparagales > Orchidaceae > Dactylorhiza > Dactylorhiza incarnata. The sequence continues at coordinate 176,861 of JAWHQI010000300.1, read as the reverse complement.
CCCATCCGTCACTTAGTACGGGGCTAGGGTGTAGACATATTGTCTGGGTAGATTGGTTATTTGGAAATCCTTATTTTTATGCTTAAAACTTTTATATAAAGGGAAAATAATTACTTTTTATGCTAAAAACTCTGAATTCCTTCTATGAAAATTTTTGTAATTCTTATAACTCTGATCTATTTAAATGAAAAACAATTCTAAAACTCCTTATCATTTACTTCAAAAGCTCGATCATGCCTTATTTCTACTTACAAACTTTTTTGGTGCTTTGTTTCCCTACCCACTTTTGCTAATAACAAAGGGGGAGAACTAACATGATAAATATAACCCGCTATCAAAAACCCAACATGACAAATTAAGATGATAGCTTACATATTAGGGGAGCATTCACTTAGGGGGAGCATGTATTTAGGGGGAGCAATTCTAAATGCTAAAATCAATAATTATCCTAAGTCATCACTCTCACACACACACAAGTATAGTTTCATCATGCTTATCTATTAATGCTTTGATTTATCATTAATGGATTTGTTATTATCAAAAAGAGGAGTTTGTTGGAACATGGTCTTCCGCATCTCCTAGGTTTGAGAATAACAAATCCTATGTGTATTTGATCTTGTGTGTTTAAGTGTGCAGGAAAACAAAGTCCACACGACTCAAGAATGGTTGTCCCCAAAATTGAGGCCAGAATTCTAACATGGCCACTAGCGCCGGCGGTAGCGATAGCGCCTGGCGCTAGCGATGATTAGCGCGATTCCGACAGTCTTTTTAGAAGGAGCTAGCGCCCAACGGTAGTTACTAGCGCTGGCGGTAGCATGGCGCACAAGAGGCATAGAGCAAAATGTTGCCGCGGATTGAAGATCCTGTCGCGCAAAATGTTACTTAATCAGGGATAGCGCCGACGGTAGCGGTAGCGCCGGCGGTAGCTCTGAGGCTATAAAATGGACACCTTGGCTCCGTCTTCATCATCCTCTTGAGATCCAGATTTCTAGAGCTTCGTGCCACAACATAGAGGGAAGGTTCAGAGAGATACTCCCACAAATCCATGAAGGCTTAAGGAGATCCGTGGAGAAGATTTCAACACGCGCCATCATCGTGACGAAAGACCGCATCGACTACGATCATACTCTGCGTCTTCGTCTACTTCTCCAAGAGATCCACATAGAGGGAGTTTTTATATTATTATTATTCATTTCACATCTTTTCTTATTATCGTTTAGTGAACTCGCCTCGTGTTGGCAACTAGGTCTGGGGTAAGACTTAGGGATAAAATTCGCCTCGTGTTGGCGACTAGATCTAGGCTAGGTCTTGGGGGTGCTCGAGGCCATATCCGGGGAAGGATTGGCTAGAGCGGCTTGAGTCCGAATCCGGGAAGGAGAAGGCTAGGGCCACCGGTTCGTGGGGAAGCGAGTCAGGATAGAAAATGAAAAGAGCTTTTATTATTCGCCTCCGATCTCTAGCGTCATCGAGATCAAGTTTTGTAAAACTTATTTATCATTAATAAAGCTTGTCTCTCTTTTTGTTTTACTTAACTTCTTTCATGTCTTTAATCTTGCAATAATTCAAAGTTTTTTAAATATAATCTAAAGTTTTTGAAAACCCTTATTCACCCCCTCTAAGGGCGCCGACCGATCCAACACCTTGGGCGTGTACTTGACAATTTTGCTCAAAGTGCCCAAAAAACCTGCAAAACATAAACTAAGCTTAAATTAGTGACAGAAATAAAAAGGAATGATTATTATAAGATAAAACAAATAATTGACATGAATTTATATTAAAATTGCATCAAAATTATACTAAAAGATGAGTACAAAAAGTACTCATCATTTAGCCAGAGCGAGTCAAGCAAGGTCTCGCAGTGTCAGTCTGGCGAGGCGAGTGGAGACTCGCCTCTACTCGCAAGAGGAGGTCTCGCGAACCCAGCTCACAAGGAGGCTAGCGAGTGGCACCTTCATGGACCACTCGCCCGGCAGGGGCTGCATGTGAATTTACCCTGATACCCTTGATGGGCTGCCAATAGACATCCAGAACAGCGGAGTTTGGATGTTAGCATACCAATTTGGGGTGCGTATAGCAAAACCAAAAAGCGGAATCCTGATATTAGCAAACCAGTTTAGAAAGGCTATAAATTGACCCTTTGGGGCACCTGATGACAACGACGCCCCGCCATATGTTCGTGACCTTGGTCGTGACTAGTTCCTTGACGATGCCAACTCGACGCATTATTTTGATCACTGCCGCAACATTACATTTGAAGAATCTGATGGACGATGCCGCGACAACAATCATGGTGCACGCCATCGCTGCGACAACCATTTTGAAGAACGCCATCGCTGCAATAATAATTGTGATGAACGCAATCGTCGCTATAACCTCCGCCCGAGGCGCAAGAATATTAATTAATAATTATAATTATTCTATTATAATTATTAATTAATTGTTATCATGTTTTAATTGTTTTATTATCATGTTTAAATGTTTTTATTCTATTTTAATATTTTGTTTTAATTTAGGCTGCATATAGCCATATGTGTTTGTATGCCTATAAAAGGCCATGATGTAGAAGGATTTGGACAATGTTGATATATTTGAAATTTGAAATTGAAATCCAATTCTGGAATTCTCCTCTTCTCCTCCTTTCTCCTTATTTTTCCCTCTCCCTCTTCCTCTCAAAATTTCGGTCACCTCCTTTTCCCCCTCCCTCTTCCTCTATTCAAATTTCTCCTTCCCCCTCCTTTCCCTCCACTCTATTACATGCAACTCGAAGGATATTTTCTTCCTCCTCTCTTGAAGAAATTGTTCATCCTCAAATCTCCACCATCCTTGAAGATTTTCGGCCAAGGTGAAAAATCCCGAGACTTCGGGAAAATCCGTTCCGACGTGAAGCGAGGAAGGCGGACGAGTTTCTCTCCATCCGATGTGAATCCGGTGGAATCAATGAAGAGCGATTTTAGCGGTTATATGCTTGAGAAAATCTCATCTCAAGCGGGGTAACGAAATTTCTACCTTGTGTGATTCTCTCTAGATAAATCTTGTGGTGGAATACTTTTGCGTTGATTTCGATAGCGTTGATTTTATCGTGATTTTCTTCTCTCGATCTTGTGTTTATCTTGATTTCATTTAAGTTCGCAAGGATTGGCGAACCTCGTCTTCTTTTTGTTGGGAGAGAGATTACCTTTTTCCGAATCGTAATTTTTGGGTGGATCTCTTTTGGTACAATAATTGCTCGATTGGATCAGGTGGATCCATTTGGCTAGAAAGAATATTGGCACATAGCCATTATTTGATCTCTAAGGGCATTGTCGACCCATACGTTAGCCTTTAATTGATAATCGTTGCATAGAGTGAGGGTTGTGAATAATTATTTGTGCGGACGTAGGATTGGAGCGTAGAGGGAAAATCCGTGTTTATCTATATTAACCATGTCGGAGAGCGTAGCCTGCATTAGCACCTTTGGAGAGTAGTCTAGATCTTTTCTTCTCCTCAGGATCTCTTTGGTTAGCTCCTTCAGCTCTCCAAGGTGCCTGGCTCTAGTCTTGGCTTGGGAGGGGAAGCACTCAAAAGTTCTTTCAGGTGTGTGGCGGGACCTCCACGCTGTTGCCAAGAGTCGTGTCTTTCGTTCTAAGTCTTCGGTCAGGTTCCTCCATGGGATCAGTAAGCGCTAGCTGCCCCCCCTATACAGGGGTACGAATTCCTCGTTGGGCCAGATACTGGTTCCAACAATTTTGGTGCGGTGAGCGTGGAGCGCAGCTAGTGCAAGAAATTTCCTAGGAGGTAACATGGTCGTAGAGGGTGAGTGAGAGGGCGGCTTTGGCGGTTCGCCACCACCTGGCCCGCTAGTGACATCAAAGATGCTGACAGACCTACGCAGTGAGGTGCTCGAGACCATCAACCTTGCTTTCGCTGTGGCGCGAAGCGAGTTCACGACTCCAACACTTCAGGCCATCCAACCATCGGTGATAGGCGAGAATGCCAAAGGACAGAGAGCCGGCAAGGAAGTGTCCGGCGAGGCGCCGGGGCGAGACCTTGTGGCGCGAGAACTGTTTCCAATTCCGGCGAGCGCTATTCCGACGAGCTCTGTGCCGGCGAGCACCATTCTGGCGAGTGCGGGCCCAGTCAGGGAGCTCATGGGGCGAGTCGAGCAGGCGAGAACGGGGACTGGAGGAAGCATGTTCTACGAGTTAGTGCTCTTGGCGCCACTCCCTGAGGGGTTCAGAGAGCCGGACATGATGTACTACACCGGCAAGGATGACCCCATCCCACACCTACAGTGGTTCGAAGATATGGTCTCCCTCAGGCCCCTGTCGGACGCCTTCAACTGTCGACTCTTCGCGACCACATTGAACGAGAAGGCAAGGGATTGGTTTCACCAGCTCCCGAGGGGATCGATCTATGCTTTTGAAGACCTGCGTCGCAGCTTCTTGCTTCGCTTCTCGACCTCAAAGAAGAGGAAGAAGGACGCCGAGGCGCTCTTCAAGATCAAGCAATGGCCCTGAAAGTGATGTTAGATCTTAAATTAACTCTAGAGGGGGGGGGGGGGGGGTGGTGAATAGAGTATTAAAACATTTTATTAGTTTTATTGCGGAATTAAAAATACTGATATATATATATATGTATAGCAAAGTGATTTAAGAAAATAAAACACAGCACAACACAAGCACAGAAAAGTAATGCAATCACAGAGGACACAAGGAGCTATAGTAGTTCCCCAATAAATCTGGGTACGTCTACTCTTCTACCACCCATGGTATGAATCCACTAGGATTTTTGATCAGGTGTCCTAACACCAATGAGCTTTTGATAAGGTGCCCAAAAACCAAGCAGGATTTTTTGATCAAGTGTCTTGCCACCAAGAGGTAAACTTTTGAAGGGAGTTTTAACCCTGTACAAGAGGGGATAAAAATGTTAGAATGTTCTTCTCTGTCAACAATCTGAGAGAAGACTCTAGTGGATGTTTATGCAGAAAAGCTCCCTCTGTCTGATATGAATTTATTTGACAGTAGATTGGCTGGAAGCTTTCTTTTGAATGAATGATCTTCCTGTGTAGCTGATTAAACTGAGAGAACAAGTTCTTTAGTTTTTTGTTGCTCTTTTGAAGATCTAAACTTGCAGCAGACACTGAGAGATGAATGTAGATGTTCTCAGAAAATGAATGCTGCTAGAGGAAGAAGAAGATCTTTGTGCTTTTTTTATTCTTCCTGTCTTTCTTTTTCTCTGTACAGCAATATGTGATATGTTCTGTATGCTTGTTGTCGTGTACAAACTATGGAAGTAATAATCTGCTGTATATCTTCTTCCTTTTTCTTTTGAAAATCTCTGATAGATATTAAATGCAAATCCCTTATATTAAGGAATATAATATTCTGAAGAGATATTTTGAAACTCCAAATCTTCTGTGCCGTTTACCTTTTTCCTTTTCCATGGATATGTCCTTTTCCAAGAATATGTCAACGGCTATAATATTTAAATAATAAAAGGAAATATATTATCCTTACTTATCTGATATAAAAGAGCCGTTGCTGTAGTCGATCTGAGTTCAGAGAATGAAATAATATGATCTTCTGAAATAATTCTGCTGTATTGCAATTTTCGTCGATCTCAAGATTTTTCGTCAAACACAATATCTTAGTTCATCGACCTCAAATGAATCTTGCTGGAAGAATTAAATTTGTTGAGCTGAGAAGATATTTCGTCAATCTGAAGGTATTCATCGAACGCAGAACTAAGTTCGTCGAACGGAAGGATTCGTCGACCGCTGAACTGAATAATTTCGTCGACCACTGAGATGCTGAGCCGCTGAGACGAGCTTGAAGCAAGCCGTTCGTCGAGCGCAGAATGTAAGCCCTTCGTCGAACGCAGAGAGCAGTTCGTCGAACGTAGTGTGGAGTTCGTCGAACGCAGAATCTGAATGAATTCTTGATTTCTAACAGCCTAAACTCTTGACCCATAGACTATACATTGGGGTCAACTTGATCCTAGTCAACAGATAGTAATCCTATCCCAAATCAGAAATAGGATTGTTCCAACAATCTCCCCCTATTTGGGTTAGAACATTATTTGACAAAAATTAAAAACAAACAAAACAGCATATCATATATATATATATATATATATATATCTGATTTATTTTAAATATTTCATTAGATATAAAATAAATAATACTCTGAGTTCTGAAATTACATTTCAATGAAAATAAAACTGATAAAAACACAATCAGAACCTTTTCTTTCTCTGAATTCTACTTTCTGAAATTCTGAAATCTGATATTGTCTGAACTGATTTTTCTGAATTCTGAATAGCTGAGCTTGTATCTGCTATATTTCAGCTTTCTGAAATTGTTGATCTGAACTGAATCTTTATAATCTGATTTTGTTTCTTCTTTTATATCAAAATCTGTATATCTGAATTTGCAATGTATGAAGCTTGTTCATAAATCATTTCTCTCTTTCATAAAATATGTTTGCCTGAGAGCATCTCCCCCTGAGACTGGAACTTCTTCAGCTTTCTCTCCTTGCCAAGTTCATAGAACATCTCCCCCTGAGCAACTACATCAAATGGAGTTTGTTCATAGAACTTCTCCCCCTGCCTAGTTTCAGGAAGGCCCGAAGCTAGGCCCCTTGAAGAAGGGACATTTGATGGAGGTAGGGAAGGATGCAAGATTGTCATTGTACCTGCAAAATGTCTCTGGTAGAGGTGGTGTTCCTCTCCTCATTTAATAGGTTAGTTCCAACAATGCATGGACTCTTCTATTTTAAGAGAAGGTTTGTTATAAACCCTATATGCTTTATTTGAAGGAAAATATATAGAATGAACAGATATATAGAATGAACAGATAGTAAAATTAAGTTGTTCTTTTGAAAGCATTTAATCATAAATTACCAAATTTCTTCTTCTTTTAATTTCTCTTCTTCTTTTAATTTTCCTAGATTTTGTTTCAATAGGATTCTATTAATATGATGAGTTGCTACAGCTTTTAATGGATTCTAAGGAAATTTTTTTTGATAGATAATCTTTTATTAGCTTTGAATTGCTATAGCTGTTAATTGATTCTAAGGAATTTTAAGATCAAAAAAACATTGCCTGATACCTTCCTTCTTACAGAATTCTCTTATCAGAAGAGATTCAAAACTCAGTGCCATGATCATTTCCGATCAATGCAACTAGAGTAGAATACTCAAACTGTATGCTCTTAAGAAATTCTGTAAGAACTTTAAAGTTATCTGACTTTTCTCTCAAAAAGAACACCCAAGTGAATCTAGAGAAGTCATCTACAATAACTAGAGTGTATGAATTCCCCCTAAACTCTTTGTTGCTATAGGTCCAAAAAGGTCCATATGTAGCAAATATAAGATTCTAGGTGAATCACTTTTAGATAATAATTTAAAACTGTTTTTAGTTTGCTTGCCTAGTTGACATGCCCTATAAAGACCTTCCTTCTTGTATGAACCTAAGGGTAATCCTCTAACAAGATTGTCCTTAGATAATTTAGCAATGGTCCTAAGATTTACATGTCCTAATCTCTTATGCCAAAGTTCACTAGGTTTGCTTAATTGATTAAATTAACAGATTTCTGATTTTGATGAGTTGAAATTTACTAAATAGATATTTCCTTGCCTAATACCTGATAAAACAGTAATATTGTCAGAAGACTTAATAAGGCATTTTGATTTATCAAAGGTTACCTGATACCCTTCATCACATAATTGGCTTATGCTGATGAGGTTGTGCTTCAGTCCCTTGACATAATCTACCTCTTTGAAGGTGACTTCTCCAACCTTGACTTTTCCATATCCTTTTGTTTGTCCACAGTTGGAGTCTCCAAATATTATTTTTGGTCCAAGCTTTGCCTTGTAGTTGTTCAGATTGGCCTTATTTCCTGTCATATGCTTTGAGCATCCACTATCCAAGTACCATTGTTCATTCTTGTTTGGATAGCTCTGTACCTGCAAGACAGAAAAATAAACTAGTTGTTCTTGACCCAGACTACCTTGGGTCTTTTTGAATTTCCACAAAAATCAGAAATAAAGGATATTTCAGGCTGATCCTTATAGCCTTTTGGATGATATCTCCTTGGAGGTATTATCCATTCAGTGAAAGGATTGATAGTATGTTTAGAATAAGAATTCTTTAAATTTTCTGTATAATTTCTGTTCGACGAACTGGGCTGAGTTCGTCGATCGCCGTTCGACGAATGAATGAGATTTCGTCGAGCGTCGTTCATATAATGACTATACTGAAAATCTGTCTTCAGCTTTCGTCGATTTCCGTTCGACGAATTGAATTCATTTCGTCGAGCTCCGTTCGACGAATTCTGCTGAATTCTTTTATTCTTAACAGCCTTGCTTGAAATATCTTTATCTACTTCTACAGCCTCTTTGCTCTTAGCAGAAATGAATTTTATAGGTGTAGATAGTATGTTTTTCTTAATCAGATGTGACTCACTTGATGAAGCACCCAAGCCCAGTTTGCTATTAAGTCTAGCATTAACAGTGCTTGTAATGTCCATCAGTTTGATGCTTCTCCCATTTAGGGATTCTTCAAATTTCTTAGCCTCAGAAAGTTTATTCTCAAGGAGAATAATTTGTTCTCTAGAGGCAGCCAAATCTTTCTTAAGATTTACATTTTCTTCACTTATTTGATTCATTTCAGCTAGCTTATTTCTGAGAGAGATTATTTCCTTCTCAGATTTGAGTAAGTCTAAGCCAAGTACTTTGAATTCATCTTTGAATTCAATTGAATTGAAGTCAAAATTAGAAATTACCTGATCAGCATCATTGTCAGCTTCAGCTTCTGATTCTTCTTCTTCTGAGTTGTTTGCTGAGGCATTGATATCCATCATGCAGAAATTCTTCTCTACTTCATCATCTTCATCATCAGAAGAGCTGGATGAAGATGCACTTGCTGACTCACTGCTTGAGTCATAAATTGCCATCAGGCACTAATCGTTCTCCTTTGATTCTTCTTCATCATCAGAAGAACTTGATAAAGATTCTGATTCAGTTCACTCCAAGTTTCTGCTACAAATCCTCTTCCCTTGTGTTTGTGCTTGTGGGATGAAGATTTGCTGGAGTGCTTCTTGTCTTCTTTCTCTTTTCTCTTTTTTATTTCTTGTCCTTCTTATTTTGATTCTCTGGACAGTCAGGTACAATGTGTCCTGGTTTCCTGCAACCAAAACATATAATTTCTTTAGATGGAGCTTTGTCATACCTTGGTTTTTCATAGCTCCTGGATGACTTTCTCCTGAAGTCTTTTCTTGCCATCTTGTAGAATTTGCTGGCAAGTAGACTCATCAACTTCTCATTGTCAAGAGTCTCCCCTTCTTCTTCTGTAGCTTTGAAGGCAATGTTCATTTCCTTCTTTGTTGCTGGAGATGAAGTGGACTGTTCGGCTTCTCTGGATTTGACAAGCTGCTCATAGGATTTGAGCTTGCCTAACAATGTCTCAGTAGTAATCTCATTGAGGCTTCTGGCTTCCTTGATAGGCCAGATCCTAGAGTCCCATGTGCTTGGGAAGCACATTACTAGTCATTGATCTCAGTGATATAGATCACTTTGTCCAAAGATTTCAGCTCATTAATTATGAGGCTGAGCCTGTTGTACATATCAGCCACTGTCTCAACTTCTCCTTTCTTGAAATTCTCATATTGAGAAATGAGATGTGATCTTCAGTCCTTTCTTTCATCAGCAGATCCTTCAACCATATTGTTGAGAGAAGTCCAGATCTCTCTTGCTGAAGTGCATTCTACCACTCTTTGAAAAATGTCATCAGACATTGTTTGAGCCATAATGTTCATAGCTTTTGCATCAGCACTTCTTTGCTTTTTCTGGGCTTCAGTCCACTCAAAAGGTGGAACAGCATTGTTGGTAGTGGTGGTTTCAGCACTAGTTGTTGTTGTGGGTGTTGGAGGCCCTGTCAAAATAACATTGAATATTTCTTCATCAATAGAGTTCATGTATAACCTAATCCTAGCTTTCCATAGTGCAAACTTATTTAGATTGCACATAGGAGGTCTTTTGCTTGAATACTCTTTGTTTTGTGCCATGAGTTTTTAAAACAAAAATAAATAAAAACTCTGAAAGAATTTAAGATCTAATTGATCTTTGTGATTCAGGTGTTAGCCTGTAAAATTCCACTACCCTCCGATACCAATTGAAAGTGAGGTTAGATCTTAAATTAACTCTAGCGGGGGGGGGGGGGGGGGGGGGGGGTGAATAGAGTATTAAAACTTTTTATTAGTTTTATTGCGGAATAAAAAATACTGATATATATGTGTATAGCAAAGTGATTTAAGAAAATAAAACACAACACAACACAAGCACAGAAAAGTAATGCAATCATCGAGGACAAAAGGAGCTATAGTAGTTCCCCAATAAATCTTGGTACGTCTACTCTTCTACCACCCTTGGTAGGAATCCACTAGGATTTTTGATCAGGTGTCCTAACACCAATGAGCTTTTGATAAGGTGCCCAAAAACCAAGTAGGATTTTTTGATCAGGTGTCTTGCCACCAAGAGGTAAACTTTTGAAGGGAGTTTTAACCCTGTACAAGAGGGGATAAAAAAGTTAGAATGTTCTTCTCTGTCAACAATCTGAGAGAAGACTCTAGTGGATGTTTATACAGAAAAGCTCCCTCTGTCTGATATGAATTTGTTTGACAGTAGATTGGCTGGAAGCTTTCTTTTGAATGAATGATCTTCCTGTGTAGCTGATTAAACTGAGAGAACAAGTTCTTTAGTTTGTTGTTGCTCTTTTGAAGATCTAAACTTGCAGCAGAGACTGAGAGATGAATGTAGATGTTCTCAGAAAATGAATGCTGCTAGAGGAAGAAGAAGATCTGTGTGCTTTTTTTGTTCTTCCTGTCTTTCTTTTTCTTTCTTTTTCTCTGTACAGCAATATGTGATATGTTCTGTATGCTTGTTGTCGTGTACAAACTATGGAAGTAATAATCTGTTGTATATCTTCTTCCTTTTTCTTTTGAAAATCTCTGATAGATATTAAATGCAAATCCCTTATATTAAGGAATATAATATTCTGAAGAGATATTTTGAAACTGCAAATCTGCTGCGCCGTTTACCTTTTTCCTTTTCTATGGATATGTCCTTTTCCAAGAATATGTCAACAACTATAATCTTTAAATAATAAAAGGAAATATATTATCCTTACTTATCTGATATAAAAGAGCTGTTGCTGTAGTCGATCTGAGTTCAGAGAATGAAATAATATGATCTTCTGAAATAATTCTGCTGTATTGCAATTTTCGTCGATCTCAAGATTTCTCGTCGAACACAATATTTAGTTCGTCGACCTCAAAGGAATCTTGCTGGAAGAATTAAATTTGTTGAGCTGAGAAGATATTTCGTCGATCTGAAGGTATTCGTCGAACGCAGAACTGAGTTCGTCGAACGGAAGGATTCGTCGACCGTTGAACTGAATAATTTCGTCGATCGCTGAACTGAATAATTTCGTCGACTGCTGAGCCGCTGAGCCGCTGAGACGAGCTTGAAGCAAGCTGTTCGTCGAACACAGATTGTAAGCCATTCGTCGAACGCAGAGAGTAGTTCGTCGAACGCAGTGTGGAGTTTGTCGAACGCAGAATCTGAATGAATTCTTGAGTTCTAACAGCCTAAACTCTTGACCCAAAGACTATACATTGGGGTCAACTTGATCTTAGTCAACAGATAATGATCCTACCCCAAATCAGAAATAGGGTTGTTCCAACAAGACCGGGGAGTCGTTGACCTATTATGTGGACCGTATCTAGGAAGAGGTCCTCCTCATCCAGGAGGTGCCAGGATTCACCCTCCAGCTTGCCTTCACAATGGGGCTGCGAGAGGGATTCTTCAAAATGACTCAGAAGCAGAAGGCCCCCTTGTCCTTCGAGGAGTTGATGGAGAGGGCGGAGACGGAGATCGAGAGCGAGGCAACTAGCCCAGAATTCACAAAGAGGATAACAAAGCTCAGTGAGCCGGAGGTCAAGCAGCAAGAGGTTCGGAGAAGGGAAGAGCCGAGGGCCCCAGAGTTGGGGTGGAGGCAGCAGGGAGGAGGCAACTTCCATGGGGGTCAAGGAAGACCTCATCAGCTTGGGTGGAGGTAGAGTCAGAGGCCGTTGCCTCCCCCGCCTCAGCAAGCTATGACAATTGGGCGAAGAGGAAGAGGAGCAGGAGCAGGAGCGGGAGCGGGAGTGAGAAGAAGGAATCGTGGCACGGAGGCCGAGAGAAGGGAGGTCGCATTGCCCTATTGTGACTTCCACCAGGAGGAAGGTCACGCAACGACCACCTGCCTGGAGTTCCTGGAGATGAGGGGGTCAGAGTGCTGGCGTAGCGGGGGCAGCGACCGATAAGGATCGAGGAGGTCCTACCCCGAGAGGAGGAAGAAGAAAGGTGCGAAGACTGGGTTGATGTGGGGACCCGAGGGGGGTCGAAGTGATCCATGGGGGTGTGGGGATCGAGGCGACCCGAAAGGCAAGCCTCCACGTCATGTACCGTCGGAGCGTGGCTTCGACATCTCAAGCCTTACCCCTAGAGGAAAAGATCACCTTCTCTCAGAAGGATATGCTGGGTCATGAGAACCCATTCTGCGATGCGCTGGTTATCCAGACAGTCATCGAGAACTTCACCGTCTCTCGAATCCTCGTGGATAACAGGAGCTTGGTCACTGTCATCTTTAAGAAGGCATTTGACGAGATGAAGGTTGAGTCCAGAAGGGTGTTGGCCTCGGATGGTCCATTGTTCGGGTTCTCGGGGGAGAGAAAGGAAGTGGAAGGAGTGGGGCTCCACGTCATCCTAGGGGGGCAGTCCCGTAACTGTCGGTTCGTCATCGTGGATGCTCCGAGAAGCTACAACACCATCTTCGGGCGACCCCTCATCATCGTGTTCTGATGCGTCCCCTCCACTTTCCACTAGTGCCTCAAGCTCAACGCAGGAGGAATCCAAGTCCGAGTGAGGGGTGACCCAAAGGTAGCGAGGCAATGCTACTTCCCCGCAGTCAACACCACCTGGGATGCTGAGGCCGAAGGGATGGATCGGGAGATGGAGAGGCAAGAGGAAACGGAGGGGGTCGTTGGAGGACCCAGGTCAGAAGAGACGGGGGAGAAGAGGGAGAGAAGGGAAGAAGGGGGGTCGTTTGGGAAGAGGGGATGGATGAAGGAGAGGCTGAAGCGCTTGCTTGCGGCGAAAGGAAGGAAGGCGATTGTGGGGAGCAATCCCGGTTGGAGGCCGTGGACGAGGTGGTAGAGCTGTAGGTCACTTCCCGGGCAGGAGTAATACAAAAAGTGAAGATCAGCGGGGAGCTCAGCCCCGCAGAGCAAAAGAAGATCCTAGCCCGCATCCAGGAGAACGTGGAAGTATTCACATGGAGCACGACGGACATGCCTGGGATTGATGCAGATGTGGCCTGCCATCGCCTCAATCTCGACTCCGGCACCCGTCCCATCCGTCAGAAGAAGAGGTCCACCGCGGAGAAGCTCGAAGGACCCATGCGGGAGGAGGTGAGCAAGCTCCTCAATGCGGGCTTTGTATCAGAGATCCAGTACCCATGTTGGGTCTCCAATGTGGTAATGGTAAAAAAAGGGGGATGGTAGATGGAGAATGTGTGTAGACTTTTCTTTGCTAAATAAATCATTCCCTAAGGATTGTTACCCCCTGCCTCGAATAGACACGCTGGTTGACTCAACCGTCGGTTTTTCTCTAATGAGTTTTTTAGATGCTTTCTCAGGTTACCATCAGATCCGCATGCACCCTCCGACGTCAAGGATGTCTCTTTCATCACAGGAGATGGGTGTTACTGCTACAAGATGATGCCCTTTGGGCTAAAAAATGCAGGGGCTACGTATCAACATATGATGGATAGGGTCTTCCAAGAACAGAAGGTGAGGAACCTGGAAGTGTACGTGGATGATCTTATGATAAAAAGCCGGGACCTCGAGTCCCACCTTCGGGACCTCGAAGAAACTTTTGGGACCTTGCGAAAGTTCAAGATTAAGCTCAACCCCCAGAAGTGTGTCTTCGGGGCAAGCCGAGGGAAATTCTTAGGTCACTTGCTCACCCCGGGCGGGGTGGAGCCTAACCCGGACAAAGTCAAGGCGATCTTGGAGCTAGGATCGCTGAGAAATGCGAAGGAAGTTTAACGCCTCACCGGGAAGTTGGCCGGGCTGAGTAGGTTTCTCTCCAGGGCAGGAGAGAAGTGTGCGTCCTTCTTCAAGGTGCTACGGGGGAATCAAAAGTTCGAGTGGACCCTGGAGTGTGAGGGAGCTTTCTAAGCATTGAAGAGGCAGCTAACTCAGGCTCTCCCTTGCTCCAGGGACCGAGGCAGGGAGAGGACCTATCCCTATACTTGGGGGTAGGATCTGAAGCTGTGAGTTCTGTGCTGGTGTGGGAAGAAGGGAAGAAACAGCTCCCGATCTACTATGTTAGTCGGGTCCTGAGGAAGGCCGATCTTAGGTATCCCATTTTAGAGAAGTTGGCCTTCGCTCTCGTGGTGTCAGCCCGGAAACTTCGGCCTTACTTCCAGGCGCATTCAATCAAGGTTGTGACCGATCACCCTCTTCAAAATATCATGGAGGGGGTAGAGCACTCCGGGAGGCTAGCCAAATGGTCCGTGGAGCTGAGCGAGTTTGACATCTCGTTTGTGCCTAGGCTGTCAATAAAGGTGCAAGCAGTGGCAGACTTCTTGGCGGACTATGTGACCGAGGTGGAGGAGCCTGAACCACCCCGGTTGGAGGCATGGAAGTTGTTAGTTGACGACGCCTCAGGGAAGCATTCCTTTGGGGGGGGGGGGTCATCTTGGTGAGCCCTCATGGAACAAGGATCGAGCAAGCAATAAGTATATATTTCCGACGCACCAACAACCAGGCCGAGTACGAGCGGTAATAGAAGGCCTGCGACTGGCCCGAGAGTTGGGAGTCCAAGACGTGGAGGTATTGACGGACTCCATGGTGGTGGCTTGCCAGGTCAATGGGGAGTTCGAGGTTAAAGAACCAACTCTCCAGCGGTATTTGGAGAATGTAAAGCATGTGCCGAGAGAGGAGAGCATCCCGACGGACATCCTGGCTAAGTTCAGCCCCAGGGCAGGAGGGACGGTGTCGGAGCTCTTCCTACCATCCATCGAGGAGGGGGAATCGATGGAGATAGATTAACAGGCATCGAGGATGGACCCCTTCATAACCTTCCTGACCTCGGGGGAGTTCCCCGAAGGGGAGGTGGACAAGAGACGACTCAGGTATAAGCCGACATACTACTCCTTACATGCAGGTGTACTATACCAGAAGACCCTCTCAGGGCTCCTAGCCCATTGTGTGTCGGAGGAGGAGGCCCCAAGGGTCATGGAAGAGATCCACTCCGGGAAATGTGGTTGCCACTCGGGGAGCCGGACCCTAGAGGGAAGGTGTTGAGGCAAGGATACTTTTGGCCTACCCTTAGCAAGGATGCAGCGGAGTTCGCGAAGAAGTGTTCCAAGTGCCAACTATATGCTCCACTCCAACTGCTTCCGACCCAGAGGCTTCGGACCATCACGGCTCCATGGCCATTCACAATATGGGGATTGGACTTGGTAGGACCTTTTCCTCAGGCCAGTGGTCAGAGGAAGTTCCTGCTAGTTATGATCAACTACTGCTCCAAGTGGATGGAGGTGAAGGCGCTGGCCAAGGTGACCTCCCAGGTAGTAAGGAATTTCATATATGGGGAAATAATCTGTCGGCACGGGCTTCCGCTAGCCATCGTCACGAAAAATGGGTCGCAGTTTGTCAGCGTCGAGTTTGTCAGCTTCTGCACCCAGCTGGGTATAGATCTTCGAATCACGTCAGTCCACCACCCAAGGAGCAATGGGCAAGTGGAGGCGGCAAATAAAATAATTGTGAATTTGCTGAGAAGAAGGTCGAGAACCTAATGGGGAATTGGGTAGAACAACTACCCTCGGTCCTCTGGGCCTTGAGGACACTCCAAACATGGCCACCAGGGAGACCCCGTTCAAGCTCTCCCATGGGTCCGAGGTCGTGCTTCCTATAAAGTTTGAGGTAAAGTCACCCAGGGTGGTGACCGTAGGGGAAGGAGATGAGGAATGGAGACTGGAGAACGAGGGAGAACAGTGTCTGTCTTTGGATTTGGTGGAAGAGCTCTGGGACTTGGCCACCATCCGACAGGAGGAGGTTAAGCGGCGAATGGACTGGTACTTTGACAAGCACGTCCGGGTCAAACAGTTCGAGAAGGGGGACTTGGTTCTGAAAAAGGTTGATGCGACCGGAAGGGGAGCCACAGTAGGAAAGCTCAATCCCAACTGCGAAGGTCCGTATGTTGTAAAAAAAGCGCTTAAGTCAAGGGGGTATCACCTCCAGGATGTGGACGGGGTACCCCTCGGCCGAACTTGGAGCGGGGACGATTTGAAATGTTTCTACCCTTGAACTTATTTATTCACTTATTTTGTATTGAAAAATGTTCTTCTCTAATGATTAGCCCATTCAAAGTTCCTTGAGGTGCTGGAATGCCCCAGATCGATTCCGTTGTCGGGCTCTCATTAGTCGATGGGTCAGGTTGATCTCTGGAGAGGCTGGGAAGGTAGCAACACGGTGCTGGAATACTCCAGATCGATTCTGCTGCCGGGCTCTCATTAGCCGGTGGGTCAAGTTGATCTCCGGAGAGGCTGGCAAGGTAGCAACACGGTGCTGGAATGCCCCAGATCGAATCTGCTGATGGGCTCTCATCAACCGGCGGGTCAGGTTGATCTCCGGAGAGGCTGGCGAGGTAGCAACACGGTGTTAGAATGCCCCTGATCAATTCCGATGTCAGACTGTCATTAGCCGGTGGGTCAGGTTGATCTCCGGAGAGGCTGGCAAGGTTTCTGGTAGTGCTCAACTTCTCTGGGTCAACTACGCTGCTGGTCCCTCACTAGCCGATGGGTCGGGTTGATTCCTGGAGGGGGAATGCAAGTGAAAGCGGATGAGTTGGAGCGTCTCAAACGAGTCCCCCGACCAGGCTCTCACTTAGCTGGCAGGACCGTAAGCCATTTCGTTGGCAAGGAAAGAAATTCAAGAGACTCTAGTGGCCAGGATTTGCGAGTGGGTCAACCAAAGTGGGCACTCGCTGGGCGAGAGCACATGGGCGAGAACTCATCAGTAAGGAGACATGAAAATTGTGGTAAGACTCTCGGTTAGCATATGCGAATGGGCCTACCCAAAATGGGCATTCACTCGGCAAGAGCTCGCAGGCGAGAACCTATCAGAATGAATGCAAAGGAAAAATTCGGGCAAGTCCCACGAAGAGGGGGGACCCTCCCGTCCCGAGGTGCCGCTGCACCGCCTTCGCTTTTTTCATCTTGGGGAGGGACGGGGGAGTCCGCCGGGCGACCCAGGGGGCGAGCCGAGTCATGACGGAGCGCTCCCTCGCGCGGGACGCTGCCAGGCAGGCTTGAGCTTCTTCTGTGAGAGGCATCTTCAGCAAATGCGATAGCGAGCAGCGAGGGAAAGTAAGGAAGGAAAGGTGTTGGGTATTGTATCCACAATTACCTGGATTTGAAGATGTCCCCTAGTGAACTAAATTGAATTGAGTATGTATTTGATGATTTCTGTTTAGATATGTTATGACAGGTCTTAATGCTAAGTGCACACCAAAGTCAGGTTGCAATGGATCACCAAACACAGTTCTAGACAATGTAATCCCTTATTGTGTAGAACAAAGTGTTGGTCCATGTGTAATCTCTCTATTGGGGTGTACTTCATATACTCATAACTGAAGGTTTTCAAGTTTGACGAGTGGAGCAGGTTTTCAGAAGAAAAGAAATTTTTGCTAAGTCAATTCGTCGAGATGTCTCGTGAAGTTCCGATGAATCTCGACGAATCCAGACAGAAGCCATATTTCTAGTTTGAAGAAGAAATTTCTGTGGCTAAGTCTATTCGTCGAATGTTCTCATGAACTCCCGACAAATATCGACGAACGCAGACAGAAGTCAAAAAGGCAGACTTGTGAAGGAAAATGTGCGGCTAAGTCAATTCGTCGAATGTTCTCGAGAACTCCCGACGAATTCCGACGAATGAAAACAGAAGACAGTTTTCAAGCTTTGATCAGTATTTTCAATGGCTAAGTCAATTCGTCGAATGTTCACGTAAAGTCTCGACGAATGACGGACAGACGGATTTCAAATTTATGTTTCGTTTTTGAAATTTAGGGTTGGACGCCACGTACAGTACACGTGGTGATCCCTCCTTGTTTGTCGCCCGAGCCGTTGGAGGTCTTCCTATAAATAATCTCTTATTTTTAGGGCAAGAAGCAGATATAACCCGATTGAAAAAGAAGAAGATAGCCGTTTTTCTTTCTCTCTTGCTGAACAAGTTTCTGAGATCTAAAGTGCGCCGCTCAAGACTCGTTCTTCAGTGTTGCTAGAGATTTCTCAGATAAGAAGGCCTTTGATCCATTTGTTGCTCTCTCTATATTGAAGATCTTTTCAAATTAATCAAAGGGCCTACTCAGATCAGGTTTGCCGATTCTTTATTCTTCCTAATCCTTGAAGATCCAAGCTTTCACTCTAAAGGAAGAAGAAGATTCAGTCTCTCTAGATCTGAAGTTAATCTTTATTGAGATTCAAGAGAAGTTTCATTTCAAACTTTATTTAATTTCTATAGGAGTTTTTACTCCGAGTTATTTTGTAGGAGTTGTTTACTCCGAGTTGTAGGAGTTGTTTACTCTGAGTTTCTAGGAGAGGTTGTTCTCCGAGTTTGTAGGAGCTGTTGTCTCCGAGTGTAGGATTTGTTGATAAATCTGAGTTTTGGTGAAGTTGTCGACGCTAGCCCGAAGTGCTAGATAGGCGGAGCGGGAGAGAGGAGTACCCACCCTTGGGGAACCTCTATAAATCTTGTGTCTCTGTGCTGTGATTTTTTTTGTTGTGTTTGTGCAAAATTTTTTATTCCGCAATCACAGTAGAGATCACCTATTCACCCCCCTCTAGGTGATTTAGGTAGACAACGATTTCTTTCAATTGGTATCAAAGCTAGGTTATCTTTAAGAGGTTAACACCTAGATTAAAGATCCTTCAACGTTGTCAAGATCTCTATCTATGGACAGAGGCATGGAAAGGTTTTCCTCCAAGCTCCCAGTTTGCACTAAGGAGAACTTCCCAATGTGGAAAGAAAGAGTTATCTTCTACATGGAAGCAAATGATCCCCGAATCTCCCAGATAGTTAAGGAAGGTCCCGTCATTCCTACGGTTTCTTCTACCATTGATCCCACCAAAAAGGTGCCAAAGAAACTAATGGATATGACAAAGGATGAAATTGCACTTATCACTTTGGACAAGAAAGCGAAGCACATCATAGCTGGTGCAGTTGATGATTCAATGCTACAAAATCTGATTCACTGCAAGTCTGCAAAAGAGATGTGGGATTCTATTGTGGTTCTGATGGAAGGTACTGAAGAAGTTCGAGATGACAGGAAGTCTTTGCTGAACCAAGAATATTAAGCCTTCAAGCAACAAGGCAAAGACACAATTTCTGACACCTACGAGAAATTCTTCAAGATTGTAAATGGTTTGAGAAACTATGGAAGGGAATTCACCATGGGTGAACTAAACGATAAATTCCTTAGATCCCTGTCTAAGGAATGAGACCCCAAAGTGATAGCTATCAGAGAATATGGTAAGTTGGCTACTACGGAGCCACAGATTCTGTATGGGAAGCTTCTTTCCCATGAGCTGAAGTTGAATATCAGGAAGTCAGAAGAGGAAAGCAGTAGGAGCTCTGGCAAGGAGAATACCATTGCTCTAAAGGCTGAAAGCTCCCGGAGAAGTAGGGCTCTGCCCCCTGTGAGGGATGAATCCTCTGAGGATAAAGCTGAAAACACTTCTGAAGAATCAGAATTATCTGAAGGAGAATTTTCCCTCCTCTCCAAGCAATTCAAAAAGTTGCTTAGCAAGAGGAGACAAATGAGAAAAGACTCATCTTCCTCAAGAGATCACAGGAGATCACACCGTGACAAAAACGACAGGTATGGTTCTAAACCAAACAAACACGATTATACTGAACCCGTTTGTTGTTGTTGTTGTAAAAAGCCAGGGCACATGATAGCTGATTGCCCACACAAGAAGAAGGAATCTTCAAGAAAAGAAGAAAAGAAGTCCTTCAAAGGAAAGAAGAAAGAGGAGAAGAGTTTTGTTGCCAAGAAGTCCAAGACTCTGAGTGATAGTGACTCAAATGAGTCTAACTCAGATGAAGAGGCATTCTTTGGATTGATGGCTCAACCTGATATAGAAGACCAATTTGGTCAATATAGAGGAAAAGGTCTCACAGAAGACTGCTTCTACAGTCTAATGGCCATGTCAGATGATGACAAAGATATTGTTCCTTTCACCGGCCAGGTATTGTCTTCTACACCTCTTTCATGTTCAGAAACGGCATCTGATGCTAATGAAAACTACTATTCGAAAGAGGATTCTGAGTTGACTGCTAAGTATGAGGTAATGTTGAAGGGGTTTAATAAGTGTCGAAAACTTGTTAAAACTCAATCAAAGGAGATTCAATCCCTAAAGGATCAAGAATCAAACCTGAGAAAGGAGATTGAAGAATCTAACCTACTCTGGGAAGAAATCTTATCCTTGAAGATTGCTCTCTCCGAGGCTACTTCAACAGGCATTCAGTAGAGTGAAATTATCAATGATTTGACGAAACAGCTTGAGGCTGAAAAGAAGATCACAATGAACTTCTCTAAGCCCAAGACAGTTTTGCCTATCATAGACACTTTTACTGCTGGTTCTGGTAATAGTGGTTTGGGCCATATTGCTGAAAAGAGCCAAAGTAAGTCAGCCAAAAGAAGAGCTGGTAAAGCAAAGGGTAAGGGTCCACAGTGTGCTCCAACCTTCAAGAAGGTGATTTTTCCTACGAACACCTATGATTTTGAGAGCATTTATGGTCACTTCAGCAGACCAACCCATGTTGAGCCTGCCAAGGTGAACTCAGTGTGGACCAGACCCAGAAACTTTGGATCTAGCTCCCTCAAGGCTCCTTATGAGGAAGTTCAATTGAAGCATCATGGACCATTCGTTCATGGATCAAATGCTAAGAAGGCACCGCAGGTCAAGCCTATTGTGCCTAAGAATTATGTATGTTGCACCAACGAGGCCTCTACCTCCAAGGTTGCTCCTCCTGCAAATCCACCCGTTCAAAAGGCTCAGCAGAACACAAAGAAGAGATACAATAGATTTGAATGCTGGTGTTGTGGCAAAATTGGTCATTTTGCCATAGATTGTTGGTTTAATCATACAGTGCCAAGAACTCCACGAGTTAACAGTGCAAGACCGACCACTTGCAAAGTTAATGTTCCAAGTTGTGTTCCACTAACAAGGAACCAAGGGCCCAAGAATGTTTGGGTTCCTAAGGGGTATTGATCATGTTTGCAGGAATGTCCAAAGGCCAACAAAATTCCTATCTGGTATTTGTACAGTGGTTGCTCTCGGCATATGACCAGGAGAAGAAGATTACTTCAGGATTATGTTCAGGTTGAGAACGGGCCTAAAGTAAAGTTTGGCGGATCTGAACGAGGTATTTTTATAGGCTATGGTTCGATAACCAACGACTCAGTCGTTTTCACACGTGTAGCTCATGTGAAAGGATTGAAATACAATCTGATTAGCATAAGCCAACTGTGTGACAAAGGCTATACCGTTGAGTTCTTTAGAGATAAATGCCTGATAAAGATGTCCATGTCTGCGGAAACTATTTTAACAGGCTCTAGGAGTAGTGGTATATACTGTTTGGATTTTATATGTTTACAGTCTTCTACCCCAATGTGTTTTGTTGCCAAAGATAGTGCATCTCTTTGTGACCAATGACACAAGAGACTAGCACATATTAATTTCAAAACTATATCTATGTTATTTTCTCACAACTTGGTAAGGGATGCCCCCAAAGTTAAATGCATTAAAGAAAGCCCTTGCCATGCTTGCCAAATGGGTAAGCAAACAAAGGCTATCTTTAAGAGCATAATTGGCAATAATTCTACCAGATGTCTTCATCTGCTGCATATGGATTTATTTGGTCCAATGTCAGTTAGAAGCTTAGGTGGGAAAGCTTACACCTTGGTTATTGTTGATGACTATTCCCGGTTTGCATGGGCGTTCTTTCTAAAACTTAAGTCAGAAACCTTTGGCATATTCATTACATTTGTCAAGCTTATTCAGAATGAACTTGACTGTTCAGTGGTCAAAATCAGAAGTGACCATGAAACAGAATTTCAGTCTGGGGCCATGACAGAGTTTTGTGAAAGTCAAGGTATCTCCCATGAGTTTTCCTCTCCACGTACTCCACAGCAAAATGGAGTAGACGAGAGAAAGAATAGAACCTTCATAGAAGCTGGCAGGTCTATGTTGAGTGATTCTGCTCTTCCAGAATACTTCTGGGCAGAAGCTATCAACACAGCTTGCCATGTGCAAAACAGAGCACTCATCAATAAGAACCATCGTAAGACCCCATATGAGATTCTAAAGGGCAGAAAACCAAAGATTTCATATTTTAGAATTTTTGGCATTAAATGCTATGTACTTAACAATGGAAAACATCCTACAACCAAGTTTAGTGAAAAATGTTTTGAAGGTATTTTCGTAGGATATAGTAGCCATAGTAAGGCATATAGGATTTTTAATAAGAAAACTCTAGTGGTATAAGAAACAGTCCATGTTGTATTTGATGAGACGAGCCTGCTGCATAGCAACTCGTCTAGTGTGTTCATTGAAGATGCAGGTGAAAAGCTAAAGGAACTCACTATGGAAGATGGAGTAAATACCACAGATGATGCACCAAAGTTGGCAGAAGAGATCTCAGATCACTCTGAAGATGAACAAGAAGTTCATGAAGAAGAAGATGTTCCAGAGGTGGCTGAACCTCAAATTGCTCCTGAAAATGCAAGTAACTTGGGAGTCAGATATTCAAGAGATCATCCAGCTGATCAGATTATCGGAGATCCTTTAAGCAGATTTCTAACGAGAAGAGGTACAACTAACGAAGTTTTACATTTAAGTTTTCTTTCACAGATTGAGCCGAAGAAGTTTGAAGAAGCAAACACCGATCCATCTTGGATCCTTGCTATGCAAGAAGAGCTCAACCAATTCAAGAGATGTAAAGTTTGGGAGTTAGTACCAAGACCCAAAGGATAAAATGTGATTGGAACCAAATGGGTCTACCGGAACAAGCTTGATGAAAAGGGCATCATTACAAAGAACAAAGCAAGACTGGTTGCACAAGGATACATGCAAGAAGAAATGATTGATTTTGATCAGACCTTTGCACCAGTAGCAAGACTTGAAGCCATCAAATTATTTCTGGCTTATGCTGCATATAAGGGCTTTAAGGTTTTCCAGATGGATGTGAAGTCAGCCTTCCTGAATGAGACCTTAAAGAGGAAGTATATGTAGCTCAGCCTCCAGGTTTTGCAGATCCTAACTTTCCTGATCATGCATATTATTTACATCAAGCTTTGTATGGTCTCAAACAGGCACCCCGAGCCTGGTATGAGACATTGTCTAGGTTCCTTCTTGAGAACAAATTTACAAGAGGAACAATAGATAAGACATTGTTTCTTAGGGAAGTGAAAGGCGAGATTTTGCTTGTGCAAATCTATGTCGATGATATTATTTTTGGCTCTATAGATGACAAACTTTGCAAAAAGTTTTCTAACTTGATGCAAGGTAAGTTTGAAATGAGCAGTATGGGAGAGCTGAAATATTTCTTAGGACTCCAGGTGCACCAATCTGAAGATGGAATTTTCATCTCTCAGTCGAAGTTCACCAAAGAGCTCCTTAAGAAATTTGGAATGGAGAGTGCAACCTCTATGAGGACTCCAATGGGCTCAAGCATGTCTCTGGACAAGGATGAGAAAGGGAAACCTTTTGATGAAACCAAGTACAGAAGCATAATTGGGTCCTTGCTCTACCTTACTGCTAGTAGGCCTGATATAATGTTTTCAACATGTGTTTGTGCCAGGTATCAGGTGAACTGTAAGGAATATCATTATGCCGCTGCAAAGAGGATTTTGAGATACCTTAAGGGTACACCAAATCTCGGCTTATGGTACCCAAGAAGCAATGACTTTGAACTAATTGGTTTTTTAGATGCTGATTTTGCAGGTAGCAAAGATGATAGAAAGAGTACTTCAGGAACTTGCCAATTCTTGGGAAAAAGGCTTGTTTCATTGAGTAGCAAGAAGCAAAATTGTGTTGCAATATCAACTGCTGAATCGGAGTATATCTCTGCCGGCAGTTGCTGTGCACAACTCTTGTGGATAAAGAATCAGCTTGAGGACTATAACTTAAAGCTCACAGAAATCCCCATGTTCTGTGACTCCTCAAGTGCTATTGCCATAGCAAATAATCCAGTCTCTCACAGCAGAACGAAGCACATCGAGCTTCGCTACCACTTCATCCGGGAACATGTTGAGAGTAAGGATATAAATTTGTTATATGTTAATACTGACAAGCAAATTGCAGATATTTTTACAAAGCCTCTGGACGAGACCAAGTTCAATTTCTTCAAAATGGAACTTGGAATGCTTAACAAGGAATCTTGAAGACAGGACTGTTGGAATTTCACGAAATTGCACGGGATTTCACTGGATAAATCAGAAAATTTCATGAAGTTTCACGGGATTTCACATGTCAAAATATTTCTCTTCTCGGACACGTCTCCCGTGAACTCTTATTATTAAATACAATTTATTGGATCCGAAGAGCCATCCGTGAAATCAGGTACGCGCCCAATTATATATATATATATATATAAATATTGAAAACACGTGATTCCACGCGATCATTTCGAGAAAACCCTATTCGTCTCTTCGGCTCTCTCGAGCAATTACTGTTCTTCTTCCCGATTTCGTCAAATTCAATGGCGCCAAAAGCTTCTAGAGGTTTGCACTCAGGCGGAGAGCTGGTGAGAGGCGCATTCCGAACTGCTTCTGATGAATTTTGAAACATCATTTTGATGCTTGATGTGGCCGGGCTGAGTTTTGTCTTGGAAGAGCCAGCCAGGATTCTCGAACAGGATGTTCTAGAATTCTTCAGAAATGCCAGGATCACCAGTCAAGGTAAGAAGATCAAAAGCTCCATTAGGCCATGCAAGATTATTCTGAAGGCTAGTGGCATCAATAGAATTTTGAGGATGCCCGAAGTAGAATCTGAAGAACTGTATGTTAAAGATATCCTAAGAGCCAAAAGGTTCTGTGGCATTAATGATGAAGGTTCAAAAATAAGGAGAAAGTTTATGAATGATGGAGGAAAGCTGCTTTGTGATATTATGGGAAAGGTATTACTTTGTAAAGTAGGTTCTCATGACTACTTCTCTGAGGAAGCTTTTAAGATTCATACAGCCATCATCTGTAGAAAGAACTTCAACTTTGGTGAAGTTATTTTTGAGAAGATCAAGGAAAGCTTTCAGATTCCAAATTTTGGAAGGATTATCAGTTTGCTTCTGCATGGATGTAATCCAGATTTGTTCAATCTTGGAAGAGGTACCCCACTCCATCACACCAAGAAAATCACCTTTTCTATTTTCTCAAAATGGGAAAGAGTTCTTTCAAAGGGTGGAGTAAAGAATGTTGCTGGTGATGATGAGGCATCTTTGCTGAATGATGATAGAACTCTTGAAGTAGGACAACCCTCAAGGGGTAGTGGACCTAGTCCAGCTCCTGATCAGGGAAGAGGTTAACATGTTGAGGGGTAGTTTCCAACCCCAAGACACAATGTTGTAAGTGGTGCTGCTACAAAAGAATTTCCTCCCAGTGAAGCTGATCAAGTTCCTGTTGATCCAGTTAGTACTGCTGTCCCTGATGTTGTTCATGACCTGGAGGGTCAAGGGAAATTTGCTAATGTAGATGAAGCTGCTATGCTAGAAGAATCAAGGAGATCACCTGCAGTGGTTGTTTCTAATTCAGAAGATAATGAAGACTTGCCAGATCCTTCATATGTTCATTCTGAGAAATCTAATTCAATGGAGAAGGGCAGTTTTGGTGATCAGTTGGAGTTTGCCAAGAGGATGTCTTTGGCTGAGGGGGAGAAAGAACAAGAAGATATATTCATAGGAGAATCTGCAGTTCCTCAGGTTCTTCCTTCTGTGCTGCTCTTGCCCCCACCAGAAAGTCTTGTTAGAAAATCTCCAAGAGTAACTGTGCTTGATAAGCAAGCACAGTCTACCAGTTTTGTAGCTGATAGAGCCTCTCCTGAAGATTTTGTAACTGGAGAGAGCTCTCAATCTTCTCTACTGATGTCTATTGCAGGTTTGCTGCAAGCTCAGACTGAGCATTTTTATAAATCTATCAAGAAAGTCTATCAGAAGATTGATACTGTTGATAGTGCCTTGAGGCAGGAAATGACTGAAATGAGGCATGAAATGGGCAAATTCAAAAGTGATCAAGAAGCCTGGATGACAAAGGTAGGTAAGGCATTGGACCACACCAACAAGGGAGTTGGGCATGTTCTAAATAACTTGCATCAGGTTGCTGAAGATGTTCTTCATCTGAATACTGCTCAAACAGCTCTCAGAATTTCTCATGATCAAGGGCTTAATTTTCTGGATGATCAAGTTGAAAGGCAACTGGCCAAACTCTATACCCTCCTACATGAAGATGTCATAAAAGGGGAGGAGAGTATTGTGTCTAAGATAGAGGAGAGTGCTAGTAAAGTGAATGATTTGGATGGTAAAGTGAATGATTTGGATGGAAATGTATTTTCAAAAATGCAAGAGCTTCAGGAGAACATCTTGCAAAATGTTAAAGATGTAAATTGGTATACCCATGAATCAACAAGTTGGCTGTTCAAGGAAGTTGCAAGCATGCTTGGATTCACTGTTGTGGACAAAATGCCTGATGCTCCAGGTCCAAGCGCTCCAAGTTCTTCTCCAATTCCTGTTGAGGATTTTGATTTTGCTGAAGAAGATATCCCAGCCTCCTCCTACCAAGAGTTCTGGGATGATCCAGTGCTTGAAAGCTCCAAGGTTCCTGAATCTCCTGAAAAGTCTTTAAAAAGGAATATTTTTGGTGATAAACCTTCTGCTAAAAGGTCCAATCCTCATAAGAAGATCAGAGAATTCTATGATAGGCCTCCTCCAAGAAATTTCCAAGAAAGCTGGAGTCCCACTTCAAAGAATATCATTCTTACACCTTTCAACCTTGTCAGTAAGTACCATGAAAGTGTCAGTGATCATTACAGTCAGGATGAATGGGACAAGTTCAAAAAGAGAACAACTGAAAGGAGAATTCATTTCAAGACAGGTGGAACCAAAGAAACTGCTCCTGATAAATATTGGCCTAAGCCAAAGGCATTTTTTGAAAGAATGGAATCTGAACAAAAAAAGAGAGCTGAAGCAGTGGAAAGAATTTTTGGAAAGAAGAAAGGCAAGGATCAAGCATGAGCTGAGTTGTTCTGGAATCATGCTGTTTTCTTTGTTTATATATATATTTTTGCGTTAAGATAAACATTGAGTTTTGCTTTAAATATTACTGTCTGATTAGTGCTCTTCTTATTCATTATATTTTCTGAACAATTCAACTTAGTGCATAGGGTTATGACATCTTCAAATAGGGGAAGATTGTTGGGTATTGTATCCACAATTATCTAGATTTGATGATGTCCCCTAGTGAACTAAATTGAATTGAGTATGTATTTGATGATTTCTGTTTAGATATGTTATGACAGGTCTTAATGCTAAGTGCACACCAAAGTCAGGTTGCAATGGATCACCAAACACAGTTCAAGACAATGTAATCCCTCATTGTGTAGAACAAAGTGTTGGTCCATGTGTAATCTCTCTATTGGGGCGTACTTCATATACTCATAACTGAAGGTTTTCAAGTTTGAGGAGTGGAGCAGGTTTTCAGAAGAAAAGAAATTTTTGCTAAGTCAATTCATCGAGATGTCTCGTGAAGTTCCGATGAATCTCGACGAATCTAGACAGAAGCCATATTTCTAGTTTGAAGAAGAAATTTTTGTGGCTAAGTCTATTCGTCGAATGTTCTCATGAACTCCCGACAAATATCGACGAACGCAGACAGAAGTCAAAAAGGCAGACTTGTGAAGGAAAATGTGCGGCTAAGTCAATTCGTCGAATGTTCTCGAGAACTCCCGACGAATTCCGACGAATGAAAACAGAAGACAGTTTTCAAGCTTTGATCAGTATTTTCAATGGCTAAGTCAATTCGTCGAATGTTCACGTAAAGTCTCGACGAATGACGGACAGACGGATTTCAAATTTACGTTTCGTTTTTGAAATTTAGGGTTGGACGCCACATACAGTACACGTGGTGATCCCTCCTTGTTTGTCGCCCGAGCCATTGGAGGTCTTCCTATAAATAATCTCTTATTTTTAGGGCAAGAAGCAGATATAACCCGATTGAAAAAGAAGAAGATAGCCGTTTTTCTTTCTCTCTTGCTGAACAAGTTTTTGAGATCTAAAGTGCGCCGCTCAAGACTCGTTCTTTAGTGTTGCTAGAGATTTCTCAGATAAGAAGGCCTTTGATCTAGTTGCTGCTCTATATATTGAAGATCTTTTCAAATTAATCAAAGGGCCTACTCAGATCAGGTTTGCCGATTCTTTATTCTTCCTAATCCTTGAAGATCCAAGCTTTCACTCTAAAGGAAGAAGAAGATTCAGTCTCTCCAGATCTGAAGTTAATCTTTATTGAGATTCAAGAGAAGTTTCATTTCAAACTTTATTTAATTTATGTAGGAGTTTTTACTCCGAGTTATTTTGTAGGAGTTGTTTACTCCGAGTTGTAGGAGTTGTTTACTCTGAGTTTGTAGGAGAGGTTGTTCTCCGAGTTTGTAGGAGCTGTTGTCTCCGAGTGTAGGATTTGTTGATAAATCCGAGTTTTGGTGAAGTTGCCGATGTTGGACATATGTGTCACATCCCTTTGTTTGAGAATAACAAATCCCATATTGTATTTGATATTGCGTGTAGTGTGTTTATAGTGTGCAGGAACTATAGGTGAAATACTCCACAGGTGGAAAGCAGCTTGGAACAACTTTTTGAAAGGAGCAGCGCTACCGCCAGCGCTATCGCTACCGCCAGCGCTATCGCTAGCGCTACCGCTACCGCCCGGCGTTATCTCGAGTTCGTACACGCGATGGTTCCGTAATCGCTACCGTTACCGCTACCGCCAGCGCTACTGCTATCGCCAGGCGCTATCTCGATTTCGTGCAGAACGCCACGCCGCCGCCGGTTGCACAACCGCTGGACACGAACGCTACCGCTAGCGCTATCTACTACCGCCGACGTTAGCTCCAAGTTCTATAAAAGGGTGGGCTCTCTCTCATTTTGATTAGACCTTCCAGTGAGACTACTTGTGCCCATACTTTCGTGCTGCTACTCTGCCAAAAGGTCATCTCCCACTCAAAGCCAAAGAAGAAATTCTAGAGAAGGAAGCCATCACGCTGCATCCGAAGAACGATCGCTTCGACCTTGCTTATGCTTCAGCGATCCTTCATCCTCATCTCCAGAAATCTCAAGAGGGAGTTTTGCTTGTTATTTATTATTTTCATTCCACACTTATTGTATCCGTTGTAGTGAAATCGCCTTGTTTTTGGCGACTAGGTCCTTGCGCGGCTTAGGGGGAATTCGCCGCGTGAGTTGGCGACTAGGTCTTGGGTATTAGATCTAGGGGGTGCTCAAGGCCATATCCGGGGAAGGAGTGGCTAGAGCGGCTTGAGGCCATATCCGGGGAAGGATTGGCTAAAGCCAACCGGTTCGTGAGGATACGAGTCGGTATAGAAAAGGAAAAGAAAATCATTTTTTGTACGCCTCCGATTTCTAGCGTTATAGAAATCAAATTTTATGTAAACACTTATTCACATAATATAATCATGTCTCATTTGTGTTTACTTTGATTTATATCATTTGGCGTAATCTTTATTATTTTGTGTTTCTATGTTTTCAATTCTACATCTAAATTATTTATTTCTAAATTGTCATCATTTAATCAAAACAACTTAGTAATTTTTCTCAAAAATTATAAAAAGAATTTTATTCCCTTTTTCACCCCCCCCCCCCCTCTAAGGGCGCCGTAAGATCCAACAAGTGGTATCAGAGCTAGGTTATTCCAAACGGTTTAAAAACCAGGAATAATGGCGTCTTATGATCTCGCTTTTTCCGAGGGCCAGGGAATTAGTAGACCTCCACTATTTACTGGGTCGGATTATAATTATTGGAAAAATAGGATGCGTTGTTTTCTAATGACCCTAGATATTGAGGTTTGGAACATGGTAGAAGAAGAATACACTCCTCCTACATTTGTAGTTGGAGAGGTTATGTTAGAAAAACCCAAAGATAAATGGGATGATCAAGATAAACTCAAATGTAAAAATAACGCAAAAGCCATGAATGCTCTATTTTGTGCGTTAGATAGAAATGAATTTAATAGAATTTCTGCTTGTACTACTGCATATGAAATTTGGAATCATTTGGAAGTTACTCATGAAGGTACATTGCAGGTTAAAGATTCCAAGCTTTTCCAACTGGAGTCGGAATATGAAAAATTCCGAATGGATGAAAGCGAAGATGTTGATGGTATGTACACGCTCTTCACCAAGATCGTTAATGCCTCAAAAGCTCTTGGAAAGACCTTCTCAAATGGCGACTTGGTCCGTAAGATCCTTCTTTCTCTTCATCCTAAATTCAACCCGAAGGTGACGGCTATTTCGGAGTCGCACAACTTAAGGACGCTCCAAGTTGAGAGCCTCATTGGGAATCTCAAAACCCATGAGGTAGAACTCAAAATCCAACATGATGAATACAACAAGGAGCCAAAGAAGAAGGCGTTGGCATTAAAATCAAAGAAGGAGTGCCAAGAGGATGAGGATGAAGATGAAGAAAGTCTTTTGGTGAAGAACTTCCGAAAGTTCATGCGCAATTCGGAAAGGAGAAACACCTTTCGAAAATATTTCCAAAAGGGTGAAAGATGGAAAGGGTCATCTTCAAAGAAGGAAAAAGAGAGCGACAATGAAGAAGAGAGACCTCCACCGGAATGCTATCATTGTAGGAAAACCGGGCACATTCGGAGCCAGTGCCCAAAGTTCTTAAAGGAGAAGAAGGAAAAAACGGCACAAAGGGAAGGAGAAGAAGAAAGTACTAAAAGCTAGAACATGGGATGACTCTTCCTCCTCCTCCTCCGAAGAATCAAGTGGGTCTTCATCAAGCGAAGATGAGGAAGCAAACATGTGCCTCATGGGACATGAAAATGACGGCGCGACACCAGTGTTCCTAGCGACACTGAGGTAACTCCTCCCACTTATGATGAATTATATATTGAATTTCTTGAAACTTGCAAAGCTTTTGATAAAAATATGAAAGATAGTATTTTATTAAATCGTGAGAATGAATCTCTTATTAAAGAAAATCAAAAGCTTTCCAAAAAGATAATTGTTTTAGAAAAGAGAAAGGTTTCTTGCCAAGAATGTGATCACTCCACAAAATTGGCAAAAGACATTAAAGAGTCACTTTCTAAAGCCCTCTCTCATGCCAAAACTCTTACAAAAGAGAAGGGGGAATTAGAAAGGAAATTAGAAGCCTCTCTTTTGCAAATCAAAAATAATAAGAAAGGTTTTGAAAATAGGTGTGTCATGCTTGTGAAAGAAAATTCTTCACTTAAAGCACAAGTTCATGATCTCACCACGACCATTAAAAAATTTGGAATAGGCCAAAAATCACTGGAAATGATTCTAGGGTACCAGTGCCATGGATCTGGAAAGTTTGGGCTCAGATATCGAGGTGAGGGCTACCGCCCGGCGCTAGCCACTAACGCCGGCGCTAGCACCTCATACCAGAAACATAAAATTTCTTTTTCAAAATGCTTTCCTCCTGTAAATCAAAATCATTCCAGCAAGAAAATTTTACAGAAAAGGGTCTCTACCCCCTTTATTTCGTGTGCAAACTGTTATAGGTTGGGTCACACAACTAGTTCTTGCAGGAAAGTAAAACAAAAAACTTTAAAGCAAATCCGGGTACCTAAGGCTTCCACTTATTCTATGGGAGGTTCCACTTGGGTATCCGGATCTTTACTCTCATCTTCTTTCTAGATGTGCAGGAAGGCTAAGGACAATGAAGATGTGTGGTACTTGGATTCAGGATGCTCCAAGCACATGACGGGCAATAAATCAAAGTTCCTTAGCCTAGAAAGGAAGAAGGGAGGGATTGTGACTTTTGGCGACAACGGAAAAGGAAGAATCATGGGAATTGGTACAGTTGGTAACGAATCCTTCACTATATCAAATGTTCTTTATGTAAAAGGGCTAAAACATAATCTTATTTCAATTAGGCAATTATGTGATAAAGGATTAGATGTTTTATTTGAATCTTCTACCAATCTATGCAAAATATCTAATCCTACTACAAACAATATTTTACTAACTGCACCAAGAATACATAATGTATATATTGTCTCATTTCATGATCTTTCAAAATCATCTTTAAAATGTTTTATTACCAAAAATGATGAACTTGATCTTTGGCATAGAAGGCTAGGACATACCAGCACAAAGCTTATTGTAAAACTTGCCAAAAGAAATTTAATTAGAGGATTGCCTAGATTAAATGGAAATTTACCTTCACTTTGTTCACCATGTCAAAAAGGTAAAATTACTAGATCCTCTTTCAAAAGTAAAAATGTTATTTCTACTACAAGACCTTTGCAATTAATTCATATGGATCTCTTTGGTCCCGTTAGCACCGCAAGTCTTGGTGGTAGATTGTATACATATGTTTTAATAGATGATTTTTCTAGATATTGTTGGACAATATTTCTCTCATCCAAATCCGAAGCGTTTTGTGAATTTTCAAAATTATGTACTCGTATTCAAAATGAAAGTGATTTAAAAATTAAATGCATTCGTTCGGATCATGGAGGAGAATTTGAAAATGAAAAATTTACTTCCTATTGTGATATGTTAGGCATAAAACAAGAGTTCTCCGCACCACGCACACCACAACAAAATGGTGTTGTAGAAAGAAAGAATAGGACACTTCAAGAGCTAGCACGCACTATGTTATGTGAATATAAATTACCTAAGTCCTTTTGGGCCGAAGCCGTAAACACATCATGCTATGTTATAAATAGAATCATGCTTCACCCATCTTTAAATCTCACACCATATGAACTCTATTTTCAAAAGAAGCCTAATGTGTCTTACTTCAAAGTTTTTGGTTGTAAATGTTTTATCTTAAATATAAAAGATAGCTTGGGAAAGTTTGATGAAAAATGTGATGAAGGAACATTTCTTGGATACTCTTCAACTAGTAAATCTTATAGAGTTTTTAATAAAAGAACTAGAAAAGTTGAAGAGTCAATTAATGTTAAATTTGATGAGCTTGTTCCTTGTATAGAAAGACTTTCCGCAGGTAAAGAGGATGATCTATTACCTCCTTTGGAGCATGGTGATGAAGAACCTTCCAAAGAAGAAGAAGAGGAGGCCAAGAAAGATGAATATGTACCTCCAAGCATCTTAAAATTCACAAAGGATCATCCACGGGAACTTATAATTGGTGAACCATCCATCGGGGTAAGAACTCGCTCTTCTCTTCATGAATCTTTTTCAAATATTTGCTTTGTTTCCGAAATTGAACCAAAAAATGTTACAACCGCTTTAAATGATGAATTTTGGTTTTTGTCTATGAATGAAGAGTTAGAACAATTTGAGCATCATAATGTTTGGAAATTAGTAGAAAGACCATCTAATCACCCGGTTGTAGGTGTAAAATGGATTTTCAAAAATAAATTAGATGGTGAGTCTAGAATATCTAGAAATAAAGCACGCTTAGTAGCACAAGGATATTCTCAAATCGAGGGGATAGATTTTGATGAATCTTTTGCACCCGTTGCTAGATTGGAGTCTATAAGAATTTTTCTAGCATTTGCAAGCTTTAAAAGAATAAAACTATTTCAAATGGATGTGAAAAGTGCTTTTCTAAACGGGTTTGTAAAAGAAGAAGTTTATGTTGAACAACCCCCCGGTTTTATTAATGAAAAATTTCCAAATCATGTTTATAAACTAGAAAAAGCGCTTTATGGTTTAAAACAAGCGCCCCGTGCATGGTATGAAAGACTTACATCATTTTTATTAAAGCACGGTTATATTATGGGAAGTGCGGATAATACTCTCTTCATTAAGCACAATAATGATGATATAATTATTTTACAAATATATGTTGATGATATTATTTTTGGATCTACTAATGAAGAGATGTGTAAAGAAGTTATTTTAGTGATGAAAAATGAATTTGAAATGAGTCTTGTAGGAGAACTTTCTTATTTCCTTGGTTTTCAAATATCGCAAAGAATTGATGGTATCTTTGTATGTCAAACTAAATATGTTCATGATTTGCTTAAACGTTTTGGATTTGAAAACCTTAAACATGCTTCTACACCAATGAGTGCATCACTAAAATTAGGAAAAGATGAATCAGGAGTTTCTATAGATCAAACTTTATATAGAGGTATGATAGGATCTCTACTTTATCTTAGTGCAACTAGACCTGATATTATGTTTGCTGTATGCTTATGTGCTAGATTTCAAGCCAATCCAAAAGAATCTCATTTAAAAGCGGTAAAACGAATTTTTAGATATCTCATTGGGTCATCTAGATTAGGACTATGGTACCCACATAATGATTCATTTACATTGCATGGCTATTCCGATTCGGATTATGCCGGTTGTTCACTTGATAGAAAAAGCACTAGTGGTACTTGTCATTTTCTAGGACCTTCATTAGTTGCATGGTCTAGTAGGAAACAAAATTCGGTTGCACTCTCCACCACGGAGGCCGAATACATTGCATTAGGGAGTTGTTGTGCACAAGCACTATGGATGAGCCAAACTTTGGAGGACTTTTGTTTTCATCTAAAAAATATTGAACTAAAATGTGACAACAAAAGTGCCATTGATCTCACAAATAATCCGGTACACCACTCTAGATCCAAACATATAGATGTGCGTCATCATTTCATAAGGGATCACATTAAAAAGGAAAATGTAAGGATTAGTTTCATTGGCACGGACTCTCAACTTGCTGATATATTCACGAAACCTCTTCCCGATGCAAGGCTTCAAATGTTAAGGTTGGAATTAGGAGTCTTAGACATCTTAGGATGAAAAACATATAAAATGCTAATGTTTTATGCAATTTGAGCAATCAAGACATCTCTGAAAATTACAAAACTTCTGCATAAGACTACTCTTAAGACCCCTAACCAATACCAAAAATAAAAAATAAAAAATTCTTAAAAAATCGTGTACTGTTTTCGGCGCTAGCACTAGCACCGGCGCTAGCATGAGTGTGTGATTTTTCTGATTTTTAAAATTTCAAAAAATCCATAAAAATATGTTGGTTCATATTTTCTACTCATTTGTTGTGTTTCTGACTTTTGATATTTTTTGTTTATATTATGAAAAATCAACTACAAAAATTCAATATTCAAAACTTACAAAAATATGTTTTTGTGATTTTTCTGTTTTTTATTTAAAAAAAAAATGATAATAAAAAAAAACTGAATGATCTTTATTGTCAATATCAAGCATGTATGAATTCTATTATTTAGAATTATTTACAATGTTAAAACATATTCTTTCAAATTACTATGAACATTGTTTTGCTTATCATGCTTTGATATATCTACTTAAAGTGCATCAATTGTATTGAAAAATGTGTAGTTCCAAGCTTAGCATGCCTCTAAGTATGAGTAAATGTTTTATGATTGATAATGATACATTTCACTCACTTATTTTGGTAATCAACCTGTGTGTCTAAATCTAAAAATGCTTGCTTGTGTATTGTATTTTGTACAATAAATTAAAACTTGCATAAGTTTATTGCCTACACTACATTTGAATTGCACTTATGAAATTTAAAAAGTGGTTTAGTTATAATTTCTGTTTGCAAAACAAGTGTATTCGGAGAATATTGTCTCACAAATGTGAACAAAAAATTATGTATATGTAGACAAATATAACTCCACCAAGCACTACTTGAACCTCTGATAAGTCTTCATAAGCATTGTGAGGTTGAGCACCTTGGAAAGAATTATAAAGTTACTTGTGCAAACCTTGGTTATTACACCACTTTGTTAAAAATTATGTGCATTAAAAGTGTGTGAAAGTAATTTACTTGTGTTTTATTGTGCACTTTACTCTACATATGTCTTGTATTTTGATGATTTAAATCAATTGTTAACATTGCCCAAAATACACTTATATGCACATCATTATCTTTCATAACAATTCTTCTCATGAGTATTGGATTCTAATGCTTTATCTATACTACTCTTTATATAAGAAATGCACTAGATAACCTAGCATGATCTCTACAATGTTTTGGTATCTCTTGAACTTAAAAATTAAATAAACATTGTAGTATAATCTCTCTTTGATATTTTCATTTCATGCTTGGTATCTTTATGAAAAACTTTGAGATTTCAAAAAGGTTAAAACATCTTTCAATTTTTGAACTAAAACTCATATTTCTACTTATGCTTTCCATGCTTACAAAAAGATGTTTATTATAATCTTCCGCTAGCTTACAAACTCTTATATTTCTATTTGAAATCTCTTATATATGCTATGCTTAACCTCTTTATCATTTCATATATTACAAAAGCTCGATCATGCTTTATTATTTCTAAGAAATGCCTCCTTACTACCCTCACCCCACCTTCTTTTGATAATACCAAAAGGGGGAGATTATTTGAAGAAATCTATATATAAGAAATATAGATAAATAAGGGGAGACTAATTCATGAAATCTATCATTTATGGGGAGTAACACATAAATTGCATTTATGTAGGGGGAGCATTAAGATAGGGGGAGTATGCACATTTCATCATGCTTATCATATACTATAATTGCACTATCATCTTGCTTATCTTATCTATAAACACTATTGTTGATTTCTTGCTTAGAGGATTTGTTATTATCAAAAGGGGGAGATTGTTGGACATGTGTGTCACATCCCTTTGTTTGAGAATAACAAATCCCATATTGTATTTGATATTGCGTGTAGTGTGTTTATAGTGTGCAGGAACTATAGGTGAAATACTCCACAGGTAGAAAGCAGCTTGGAACAACTTTTTGAAAGGAGCAGCGCTACCGCCAACGCTATCGCTAACGCCAGCGCTATCGCTAGCGCTACCGCTACCGCCCAGCGTTATCTCGAGTTCATACACGCGACGGTTCCGTAATCGCTACCGTTACCGCTACCGCCAACGCTACCGCTACCGCCAGGCGCTATCTCGATTTCGTGCAGAACGCCACGCCGCCGCCGGTTGCACAACCGCTGGACACGAACGCTACCGCCAGCGCTATCTACTACCTCCGGCGCTAGCTCCAAGTTCTATAAAAGGGTGGGCTCTCTCTCGTTTTGATTAGACCTTCCAGTGAGACTACTTGTGCCCATACTTTCGTGCTGCTACTCTGCCAAAAGGTCATCTCCCACTCAAAGCCAAAGAAGAAATTCTGGAGAAGGAAGCCATCACGCTGCATCCGAAGAACGATCGCTTCGACCTTGCTTATGCTTCAGCGATCCTTCATCCTCATCTCCAGAAATCTCAAAAGGGAGTTTTGCTTGTTATTTATTATTTTCATTCCACACTTATTGTATCCGTTGTAGTGAAATCGCCTTGTTTTTGGCGACTAGGTCCTTGCGCGGCTTAGGGGGAATTCGCCGCGTGAGTTGGCGACTAAGTCTTGGGGATTAGATCTAGGGGGTGCTCAAGGCCATATCCGGGGAAGGACTGGCTAGAGCGGCTTGAGGCCATATCCGGGGAAGGATTGGCTAAAGCCAACCGGTTCGTGAGGATACGAGTCGGTATAGAAAAGGAAAAGAAAATCATTTTTTGTACGCCTCCGATTTCTAGCGTTATAGAAATCAAATTTTATGTAAACACTTATTCACATAATATAATCATGTCTCATTTGTGTTTACTTTGATTTCTATCATTTGGCGTAATCTTTATTATTTTGTGTTTCTATGTTTTCAATTCTACATCTAAATTATTTATTTCTAAATTGTCATCATTTAATCAAAACAACTTAGTAATTTTTCTCAAAAATTAAAAGAATTTTATTCCATTATTCACCCCCCCCCCCTCTAAGGGCGCCGTAAGATCCAACAGCCGACGCTAGCCCGAAGTGCTAGATAGGCGGAGCGGGAGAGAGAGTACCCACCCTTGGGGAACCTCTATAAATCTTGTGTCTCTGTGCTGTGATTTTTTTTTTGTTGTGTTTGTGCAAAATTTTTTATTCCGCAATCGCAATAGAGATCACATATTCACCCCCCTCTAGGTGATTTAGGTAGACAATGATTTCTTTCAAAAGGGTACCCCATCACCCAGAGATGTTGGTATTTATAGCGCCGGGGATGGGGCCCACCAAAGATTCGTGCCAGCTCATCCTCGTCCGGTGAACACGGAGGGTTGGATGTTTCTTCACGAGCTTAGCATAATCTCACGAAGAGTGGGGATTGTGTACAACCCAGTGTTCGCTGACTCAAGGAGAAATCATTTACAGGCGATTCGGGGAGTACTCGCCGATTCGCGGCGAGCACCCTGCCAGGGCAAGGCGAGGCGAATCGGGGATCTCACTCGCAAGTGGCAAGCGATGATGACATAACATGTTTTAATGAACCATTCTGGTGTGCATTTAGCCAGAGCGAGTCAAGCGAGGTCTTGCATTGTCAGTGATGGCGCGGCCCCTCCGACACTCCTTGATGATGACCCTGTTGCCGAGGCGTTACGACACAAAGATCTGAGGTGCCATGATGATGCTGAAGGAAGTCCGCGTTATAATCTCCGCCCGCGGCGTGCCAAAGCCGCCTTGAAAAATTAAAGTTTTATTTATGCACTTTTATTTTATATTTATGAATATAAAATTATTTCATGTGTTGGGAAAATGATTTCTCTTAACCCCTGAAAATGAGTCAAATATGAATTCCAAGAATGAAAAACAAGGCTAAGTAAATATGCATCGAATAGTGTTCGACGCAACGTCGAAATGTAGTCGACGTCTCTTTCAGATTAAGTTGAAGTATCTCTAGGAAAATTTCGACGTATGTGTTGTCGACGTTACTCTATTTTCTAGTCGACGCAACTAGTGAAGTCGACGCACCTTAGTCGACGCACCTTCCTTATTCACCTCTCGACGTCCAGACAGGATGTACTCGATGCTTGCGTCGAATGGCAATCGACGCACGTCGATTTATTTGACAGACTTAAATATGCGACAGATCTCTTTCCTTCTTTCAGTAAATCTGATTTGTATGGAATAATGTTAATATTTTATAGCCGTTCTGAATCATTCTTTCCTTCTATTTGATTCTTGGCTAATCTGATTAACTCTATTTTGGATATTATTTGAAATCAGAATTCATTCTTTCCTTCTACAGAAATAAACATTATGGAAACATTTTTTCTTTCTATTCTCTCTAACTGCTAATTGATTATCCTCCTATAGTATTATGTTGAATTAACAGAGCAATAAATAAAGAGGAGGTCGGCAGAAAATACAAGAGAGTGATCTACCACATGCATTTGAAATAGAGGAAAAGCTCCCAAGAGAAAAGAGAGAAATTGAGAAAAAGCTCTGCAGCAACATTCAAGCACTTCTTCTTCTTCTGAAGTCATACTGCTGCAAAATCTGATAGCTCTCACAAAGAGAGAAAGGCTACAAATCTTCTTCTCTCTATAGAAGAAAGATTCAATTCACTTCTTGTGCTTCCAATCTTCTTGCTAGGAAGAAGATTCTTTCTTGTTTTTATTTCTTCTCCTTTCTTTCTTTCTCACTTAAACATTGTAAAAGAGTTTTTAGAATCTCTCTCCAAAAAATTCAGTGTACTGGTTCTAAGAGTCTCCTTGTCAAAAGACTCAGTTGGTTCTAAGAGTCTCCTTGTCAAAAGACTCAGGGTGGTTCTAAGAGTCTCCTTATCAAATGACTCAGTGCAAGATAGTGAATTCCTACCAAGGGGGTAGAAGAGTGGACTACCCAAAGTTTGGGGAACCACTATATTTTCTTGTGTTGTGCTGTGATTTATTTTCTTGCATTTACTTTATTTTCTTGCTTAATTCTTGTTGGTGTGTGGGAAGCTCTAATCTGTGATCATACACATATATATATTAACTTTGCACAAAATAATTTTTAAATCTCTATTCACCCCCCTCTAGAGAATTCTAGTGAGGTTAATTGTGCACTTTCAATTGGTATCAGAGGGAGGTTGATCTAAAAAGGATAACTCCTTGATCAAAAAGATCCTACCTCTCATATATATATATTTTTCAAAACTATTTTATCATATTGCACAAATCAAAGATTATGCTTCCACCAGACCTCCAATGTGCAATCTTGAAAAGTTTGCAGTTTGGAAAACAAGAATTAGAATTAATATGAATTCCATTGATGCTGACTTGTTTAATATTACTATGACAGGTCCCCCAAAGCCTTATAGAAAGGATGCAAATGGCAATGTCACACAAACACTTGTTCCAAGATCTGAGTGGACAGAAGATGAAAAGAAGGCAAGAACATATGATCTAAAGGCCATGAACATACTTGTCTCAACTCTCTCAGATGACATTTTTCAAAAGGTTGTTGACTGTGAATCATCCAAAGAAATTTGGGATGCTCTCACAAAGATGGTGGAAGGAAGTGCTGATGAAAAGAAAGATAAAAAGGCTCCATTGATTTCTCAATATGAGAACTTCCAAAAGAAGGCTGAAGAAAGCATCTCTGAAATGTATGACAGATTCAGTCTGATCATCAATCAACTAAGAGACTTGGACAGAGAAATCTCTCTCACTGAGATTAATGACAAATTGCTAATGAGTCTCCCTAGTTCATGGGACTCAAGAATATGGGCAATAAGAGACACAAGAGGAGAAAAAGAGATTTCCACAGATGCTCTCTTAGGAAAACTCAGATCCTATGAGCAATTGCTGAAAACTAGAGAAGAGAAGGAAAGAAGGGAAAACACTCCAATTTCCTCAAAAGGCAGGAACATTGCTCTAAAGGCAACAGAAGGAGGAACCCCTGTCACTGAAGAAGAACTATTCAGTTTCTTGGCCAGAAGATTTAAGAAATGGGTCAAGGCAGATGGATCAAAAAGGAGGGAGTCAAAACCAAGGTATGACAAAACCCCCACTAAAGAAATTATTTGCTATTCTTGCAGGAAACCTGGACATATTGCCCCAGAATGTCCAGAGAATGCTGAAACAGAAAAGGATCTGAAAAAGAAAGATCTGAAGAAAAAGGGGAAGAAGAAAGAAAGAGGCTTCATTGCAGAAGTCTGGAGTGAAACAAACTCTGAGGATAGTTCATCCTCTAAGAGTGACAATGAAGAATCTAGGCAAGAAGACCTATGCTTAATGGCCTTTGAAGACTCAAAGAATGATGATAAATCTTGGAGTGAAACAGGATCAGAAGAAAGCATATCTTCTGATGATGAAAAAAAAAGAACCTCATTCTCATAGAGGAATCTGAGGACAAGGATGAGGTAAGCATGTTTGATGAAATAGATTTTCAAAGTGATAACTTTAGAAATGATTTTATGAGAATGTATCTAGATCAACTAAAAGCAACAAAAGAAATTAAAGATCTAAAAGAACAAATCAATGTAGCTAAAAACCAGAGAAACACAGAAATTAAATCCTTTAAAGATTATGAATCAATAGCTAGCAGAATAGAAAAGGAAATAGAAAGGGCTAGAATAGAAAATCATTTCCTTAAGGATAAAGTAACCCAGGCAAAAGCCTTTGAAGAATCAATAATAATGAGAAGCCAAACTCTTGAAGAGATCACTGAAAAAACAAACAATAAGACACAAGAATCTTGGGCTAAGGGCTGATCCCTCAATCAGCCTAATTCCATCCAACAAACCTGCTTGGATGAGCCCTGTAAAATTCACTACACCTGCCAAATTAGACAACCAAGAAAAAGAATCACAACATAAGAAAGAACACCTCTCCAAGGAAATTGATGATACATCATATTATTCAGCTGATGACTCACAAACTTCATCTGAAGAGATAACTAAACCAAGAGAAACAACTCATAAAGAAGTAAAAACAGAAAAAGGAATAGTAAAAATCTATGAAGATTCAGTTGCGTCGACTTCATATTGACGCATGCATAATAGTGCGTCGATATCTACTCAACGCAACCTCTCAGATGCATCAATCTCTTCTCGATGCTTAAACAAAAGTACGTTGACTTCCAATCGACGCAACTCTTTTTACGCGTCGAAATCAGATCGACGCCACCTGGAGAAAGCGCCGAATAGAAATCGACGCGACTATCAACATGCGTCGAATCGATATCGACGCACACATATTCAGAGCAACGTAAATGTCTTCCCTTCAAAAATCTCTCATCTAAACCACTATTCAGGACCCATTCATCCTGATCAAAATTTCTACTCTAAACAATATGCCTATCCCAATCAACACTTCTATCCTTCTCTAAAATCAAATCCTTACAACTCTAAGACAATCAAATGCTATATATGTAACAAACCCGGCCACCTTGCCAAACAATGTTGGCATAATCAATCAAATTATATGTAAAAGAAAATCAGTCCAAAATTGACTTAGAAACCTTTAGGAATAGGAAGAGACAAAAAGAAATAAGCACATAGAGCTGTTCTGAAAAATTAAAAGTCACGTCGACTTATAATCGACGCACCGTCGACGACTTAGATCAATAGGCATAATCGACGCATACGTCGACTATTATCGATGCGTACGTCGACTAGAAATCTCTTCATCCCAAAGCAGACTATATCGATGCTCACGACGAATCCCACTCGACGTAACGTAGACTTCATAAAAACGAGCGGCAAGGCTGAATCATTTTCGGTCACATCCACTGAAGTACCTAATAAGCCTCGAATTGAGTCCTGTTTCGACGCTTCACCTGACTTAAATAGACTCTTCAGCTAGAAACCTTCACGACCTCTGCATCTTTCATTCTCCTTGCTCCTCCGTCCAGCAGTCTCCTTCTCTCTCTTTCCCACTGATCTACAATGGCTCCAAAGATAAATTCTGGGTTCGACATTGACCTTGAGTCCTTCCAGGCTGCCGCAGAAAACTACAAGAGCATCATTGCTCTCTTCACAGAAGCTGGATTAGACAAACTCATCTCCACAAGGTGCAAGCTACTGGAAACAGAGCTCACAGAGCTGCTGACTCATGTACAGATATCTGAACAAGGAGAAATCCAGGGAACACTATATGAGACACCTGTCTCAATCTCAGCAGAACATGTTAGGGCCACCTTTGATCTTCCATCAGGTATATCCTAATATCATCCTTATTTAAATGAAAAAGGGGAAGAAAATAAGTTTGAGAAGAATGACTAAATAAGTCTTAATTATCCCCCTATTAGGTGATGAATCCATTGACCTCACACCTGATGAAATCAAGCATGTGCTCTCCACCATGAAATTCTCAAAAGACAGACCAATCCATTTGAAAAAGATAGACTTTTCAGATGAGTACAGATTGCTGGCAGATATAGTAGGGAAGATACTGCTATGCAAGATTTCAGCCCATGATGTAGTGCCCAAACAGCAGCTGAACATCATGGGGGCCCTTGTGCTGAAGAAG
This sequence comes from Dactylorhiza incarnata, assembly GCA_033032865.1. Classification (NCBI taxonomy): domain Eukaryota; kingdom Viridiplantae; phylum Streptophyta; class Magnoliopsida; order Asparagales; family Orchidaceae; genus Dactylorhiza; species Dactylorhiza incarnata. The sequence goes on along the minus strand of JAWHQI010000300.1, from coordinate 133,271 downwards.
AAGGTGGATTGGGCCAGCTGTCTTCTCAAAATGATAGCCTCCAAATATTCCCACAAGGAAAATGCTTATATGAGAATCATGAGTCAGGTTCTCTTCTATTCCTTCCCTGATCTCTGCAGGTCAAAAGGAATTCCTATCCCTCCTGGAAAAAGGATGTCCATTGCCCTCTTCTCCAAATGGACCAGGAAAATTCCCAAGCCTGGTTCCATCCCTGAAAATACTCCATCTCCTCCTATCTCTCCTGCTCATCCTCCTCCTTCTCAAACGGTCACATCTTCTGTCCCAGCATCATCCTCACCAATACCTCCTCAATCACCTACTCAGCCTTCTTCTATCCCTCCTCCTCCTCCACCATCACCTCATCATCTCTCACACCATGAACCATCTGAATCCACGGAGGCTCTCATCACCCAGTGCATACAATCCACAGCTCAAAGATTCCAAGCAATGCTAGATGAGCATTGCTCCCAGATTCATTCCTTCATCCTTCACATGCACACCCAAATAGATGGGGTCAGTGCCTCTGTGCAAGATCTGAAGTCATCTCTCTCTTCCTCTAGAGTGACTAAGTCTTTCTTAACCTCCTTGGCCAAGAAGGTCAAGAAGGGGGAGAATCTAGATGAAAATCAACCCTCCAATCATAAATCTCCTTCTCACAAATCCCCTTCTTCTTCAAAATCTGACAGTCTTGCACTGCTCAAGACAATTGGGAATGAGTTAGTACCTGAGCTCCATATTGATGAACAAACAATTGAGGTACTCAGCATAGCAAGAGAGGCTGCAGACCAAGTGGTACTACTGCAATGGGAGGGAAGCAGAGCAGAAAATGAGGCTGAAAAGGAAGAAGGTGAGAAAGAATTGAATACTGCTATAAATCAAGAAGAAAATGAACCAGCTGCTGAAACTGAAAAAGGAAATGAAGCTGAGACCCAGGGGGAGCTGAGGGAATCACCTGCTACTGGGAAAGAGCAATCCACAATAGTATTCAAGAGAAAAAGAAAAACTCCTCCTACTCCTCCTGAATAATACTTGAAAACAATGTTTCACATACTTTACTTTGTGATTGGTCTGAACATGAAGTTTGTTTATATATTCTCTTCTGATTGTGTGAAATCTTCATTATCTTTACAAATGCTTTGCTATGTTAATTATATGCTAATTTCTCTCTAAGAAGGGTTAAGACAAATAGGGGGAGATTGTTGGGAAAATGATTTCTCTTAACCCCTGAAAATGAGTCCAATATGAATTCCAAGAATGAAAAACAAGGCTAAGTAAATATGCGTCGAATAGTGTTCGACGCAACGTCAAAATGTAGTCGACGTCTCTTTCAGATTAAGTCGAAGTATCTCTAGGAAGATTTCGACGTATGTGTTGTCGACGTTACTCTATTTTCTAGTCGACGCAACTAGTGAAGTCGACGCACTTTAGTCGACGCACCTTCCTTATTCACCTCTCGACGTCCAGACAGGATGTACTCGACGCTTGCGTCGAATGGCAATCGACGCACGTCGATTTATTTGACAGACTTAAATATGCGCCAGATCTCTTTCCTTCTTTCAGTAAATCTGATTTGTATGGAATAATGTTAATATTTTATAGCCGTTCTGAATCATTCTTTCCTTCTATTTGATTCTTGGCTAATCTGATTAACTCTATTTTGGATATTATTTGAAATCAGAATTCATTCTTTCCTTCTACAGAAATAAATATTATGGAAACCATTTTTCTTTCTATTCTCTCTAACTGCTAATTGATTATCCTCCTATAGTATTATGTTGAATTAACAGAGCTATAAATAAAGAGGAGGTCGGCAGAAAATACAAGAGAGTGATCTACCACACACATTTGAAATAGAGGAAAAGCTCCCAAGAGAAAAGAGAGAAATTGAGAAAAAGCTCTGCAGCAACATTCAAGCACTTCTTCTTCTTCTGCTGCTTCTGAAGTCATACTGCTGCAAAGTCTGATAGCTCTCACAAAGAGAGAAAGGCTGCAAATCTTCTTCTCTCTATAGAAGAAAGATTCAATTCACTTCTTGTGCTTCCAATCTTCTTGCTAGGAAGAAGATTCTTTCTTGTTTTTATTTCTTCTCCATTCTTTCTTTCTCACTTAAACATTGTAAAAGAGTTTTTAGAATCTCTCTCCAAAAAATTCAGTGTACTGGTTCTAAGAGTCTCCTTGTCAAAAGACTCAGTTGGTTCTAAGAGTCTCCTTGTCAAAAGACTCAGGGTGGTTCTAAGAGTCTCCTTATCAAAAGACTCAGTGCAAGATAGTGAATTCCTACCAAGGGGGTAGAAGAGTGGACTACCCAAAGTTTGGGGAACCACTATATTTTCTTGTGTTGTGCTGTGATTTATTTTCTAGCATTTACTTTATTTTCTTGCTTAATTCTTGTTGGTGTGTGGGAAGCTCTAATCTGTGATCATACACACATATATATTAACTTTGCACAAAATAATTTTTAAATCTCTATTCACCCCCCCCCCCCCCCCTCTAGAGAATTCTAGTGAGGTTAATTGTGCACTTTCATCATGTTTGATGATAATTTATATTCATAAAAGTTTGTCATTTTTTTATTTTGGGACATTTTATTTTATTATGGTGTGTATTTAACCATACGAATGGATGAGATTACATCTCCATCATGGATGGTTAAGGTTTTGTTGTAACTCCTATATAAAGAGGCCTTTATGATGAGATTAGATTCATTGAAGAAGAAACCCTATTTTCTCATTGAAAAATTCGGCCACAAGGAGGAAGTCCTCTAGCCGCCGCCCCCTTTGGTGTGATGCCTCCCGCGCAATCTCCATCCCGTTCGGTGCGACTCCGGCGTGGATTCCTTCGGTGTGACTCCAAGGAAGAAGGTTGCAACCCCTTTCGGTGTGAGCCGGTGGATCCGTGGAGAGAGTGAATCTCCCACCTTATCTTGTGTGTGTTCATCTACTTGGTTGGGTAATCTCTTTCTCATATTGTGATTTCTTTTTGTGAGATTTGTGGAGGTTTATTCGAACCGTCTTTTTCATGATTTTTAAAACGCATCGCTTGCAAATTCTGATTTCGTTTTCGTTGTTATTGAATCTTTTGTAATTCCGGATTGGGAAGATCCGTCGCGGGAGCAAAACTCGGCCTAGCCTTGACTTGTTCTCCAAGATTGGCACAATTAGTGCTAACAAGGGAATTAATCTCAACTAAAATTTTGACCGCTACTAATCATTTGCCGCCGCTCCGAAATAAATTAATTGCTGCATTTGAAACGGCTCAAGTTGAAAATAATAGGTGCTTGTGTAGGTGCGGTGAGTTGTGTGCTCGTTTGAAAGGTGGGTCTTAAGGACGTTGTATCGAGTCCGGCTTACGGTGAGTTGTGTGCTTGTTGGAGAGGTAGGTCCTAAGGACGTTGTATCGAGTCCGGCTTAATTTTATCATTCGGATTTGGGAGCCAACCGATCCCTTTTCGTTCGCTTTTGGTCGTAGCCCTCCTATGTTGTTTTTAATTTCTGTGATGATGGTTTTCCGTTAGCATAGTCGAACGCGTGTCGCTACATCAATTTGGTATCAGAGCTAGGTTGTGTTGAGTGTTATCTCGACACCATCCTTACTCTCAGATCTGTAGGCTATCCGTCCTCTAGTCGGTGCGTTCGTTAGAACAGTCAAAATCTGAAAATTTTCGGATTGGTCTGCATTTAGTAAAATTTCAGAATTTTAAAACTTGTCAAAAAAATCTGAAATGTTTTCTGTAGCTTACTGCACATAATTACCGCAACATTAAAACTGAAAATTTTTCGATTCGTCCTCGTTAGGTCGGCCTGAATATTGGGAACGTCGTAATTCTATCTAGTTGGTCTGCGAATAGCGGGCCAAACCTTTCAATTTTTGTCGAAATTTAAAAAAACAAATTTTTGGAAGTTCTCACTGTTAGTCACATCCCGAATATATTTTCCTGCCAAAATATCTCCTATTAATCTGCACTACAAAATTCACTTCATAATTTTGTCCAACCCTGTATGCGCACTAGGCTAGGAACGGAGTATAACACACCTTCATCGTCTAGGATGGCAGCGAATGAGCACATGGATCGTAACGCTGAGGCTATAGAGGGGTTACGTAATGAGATGACCGAGCTTAGGACCATGTTAGCACAAATCCTTCTGAATCAAGGAGGGCCGCCACCACCACCTGTTAATGTTGGGCAGCCCAACCGGCACCAACGGGCCCAGGATTCGGATTCCGAAGGGAACTCTCCACGAGTGCCCCCTCGAGAACACCGCCACGAGCGTGGCTTTGATATTACTAGGGCTGTTAAAATTGACGCTCCCACTTACGATGGTCTGGGAGACCCCCAGGTCTTCCTTACTTGGGTAGTGGATATTGAATGTTATTTCGAATGGCACAACCTGACGGACCCTCAAAAGGTCAAAGTTGCCAGGATGAAGTTAACAGGTCATGCGAAGACTTATTGGCTGAATGAGGAGCAAAGATTTGGAGTCGGGCAGGGAGTCCCACCTATAGGTTGGCCGATGATGAAGAATTTGCTGACCGACCAGTACGTCGCTGCGTACCACCGAACACAGATGTTCGACGAGCTTGCCACCCTGCGGCAGGGCTCCAATTTGGTAGCTGAGTATATGGGAGAGCTGAAGGACCGTATAGTGCGTTGTGATCTTAGGGAGATTCCCGAGGTCACCATATCTAGATTTCGTAAGGGGCATCAACCCGATATTCAGAGGAAGCTCCTGCGTTATGGTCACACGGACCTGAACACGACTTTCAATGCCGCCCTTGACATTGAAAAGCATCTTGCTTCGAAGGCCCACTCTCGTTATTCCCACACGAATAGCAAGACCACGGTTGGAGCATCTTCCTCCACGAATCCGGATAAGGGAAAGTTTAGGTCTTCTGAGTCGAAGTCTGTAGTGATCACCGCTAGAAACGGTAGGAATCCCGCGAGTGAGCGTGTCCCCATAGGGAAGGTTAGCAAGGCCAACACTACTTGTTATTTGTGCGGTGTTCAAAGTCACTATGCCTTCGAATGCCCAACAAAGACTAAGGCCATAACACTTTTAGATTCGACGACCGACCCTGTTGACTATGTATATGAGGCTGAAGAGGAGGGAGACCCAGATGGGGTCCCAAGTGATTTAGAGGACGATCACCACCTTATGGTGATGCATTGTATCTTGACCACTCCTCGTCCGTTAGATGATTGGAAGAGGACGAGCATATTTTCTCTGATCTTTAAGAGTGGCGAGAAGCTTTGCAAGCTGATTATTGATAGTGGTAGTTGCATGAATGTCATTTCTGAGAGCGCCGTCACACGTATGCACTTGACCACGGAACCACACCCGACCCCATATCAGGTAGCATGGATTAGCAAGATCACCGTTCCGGTCACCAAGCGGTGCATGGTGCCCCTCTCATTCAAATCCTACACCGAACACAGATACTCTATGACCGTGATGTGACGCATTTTGGTAGAGCCAACACTTATGAGTTTAAATTCAATGGCAAAATCATCACCTTGAGGCCGACCATCCCGAAGGAGCCAGTAGTTATGGCTAAGGACACCACTGTCCCAGTTGAGAGGAAGATGTTGAGTCTAGTTGGTAGGAAAGAGTTTGCGAAGGATCCCTTTCTTGATGGAGTGATGTATGCACTAATACTTATGAGTGCGAAGCCTGATTCTAGTGTTTTGGATGATTTACCCAGAGAGTTACGGGTACTGTTGGAAGAATATAGGGGCGTGTACCCGGAGGAGTTTCCGTCGTCACTACCCCCTCTTAGGGATATTCAGCATGCGATGGATCTGGTCCCGGGCTCTTCCTTGCCCAACCAGCCCCATTATCGACTCCATTCTGCTGCCCAGAAGGAGTTACAGGCCCAAATTGAGGACCTGTTAAAGAAGGGGTTCATTAGGACTAGCATGAGTCCATGTGCGGTACCAGCCTTACTTGCCCCCAAGAAGGATGGTACATGGCGGATGTGTGTTGATAGCCGTGCTATCAACAAGATTACCATCAAATATAGGTTTCATATTCCACGATTAGATGACCTCTTAGATGTCTTATATGGCGCCACTATCTTTTCGAAGTTAGATTTACGGAGTGGTTATCACCATATTAGGATCCGCGGGGGTGACGAATGGAAGACTGCGTTTAAGTCTAAGGATGGGTTGTACGAGTGGCTTGTGATGCCCTTTGGGCTGTCCAATGCCCCCAGTACCTTTTCACGGATGATGACCCACGTCTTTCGGCCATTCATGGGTAGGTTCGTGGTAGTCAACTTTGACGACATATTGATTTATAGCACCACTGCTGCCGAGTACACCTCCCACATGAGAGCGATTCTTTCCACTCTGCGGAAGGAAACATTATTTCTTAACCTTAAGAAATGCACCTTTTATGTCCCTGAAGTAGAGTTCTTAGGCTACATAGTTGGATCGGAGGGCATTAGAGTTGATCCTAGCAAGGTCCAAGTCATTAAGGACTGGCCCGTGCCGACCACTTTACGAGAGGTGCATAGTTTCCACGGGTTAGCTACATTTTACCGCCGTTTTATACGGGACTTCAGTAGCATCATGGCCCCCATTACTGATTGCATGAAGAAGGGCGAGTTCACCTGGACGAAGTCTGCCACCTATGCTTTCCAGCGCATTAAGGATCTTATGACTGAGGCACCTGTCTTACGTCTACCTGACTTCACCAAAGTCTTTGAGCTTACATGTGACGCTTCGGGAGTGGGATTGGGAGGTGTTTTGAGTCAGGAGGGGCACCCCGTGAGTTATTTTAGTGAGAAGTTATCCGGCGCTAAGTTAAATTATTCAAACTACGATAGAGAGTTTTATGTGGTAGTTCGATGTTTGCACCATTGGAGGCACTATCTCCTCTCCAAGGAGTTTGTGACCCTCTCCGATCACGAGGCATTGCGGTTCATCAATGGCCAACATAAAATCAGCCCGCGTCACGCTAAGTGGGTATCTTTCCTACAAGGTTACACGTTTAATCTTAAGCACCTTAAGGGAGCTGATAACCGAGTCGCGGACGCCCTTAGTCGCCTTACCATTTTGCTTACTACTATGGAGGTTAATGTTGTAGGATTCGAGCGCATTAAGGATGAGTACGCTACTTGCCCAGATTTCCAGGATTCATATTTATCTGCCCAGGATAGTTCCCCCACGACTATATCTGCGTTCGTTATTAAGGACGGCTATCTATTTAGGCATGGGAAGTTGTGCATCCCGCAGTCATCTTTGCGTCTTCATATCATCTGGGAGCTGCATAGCGGAGGGTTGAGTGGCCATTTCGGTAGGGATAAGACCGTTACGTTAGTTGAGGAGTTCTATTGGCCTAAACTTATGGTGATGGTGGGAAGGGTAGTGAGTAGTTGTCGTACCTGTCAGGTATCTAAGGGCACAAAAACCAACGTTGGATTATATACACCCTTGCCTATCCCTTCCAAACCATGGGAAGACGTGAGCATGGACTTTATTTTAGGCCTACCCACCACTTTACGTCGTTTAGATTCTATTCTCGTAGTTGTGGATAGGTTCTCCAAAATGGCATATTTTATTCCGTGCACTAGGACCAATGATGCGTCTCACGTGGCAAAACTATATTTTAAGGAGGTCGTTAGCCATCGCGGAGTGCCGAAGACAATTGTCTCGGATAGGGATGTAAAATTCACTAGCTATTTTTGGAAGACTCTATGGATGTTAATGGGAACGAAGTTACTATTCTCCGCTGCGTATAACCCGCAAACTGATGGGCAGACGGAGGTAGTCAATCAAAGCCTAGGAAACCTTCTTAGATGTCTAGTGAGCGATCATAAAGGCACGTGGGATCTTCTTCTCCCCCACGCCCAGCTGGCATATAATAATTCCAAAAATCGGTCCATCGGTCTGTCTCCAAACGAGATTGTTCACGGGTACAAGGCCCCTGTGCCTCTTGACTTGGTTCCGTTGCCCCCAATGTACAAGACAAGTCATTTCGCACAATCCTTCGCCCAACATATTCATGACTTACATGCACGTATACGAGTGAAGTATCTAGTTGCCTACCTAAATCACCTAGAGGGGGGGGGGGGGGGGTGAATAGGTGATCTCTACGTCTTTTGTGGAATTAAAAATTAAACATAAAGCACAGCACACAAAATAAATCACAGCCACAGATAACACCAGGAATTTATAGTGGTTCCCCGTACTTGGGTACTCCACTGCCGGCCTCGCCAATCTAGCACCACAGCTAGACTTGACTACTCACTAAATCTCGGATCAAGAACGATCCTACAGTCTCGGAGTCAAACTCCTACAAACTCAGAGAGAACCTCTCTTACAACTCGGAGAAAACTTCTCCTACAACTCGGAGAACAACCTCTCCTACAACTCGGAGATAACAACTCCTACAAAAGATGATAACAGGTTTTAAACAAAGAGATACCAAATCTGAATAACAGAGGCGTTTTCGTCCTTCTTCTTGAATAGCTTTCGAAGACGATGAGGAAGAGCAACGATCTTTCAAATCTGTCTTTGGCAATCCGAAACGATCCAATAGAGATTGTAGAATCAGAACACGGATCAATCGAATCCTTCTTGATAGAAATCGGCAACTCCAATAAGTAGATCAATCTCCAATCGTAGACGACGGCGAGGCGGCGCTTTTCTCGTTCTTTTTGATCGGGAGAGAAATTAAGGTTTGAGAACGATTTGAAAACTTATTGTTAAAAACTCAAGAGCGATCCTATATATAGAGGGAAGCAATTAAGGATTAAATCGGCCTTAAATGCAGTCCATATAGCCGTTAGGATCGGGAGATAGAGATTACGAAACGACAAGAACAGAGAAACAAAATAGATAAAATTTCGAACAGAATTCTCGAAACAAAAGGGTTCTCTCGAGACATGAGGGATCTCCCGAAATATGAAGCAAAGAGAGCAGGAAGGAGATGTCTCGAGAACTTGACGATCTCTCGAGACATTACAAGGATTTCGGACATAAGGTCTTTCGAGACATGCTTGATCTCTCGAGATATCAAGAACCCATATCTCGAGATCCAAAGAACTTGCCTCTCGAGACATGTCAGAACTCTCGAGACATACTTGATCTCTCGAGACATGTCCTTAGGAAAATTGTTTTCAACAAATTTCTTTTCTTTTCTTGAACACTTGCTGCAACCGCACTCCAAAGTCTTCAATAGTCTTGAAAATGAAGTGTACCCCAATAGAGAGATCACACATGAGTCATCACCATGTTTCATATAATGAAGAATTACATTGTATGAAACTGTGTTTGCAGACCCATTGTGACCTGACATTGAGTTACACTTAGCAATGATAATCTGCAAGACAATACTAGAAAAGCATATTAAATACAAATGCAATTCAATCTTAGTTTAAGGGTGACTTCTCACAAATCAAGGTAATTGTGATTACAATTTCCAACAATCTCCCCCTATTTGTAGAAGTCAGAACCCTATATACTAAGTTGAATTACAACAATATAGAACAAATATGCTACACTACACAAATATATGAAAATGAATAAGTAGAGAACATCAAATCAACAATTATATATATATATGTCTAAATTGAATTGTTAAGAAGACTTGATGTTCAACAAAATCAGAACCAAAACAGAATATGTCTTGACATTATCAGCACTATCCTTCAAGATCTTCTTTTCATCTTTTCTTCTTGTCTGGAGAAATAAGCATGAGGCTTGGGATGGTAAAACGGAGGGGGGTCCGGAGCATCAGCATTATTATATCCAAAAGCCCTGAAGTGAATCCTTCTCTTCCTTTGAGCTGTCTCATGTTTTTCCCATTCTTGAGAGCTGTAGCATTCAGATCTATTCATTTTACCTTCATGAACTAACTTATAGGTTTCAAGAATAATGTCTTTTGAGACTGGGCTCCAGATTTCTGGAAAACTTTTCTCAACCTTAGCTTTGCACTGACCTGTAGAGCTAGAACTTGGAACTGATCGACTAGCAGAAGGACCTTCACTAAACATTCTTTTTCTTTTGGTCCCAGCCCTATCTGATTGATCTTCAACAGTAGGAGCCTTCCCAAGTAGTTCTTCTGGCCTTGGAGAAAACTGAGGAACAGGAACATCTGGATCAATTGCCAACTCAGGAAAGATCTGATTATGAAGCCACGTTGCTGTTTTGAAGGAATAAGCATTAATATCAGCAACTTGCTTCAGCATCCTGGAAGAGAACTGCTCAAACTGAGAATTCCATGAGCTTTGAAGAGCAGATACAGAGCTTTCAATCAAGTCTGTCATTTGAGCTACTATATTTTCCTCCCCCTTTCTGACTTCTACAGATAGGGTTTGGAGAATATCATCTTTGAAATGGCCCACCTCATCAACAACTCTGAAGGTGTTAGCTTCTGCATCATTACTCATCGATTGTTGAAGTTGGGTAACTATTACAGTCTGTTTCAACACCGTGCCTACACCTTCAGTTGCATGTTCAATTTGCTTGCTCCCTAGACTCATCAGATCAGAGAGATTTTCATAATTTGATTTGATTTTGGCTAACTCCCTGCCAAGATCACTTTCAACTGAGGCAATCTTCCTGTGAACAGTTGTCAAGGAGTTCTCAAAATGTTCACTTAGCTTCTTGAGCATAGCTTCAATCTTGCCCAAAAGAGAATCTGCATCATGGATTGGAGGGGAAGGATGAAAGGATGGAAGAGTAGCAGCAGGGACAGCACCAGGAGCATCATCAGGGATTTCTTAAATCTCAAGAGAAGAAACCTTATTACCTTCTGCACAACCTAGCTCATCTGGAGCATTCTTGGTTGTGTCAAACTCTGACTCCCCCTCAACATGTACTAGGGGAGGTGACAATTCATGAACTGACATGACATCATCATCTTCAAAAACATAATCAGCACCAGACCCTGCCTGTTGTCCACTGGGACTGTGCCCTTCAGATAATTCTTGTTGAATATTCTTCAGAACAGCTGAAACTATCTCATTTGCTAACGAAGTTTCTGCTGCAACAACTGATGGAGAAGGAGGTCGTGGTGGAACTGAATCTGGAGTGTGAACAGGTGAGGGTGATGGGATAGTACCTGACGGATCTGACTGTGTCACTGATGGAACGAGTTCTGTTGGAGCTGATGAGGACTGACCTTTTGCTTTAGAACGGATTGGCAGCTTGGCACGACTTGAAGCTTTAGAACGAATCCGAGGAGGAGGAATTTCTGCTTCACTTGCAGCTGCAGACTGATGAGTCTCCCCCTCAGAAGGAGCACTAGCCATTCCTGGCTTCTTGATCCGAATGTCCCATCTCTGCATGGAGATGACATCGATCTTCTTGAGATGGTGGATGACTGTACCTTTAGACATGTCAAAAATAGCAGGATTGAACTGATTCAGGAACAAAGAGATGATCCAGGCAAATTTAGGAGAATTAATACAGGCTTTGATATTGGAGAATAAGATTGAGGCCCAATCTCTCTTTTTCCCTGACACGATTCCAGCCAACAACAGAAAAGTCTCTTCAGACACATGTCCTTGTGTGCCTGTCTTGCAAAATAGAACTTTTAAAATTATGTCCACCAGCAGCTTCCCTGCATCATTCATCTTGTGCCTCTTCACTGCAGAAAAATCTGAGTCCAGACCACAGTATCTTGCTGTTCTCAACCAGTCATTGTCATCTAGATCTTCTTCAGCTTCTATTTCAGACATCTGCAAATAATTAGTGAGAGTCTTTGGAGAGACTTTGATTTTAATACCCTTGACAAAAGAGATTAACATTCTTCCTTCCTTAATAGGTTTCACGTTGATAAAGAATTCTTCCACCTCATTAAACAGCACGCGGCAAGGATGTTCCAGAACGAATGAAAGACCAGCAGCATCAAGCATACAGAAGAGATTTTTGAAATCCTCGGATAAACCGGCGATTCCTGAGCGAATGACTTCACTGCCAACGCCGATCTTTGGATGAGAAGAGGGCGCCATAGAAGCAAGAGATGGAGAACTGTTAAACGGAGAGGACGAAGAAACAAGAGCCACGAAAGCACTGAGACCTGTCGCTAACCGTCGCCGCTCGAGAGAAAGTCGAAAGGTCGGGGAGAACTCGGAAATTGATTTCGTGAACATCAAGTTTTCGATTTCTTATATATATATATATGATTTTGATTTGACGTTAAAATGACATTTTGAAGAAAATTAAGAGTGGAAATGGCGCGTACCTGACGTTTGGAATTCTTAAGGAAAACTATGTCTCGAGACATCGGGTATGTCTCGAGAACTCAGGAAGTTCAACAGGTTATTTCCTTCATTGAAGTCTCGGAAGATGACCCATATCTCGAGACATTGCTATATCTCGAGATCTTGAACTTGTCTCGAGAGAATTAGCTTGTCTCGAGAAATCCCAGGAATTCTTTGGATTTCGAGACTTTAAAGTGACTTGAGTTGTCGAGAACACAGATAGTTCCCGAGACAACATGTAGTTCTCGAGACATGCCTGAAGTTTTCAGGAAAAGTTCTGAATTTTTGTAATCTTCATGTCTTCATGGTTTTGCTTGACTTGATCATTACTCCATGTTGAGCATTCCAAGTTCCGTCTTGAAGAAGGAGAACTTAGTCTCATCCAGTGGCTTCGTGAATATGTCAGCAACTTGCTTATCCGTGGGGACATAACTTAGATTTATATCACCCATCTCCACATGCTCCCGGATAAAGTGATATCGTAGCTCGATGTGCTTTGTCCGACTGTGAGAGACTGGATTATTTGCGATAGCAATTGCACTGGAAGAGTCGCAAAACATGGGAATGTCTTTGATCTTCATGTTGTAGTCTTGAAGTTGATTCCTTATCCAGAGAAGTTGTGCGCAACAACTGCCAGCAGAAATGTATTCTGACTCGGCGGTTGATATTGCAACAAAATTCTGCTTCTTGCTACTCCAGGAAATAAGTCTCCTTCCGAGGAATTGACACGTCCCAGAAGTGCTTTTCCTGTCGTCTTTGCTACCTGCAAAGTCTGCATCTGAAAAACCAATTAGTTCGCTATCATTACTTCTTGGGTACCATTAGCCAAGATTTGGTGTGCCTTTAAGGTATCTCAAGATTCGCTTTGCAGCAGTATAGTGGGATTCCTTAGAGTTCACCTGATATCTAGCACATACACATGTAGAGAACATTATATCAGGTCTACTGGCAGTAAGGTAGAGCAAGGAGCCAATTATGCTTCTGTACTTGGTTTCATCAAAAGGTTTCCCTTTCTCATCCTTATCCAGAGACGTAGCTGAGCTCATTGGAGTCCTCATAGAGGTTGCACTCTCCATTCCAAATTTCTTAATCAACTCCTTAGTGAACTTCGTCTGAGAAATGAAGATTCCATCTTCAGACTGTTTCACTTGAAGTCCTAAGAAATATTTCAGCTCACCCATACTGCTCATTTCAAATTTCCCTTGCATAAGTTTAGAAAACTTTTTGCAGAGGTTATCATCCGTAGAGCCAAATATGATGTCATCGACATATATTTGCACTAGCAAAATCTGGCCTTTTACTTCCCTAAGAAATAATGTTTTATCTATCTTTCCTCTTGTGAACTTGTTCTCAAGAAGGAAGTTAGACAGCGTCTCATACCAAGCTCGAGGAGCTTGTTTCAAACCATATAAAGCTTTCTGTAATAAATAAACGTGATTGGGATGTTCAGGATTAACAAAACCTGGGGGTTGTTCAACGTATACTTCCTCTTTAATGTCTCCGTTTAGGAAAGCGGATTTGACATCCATTTGATATACGGTGAAACCCTTGAAAGCAGCATAAGCAAGGAAGAGTCTGATCGCTTCGAGCCTTGCTACTGGAGCATACGTCTGATCGAAGTCGATGCCTTCCTCTTGTCTGTATCCTTTAGCTACAAGTCTGTCTTTGTTCTTTATGATTGTTCCTTCTTCATCCAGCTTGTTTCTATACACCCACTTTGTTCCAATGACATTTTTGTCTTTGGGTTTTGGAACAAGTGTCCATACCTTGCAGCGTTTGAACTGATTTAATTCTTCTTCCATAGCGATTATCCAAGATGGATCTTCATTTGCCTCTTGGAATTTCTTCGGTTCGACCTGCGAAAGAAAACTCAAATGCATATTCTCGTTAATGGTACCTCGTCTTGTTCTTATTCCTTCATGAGGATCTCCTATGATCTGATCAACTGGATGATCCCTCATTTGTCGTAGTCCGAGGTTCCTTGCATGATTTGAACCAATAGGAATTTCTTCTACCGTTGGAGTATCTTCCTCCACTTGGATTGGCTCTTCATCAGGATGATCTTCTTCATAGGTAGTTATTGGGGGTATTTTGATGAAGTGTTGAGAATTTTCTACAACTGGCTGATCCAAGCTTAAGTCCTGCAGCTTTGAACCTGTGTCTACAGAAGAAATGCTAGAAGAGCTGCCTTGTAGCATGCTCGTCTCATCAAATACAACATTAATAGATTCTTCTACCACCAGGGTTTTCTTATTAAAAACTCTATATGCCCTACTATGACTACTATAACCTACAAAAATACCTTCAAAGCTCTTTTCACTAAACTTAGTTTTGTAATGCTTTCCATTGTTTAGCACAAAGCATTTACTACCAAAGATTCGAAAATAAGAAATGGTCGTTTTCTTGCCTTTTAGAAGTTCATAAGGAGTCTTTTCATGGTTTTTGTTTATGAGTGCTCTGTTTTGCACATGGCATGCAGTATTGACAGCTTCAGCCCAGAAATATTCAGGTAGTGTAGAGTCACTCAACATGGTTCTGCAAGCCTCAATAAGTGTTCTATTCTTTCTCTCAGCTACTCCATTTTGTTGTGGAGTTCGAGGAGAGGAAAACTCATGAAAGATACCGAGGCTTTCACAGAATTCTGTCATGGCTCCAGATTCAAATTCTGTACCATGGTCACTTCTGATTTTGACCACCGAACAGTTAAATTCATTATGGACTTGCCTGACAAAACTAGTGAAAGTGTCAAAGGTATCTGACTTGTGTTTCAGAAAGAATACCCAGGCAAAACGAGAGTAATCATCTACAATAACCAATGTGTAAGATTTTCCTCCTAAACTTCTAATTTGCAAAGGACCAAACAAATCCATATGGAGTAGGTATAAACACCTGGTTGAATCTTTGCCAATAATGCTCTTAAAGGTAGCTCTTGTTTGCTTGCCTTTTACACATGCATGACAAGGTATATCTTTAATGCACTTAACATCTGGTGCATCTCGCACTAAGTTTTGAGAGAACAATTTATTAATAGTTTTGAGATTTATATGTGCTAATCTCTTGTGCCATTGGTCAACAAGAGATGCACTATCTTTTGCCAAAAGACATACTGGTGTAGAAGATGATATACAAAGAAAATTTAAACAAAATATGTTTCTACAGCGAATGCCTGATAAAATCGTTTCATGATTTTCAGCCGACTTTATCAAACACTTATCTTTATGAAAATCAACAATGTATCCTTTATCACAAAGTTGACTTATGCTTATCAGATTATGTTGTAATCCTTCCACATAAGCTACATCGGAAAACGATACATTTTCATTAGAAATCATACCATAGCCTTTAGTTATTCCTCTGTCTGAGCCGCCAAAAATAACTTTTGGACCGTTCGCAACTGGAATGTAGTTTTGCAAAAGGCTTCTTGTCCCGGTCATATGCCGAGAGCATCCACTGTCCAAGTACCAGATAGGATTTTTATTGGCCTTTGGACATACCTGCAAAAACAAATCATTTCGCCTTAGGAGCCCAAACAGATTTGGGTCCTTGGTCCCGTGTCAGTTGAGCACCACGATAAATGTTAACATTGCGAGTGGTCTGCCTTGCAACGTTCACTTGTGGTCTCCTAGTATACGTTGTATTAAACCAACAATCAACGACAAAGTGACCAATTTTGCCGCAGCACCAACAGTCGAATCTGTTGTACCTTCTCTTTACACTCTCCTGCTTAACTTTTTGAACGTTAGCTCTTGCAGGAGCAGCCCTTTTAGATGAGGATGCCTCATGGGGGAAACACACACAAGGTGGTGTTGTCTTCTTCGGCTTTGGTGCAACAGCATTCACTTTTGGTGCTTTCTTAGCACTCGGACCATGAACAAATGGACCGTACCCTTTCCGATTAATCTCTTGATAGGGTGCTTGAAAAGCGCTATCACCAAAGTTTCGGGGAGGAGCCCATTCCTTATGATCATTCACAGGTGAAAAAGGAATTGGTCGTGTGAAATGACCATAGGAACTCTCCATATCATAAGCATTTGTAGGAAATATGACTCTCTTGAATGTTACAGGCTCTTGATGAGCTTTCCCTTTTTCTTTGGTAGTAGCTTTCTTAGCAACCAGACTATTCTTCTTAGCAATTGAATTTTTTGAAGAATTGCTAGTACTAGCTTCATGCCCTATACCGCTTCCTTTTACCTTAGTGGTAAAAGTACCAATAATTGGCAGAACAGTTTTAGGTTGAGAGAATGCTTCAACCAACTTCTTCTCAGCCGCAAGCTGTTCCTCCAAGACATTTATCGAATGATCTCTCAGGGCAAGAGTCTCTTCCGAGCTTTTGATCTTGTCTTTCAAGGCTTGGACTTCCTCTTTGAGAGAAGAAAGTTCTTCAACTTCTTTTCTCAAGTTAGATTCCACCTCCTTGAGAGCCATGATCTCCTTACCCTGAGTTTTGACAACCTTTCGGCACTTGTCAATGCTTTGAAGCATTTTGGTATATTGAGACATGAGCTCAGATTCATCGTCTGAGGGGTTATCCTTTTGTTCAGCCGAAGCATAATCAGAATCAGATAGGATAGTGTGATCATTTACCTTTCCGGTGTACGGGGGTGCTTCTTCATCATCAGACATGGCCATCAGGCCGAAGTAAGCTTCTTCTTCATCACTCGACTCATCGGAGTCACTGTCGCTCAGAGTTTTGGCTTTCTTAGCGACGAAGCTTCTATCTGATTTCTTCTTTCCGTGGATGGATTTCTTGTCTTCTTTCCTTCCACCTTCTTTCTTCTTATAGGGACACTCAGCAATCATGTGCCCTGGCTTATTACAACAGTAGCAAATAATGTCAGAAGAAATGTGTTTGTTCTGTTTGGATTTATACCTGTCATTATTGCTTGAGCCCTTCCTGTGATATTCGCCATCACGGCGAGAATATTTATGATCTGAGGAGGACGGCTTGTTGTTCATGTGCCTTCGCTTGTTCAGCAGTTTCTTAAACTGACGGGAAATTAAAGAGAACTCCCCATCAGACAGTTCGGAACAGGAGGAGCTGGCTTCCGATTCTTCTTCAATATCAGATTCCTTTTCTCTGATCGGTATCACTGCTTTGCTCTTCTTTGAATTCTCTGCCTTCAAAGCTAAGGTTCTTTCTTTGCTTGAAGCTCGATTTACATCCTCTTCAGACTTTCGGATGTTCATTTGTAATTCATGAGACAGCAGCTTTCCGAACAGATTCTGAGGTTCTAGACTTGGCAGTTTTCCAAACTCTCTAATGGCCACAATTTTGCTATCCCAGTCTTTCGTTAGGGAACACAAGAATTTGTCATTTAGTTCACCGTTTGTGAACTCCCTGTCGTAGTTCCTCAGACCATTGACTATTTTGAATAATCGCTCGTACGCATCAGCAATGCACTCCTTCTTATTCTGCTTAAACGCCTCGTACTCTTGATTAAGTAGAGACCTTCTATCTTCTCTTACCTCGTCAGTACCTTCCATTAGAACAATTAAGGATGTCCACATCTCTTTGGCTGATTTGCAGTGGATTAAGTTTTGCAACATGGAATCGTCCACTGCACTTGCAATTATGTTTTTAGCCTTCTTGTCAAGAGCAACAAGAGCTATCTCATCCTTAGTCAAATCCATCATTTTCTTAGGTATCTGAACAGTAGGATTTGTTGACGAAGCGGTCATTGGCACATGGGGACCTTCTTCCACGACTTGGAAGATTCTGGGATCTGCAGCTTCCATATAAAAATGGACTCTTTCCTTCCACATAGGAAAGTTGGCCTTAGTGCAGATGGGCAATTTCAGAGAGGATTCCTTGACTCTATCCATGGCTTGCTAGCAACTAGAAGGATGGATCCTGTTCAAGGTGTTAACCTAGCAACGAACAACGACCCTCTGATACCAATTGAAGTATCTAGTTGCCTACCTAAATCACCTAGAGGGGGGGGGGGGGGGGGGTGAATAGGTGATCTCTACGTCTTTTGCGGAATTAAAAATTAAACGTAAAGCACAGCACACAAAATAAATCACAGCCACAGATAACACCAGGAATTTATAGTGGTTCCCCGTACTTGGGTACTCCACTGCCGGCCTCGCCAATCTAGCACCACAGCTAGACTTGACTACTCACTAAATCTCGGATCAAGAACGATCCTACAGTCTCGGAGTCAAACTCCTACAAACTCAGAGAGAACCTCTCTTACAACTCGGAGAAAACTTCTCCTACAACTCGGAGAACAACCTCTCCTACAACTCGGAGATAACAACTCCTACAAAAGATGATAACAGGTTTTAAACAAAGAGATACCAGATCTGAATAACAGAGGCGTTTTCGTCCTTCTTCTTGAATAGCTTTCGAAGACGATGAGGAAGAGCAACGATCTTTCAAATCTGTCTTTGGCAATCCGAAACGATCCAATAGAGATTGTAGAATCATAACACGGATCAATCGAATCCTTCTTGATAGAAATCGGCAACTCCAATAAGTAGATCGATCTCCAATCGTAGACGACGGCGAGGCGGCGCTTTTCTCGTTCTTTTTGATCGGGAGAGAAATTAAGGTTTGAGAACGATTTGAAAACTTATTGTTAAAAACTCAAGAGCGATCCTATATATAGAGGGAAGCAATTAAGGATTAAATCGGCCTTAAATGCACTCCATATAGCCGTTAGGATCGGGAGATAGAGATTACGAAACGACAAGAACAGAGAAACAAAATAGATAAAATTTCGAACAGAATTCTCGAAACAAAAGGGTTCTCTCGAGACATGAGGGATCTCCCGAAATATGAAGCAAAGAGAGCAGGAAGGAGATGTCTCGAGAACTTGACGATCTCTCGAGACATTACAAGGATTTCGGACATAAGGTCTTTCGAGACATGCTTGATCTCTCGAGATATCAAGAACCCATATCTCGAGATCCAAAGAACTTGCCTCTCGAGACATGTCAGAACTCTCGAGACATACTTGATCTCTCGAGACATGTCCTTAGGAAAATTGTTTTCAACAAATTTCTTTTCTTTTCTTGAACACTTGCTGCAATCGCACTCCAAAGTCTTCAATAGTCTTGAAAATGAAGTGTACCCCAATAGAGAGATCACACATGAGTCATCACCATGTTTCATATAATGAAGAATTACATTGTATGAAACTGTGTTTGCAGACCCATTGTGACCTGACATTGAGTTACACTTAGCAATGATAATCTGCAAGACAATACTAGAAAAGCATATTAAATACAAATGCAATTCAATCTTAGTTTAAGGGCGACTTCTCACAAATCAAGGTAATTGTGATTACAATTTCCAACAACGAGCTACCTTGACCGATCAATACGAGTCTTATCGAATGCACACTAATTTACATAGGAGGGTGTCACACTTTAAAGTCGGCGATCTGGTTTTAGTACGGTTAGTTCCCGAACGAATGCCAACTGGCACCGTTAAAAAGTTAGCACCAAAGCATGCCGGCCCTTTTCGGATTATAAAGAAGCTAGGTGACAACGCTTTCGTGTTAGATTTGCCGGCTGATTGGGGTATATCCCCTATTTTTAATGTCTCGGATTTGACGCCGTTTGTTTCGCCTCCGCATGAATTGGATTCTTTGTCATCTTCTCCCTCCACTAAATATTCTAATGGGTTGGGGAGTGGTAGTTCGGATGATCTCTCTCCTTCGGTCCCCGCAGGTATAACATCGGATGGTACAATGTCTTCCTTTATTCCTACTGCTGACATGTTTCCCAGGTTCCTCAAGACATTTCTCACTCCAGATGTGATTCTCGCTGCTGAGCCACTTGCTACTCCTGATGGTGCTACCTACCGCTTCCTCATCCGTTGGCGTGACCGCCCGCTCCCTCAGACGACTCATGGGTACTCGCGATAGAGCTTCAACGTTTGGATGCCGAGCTTCTCCGCCGCTATCTCTCAGACCACGCATCGGAGATACGTGATTTTGAGTGGGGGAGGATTGATGGCGCGGCCCCTCCGACACTCCTTGATGATGACCCGGTTGCCGAGGCGCTGCGACACAAAGGTCTGAGGTGCCATGATGATGCTGAAGGAAGTCCGCATTACAATCTCCGCCCGCGGCGTGCCAAAGTCGTCGCGAAAATTAAAGTTTTATTTATGCACTTTTATTTTATATTTTTGAATATAAAATTATTTCATGTTTGATGATAATTTTATATTCATAAAAGTTTGTCATTTTTTATTTTGGGACATTTTTTTTATTATGGTGTGTATTTAACCATACGGATGGATGAGATTACATCTCCATCATGGATGGTTAAGGTTTTGTTGTAACTTCTATATAAGGAGGCCTTTATGATGAGATTAGATTCATTGAAGAAGAAACCCTATTTTCTCATTGAAAATTTCGGCCACAAGAATGAACTCCTCTAGTCGCCGCCCCCTTTGGTGTGAAGCCTCCCGCGCAATCTCCATCCCATTCGGTGCGACTCCGGCGTGGCTTCCTTCGGTGCGACTCCAAGGAAGAAGGTTGCAACCCCTTTCGGTGTGACGTCGGTGGATCCGTGGAGAGTGTGAATCTCCCACCTTATCTTGTGTGTATTCATCTACTTGGTTGGGTAATCTCTTTCTCATATTGTGATTTCTTTCTGTGAGATTTGTGGAGGTTTATTCGAACCGTCTTTTCCGTGATTTTTAAAACGCATCGCTTGCAAATTCTGATTTCATTTTCGTTGTTATTGAATCTCTTCTAATTCCGGATTGGGAAGATCCGTCGCGGGAGCAAAACTCGGCCTAGCCTTGACTTGTTCTCCAAGGTTGGCACAATTAGTGCTAACAAGGGAATTAATCTCAACTAAAATTTCGACCGCTACTAATCGTTTGCCTCCGCTCCGAAATAAATTAATTGCTGCATTTGAAATGGCTCAAGTTGAAAATTATAGGTGCTTGTGTAGGTGCGGTGAGTTGTGTGCTTGTTGGAGAGGCAGGTCTTAAGGACGTTGTATCGAGTCCGGCTTACGGTGAGTTGTGTGCTTGTTGGAGAGGTAGGTCCTAAGGACGTTGTATCTAGTCCGGCTTAATTTTATCATTCGGATTTGGGAGCCAACCGATCCCTTTTCGTTCGCTTTTGGTCGTAGCCCTCCTATGTTGTTTTTAATTTATGTGATGATGGTTTTCTGTTAGCATAGTCGAACGCGTGTCGCTACATCAGTCAGTCTGGCGAGGCGAGTGGAGGCTCGCCTCTACTCGCAAGAGGAGGTCTCGCGAACTCAGCTCACAAGGAGGCTAGCGAGTGGCACCTTCATGGACCACTCGACCGGCAGGGGCTGCAGGTGAATTTACCCTGATACCCTTGATGGGGTGCCAATTGCCCTCCAGAACAGCGGAGTTTGTCTATTAGCAGACCAATTTGGGGTGCGTATAGCAAAACCAAAAGGTGGAATCCCGCTATTAGCATACCAGTTTAGAAAGGCTATAAATAGACCCTTTGGGGCACATTTGGAGAGCAATCTAGATCTTTTCTTCTCCTCAGGATCTCTTTGGTTAGCTCCTTCAGCTCTCCAAGGTGCCCGACTATAGTCTTGACTTGGGAGGGAAAGCGCTCACAAGATCTTCCGGGTGTGTGGTGGGACCTCCACGTTGTTGCCAAGGGTCGTGTCTTTCATTCTAAGTCTTCAGTCAGGTTCCTCCGTGAGATCAATAACGCTAGCTGCCCTCCTTTACAGGGGTCCGAACTCCTCGTTGGGCTAGATACCGGTTCCAACAAACACCAACATTGCATTTTTCAGCAAACTTTGTGAGCTGAGTTTTTCCATTATTTAGAATGTTGCATTTGCATCCGAAGATTCTAAAATATGAAATTACTGGTTGTTTGCCTTTCAGAATTTCATATGGGATTTTCCCTTGGGCCTTATTAATAGATGCTTTATTCAGAACATAACAAGTTGTATTGATTGCCTCAGCCCAGAAATATTCTGGGAGTGAGGAGTCACTAAGCATTATTCTGTCAGCCTCTTTTAAGGTCCTATTTCTTCTCTTAGCCACTCCATTTTGTTGTGGAGTTTTGGGAGAGGAAAATTCTTGGGTGATACCAAGATCTTGACAAAACTTTGTAATTGCACCAGATTGAAACTCTGTGCTATGGTCAGTTCTAGTTTCGACCACAGTACATTGTATGTCATTCTGAATTGCTTTGAAAATTTTTATAAAGACATCTAAAGTATCAGATTTCTTCTTAAGAAAGAACACCCATGTATACTTTGAGTGATCATCAACAATCACTAGAGTATATAACTTCCCACCTAGGCTCTGAATGAGCATATGACCAAATAAGTCCATATATAACAGATATAGACATCTTTCAGTGTCTTTTGAGCCAATACTTTTAAAGGTGACCCTAGTTTGCTTACCCGTTTGGCAAAGATAACATGGACCACTTTTAATACATTTTAAATCTGGACTATTTCTAACCAAATTGTTAGAGAATAATCTATACATTATCTTATAGTTAATGTGGGCAAGTCTCTTGTGCCATTGAACACAAAGAGACTCACTCTCATTAGCTACAAGACACACGAGAGATAAAGAACTATTGCAAATGAAATCTAAGAAATAAAATTCACACTCCTAGTGCCTAAGAGAATGACCTCTAAGTCAGTTGACTTTTTGATCAAGCATTTGTCATTGTGAAATTCAATAACATAGCCCAAGTCACATAGTTGACTTATGCTTATTAGGTTGTGTTGCAACCCTTCAACATAAGCTACCCTTGTTATTGTAACTATGTCATTGATAATCATACCATATCCTCTTATGACCCCTTTGTCAGATCCACCAAAGATCACCTTTGGTCCATTCTTTGTTGGTATGTATTCCTTGAGTAAGCATCTTGTTCTAGTCATATGTCTGGAACAACCACTGTCCAAGTACCATATCTAATTTAGATGAGTACTTGAACTATCCTACAAGAGAGATTTTACTTAGCCTTAGGTGCTCAATTATTTTTGGGCCCTAGGTCATTGTTAGCATGGTAAGAAACATTTTTACCTACTGCAGTTATAGCATGAAAGCTTTTCTTTGCATTAGGCACATTGGGGTTATGCCAAAAATTAGTGGCAAAGTGTCCCACTTTGCCACACCACAAACATTCATGGATGTTGTACCTTCTCTTCTGAACATTTCTAGAAATGGAAGGGGCATTAGGATGTTTATGTTCAATGAAGAAGGTACCGGCATTCTTTCTATTCCTGTCAGCAATCACTTGGCTTGTTGACTGTTTATAATTTGTCTTTGCAGCCATTATCTGACAGTCATCAGCTGGTCTTAGTTTGGCAGCTAAGCATGAGTTGATGACATCAGATAATGTGATGTTAGATTTGATTATAGGCCTGACAGCAGCCATGGGTAGTGCTGGATGAGATGTAGGAGGAGCAGCTTTCTCACCCTTGAATGTGGGGGCCGGAGCACCAAACACAAATGGTCCATGATGAGCCATTTGGATTTCATCATGGGGAGCTTTCAAAGAACTCATCTCCATGCCCTTTCTACCACTATAGTTAGGAACATTCCCCTTATTATAGAAACTTCCATTCTTCCAGTGACCATAAATACTATCATGGTCATACCTGTTGGAAGGAAGGACAACCTTTTGAAAGGTGGATTGAGGCTTGGCTTTAGAATTCCTCTTTCCTCCATTTCCAGCTCCTACTGCCCCTTCTTTGAAACCCAATCCCCTCATATCAGTTTGGGAGGAGAATGTGTCAATGATGGGCAATACAGATTTGGCCTTAGAGAATTGAGTCATGATGCGCAAAACTATGTCTGCAAACGACAACGACAAGTGTACAGTGTCATGTGTAGAATAGGATCAAAGAAACCAAGGTCGTATTAGACTAGGGGAGGTCGAGTAAATCTACTTTGAAAAATCATTATTATCTTATCAAATAGAAATTTGGAGTTGGGTTGCGAATTGTAAAAACTAGAAGGGCTAATATAATTAATTTGATGGTTTACAAGCTAGCACCCGATCTTGAATCACCTCGGAAATAGAGAATATTAAAATGAGAATGGAATGCAATTCTCTTGTTGAAGATGCTTTGACTGTGGAGATTCCCAAAGCATGAACACCCCTCTTTTGAGGTTTAGGTTCAACTAAGCTTGGGTGTATCGATCGAACTTTCGTTCTCAAATCGCATCGCCTAATACTTGCCTTAGGTTGTGAACCTCGCTATTGAATTTGTTAGAACAACCCTATTTCTGATTTGGGCTAGGATCACTATATGTTAACTAAGGACAAGTTGACCCCAATGTATAGTTTATGGGTCAAGAGTTTTGGCTGTTAGAACTAGAAATTTCATTCAGTTTCTGCGTTTGATGAATAACTAGCTGCGATCGACGAATGGCTCTTTGGGTTTGACAAACGCAAGCTCTCTGCGTTCGACGAACAGACTTATTTCTCAGCGGTCGACGAACCCGTCTCAGCGGTCGAAGAATTTGTCTAAGTGCAGCGCTCGACGCATTTACTCCAGCTCAGCGCTCGATGTTCAGCGCTCGACGATTTTATCCAGGCTCAGCGGTCGAGAAATCTTTCGGTTTGACGAACTCCAGTCTGCGTTCGACAAATTTTGTTCAGATCAAGGATTTCTTATTTAAGCACAGAAATTTCAGAAGAATTATATTCATTTTATTCTCTGATCTCAGATCGACGAAAGCAACGGCTCTTTCCATCAAATCAAGTAAGGAAAATATATTTCCTTTATTATTTAAGTTATAGCCGTTGACATTTTCTCCTAAAGGACATATTCATGGAAAAGAAAAGAAAATACGGTGTGATAGTTGCAGTTCCCAGAAATATGCTTTCAGAATAATATATTCCTTAATATAAGGAATGTGCATTTAATTTCTGTCAGTGATTTCAAAAGAAAGAAGGAAGAAGATATTACAGAATTTTTTCACAGTTGTTGCTACACGACAATTAGTACAGAACTCATTAATACAGCAGTACAGAAAAAGGAAAGAAGAGGCTGTCGAGTCAAAAAGAAATATACAGGAAGAAAAGAAATTGAAAATTACTTCTTCCTCCTCCTCAGCATTATTCAGAATACAGAACCTCATCGTCTTCCTCCTTTAGCAGCACACATTTTCTGAGAACAGCTACACCATCTCTCAGATTTCCTGCTGCAAAATAAAAATCAAGAAAGGAGAAAGCTACAGGAAGAGAAGAGAAAGAAGAACAAAAAGAACATCTTTTTCTTCCTCAACAGCAGCATTTTCATTCAACTGAGAACAACATCAACTTTATTCTCTCAGTCATTTGCTGCAAGTCCAGATCTTCAAAAGAGCAACAACAACCTGAGAAGCACTTTTGCCTTTCAGATTTATCTGCTACAGGAAGATCAATTCTTTCAAAGAAAAGCTCCAGCAAAATCAACTGTCAATCATCTCATATCAGATAGAGGAGTTCTTTTCTACATCAACATCCACTAGAGTCTTCTCTATACATCTTGACAGAGAAGAACATCTCAACCCCTCTCTATCCCATTCTGTACAGGGTTAAAACTCCTTTCAAAAGTTTACCTCTTGGTGGCAAGACACCTTATCAAAAAATCCTGCTTGGTTTTTGGGTAAACCTTGTCAAAAGCTCATTGGTGTGAGGGCACCTTATCAAAAATCCTAGTGAATTCCTACCAAGGGTGGTAGAAGAGTAGACGTACCCAAGTTTAGTGGGGAACTATTATAGCTCCTTGTGTCTTCTGTGTGTGATTTCTTTTTTGTGTTGTGCTGAGTTGATTTTCTATTTCAGTTTTTATTACTCACTTTCTATACACATGTATATATATATTACTATTTTTAATTCCGCAAATAAAGCTAATCACAAAAAGTTTTAAACTCTATTCACCCCCTCTAGAGTTAATTTAAGATCTAACCTCCACTTTCAATTGGTATCAGAGGAAGTTGATTCTTTGTAGGCTAACACCTGAATCACAAAGATCAATTAGATCTTAAATTATTTTAGAGTTTTTATTTTATTTATTTTCTGTTAAAAACTCATGGCACAAAACAAAGAGTATTCTAGCTCAAGACCTCCTATGTGCAATCTCAGTAAGTTTGCACTGTGGAAAGCAAGGATTAGGCTTTATATGAACTCAATTGATGAAGAAATATTTAATGTTATTTTGACAGGACCTCCAACACCTACAGCAGCAGCAAGTACTGAATCCACTACTACCAACAATGTTGTCCCACCTCCTGAATGGACAGAAGCACAGAAAAAGCAAAGGAGTGCTGATGCAAAAGCCATGAACATTCTGGCTCAAACAATGTCTGATGACATATTTTAGAAAGTGGTGGATTGCACCTCAGCTAGAGAGATATGGACCTCTCTCAACAATATGGTTGCAGGCTTTGCTGATGA
Source organism: Dactylorhiza incarnata (assembly GCA_033032865.1). Taxonomy (NCBI): domain Eukaryota; kingdom Viridiplantae; phylum Streptophyta; class Magnoliopsida; order Asparagales; family Orchidaceae; genus Dactylorhiza; species Dactylorhiza incarnata. Next base: position 106,689 of record JAWHQI010000300.1, on the reverse strand, counting down.
AAGAAAGGACAGAAGATCTCACTTGATCTCTCTGTATGAGAACTTCAAGAAGGGTGAACAAGAATCAGTTGCAGATATGTACAATAGATTAAGTGTAATCATAAGTGAACTCAGAACACTGGACAAGGAAATCTCATTAACTGAGATCAATGACAAAATCCTAATGTGCTTCCCCAGCACTTGGGACTCTAGGATCTGGCCTATCAAGGAAGCCAGAAGTCTTAATGAGATAACTACTGAGACAATGCTAGGAAAGCTCAAATCCTATGAGCAACTCATCAAGACAAGGGAAGCTGAACAAGTGAGCACCTCCTCTTCAACAAAGAAGGACAGGAATATTGCCTTCAAAGCTACAGAAGAAGAAGGAAAGACTCCTAACAATGAGGAGTTGATGAGTCTGTTTGCCAAAAGATTCTACAAGATGGCAAGAAAAGACTTCAGGAAAAAGTCATCCAGAAGCTATGAAAAGCCAAGGTATGACAAAAACAATTCTAAAGAAACTATATGTTTTGGCTGCAGGAAACCAGGACATATTGCACCAAACTGTCCAAAAAACCAGAAGAAAGAAAGAAAAGGGACAAAGAAGAGAAAAGAAACTTCAGCAAGTCTTCCTCTCACAAACACAAAAAGAAGGGAAGAGGATTTGTAGCAGAATCTTGGAGTGAAACTGAATCAGATCAGTCATTCAGCTCATCAGATGATGAAGAAGAAACAAAAGAGAATGATCAGTGCCTGATGGCAATTTATGACTCAGGCAGTGAGTCGGGAAATGCATCATCATCCAGTGATGATGAAGATAATGAAGAAGAGAAGAACTTTTGCATGATGCCAATCAATGCCTCAGCCAACAATTCTGATGAAGAAGGATCAGAACTAGAAGCAGAAGATGATGCAGATCAGGTAATATCTAACTTTGATTTTACTTCAGTTGAATTCAAAGCTGAATTCAAAGTTCTTTGCTTTGACTTACTAAAATCTGAGAAAGAAATAATCTCACTCAGAAGCAAGCTAGCTGAAATGAAAAATATAAGTGAAGAAAATGTAAATCTTAAGAAAGATTTGTCTGCCTCCAGAGAACATATTATTCTCATTGAGAGCAAGTTGTCTGAAGCTAAAAAGTTTGAAGAATCCCTAAATGGGAGAAGCATCAAACTGATGGACATAACAAGCACAGTAAATGCTAGACTTAATAGCAAACTGGGCTTGGGTGCTTCATCAAGTGAGCCACCTCTAATTAAGAAGAATATATTATCTACACCCATAACATTCGTTTCTGCTAAGAGCAAAGAGGCTGTAGAAGCAAATAAAGATATTTCAAACAAGTCTGTTATGAATAAAAGAATTCAGAAGAATTCGTCGAACGGAGCTTGACGAAAAGACTTCAATTTGTCGAACGAAGATCGACGAAAACTGAAAACAGATTTTCAGTATAGTTATTACATGAACGACGATCGACGAACTTACCCAAATTTGTCGAACAGATAGTATACAGAAAATTTCAAGAATTCTAATTCAAAACAAACTAAAAATCCTTTCACTGAATGGATAATACCTACAAGGAGATATCATCCACAAGGCTATAAGGATCAACCTGAAATATCCTTTATTTTTGAATATTGTGGTAAGACAAAAGGACCCAAGGTAGTTTGGGTCAGAAACAACTAGTTTATTTTTCTGTCTTTGCAGGTACACAACTATCCAAAGATAAAGGAATATTGGTACTTGGATAGTGGATGCTCAAAGCATATGACAGGAAACAAGGCCAACCTGAGCAATTATAAGGCAAAGCTTGGACCCAAAGTTGTCTTTGGAGACTCCAATTGTGGACAGACAAAAGGATATGGACAAGTCAAGATTGGAGCAGTCACCTTCAAAGAAGTATCATATGTCAAAGGTTTCAAGCACAACCTCATCAGCATAAGCCAGTTTTGTGATGATGGTTATCAGGTAACCTTTAACCCTTCCCAATGTCTTATTACCAATAATAAAAACATAAATGTATTATCTGGTATTCGACAAGGAAACATTTATCTAGTCAATTTTGACTCCGCCAATTCAGACATCTGTCTATTTAATTCAATAAGTAAGACAAATGAATTATGGCATAAAAGGCTTGGACACATTAACCTTAGAACTATCTCTAAGCTTTCTAAGGACAATCTTGTCAGAGGACTGCCTTCTGGTTCATACAAGAAGGAAGGACTTTGCAGGGCTTGTCAGTTAGGTAAGCAGACTAGAAGTAGTTTCAAATCTTTATCCAAGAGTGATTCACCTAGGATTCTGTATTTGTTACATTTAGATCTTTTTGTACCTACTACTATACAGAGCTTAGGAGGGAAGCATTATTCTCTAGTTATTGTAGATGACTTCTCAAGATTCACTTGGGTGTTCTTTCTTAGGAACAAGTCTGACACCTTCAAAGTTCTAATAGACTTTCTCAGGTCCATCATGACTGAGTACTCTACTGTTGTTGCATTGATCAGAAGTGATCATGGCACTGAGTTTGAGTCTCTTCTGATGAGAGAATTCTGTTGAAAAGAGGGGATCAGGCAGTGTTTCTCTGCTCTCAGAAGCCCTCAACAAAATGGGGTAGCTGAAAGGAAAAATAGAACACTAATTGAATCAGCAACTACATTGCTTGCTGATGCTCATTTGCCACTCTCTTTTTGGGCAGAGGCAGTGAACACAACAAATTATGTGTTGAATAGAAGCCTGATACATACACTTAAGGGTAAAACTCCCTATGAACTACTCAAGAATAAAAAGCCTAAGGTTAGCTATTTTAAGATTTTTGGTTGTAAATGCTATGTGCATAACAATGATAAGAAATATCTAAGGAAGTTTGAAGCTAAGACAGCTGAAGGCATATTCCTTGGATACTCTCTATCTAGTAAAGCATATAGAGTCTACAACAAATCTACTCTTAAGATAGAGGAGTCCATGCATGTTTCTTTTGATGTAACTAACCTGTTAAATGAGGAGAGGAATACCACCTCTACCATAAATACTTTGCAAGTATCATATTTATGTGAAGATTTAAGTGAGCAGCTAGATCAATTAGCTCTACATAAAGAAGGAATTCTAGATCATGTACATCAGAATGCTAAAGAAAGTGAAGAAGAAGATCACCCAGATTTTGCTGACAGTTTAAATCAGATAACAGCAGATCATCTTCAACAGGATACAACAGCTGAACAAATTCCCCAAGTGGAAACTATTGCTGAACTAGCTCCAACTGTTGACCACATCACAGTTAGAGATCACCCAATATCTCAAATTATTGGTGATATTTCAGCAGGTGTGCAAACAAGGCATCAAACAAATCAGAATATGATGCATACTTATTTTCTCTCTCAGATTGAACCTCAATCCCTACAAGATGCAGGACAAGATCCCAACTGGATCATTGTTATGCAAGAGGAACTCAATCAGTTTGAGACAAACAAAGTTTGGGAATTGGTTCCTAGACAAAAAGAATTATCCAGTTATTGGAACTAAGTGGGTCTACAGGAATAAGCTAGATGCAGATGGCAACAATGTAAGAAACAAAGTTAGACTAGTAGCTCAAGGATACTCACAAGAAGAAGGAATAGACTATGATCAGACTTTTGCACCTGTTGCAAGACTTGAAGTAATCAGAATTTTTCTTGCATTTGCAGCATACAAGCAGTTCAAGGTTTATCAAATGGATGTAAAGAGTGCATTTCTGAATGAAGAAATCAAAGAAGAAGTCTATGTGGAACAACCACCAGGTTTCATCTCTCCAACTCAATCCTCTTTTGTATTTAAGCTTAAGAAAGCTCTCTATGGTCTCAAACAAGCTCCCAGAGCAAGGTATGAGACTTTAGCTAGTTTTCTTTTAGAGAATAAATTCTGTAGAGGCATAGTAGATAAAACTCTATTTTTCAGGATACATAAAAATCAAACTTTGCTAGTTCAAATATATGTAGATAATATTATTTTTGGCTCTACTGATTCAAATTTATGCAAAAGATTTTCTAATTTAATGCAATTTAAATTTGAAATGAGTAGTATGGGTGAATTATCATACTTCTTTGGTCTTCAAGTGAAGCAAACCCCAAATGGAATCTTCATATCCCAATCTAGGTATGCTAAGGAATTAGTGAAAAGATTTGGTATGTCTGATTCTTCCACCATGAAAACACCCATGCCCTCAAATGATGTTGTTGATAATGATGAATTAGGGAAACCTGTTGATTCAAAAGTATATAGAGCAATTGTTGGCTCTTTACTTTATTTAACCGCTAGTAGGCCTGATATAATGTTTGCTACATGTATTTGTGCTAGATTCCAAGTTAACCCCAAAGAATCTCATCTAATTTTATTAAAAAGGATTTTAAGATATTTAAAGGGTTGTCCTAATCTAGGTCTCTGGTATCCAACAACATCTGAATTTGAATTAACTGGATTCTCAGATTCAGATTATGCTGGATGCAGAGTAGACAGGAAAAGCACATCAGGGACTTGCCAGTTTCTTGGTGATAGGCTTGTGTCTTGGTTTTGTAAGAAACAGACATTTGTGTCCACATCCACAGCTGAAGCTGAATACATTGTTGTTGGCAGTTGTTGCTCACAGATGTTGTGGATACAAAATCAGCTCCTAGACTATGGTATCAACTTAAATAATTCAATTATATTTTGTGATAATACTAGTGCAATATCTATAGCACAAAATTCAGTTCTCCATAGTAGGACTAAACACATAGAAATTAGGCACCACTTCCTTAGGGATAATGTGGATAAAAACAAAATCTGCCTACAGTTCATCTCTACTGATTTGCAAAGAGCTGACATTTTCACCAAGCCCTTGGATGAAATGAAACATATCTTCTTTATAAATCAGCTAGGTATGATAGATGGAGATTCAATCTGTTAAAAAAATTAATTAAGTTTTCTACTTACCCATCTCTTCATTAAATTGAAGCTTTTTATTTCAGTCTGTCATCATTAATAAAACTTTTTTATTAGCTGAATGCCTACAGAATTGTTTCTCTTTCTAGTTCCCTTTGCACTTGATCTCTATTTTATTGTGCAGGAATAATAGCTGTTGAAACTGATTTCTTGGCCTCTTGTGAAGCTCGGGGCCCTCACCGAAATGAGGGGCAGCTAGCCCTTACCGATCCCTTAGAGAAGGTAGACCGAAGGCTAGGAAAATGACTAAGACCTTAGTCGCAGCGAGGAGGTCCCTCCACTAACCCGCAAGATCGTTGAGCGCTTCCCCTCCCAGGCCAAAGATGAGACTCGGGCACCTTGGAGAGCTCTGGAAATGCTATCCAAGGAGAGCCTGAGGAGAGAGAAGCCCGAAGTGAAGTCCTCTCCAAAGGTGCCCTTGAGGTCCTATTTATAGGTTTTCTGATCTGGCCTGCAAATAGCAGGGTCCCGCCTTATAATCTTACTATCCGCATCCCAAATGGGTCTGCTAACAGCCAAACTCCGCTGTTTGGAGAGGCTAAAGGCAGACCACCAAGGGTAAAAGGGGAATTTGACCCTATCAACTTATGGGCAAAGAACTGCAAATAGCTGCCAAAGCTCTCGCGAGCCTTCTCGTGATGTCTCTCCTAGGCGATCGCCCTGCGAGGACCTCGTCGGCCTATCCTGGAGATATCTGCCAAAGTCCAGTCTCACGAGCCTTCCTATGAGACCGCCTCTTGACTTCGTCGAGCTCAACCCACATTTCGTCGAACGCAGGACGCCTCGCCGATCACAGACGAGCTCGACGAACGCAGAACGTTAAACCGTTCGTCGACCGCCGCGACCGGCTAATCGTCGACCGCTGAGGTCCGGTGTCACGAACATAGAATATGTCTTCTTTTGCCAGCGGTTTACGAGGTATTAGTTTGCCAACCCTCGCTTGGCCCAGTCTTTTGAGGGTATCTGCCTCGGCATGGGTCTCGCGGCTCCCCTTGCGAGACCTTCCCTTTTGCTTTAATGAGCATAGAACACTTCGTCGACTTCTGATGATTTCGCCGAACAGGGGTGAGCTCGACGAACACGGGAGAGTTAATCGAACGCGGGACTCCTTTCGTTGAGCACAGAAAACTTCCCCTAATTGCTTGCGAGTGTTTATCTCGCCTCTCGGCGAGCCTTCCGAGAGAGAGTTCTCCAAGGCCCCTCCCGCGAAGTCTTTGGCCCCATGGCCTTCCTCTCTTGTTAATCCTTTCGTCCTGTTGCCTTCTTACCACACCTCCTTGCCTGGAGAATATCGGGGTTGTACACAATCCCCGCTCTTCGCGAGGCTATTTAGGCTCGCGAAGAAACATCCAACCCCTGGTATTCGCCAGTCTTTTTGATGATCTGTCAGGAATCTTTGGTAGGACCCACCCTGGGGGCTATAAATATCGTCCCGAGCCTCAGTGACGTTCGCCATCACTCTTTTCTCTTTCTCCTTGTCTCGTACTGTAGCCGCCCAGAGATGCCACTTTCCGAAGAAGCTGAGGCTCGCCTGAGGGCCGTGAGAGCTGGCGGGCTACCCTCCACGACCAGGGTCCCCGCCTGGATGAATCGGCCGCCTCCTGCTCAGTCGCCGAAGACCGAAAAGGCGAAGGTGGCTTGCCGAATCGGAGACGACTCCGTGCTGCTGGACTCTTCCCCGGACAACCATCCCCCCGAGAAGGTATGGGCTATTCCTCTAGCTAAGTCAATAAATTTGCCTGTGATTCATGCTTATTCGCAGGAGATTTTGCCGAACAAGGAAATTGGCGAGCTTGGAGGTCTCGCCGAAGCCCGCCAGCAGACACACATCTCGCTTGCAAAAACGCCGAAGGTACGCCCTTAATCTCGCTCACTAACTCTCCATTCATTGACTATCGACCTCTTACTCCTTGTTTTTCACAGTCCCGCACCGGAAGACCCCGACTCATGAAGATTCACGGCTTCCATCTCTGTCCCTTCCCGACACAACTATGGATATGCCAAGGTTCGATCTCCTGGGGGGCGAGAGTGCTGGAGGCTCTCGGCCGCCAAATATTCCCCTAATTAACAAGGCGGCCTATCCTTCAGGTTTGGGCGAATCCATCTACCCCCACTATGGTAACGTCTTCCAGGACCGCCCTGAGGGCACTAGCCCCCTTCCGGGTAAACACTCCAACGTCCCTCCGCCATGCGCGAACTTGAACGCACCATCTAATCTTTTCGCAATATTCTTGCAGAGAATTCTGAGCATCCGCCTACCGATTCCGAGTTTGGTGACGACGAGGTTTTCCCCCTCCCAGATCAAGTGGAAGATTTCTTAGGGGACTCGCGAGATCCTGAGATGATGAAGCGGCGAACCGCAGAGTTGCTTCTGAAACATGGTAGGATGCTGATGGACCTCAACCTTCAAGCGAGACGGGATAGGGAGATCGTCGAGGACAGGCAAGCTGTCATGATGGAGGAGTGCGCGAGACTCCGAGCAGCGGTGCCTCGCACCCAGGACGAGATGGCCACATCGCTGGAGGTGCATATCGCGAGGATGAGGGATTACGCCTACCTAATGGACCGGGAGGGCCGCGCGACCCAGGATTACTATAATTCCAGGGTACCACCGCGGTCCGGGTCGCGAGGTGGCGGTAGATGGAAATGGCTGCCCCACGATTCTCGCTAACTTCTATATTTCTGCGAACTCTTATTGCTTGTTAATGCTTATTGCTGCGTTGGACGATCTCGTAGTTACTTGCAATTTATATTTGTGAGTTCTCGCATAGCAGTGATTATTGATAGCCATCTATTAGTTCTCGCTCACGACTTACATATCCGCGTTCTTCCCTTATTACGCTATTCTCGTAACGAGCCGATCTGCTCTCGCTAAAAACTGTCTCGCGGTGGCTTATTTTCGCTATTCCGTTCGCTCATGCTGCCTTTGCAAAGAATTTGCTTATGCTAACCTCGCAAGGAGTTCTCACCAACGATCCTGATGTGATATTTTGGCTAACCGCACTCAGCGGCGCTTGGGCTTCTTCCTGCTCTTTTACTTTTGCTATAAATAGGTTGTCATAACTGTGCCAACCACCGCATTTACCGTCGACCCTCTTCTCTCACTACCCCGAAGCTCTCGCATTTCCCTCTCTTTCTTGCGCTATTCTCTTCCTCGCAGGTCTTCAAAATGGTTGGCGACCAGAGCGAGGCTGAGGGCAGGCTGAAGTGTGCATGGGCCTTCACCGACCACTCCTTCTTCCTGGCGAACCTGACGGAGGAGGAATATCTCACCGCCGTCGCCGACTTTGTCCCCCCGGATTTTACCGCTCGCCAACCTACCAAGGATGACGCGATAAATGTCCCTCTGCCTGACGAGCTCGCGATCCCCATAGCTCATTTCGCGGTGGGTCTGAGGCTACCTCTGTGGCCCGAAGTTCGCCAGGTAACCATTGATCTCACTTTCCTTTCCTCATATGAGAATGGATTCTTCCTCGTTTAACTGATGGTCTCGCCATCTTGCTCGCCAGGTGTTGAGACACTACGGTGTGGTACTGGGTCAACTGACCCCTAACGCGATGGCGGTCATCGTCGCCTTCGCCTGCTATATGTGCGAGGAGCGCATCGAGTTCAGCCTTCCGGCTTTCCGGAAGCTGTTCTCGTTCCGTGCATATAAAGATGGGACCTTCTACTTCGTTGGCTCGGGCCCCAAGGTTGACGAGACCGTCAACAAATCTCACTACTGGGCTCAGAAGTTCCTCTTTGTCAAGGGGAACTTTGGCAACATCCCTTTCTCGCCTGTTCAGTACATCGAGACTACTTATCGTCCTCCTACTCTCGGAGGCCACGACGCCACCCTATACCAGTTCTTCTGCAAGAAGAACTTTGAGGTCGTGTATCTTCGCCGCAACCTCGACTCGCTACTCCCAGTGCTCGTCGGGGAAGGTAATGATCTCGCCCGCTAACTTCCATGATTTCAACGTTTTCCTCGTCAGATGTCTAACCCTCACTTTTTTAGGTGAGCGAGACCTACCACTCAACCCCCCTATGCTAGCAAATGGAAGTCTACCTCCACTAACGCTCTCGCGACCATGGGAGTGGATGCCTGCCATGATACCACCACCCCAGCTGAGCCCTCTTCTCGCAAGAGATCGGAGGCCTCCAGCAGCCGGGGCCCAGCCTCAAAGTCCCTGCCCAGGAAGAGAGGCAAGAAGAGCTAAGGCTCGCTCGCCCCCTCTAAAGGAAAGGGGCACTCCGAAGCCGCTACCGGCGAGATCGACCTAACCATCCTTTCCAAGGAGGGGGGGGGGGGGGGGGGGGGGGGGTCGATGAGGAGAGCGAGGAGGCCGCGAAGACCTCTGACCCGCCCATTCTAGTTAACCACTGGAACTTTGGGCTCGGTCAGAGACGCAAGGATGATACTGGCGAGCTCCTGGTGTATTGGAAGCCGGAGGTTAACAAGGCTGAAGTCTCCACCATCCTTCCCTCCTAGGTGGAGAAGCAGACCGTCAGCGGCCACGCCTATGACTTCTCCTTCGCCCTCTATGGGCGCAAGGACGCCGGGTCTTACAAGGACAAGACCTCAACGACCCTCACCTATGTGAGCGCAAGGTCCCAGCTGCGCTCCGGTGAACTCACCCATATGACCGCAAGGCGATGCATGCAACTAGAGCAGCAGATTGTGGAGCTCACGAGGGCTTATCAGGTGCTCCTAACCGAGAATGCACAGCTGAAAGAGAAGTTGCTCGCCGCAGCGAGCGATGCGGTGAGTTATCTAGACTTCTCCCCTTCAACCGTTCCGCTTTCTGAACTTCTTTTATTTGTAGGATGCCGCAGCTGCCGAAAGAGCTAACGCTCGTATTCAAGGCCTGGAGGGAGAGGTGGCAGGGTTAAAAGCCCTCAATCGCGAGCTGTGCCGTGCCGCCGTCCCCCCTTCCCCCCGCCGCCTAAAGGAAGAGCGGAGAGCGCGAGACGAGGGAATCCGCGAGGAGCCCATCGAGTCGGCTCGCTATATCTTCCAGACAATGAAGGCGGCCGGCCTCCTAGCCGCCGACGCGGCTGACATGACTCTGGAAGACATCGTCCCAGAACTCTTCATTCCGCTCCCACCCGTGAAGAGTAGCGACGACGAGGAGAGATCCGCGAGCGATTCCTGAAAGTCGTCGCTATCTCTATTTTTGCTTAACTTTCGACCGACAAGATCGCCGTAAATTGTATTTGAACTGTGAAACGTAAATGCTGCTTTTGCCTTGTTCATTGTGCTCGTCTTTTCTGCCTTGTTATTTTCATACGTTTATATCACATTTCTGCGCATTTTTATCGTTCTCGCCAAGCCGATTCTCGTGTATTTCGACGGTTCTGGTGTAGACTCCGCATTCAATTGGTCTCGCCCATTCTCCTACCTTGGGACTAGGTGTTCTAGGACTACCTTCTCCCTAGGGACTCGCACGGTATGCTCCCTCCCGGCGAGGACTCCTCTATCACCTTTCGGGGTCCTTGCAGGCCTCCTCGCGGATCTGGCTCGCAATGCCTCTTCTCGGCGATCGCCCTGCAAGGGCCTCGCCGGCCCTTTGATTGTGATGTGAAATCCCTTCCTCTCGCCAAGCGAGAAGTCCCTGGTCAGCCTAGAGGACTTGTCGACCTGAGGCTTTTCAACCTGCCTTGATTAGAAACTCATCTCCTTGCCAGCCTCTCCAGAGATCAACTTGAAACCCCCCGTCCAGTGAGAGCCTGGGAGTGGAATCGATCTGGGGCTTTCCAGCACCAATACTTATCGCCTTGCCAGCCTCTCCAGAGATCAACCTGAAACCCCTCGTCTAGTGAGAGCCCGGGAGCGGAATCGATCTGGGGCATTCCAGCACCAATACTTATCACCATGCCAGCCTCTCCAGAGATTAACCTGAAACCCCTCGTCTAGTGAGAGCCCGGGAGCGGGATCGATCTGGGGCATTATTCCAGCACCAATACTTATCACCTTGCCATCCTTTCCAGAGATCAACCTGAAACCCCCGTCTAGTGAGAGCCCGGGAGCGGAATCGATCTGGGGCATTCCAGCACCAATACTTATCACCTTGCCAGCCTCTCCAGAGATCAACCTGAAACCCCCCGTCTAGTGAGAGCCCGGGAGCGGAATCGATCTGGGGCATTCCAGCACCAATACTTATCACCTTGCCAGCCTCTCCAGAGATCAACCTGAAACCCCCCATCTAGTGAGAGCCCGAGAGCGGAATCGATCTGGGGCATTCCAGCACCAATACTTATCACCTTTCCAGCCTCTCCATAGATCAACCTGAAACCCCCCGTCTAGTGAGAGCCCAGGAGCGGAATCAATCTGGGGCATTCCAGCACCAATACTTATCACCTTGCCAGCCTCTCCAGAGATCAACCTGAAACCCCTCGTCTAGTGAGAGCCCGGGAGCGGAATCGATCTGGGGCATTCCAGCACCAATACTTATCACCTTGCCAGCCTCTCCAGAGATCAACCTGAAACCCCCCGTCTAGTGAGAGCCCGGGAGCGGAATCGATCTGGGGCATTCCAGCACCAATACTTATCACATTGTCGGCCTCTCCAGAGATCAACCTGAAACCCCCCGTTTAGTGAGAGCCTGGGAGCGGAATCGATCTGGGGCATTCCAGCACCAATACTTATCACCTTGCCAGCCTCACCTAGCAGTTACAACTTATCATATGAAGAAGTAAGATATTCAACTAATAACATAATAAAAACTTTCAAGGGTAGAATCATTTCAAATCATCTCCACTTCTGGCTCGGCCGAGAGGTACCCCTTCCACATCCCGGAGGTGGTACCCCCCCCCCCCCCCCGACTTGAGCACTTCGCTTACAATGTATGGACCCTCCCAATTGGGGTTGAGCTTACCTACCGCGGCCCCTCTTCCGGCCGCGTCGACCTTCTTCAGGACCAGATCTCCTTTCTGAAAGTGCTTTACTCGGATGTGCTTGTCAAAATATCGGGTCATTCGTCGCTTGATTTCCTCCTGCCTAATGGTGGCCTGGTCCCAGAGTTCCTCTACCAAGTCCAAGGATAGCCTTTGTTCTGCATCATTAGCCACTAGCCATTCTTCGTCCCCCTCACCTGCGGCGATCACCCTGGGGGTCTTTACTTCGAACTCTATGGGAAGGACTGCCTTGGATCCGTGAGAAAGTTTGAACGGGGTCTCCCCGGTGGCGGTGTTTGGAGTAGTCCTCAGGGCCTAGAGAACGGATGGTAACTGCTCCACCCAGTTCCCCCGGAGGTTCTCCACCTTCTTCTTTAGTAGGTTGACGATTACTTTGTTTACCGCCTCCACCTGGCCGTTGCTTCTCGGGTGGTGAATCGATGCGAACCTGAGGTCGATGCCAAGATGGGTGCAGAAGTTAACAAATTCTTCGCTAGCAAATTGTGGCCCATTGTCTGACACTATAGCCAGGGGGAGGCCGTGCCTGCAAATTATTTTTCCCCACACAAAATTCTTTACAACTTGAGATGTTACCTTGGCTAGCGCCTTCACCTCTACCCATTTGGAGAAGTAATCGATCATGACCAGTAAGAACCTTCTCTGGACACTCGCTTGAGGGAAAGGGCCAACTAGGTCCAACCCCCATATGGCAAAAGGCCAGGGAGTAGTGATGGTTCAGAGCCTCTGATATGGGAGGAGTTGGAGTGGAGCATAGAGCTAGCACTTCGAACACCTTCTTGCGAACTCCGCCGCATCCTTGCCGAGGGTAGGCCAGAAGTAGCCTTGTCTCAACACCCTCCCCTCCAGAGTTCGGCTCCCGGAGTGACTCCCGCACTCCCCTGAGTGAATTTCTTCTAGGACTCTCGGAACCTCCTCCTTTGAAACACAACGGGCCAGGAGTCCCGAGAGAGTCTTCCTATACAGCCCTCCTGCATGCAAAGAATAATAAGCTGACTTATGCCTTAAGCGCCGTCTGTCTATGTCTTCTTCAGGGAACTTCCCTGATGATAGGAAGGTGATGAAGGGATCCATCCACGAAACCCGCCGGTCCACCTCCATCAGTTCTCCTTCCTCGATGGAGGGTCGAAAGAGTTCTGAAACCGTCCCTCCTGCTCGGGGACCGAACCTGGCTAGGAGGTGCGCGGGGGTGCTCTCTTCCCTTGGCACATGTTTGATGGAGAAAGTGCGGAATTGCCCAATGACTCCCTTGACCTTCTCCAAGTATCGTTGGAGGGTCTGATCCTTTGCCTCAAACTCTCCGTTGACTTGGCACGCCACCACCATGGAATCCGTTGAGACCTCCACATCTTGTATTCCCAGTTCCCGGGCTAGCCGCAGGCCCGCTATCACTGCCTCGTACTCAGCTTGGTTGTTGGTAATTGGAAAATGGATCTTCGAGGCTTGCTCGATCTTTGTCTCCTGGGGGCTCACTAGGATGATTCCCCCTCCATAGGAGTGCTTTCCTGATGCACCATCCACCAACATCTTCCATGCCACTGGGGGAGGCGGTTCATGTTCTCCCACCTCGGTCGCGTAGTCAGCCATGAATTCCGCCATCGCTTGGGCCTTGATTGATGTCCTGGGCACGAACGTAACAGCGAACTCGCTCAGCTCCACGGACCACTTCGCCAATCTTCCCGAGTGTTCCACCCCTTCCATGACTTTGTGATGCGGGTGATCTGTCACTACTTTGATTGAATGTGCCTAAAAGTAGGGCCGGAGCCTCCGGGCCGCCGCCACCAATGCGAAAGCCAACTTCTCCAAAATTGGGTACCGAAGCTCCGCCTTCCTCAGCACTCGGCTGACATAGTAGATAGGGAATTGCTTTCTCCCTTCCTCCCAGCTCAGTACTGAACTTACTTCCTTAGATCCTACTCCCAGGTATAGGGATAGGCCTTCTCCCGGTCTTGGCCCTTGAAGTAGGGGGGTTTGGGTGAGTTGCTCTTTAAAAGCCTGAAAAGCTTCCTCACACTCCGGGGTCCATTCGAATTTTTTGTTGCCCCTTAGCACCTTGAAGAAGAGCGCACACTTCTCTCCCGCCTTGGAGAGGAACCTGCTAAGTCCGGCCAGCTTCCTCGTGAGGCTCTGAACCTCCTTCCGGTTTCTCGGCGACACCAACTCTATTATCGCCTTGACCTTGTCTGGGTTAGGCTCCACCCCCGCCAGGGTGAGCAAGTGACCTAGGAATTTCCCTCGGCCAGCCCCGAAGACACACTTCAAGGGGTTGAGTTTCACCTTATACTTCCGCAGGATCCCAAACGTCTCCTCAAGGTCTCAGAGTTGAGAGCCAAGGTCCCGACTCTTCACCATGAGATCATCAACATAGACCTCTAAGTTTCTTCCCTTCTGTTCGCGAAAGACCCTATCCATCATCCTCTGGTATGTGGCACCTGCATTCTTGAGCCTGAAGGTCATCATCTTATAACAGTAACATCCATCCCCCATGATGAAGGAGACATCTTTGATGTCCGGGGGGTGCATGCGAATTTGATGATAGCCTAAAAAAGCATCTAAGAAAAACATTACAAGAAAACCGACGGCTGAGTCAACCAGCTTGTCGATTCTAGGCAGGGGGTAGCAATCTTTCGAGCATGATTTATTAAGTAGTGAAAAGTCGATACACATTCTCCACTTACCTCCTCCCTTCTTCACCATGACCACGTTGGAGACCCAGCCTGGATACTGGATCTCCGATACAAAACCTGCGTGCAGGAACTTACCCACCTCCTCTCGGATGGGTCCTTCCAGCTTGTCTGCTATGGCCCTCCTCTTTTGACGGATGGGGCGGGTGCCGGGGTCGAGGTTGCGGTGGCAAGCCACATCCGCATCGATCCCGGGCATCTCCGCGACGCTCCAAGCGAAGACATCCACATTCTTCTGCACGCAGACTAGGATCTCGGCCTGCTCCTCTGAACTAAGCTCTCCGCTGATCCGGACCTTCTCCACCACCCCAAGCCGAGTGGTGACCTCAAGCTCCACGACCTGTTCCACGGCCTCCAGCCTAGATTGCTCTCCCCAAGCACTTTCCTTCTCCCCGCCGCAAGTGAGCGCTTGGGTTCCCTCCTCCATCTCTTCCTCCCCTACCATCATCAACTCCTCCGCCCCTCCTTCCCGGGCACCCTCTTCTTTCTCCTCTTCTTCTCCTCTCTCCGCCCTAGGCCTCTCAGCGACCCCTTCCTGGGCATGAACTTCCTCTTTCTCCATCCTCTCCTCTGCTCCCTCCTCACCTTCGGCTTCTGCCGCCTCCTCCATCACTTTATCCCACTCCTCCACTTCTCCCATCCAGGTGATGGTGTTGACAGCCGTCACATAGCACTGTCTCGCCACCTTGGGGTCTCCCCGGACCCGGACCTGGATTCCTCCCGCGTTGAACTTGAGACACTGGTGGAAGGTGGAAGGGATGCATCAAAATGCGTTGATGAGAGGCCGTCCGAAGATTGCGCTGTAGCTGCTCGGGGCATCCACTATCACGAAGCGGAAGTTCCGGGACTACCCTCCGAGGGTGACATGGAGCTCCACTGCACCCTCTACCTCCTTCCTTTCTCCCGAAAAACCAAATAGGGGACCATCCGAGGCCAACACCCTCCTGGCCTCCACCCTCATTTCGTCAAACGCCTTCTTGAAGGTGACGTTGACCGAACTCCCATTATCGACTAGAATCTGCGAGATGGTGAAGTTCTCGATGGCGGTCTGGATGACCAGTGCATCGCAGAACGGGTCTTCATGACCTGGCATGTCCTTCTGGGAGAAAGTAAATTTCTTCGCTAGGGGTGGAGCAGTGGATGTTGAGGCCACGCTCCGCTGACAGATGGTATGAAGGCTAGCCTTGCGGGTTGCCTCTACCCCTACCCACCCATGGATCACCCTGATCCCTCCTCTGCTCCCCACATCAGCTCTGTATTCACACCTTTCCTCCTCATCCTCTCGAAGTTCGACCTCCTCGATTCTCACCGGTTGCTGTTGTCTCGGCGCGGGCACTCAGCCCCTTTTTGTTTCCAGGAATTCTGGGCAGGTGGCCGTCGCGTGACCTTCCTCATCATGGAAGTCACAGTACGTCAACGTCACCTCCCCTGTCTCGCCCTCCGCTATCCTATTCCTCCTCCTTCTCCCTGCTCCTGCTTCTTCTCTAGCCTCTTCTCTTCTTCCTCTTCCCTGTCTGATCGTCATGGCTTGCTGAGGTGGGGGAGGCATCTGCCTCGGACCCTGCCTCCATCCCAACTGGTGGGGTCTTCCTTGACCTCCATAGAAGTTACCCCTTCCTGGGTCGTAGCCCCTTCCCTGACCTTGCATTCCTCCTACATGCTGCCTCCACTCTCCCTCCGGGGCCCTGGGCTCTTCCCTTCTCCTTACTTCCTGCTGCCTGACCTCTGGCTCACTGAGCTTTGCTAGCCTATTGGTGAGCTCCGGGTTGGCCTACTCACTCTCGGTCTCTTCCGCCACCCTCTCCATCAACTCCTTGTAGGAGACGGGGGCTTTCCTCTTCAAATCCATCTTGAAGAAACTCTCCCTTAGCCCGACGGTGAATGCGAGTTGGAGTGCAAACCCAGGCATCTCCTGAGTGATCAGTACCTCCTCCTGACTGGTCCGCGTAGCGAGCCAACGACTCCTTTGGCTCCTGCTTCACTTTGAAGAGAGACTCGGCGTCCTTCTTCCTTTTCTTCGAAGTTGAGAATCACAATAGGAAACTTCGGCGCAAGTCTTCAAAGGCGTAGATTGACCCAACAGGGAGTTGGTGGAACCAATCTCTGGCCTTCTCTTTGAGGGTGACGGCGAAGAGCCGGCACTTGAAGCCATCTGACATCGGCCTGATAGAGACCGAGTCCTCAAAAGACTGGAGGTGTTGGACAGGGTCATCCCTGCCGTTGTAGTACACACTGTTTCACTCCCCGAACCCTGCCAAGACAGGTGCGGAAAGCACCAGCTCGCAGAAGGGACTTCCCCCTCCTGCCATCCCTTCTCGCTCCACACGCCCCCAAGCTCCCTCGCCTGACTTGGGGTTGCGGGGACCGCGCTTGCGAGAGCAGCGCTCGCCTGAACCACCCCCACTGTCGCTGCATCCTGCATCCTCCGGGCGCGCGCTCGCCTGCGCCGCGCTTGCCGGTATAGATTTCACCGGCATAGAGCTCGCCGGTACAGAGCTTGCCGGGCTGGCAAACAACACTCGCCCCTCCAGGTCTTGCACTGAACCTCCGGCAATTTCCTTTACGTCCCTTCCCCCTGGGGCATTCTCGCCAACCGGTGCTGGGGGAGGGGTCGCCTGAGGCGTTGGGGTTGCAAACTCACTTCGCAGACCGCGACAGTGAGTCCGAAGATGTCGAGAACTTCCCTCCTGAAATCTGCGAACATCCTCGGCGTCACCACCTGCGGTGACTCGCTGAACCCCTCGCCTTGATCCTCGCCTCCTGCCATACCTGCTCCTTGGAACTTTCTTGGACCAACCACGCTCCACGCTCACCGCACCAAAATGTTGTAACCAATTTCTCGGCCTCTTGTGAAGCTCGGGGCCCTCACCGAAATGAGGGGAAGCTAGCCCTTACCGATCCCTCAGAGAAGGTAGACCGAAGGTTAGGAAAATGACTAAGACCTTAGTCGCAGCGAGGAGGTCCATCCACTAACTCGGAATATCGTTGAGTGCTTCCCCTCCCAAGCCAAAGCTGAGACATGAGCACCTTGGAGAGCTCTGGAAATGCTAGCCAAGGAGAGCCTGAGGAGAGAGAAGCCCGAAGTGAAGTCCTCTCCAAAGGTGCCCTTGAGGTCCTATTTATAGGTTTTCTGATCTGGCCTGCAAATAGCAGGGTCCCGCCTTTTAATCTTACTATCCGCACCCCAAATGGGTCTGCTAACAGCCAAACTCCGCTGTTTGGAGAGGCTAAAGGCAGACCACGAAGGGTAAAAGGGGAATTTGACCTAATCAACTTATGGGCAAAGAACTGCAAATAGCTGCCGAAGCTCTCGCGGGCCTTCTCGCGAGTTCTGCTCGTGATGCCTCTCCTAGACGGTCGCCCTGCGAGGACCTCGCCGACCTATCCTGGAGATATCTGCCGAAGTCCAGTCTCGCGAGCCTTCCCGCGAGACCGCCTCTTGACTTCGTCGAGCTCAACACACATTTCGTCGAATGCATGACGCCTCGCCGATCACAGATGAGCTCGACGAACGCAGAACGTTAAACCATTCGTCGACCACCGCGACCAGCTGTTCGTCGACCGCTGAGGTCCTGTCTCGCGAACATAGAATAGGTCTTCTTCTGCCAGCGGTTTACGAGGTATTGGTTCGCCAGCCCTCGCTTGGCCCAGTCTTTTGAGGGTATCTGCCTCGGCATGGGTCTCGCAACTCCCCTTGCGAGACCTTCCCTTTTGCTTTAATGAGCATAGAACACTTCGTCGACTTCTGATGATTTCGCCGAACGGGGGTGAGCTCGACGAACACGGGATAGTTCGTCAAACGCGGGACTCCTTTCGTCGAGCTCAGAAAACTTCCCCTAATTGCCTGCGAGCGTTTATCTCGCCGACCGTTCTCGCTCACCTCTCAGCGAGCCTTCCGAGAGAGACTTCTCCAAGGCCCCTCCCGCGAGGTCTTTGGCCCCATGGCCTTCCTCTCTTGTTAATCCTTTCGTCCTGTTGACTTCTTAAACCACGCCTCCTCGCATGGCGAATATCGGGGTTGAACAATAGCAATGACAATCTTGCATCCTCCCTACCTCCATCAAATGTCCCTTCTTCAAGGGGCCTAGCTTCAGGCCTTTCCTGAAACTAGGCAGGGGGAGAAGTTTTCTTGAACAAGCTCCATTTGTTGCAGTATTTTGCTCAGGGGGAGTTGTTCTATGAACTAGGCAAAAGGAGAAAGCTGAAGAACCTCCAGTCTCAGGGGGAGACACTCTCAGGGGGAGTTGTTGTATGAAGAAGCTTGATAAAGCTTACAGCAGTTTGCTGATTGTAAATTTCTGTTTTAGAAAAATTCAGATACAACTCTTAATCAAGTTCAGATGCAGATACAGTACAGCTCAGAAGAAGAATTTTGATTTAGCAAATTTAGTATCAGAATTCAGAAATTAGAGAAAGACAAAATCAGAAATTCATACAGTTCAGTTCAGATCAAAATTCAGAACAATACTGTTGGGTCCAGCGTTCCTTCACTTGACCCGTAGCGCCTTTCCGTTGATATAAAGATTAAGTTGCGCCTTCACCAACAGTCCGGGCTTTTGGTTCAGTTGGTTGCGCTGGGTCCTCTCAATTGGTATCAAAGCAGATTGCGGGTTCGAGACCGGGGGGCGCTGATAATTCCTGAAATTCTCTCTACCTGTGTGGGTCCTGGCGGGTCAGGCGGCCGGAGCCATGTGTCAAGCCACCTCTGAGCCATGTGGTGCGCCACCTCTGAGCCATGTGGAGCACCTCTGAGCTTGCGGGTCGTGCTGGACGTTGGGGGGGGGGGGGGGGGGGGGGGGGTTGTTGGGTCCAGCGTTCCTTCACTTGACCTGTAGCGCCTTTCCGTTGATATAAAGATTAAGTTGCGCCTTCACCAACAGTCTGGGCTTTTGGTGCAGTTGGTTGCGCTGGGTCCTCTCAAATACAGTTCAGACAATTTTAGAATTCAGAAGGCAGAATTAAGAAAAATCAAAGGTTCTAATTGTATTTTATTATTTCTATTTCTATTAAAATGTAATTTCAAAAACTCGAGTTATATTTACTTTATATCTGATAAAATATTTAAAAATATATCAGATACATTCATGCTCTGTTGTTTTTGCTGTATTAGCATTTGTTTATTTTCAATTTTTTGTCAAATAGTGTCCTAACCCAAATAGGGGGAGATTGTTGGAACAACCCTATTTCTGATTTGGGCTAGGATCACTATATGTTAACTGAGGACAAGTTGACCCACAATGTATAGTTTATGGGTCAAGAGTTTTGGCTGTTATAACTAGAAATTTCATTTAGTTTCTGCGTTCGACGAATGGCTAGCTGCGTTCGACGAATGGCTCTCTGCGTTCGACAAATGGCAAGCTCTCTGCGTTCGACGAAAAGACTTATTTCTCAGCGGTCGACGAACCCGTCTCAGCGGTCGAAGAATTTGTCAAAGTGCAGCGCTCGACGCTTTTACTCCAGCTCAGCGCTCGACGTTCAGCGCTCGACGATTTTGTCCAGGCTCAGCGGTCGACGAATCTTTCCGTTCGACGAACTCCAGTCTGGGTTCGACAAATTTTGTTCAGATCAAAGATTTCTTATTTAAGCACAGAAATTTCAGACGAATTATATTCATTTTATTCTCTGATCTCAGATCGACGAAAGCAACGGCTCTTTCCATCAAATCAAGTAAGGAAAATATATTTCCTTTATTATTTAAGTTATAGTCGTTGACATTTCCTCGTAAAGGACATATTCATGGAAAAGGAAAGAAAATACGGCGTGACAGATGCAGTTCCCAGAAATATGCTTTCAGAATAATACATTCCTTAATATAAGGAATGTGCATTTAATTTCTGTCAGTGATTTCAAAAGAAAGAAGGAAGAAGATATTACAGAATTTTTTCACAGCTGTTGCTACACGACAATTAGTACAGAACTCATTAATACAGCAGTACAGAAAAAGGAAAGAAGAGGATGTCGAGTCAAAAAGAAATATACAGGAAGAAACGAAATTGAAAATTACTTCTTCCTCCTCCTCAGCATTATTCAGAATACAGAACCTCATCATCTTCCTCCTTTAGCAGCACACATTTTCTGAGAACAGCTACACCATCTCTCAGATTTCCCGCTGCAAAATAAAAAATCAAGAAAGGAGAAAGCTACAAGAAGAGAAGAGAAAGAAGAACAAAAAGAACATCTTTTTCTTCCTCAACAGCAGCATTTCATTCAACTGAAAACAACATCAGCTTTTTTTCTCTCAGTCATTTGCTGCAAGTCCAGATCTTCAAAAGAGCAACAACAACCTGAGATGCACTTTTGCCTTTCAGATTTATCTGATACAGGAAGATCAATTCTTTCAAAGAAAAGCTCCAGCAAAATCATCTGTCAATCATCTCATATCAGACAGGGGAGTTCTTTTCTACATCAACATCCACTAGAGTCTTCTCTATACATCTTGACAGAGAAGAACATCTCAACCCCTCTCTATCCCATTCTGTACAGGGTTAAAACTCCCTTCAAAAGTTTACCTCTTGGTGGCAAGACACCTTATCAAAAAATCATGCTTGGTTTTTGGGCACCTTGTCAAAAGCTCATTGGTGTGAGGGCACCTGATCAAAAATCCTAGTGGATTCCTACCAAGGGTGGTAGAAGAGTAGACGTACCCAAGTTTAGTGGGGAACTACTATAGCTCCTTGTGTCTTCTGTGTGTGATTTCTTTTTTTGTTGTGCTGTGTTGATTTTCTATTTCAGTTTTTATTACTCACTTTCTATACACACACATATATATATATATCACTATTTTTAATTCCGCAAATAAAGCTAATCACAAAAAGTTTTAAACTCTATTCACCCCCCTCTAAAGTTAATTTAAGATCTAACCTCCACTTTCAGAATTTTACTCCAATCTGGAAGAGTTACGTCGTCTTCTCTCGAGGGTTGCGTTCTACTCCGTTTACCAATGAGCGATCGATTCGTCTTACGAGCCTCTCGGCTAACTAAAGAACGAAAAGAATATGAAGACTATATATTGATGATATAGCCTCATAATAATTTTTTAGATCAAAGGTAAATCGTAAGCATTCAACATTTAGAGAAAAGCAATTTCATAAGTTATAACAATATTAACTCATCCTCGGATCATCTCGATCGAGCACTGTGGAAATTAGCTGTAAGATCCCCCTCCTCCTTATTGGAGAGTTCCAGATCTTATGCCCAAGACCATCGTCTTACGGTGATACCAACTCATGGGTTAGTCATCACTGCTCGACGCCGCTCCTGCCGGCTAGTTTGATCATGACACAGGCCAATTTGCAAGAAGTAATATCACAAATATGACAAGTCCACAACACAGCACACATATATATATATAAAGGAAAGTGCAAATAGTCCACAATGAGTACAAATCTAAAAGAGTGCAAGGGCTTAAGCCCGATATATATCCAAAAGGAAATACTGATAACATAGCACTCTCTCACACTACACTATGCAGAAGAAACTCAAAATACTCTCCAACCTGTCGTCGTGCGGTAGTAGTGATGTGTGGCATCTGCTCCTCAGGGTCTGCCATCACATCCTGCCTGACGTACTGCGGCTCCTGCTCCTCGATCTCCTGGTGTTACTGTTGGATCTTGTGGCGCCCTTAGAGGGGAGGGGGGTGAATAAGGGCCTTTTTAAATTATGATTTTTACTTAAGAATTTTTCACCAACTTTCACTTTTCTTAAAAATAATTAATCGAAATTTTCCAAACACAAATTTTATATTAATAAATACTCAATTAATTTTCAATAAAGTAACATTCATAATTTTATTAAATATGACAAAGACATACATGAACATAACGATCTTAATAAAACTTAAGATCAAGGCAATAATGGTAAAATAAAACTTTTACAATTTTACCGGTCCTTCTACTAAGGACCGGAAGGCTATGACTTATCTTTCCCTAGACCAAGCCCAAGCCTATCCTCTAGATCTTCCCAAGATCTAGACGTAGCACACAAGGCCACGATTTCCCACCAAGCCACGCAAGGACTTGGACGCTCCACACAAGGAAGTGATTTTCCCCTAAGCCATGCAAGGACTTAAACGCTCCGCACAAGGAAGCGATTTTCCCTACCAATACAAAGTAAAATGTATATAAATGAAAATACAAGATAAAATAAGAACTCCCTAGAAATTTAGATCTCTGAAAGGAAGGTTTAATCCTTGAGATGATCGTTGATGTAGAAGCGCGTCCGATCTCGTCTTCAATTTCAAACCTTCTCAGCACAAATGGTAGTTCTTGAGGTTCTGGAGCTCTCTGGTTCGTATGCACTCAGGAAGGAACTTAGAATCTTCAAAGCTTAAAATCCATGAAGTTCTGAACCCTTTTAATAAAAGAGAGCTGTCGGATTTCCGTTAGCTATGTATCGCCAAAATTCGATATCTCCAGAGGCTGCCACGTGTCCCACTAATTCGAAGTTTCTGCGCGAAGTGGAGGCCGTGGTTGAGACGTGGGCTGTCGGATATCCGATAGCACTATCGGATATCCGTTAGCTTGCGTAACTGCTGCACGTCATAGAGTTACGGGTAGATCGTGCACTGTCGGAAATCCGTTAGCTAGCTGTCGGAAATCCGTTAGCTAACTATCGGAAATCCGGTAGTGCTGTCGGAAATCCGATAGCTCCTCTTCATTTTTGCCGTCCTAAACTTCTCCAGACTGTAGATTGAGTCGTTCTCATCTCCGAAATGGGGTGAACCGTTCCGTAACTCTTCCTGGATTGAAAGTTATGGCCATTTTAAGATTAGCACACAATACTCATCCTTTTGCTTTCTCTAATGTGTACACACTCTTGGATCATGCCCATGAACGAGGACTTGTCTCCTCATTGAACCTGTACAACCTGGACACTATAAATACACAAAAGACTAGATCAAATACAACACGGTATTTGTTATTCTCAAACCAAGAGATGCGGAACACAGGCTCCAACAATCTCCCCCTTTTGATAATAACAAATACCCGTATGAGAAATTAGTGAGATTAAGACAATTTGTGTTTATAGATAAGTGCGGTAATAAGATATGCATGAATAACATATTATGGGCGTGATAGAATTGAAAGCGATAATGCCTACTCTTTCTATATCATGTCCTCCCCCTACATTAGTGTCTCTTATAAACTACTCCCCCTAAATATCAATTTTACTAGATTTCTAATTTTATTCTCCCCCTTTTGTTATTACCAAAAGTGGGTTGTCATGATCGAGCAATATCACTCCCTCTACATAGACGCTTTCCATGAAAACTTTTTAATATACTCCCCCTAAATTGTATTCTCCCCCTAAATGTATGCTCCCCCTAAATGTTATAATTAATTACAATGGTGCATTCTGAAAAATTGAGATTAGTAAGAGATTTCTTGAATTTATATTTCTCCCCTTTTTGATATTATCAAAAGTTATTTTGAAATAAAGAATGAATAATTATGAAGAAATAATAAATATGGGAGTATATAAGAGTAATAGATTTTATGCCAGGAAGAAAAATAGGATGCAATCAAAAGCTTGTTAAATACTACTTGTTGAGAAAAATATAAGCATGATGTAACATAAAGTAGTAAGCAACATAGCTAACATGATAAAGTAAGCATTCTATTTTAAGATACCGCTTGCTTAAAGGAAAACACGGTGTTAAAAATAATAAGCACTCTTAAACATAAACATCATTTTAGAAGATAAAACCATATAAAGGATAATGAGTTTTAAATTTGAAAAGTTGATGTTTGAGTTAAAGATTGAAGAGATGCTATTCCATTAAGATAAAAAAAATTGCAAGCATGATTTCATAATATCAAGAAAAGATACACAAACTACAATGTAATAAAATTTGCATTTCAAGTAAACATAAACATTGTAGCGGTCATGCTTTGTTATCTAGTGCATTTACTTAAGTTTGTAGAGATTTGAGTAGATGAGCATTAGGATCCAATTCTCATGAGTAGAAGTTTTATGAAAGATAATGATGTGTACAAAGTAGTGTTTTTAGCTTTATTTTCAATTTTTTTATGATCCGGTGTACTAAAGAGAAGTGGTGTATAAATTGTTTGCTACAAGACACTTTACAATTCTTAGCCAAGGTGCTCAACCTCACAATGCTCATTATGACTTATCAGGAGGGTGAGTAGTGCTTGGTGGATTTTTCCTTGTCATTTATTATTTGCTTTTTAGTTTAGTGACTAAGGACTCCGAATTCACTTGTTTTGCAAACATAGCATTTTAAACCACATTTCTCTGAAGAATAAGTGCATGAAAGACAAAGAATTGTAATAACCAATTCAATATTGTGTAGGTAATCTATTTAGGCATTTTAATTATTTATGTTATTACACTACACAATCATGTAAGAATAAGATTGTAAACACATATAGGTTATCAAAAATAAGTGAGTGAATGAATCATTATCAAATATAATACATTACTCACACTTAGAGGCATGCTAAACATTTCTACACATGTTTATCTACAATCAATTTCATTGCACATAACAAGATAATTTTCAAGACATGACAAATACAAAACAATGTTTTTAAGAAACTTGAAAGTTAAATTAAACATTGTATTTAATCTTTAATTGATATAATTAATCATCCATCCTTGACAATGGCAATGAATAACAATCAGTTTTGTTTTTAATAAATTTTTGAATTTTTTTTTGTATATATGCACAAAACAATAAACACATAAAGAAAAACATATTTTTGTTCTTTGAAATTGTTTTGTAATTTTGTATTTGTTTTATATATATATATATATTCTCTGAAAATCATAGAAGTCTTTAATAGCCCTTTCAGTAAATGATATTCTATGCCAGAGAAATAAACAAAAATAATGTATGAGAAAATACATATATATATTTTAAAAGAAATAAAATTTTATTTTAAAAGAAATAAAAAGATAGAAAACTTTTTACAAACACACAAAATATTAAAATAATACCAGAAATAATTCAAAACAAAAAAAAATATTTTGGAGCAAAGGAGCTAACGCCAGGCATTAACCTCTTAACGCCAAAACAGAACTGCATTTCTTGATGTTTTGAAAAAATATTTTTCTCAATTCATTTGTATTATAAAGAGACCTTCCTTCAGTTGAAATTTCAGAGTATATTGATTAGATTTGAAGGCTCTTTTAGCATGTATTTGGTGATTTTTCAAATATTTGTGTTTGGTAAAATCATTAAAGCTCGAAATATTAAAATATGCAAATACATGATGCAATGTTAGAATAAAAAAATATGCATGATTTATGTATAAAGAGTGAGATAATGTTCATGCAATGAATATAATATAAGTATATCTAAGATCAAGGTACCTTAACTACATGACTACACTCTAGCCCCATACTAAGTGACGGATGGGCATGGGGAGCTGCATACATGCCGTAGGTTGGGGTGTTAAATCCATATGCATACAAAAGACGACGCTCAACCTAGCACTCTTTCCCCCCAGTGCCTCTCAAGGCCCCACTGGAACCCTCCCCGGTTAAGGACAAGACATGACTTAGAGGTTAGGTCTCTAATGCACACAATCCTACGCCCTCGCTATTGTGAGACACATGTCATAGGTTTATTGATTATGGACATACTAAGCGTGTAAGCCTTAAATATATTAACTGTGTTATAATTTCATGATTAGTTTTGGATTTACAATTTTATCGAAGATTGTTGATTTTAAATCCATTTAGAAAAGTTTTATTCATGCAAATAACTACAAAGGAAAATAAGATTTTCATATTTTAATGATATAATTTACTTTAGCATTGCAAGATATAACTAGCATGAGCATTGATTTCTATCTATGGTACGTGATAATGCTAGTGTGATGAATTATGACAACATGGTGCAAAGCTAAGTAAAGATGGACCATTTATAAGATTGAGTTGCATGTATTCAAACATAGAGTTTTGAATTTTCATAGACCTAGAAAGAAGTGACAATTCTATTTGATTTCATCTTGTTGATATCAAGTTAATTCATAGGTTTAAAGATAATGAGATTCATGCAAACAATAAAGATGCACATCACACACACAAAACAAGATATGAAACTATAATACCAATTGCAATCATATATTTCATAATTCCTAAGGTTGATAGAATTAGTTAATTTAAGATAGGTCTTGATGGATCATGAATTATGATATATGATTATAGTGAATTTTAGCATAAGATATTAATAGATCATGGTGGTGATTGTGAAATTATATTCATCATTTTTGTAAATTTTCTTTTTGATTTTAATTTTTAGAAATTAGACAAAACAAATACAAGGTATTTGACAACAATGATAGTAAAAAAAAATTTCAGAGAAAATCAGAATTTTTAGAAAAAAATGCTACCGCCAGCATTAGTGATAACGCCTGGCGTTAGCAACAAAGTTACTATATTTGATTTAAAACACATTGTTTTTGATATTATTTGATTCTGATTTTTCTCGATTATGATTTTCAATATAGGGGCTATTATATGCAGCAACGAAAAAATAGACAAATATGCAATTAGTTGCGCATTTAATATTTTAGCCTAAGACCCCTAAAAATCCATTTAAATCCAATTTTTAAAGTAATTTCATTAGTCTTGATAATATCATTTAGAAAATTTAGCATTCAATTTATAATGATAATATAAGACATTTATAGGCAAAGGATTTAAAAAGGATAAAACAAAAAGAAAAGATAGATCACTTAAAAATTATGACTTTATGTTCAATTTAATTCAATTTTGATTTGATAAACATTATGCTTAAAATGTAAAAGTCATATTTCATAATATATCTAAGTGACCTTAGCGTTTTGGCTCAAAAATAAGAAAACAAACAAAAGAAAAAGCAATTAAGCATATCATGAAGTAGAGTACTGATATTTCATTTTTAATTAATTTCTACTTCATGCAATATAATGATTCCTAGTGAATGAGAGACTTACGTATCCAAAGGGGACCAAGTGTGATGGTTCCTTTGGGTACCCAAATACATCGTGTATGCTTTTGAATAGATAGTGATGAATGGGCCTTTACAAGTGGAGTTAGTGTTTCATTTTTAATTTTGGGCCTCCATTCATACTTTGGTTGTTTATCTTTTAAATTCATATTGTGATTATTTGACATCTTCTTGGAATGATAGTTGTTTGAAAAATAATTCATTTGGGATTTATGTTTATTCAAATTATTTTTCAAAATACATTGATGTTGATAATCATAATGAATTTTATTATATTGATTCTTTGAGAGTTTATAAGAGTGATGGTCTTTCTTAAAAATTGAATGTTGAAAAAGTGGGTTACAATATGTTTTAAATGATTGGTTCTTATTTTGATGATTTTCATTTTCACTCTTTCTTATAGACGTACTCTTATAATATGAAGTTAAGCTTTTAGACTTTTGATAATTTGATAAACTAGAAATAAAAGATGTTTTATTATATGAAAAGTTTTGAATAAACATTTTTAATGATTCTAATTTATCCTTTAAATTATCATTTTCTTTTAACAATTTTTCATTATGCTCTTTTGAAGTTAAAAGACATTTTTCCAAAACCTTGAGTTCTTCTTTAAATGTATTATAATCAAAACAAGGTTTAGCATTTTTAATTAAAGAGCATGAACAGGAATTTGAAACATCAATATAAGATTCTACTTTAGCGTTTGCTTTTAAAGTTTTATTTTCTAGACGTAATTTGGAATTAGCATGTTTCAACTTTGAAATTTTACTTTTAGCAAATTTAAGCACACGAAATGTAGAAATAGAATTAGTTACTAAAAGAAAAGATTTAGATTTTCTTACCTTGCTATAGTTTCCGTCTTCTCTTTTGCTTGATGTTTTGCCATCAACTGAGTCCAATATTGTGACGTTGTCTTCTTCTCTTGGATCCATAAGGAATTGCTCACATGCATCATCTGCGGAAGGAAGACTATAAGAATTCTCAAGAAATTTCCAAACTTCATAAGCATTAGGAAGTGTATAAATAAGTTTGAAAATATTTTGATCTAATGCACAATATAGACTATTCATTGATTTGGCATTTAAAAACATTTCATTTTTATTTAAAATATTTGGGGGCATTTTAATTGTAATATTCCAAACTTCAATATCCAAGGATTTAAGAAAATTTTCCATAAGTATTCTCCACCCATTATAATTTTCACCCATAAATAATGGTGGACATAATGATTTTTCATTTTCATAAAAATTATCCCCTCTAGAAGATGCGAGATCATGAAGCGCCATTATTCCCGATTGTGAAGCCGTATTGGAATAACCTCCCTCTGATACCACGTGTTGGATCTTGTGGCGCCCTTAGAGGGGGGGGGGTGAATAAGGGCCTTTTTAAATTATGATTTTTACTTAAGAATTTTTCACCAACTTTCACTTTTCTTAAAAATAATAAATCGAAATTTTCCAAACACAAATTTTATATTAATAAATACTCAATTAATTTTCAATAAAGTAACATTCATAATTTTATTAAATATGACAAAGACATACATGAACATAACGATCTTAATAAAGCTTAAGATCAAGGCAATAATGGTAAAATAAAACTTTTACAATTTTATCGGTCCTTCTACTAAGGACCGGAAGGCTATGACTTATCTTTCCCTAGACCAAGCCCAAGCCTATCCTATAGATCTTCCCAAGATCTAGACGTAGCACACAAGGCCACGATTTCCCACCAAGCCACGCAAGGACTTGGACGCTCCGCACAAGGAAGCGATTTTTTCCTAAGCCACGCAAGGACTTAGACGCTCCGCACAAGGAAGCGATTTTCCCTACCAATACAAAGTAAAATGTATATAAATGAAAATACAAGATAAAATAAGAACTCCCTAGAAATTCAGATCTCTGAAAGGAAGGTTGAAGCCTCGAGATGATCGTTGATGTAGAAGCACGTCTGATCTCGTCTTCAATTTCAAACCTTCTCAGCACAAATGGGAGTTCTTGAGGTTCTGGAGCTCTCTGGTTCGTATGCACTCAGGAAGGAACTTAGAATCTTCAAAGCTTAAAATCCACGAAGTTCTGAACCCTTTTAATAAAAGAGAGCTGTCGGATTTCCGTTAGCTAGGTATCGCCAAAATCCGATATCTCCAGAGGCTGCCACGTGTCCCACTAATTTGAAGTTTCTACGCGAAGTGGAGGCCGTGGTTGAGACGTGGTCTGTCGGATATCCAATAGCACTATCGGATATCCGTTAGCTTGCGTAACTGCTGCACGTCGTAGAGTTACGGGTAGATCGTGCACTGTCGGAAATCCGTTAGCTAGCTGTCGGAAATCCGTTAGCTAGCTATCGGAAATCCAGTACTGCTGTCGGAAATCCGATAGCTCCTCTTCATTTTTGCCATCCTAAACTTCTCCATACTGTAGATTGAGTCGTTCTCATCTCCGAAATGGGGTGGACCATTCCGTAACTCTTCCTGGATTGAAAGTTATGGCCATTTTAAGATCAGCACACAAAACTCATCCTTTTGCTTTTTCTAATGTGTACACACTCTTGGATCATGCCCATGAACGAGGACTTGTCTCCTCATTGAACCTGTACAACCTGGACACTATAAACACACAAAAGACTAGATCAAATACAACACGGTATTTGTTATTCTCAAACCAAGAGATGCGGAACATAGGCTCCAACAGTTACGACCACATCCGACCGTTAGTCAAAACACTAAGCCATTTTGTCCCCGCCTCCCCCCACGACTTCTAGGTACCGAGCAGGAGGACGAAGCGGAGGACATCAAGGGGTAAAAAGAAGTACAAGTGACATGGATAGTACTAACAGTATAAAGGGCAAGTGAGTAGTGAGAACAACAACAACATGTAATAAATGCAGTAAGTAAGACATCAGTAACAGGTAAGTAACGAGCAGAAAATAAATAAATGTGGCGCAAGTGAAGTAATAGGTAAATCTACCACACCATCATCTAAAGTATCTTAACTTATATGAATGCTCATACAAACTTATAAGTTAAGATTTCCGGAATTATAACTTATCATATAAAAGAGCTCATACTAATTTATATGATAAGGGTCTGCAAATGTGTATGTCATTATGATATTATGAATGTTATGATACGTTATGCTATGTTCATACAGTGCAACTCACTCACTTGACTCTACGCGCACAGACCTTTAGTTCCCGCTTTTCGGAGGTAGCCAGCCTCTCAGGTACTTCCGTCGTGGCAACAGAATCAGTGGATCGGGCACTCCACTTCTAGGTGGGTATACACACTACCAGACCTAGACCTTACGTATGCTGCTGTACACATCCTAGGTGCACTTCCGTGAGCTTTTGCGTACTCTTGCTGACATCCCGCCAGACTTTTATGGTCTGGGGTGGGTTACTAGGGATTGTCTACTAGACCGCAGTAAAGTAAGCTACTGGCCCTCTAACTCACCACACCCCGCCAAGGTCAACGTACCGCCATTGGTGTGACAAATGGACCCGTACCGAAGAACTGCCACTAGTTTATGCACATGCAAGATTTGTTATAATTCTCGAGCCACCAGCTCGTAGGACTAATCAATCTTGAACCGTTATGTCCCTCCTAATCGGACGAGGTTTACTTTTCTCAATTTAACTTAGTTAGGAATTACTCTTGGTTGTTACCTAGGTGACCAAATCAATTTAAGGTGAATTCTGGACTTCCTGAGGTCTACCCGGTGAAGGGCTCATAGCGGTACTAGATGGTATTCTGGGGTGACATCCCATACATTCTTTTCTCAGAATATTTATTCTTATTGGTAACTACTCTTGTTAAGGTTACCCTCATGGTTGCTTTATACTACTTAAGTATGATTTAGATTTCTTTTAGGTAACTGACGACCTTTTACTAATGCGTGGTGCAAATCCTTAGGTGTTCCCTAAACACTCATACCTAAGCTTGAATGCTTTATTGTTAACTTAATTGTCTAAGTGTCACTATAAGTACTATGGATAGAAAACCCTCAAATATACTTCGATTGTTCATCGAGATGTACTTCCGTTCACTATTCTCTATGGGGGAGACTTTCTCCAATTAGCCTACAACTCCTGTGGACTGTAGTTATATATGCCCTAATGTTATGTTCCACATTTCATTCCATTCCCACATGTTTTGGCTAGCCTAGATACTACCCCAAGTTTTTGCTAAATGCATACCAACTCAACATTGGGCTAATTTAATCTTCTTAATGTGAACATCACCAAAACATGACCAAATGACTTAAGATTTTTATCATAGATTAAAAATGACCTAATTACAATATGGTAAAAAATTCATAATTTTCCCCACTATTTTGGCCATTTATAAAAATATTTTAATGATCATGCACACCTCACTTTACACATGAAGTATAATGTTATGAAGTCAAAAAACTCTCAATAAATTATCAGTGACATATAATGTATAAATATCATGGCAGGCTGGATTTCCTAATATTTCATAGTGTTTAAGACCACTATTTAAATAATCACTTTTAAATCAATTGGGCACATTACACAGTAAGTACTGAAATAATTGCTCCAAAAATTCTATAAAAATTACCATAGACTGATGATGATCAAAATATGACCTAGCCAGATTTTCAAAATTTTCCAGATAATATTAGTCCTGTAAATTCCATTAATACATAAGTGTGCCAAATGGCATTTTTGGTAATTATCAGTGTAAATGACTTCTAAAAATTCTACCAAAATTTCCAGAGTTGTATTTCAAGACAAACTATCATATGCCAGAGTATTGGATTTTTCCCTAGGTCTTAGGTGATGTTAATTCCATAATATACTTTGTGACAAAAGGGCATTTTTGGTAATTATCAGTGTGAATGACTTCTAAAAATTCTACCAAAATTTTTAGAGTTATATTTCAAGGTAAACTATCATATGACAGAGTATTGGATTTTTCCCTAGGATTTAGGTGATGTTTATTCCATTAATACACTTTATGACAAAATTCATTATTCACAAATGTCCAAGAAAATTAATCCTAAAAATTCCAAAAAAAAATTATAGAGGTGTATAACATTCTAAAATATTATTTGACAAAAAATCAGATTTTTCCTAGGTTGTTTGATCACTTTTATTTCATTAATATATTTATGTGACAAATTCATTATTGTCCAAATATTTAAGATTTTTCTTTCCAAAAATCCTAATATTTCTAAGGATGATACCATCCTCTATGCTAGGTGTGTTACCAAATCATGAGCTTACTACCAGCCATAAGTGATGAAATTATAAAAATACACAAATGTGATATGTGCACACCACCCCTCCATACATCACATTCCTATGAATATGAGAAAATATGATCTAAAGTGAGCCAAATGGTCTCAAATTTTGACATGTTACTCATTAGTGTCTAACCATCATACCACCCAAGATTTGGGTCACTTTGCATATATTTAACCATAAATATTTCATTAATATGAAAACCACATGTAACATAAAACCATAGAAAAATGTTGCCCTAAAATTTTGATTTTTGGGCAGGGGATGAGTCTATACTATTTACAACTATGGCTAAAATTTTAGACTCATCCATGTAAGTATGAAGTCTAGATCTACAAAATAAGGTCTGAGCACCCTTTTGTACATGCCTCAGTAAAATAGACATACAAGGGACTGTATGTCACCAAATGGGGTGATTCAAATCCTTATAGGAAGTAGAGAGCAAGGGCTACAAAAGTTATCTCTGGCACATTTGCCTAAAACAACTTCTAAGTAGACTAAATATTGAGTTTAATATGGGGTATAAAGTGTGACAACTTAATTACTATGTATAATTTCTGGTCTGCATATAGCCATCACCTGAAATCAACGGCCTTGATTTCATCTCCTTCCTCCAGCCGGCGGCCAGCATTACTCCCAGCTGGGCCGACTTCCACCTTCATTCCCCGACCACTTGAGGGCCACTACTGCCGGCCACCGCCTCCACCACCTTCGTTGAGGTGGTGGGTACCGCCAGGCGGTGTCACGGCTACCGGAGATAGCTCCTCCGGCGATCCCGAGCTAGGAGAAAAGCTCAAAAAATCTTCATCCTTCTCACATGGGATCGGGCTCAATTGAGCCCGATTTCTCTCCTAAGTGGTTCTAGATGCTAGCATAGAGGGAGAGGGGGAGAAACAGACCTCAATTGTGGCTCGGCGGCGTGTTCACCGGCGTGCGGCCATGGATTTCTCCGTCTCCGGCGAGCTTGCTCGATCTGTGGATTCTCCACTGTTTCCTCTGCTCGAGTAGGCTGGCTCGACTGATAAGGGCCTTCTGAAGATGATGGAAGGTTCAAATGGAGGAATGGGTGGCTGTCTAGTGAGAATGGGGGTGGGGTATTTTGGCCATAGGTGGTACAGCCTCCACTCCACTGTTTGGGTGGCTTGGGCTGAGGTGGTGGGGGCCATGGAAGCTCCTTCACTCCAACTCATTTTCCCCTTTAAGCTTTTTGGGAAACATGGCATTTTTTCCCCCTTGCTCATCATTTCTCTCCAAATTCAAATGTGGGGTGCTAATGAGCTTGTGTCATGCTGGTTAGGCATGGTGTGGGGCCTTGATTCACTTGGATTTCACATGGTCATTCAATTTCTCTCTTAAGGCCTTATGTTGACCATGGTTGACTTTTGGGTTGACATGGTCAAATTGGTGAGTGGGTTAGCCCCACTTGATGGCCATGAGTCCTATAACCTTACCCAAAGTCCATTGGGTCATGGTGTGGTTTCAATTTGGTCAATTGATCCATGTGGTGTGAGTTTGACCTAATTTAGCCTAAGGTTGACTTTTGTCAAATTGAAGGGAAAGGTTGATCATTTGGTGGGGATTTCGGGTCTATTAGATTCCTAATGAGGTTATGAGGTTAGGTGTCAAGTCAATTTGACCAATTGAAGGTCAATTGGTCCTTGATTGGGTTGATTTGGGCAATGTTGACTAAAAATTGACTTTGGTCAACACCTTGGAATTGAGTAGAATTATTTAGTGATTATTGACCTAATGACCTCCCTTAGTGGTTTGGGTAACCTAGGTGAGGTCAATTTGAAGTATTGGAGGTCCATTGAGTCCAATTGTGTTGAATAGGGCTATGTTGACCTAGGTTTGACGTTGGTCAATTTAGCCTATTTGGGTGACCAATTGTTGGGGTTCTTGGTCAAATGAGTTTCCCTTAGGGTTAAGGCACAATGGTGAGTTCAACTTATACTTGTGAGTGCAATTTGGGCCGTTTGACCCATGTTGACTTGTGTACCCTAGGGGACGCTGTGTGAGTTCAGCATAACTCAAAGAGTCCTAGGGTCTCCCCTTGTCTCAACTCACCTTTCTCTCCTTATGTTATGCCCTAACATCATCATAGGGTCTAGTAGGATTGGGGATGTTACATTAGCTACTCATGGAGATTGGGGGAATCATTATTATAAAAAATACGACATCATGCAGAGGAACAAAAATTATCAAAATTGATTTATGACTAATATTTTAAATGGAAAAGAAATGAAATTTTATTGCTAGTAGACAAAAGAGGTTATAAGAAGTAAAAGTGCGAGGTTACACGAAAATTTTAAATGGAAGAGTAGAAGTGCACAATAAAAAAACGACTAAAATGACGACCGAAAATGACTACTAAGGACGAATTGCTGGAATACAATATCTCTCAAAACAGTAACAATATATAATAATTATTCTCTCTCTCAAAACAAAGACCTCCCCTTGCTCCTTCCCGATGACAATATTTATAGGCAGCACATTGTTGAAATGGCAGTAGGCGGGAGTGCTGGTGGCGGATTACTTGGGCGGGATCCACGGTACAGTAATGACAGCATTGAAGAGGAGCCCGAGCTGCTGTGGAGGAGTTGCAAACTATTTGGTGGATCGTTGACATGGAGGGGCTGAAAGCCATTGGATGGATCATTGACGTGGATGCATGCAGAGGTGGATTGCTGGAGGAGCTTGGGCAGCTTCCGGGTGCAGATGGAGGTGCGGAAGTGGCCGGCGGTGGTGCTGCTGCAAGGTGGTTTGCTGACGTGGAGGCTCACAAGGAGGAGGCTCGAGATGGAGATGGCCGGAAAAGCTGCTGGTGGAGCTTGGGCGGAGGAGGTACGGGGGAACGTATATATATATAATCGTATTTCCCCCCATGCCTGCCGAATCCCTACAAAAATATTGAAAATATATTAATTATAACGTACAATATTATTTTAACGAAAATTTATAAAAATAACGAACATAATGCTATAATTTATTTAGATATCTAATAAGATATTAGCCTAAAACGATGACTAAAATGCCAGTCATCAAACCACCAAACTGTTCTCCTTGAGAAGCTTTTCTTCAAGATCCTTGATGATCTTGTTCTTCTGGCTTACGGTACTCAATTGGATAATTGTGATTCCCTTCAATTGACTAATTTCTCTACTCATCTGAGCTAGCTGGGTAACAGACTCAGTATTTTCAAGTTTTGCCTGCTGAAGGGAAGCAATATTCATAGCTTGCCTTTTGGCAAGCTTCTTGCTCTTTTTCAGTGCATCCAAGAGGGCACCATAATTGTCAATCAATTGATTGACATCCACCTTAGTTTCTGAATTACTTTCATCACTAGATAAAGCAGATTCAGATTCTGGAATTGACTCATAATCTGAAGAGGAAATTGAATGAATTAGTATTTGTTCAGGATCAGAATTGTCCTGACTATTTTCTTCTTCAGATATGTCCATCAAACCACATCAATCTTTGACATCTTCATCCACCTCTATGTCACTGTCTAAAAGTAACAGAGGGGACCTGATTCCAATCCTTGTAGCTGGATAGTCCTCATCCTCAGCAGCTGTAAACAACCATATGTAGGCTTCTTCATCTTTATCAGAATCTGATGATAAAGATTCAGATTCACTCCAACTTCTTTCCTTCTTGGCTAGGAAAGACTTTTCACCTTTTCTGCCTTTTGGTGAAGCTTCTTATCACATCTTTCTTTTCTTTTGACTGGACAGTCAGCTATAACATGTCCAGGTTTGCTGCAACAATAACAAAAATTATTACTAGAAGTATGTTTAACAGGTTTAGAATCATACCTGTCACCATTGGGGTGTAGCCTCCCAGATCTGTCATGCTCCTTGTTGGGTTGTGAAGATGAGGAAGGTTTGTTCTTCCACTGCTTTCTCTTCATCATCTTCTTAAAGTGCCTTGAGAAGACAACAAACTCTTCATCTGAAGATGAGTTGTTAGATGAAATGGTCTCTGAACTTTCAGATTCAGCAGGCCTTCTTGGAGGAGATGGAATTCTCTCCTTACTCTTCTTAGAGCTCTCAGCTTTGAGAGCCACTAATCTCTCCTTGGCATGAGTTCTGATGGTGACCTCCTCCTCCTTCCTTGCAGATAGTTGCATTTCATATGATATCAGCTTTCCAAAGAGGGTATAGGTAGGAGTCTCAGCAAGTCTGGCCCCTTCTCTGATGGCACAGATCTTTGTGTCCCATTCTCTTATTAGAGACCTTAGGAACTTATCATTTAGTTCATAATTGCTGAAGACTCTTTCATGAGTCTTCAGTCCATTAACCGCCCTGAAAAATCTTTCATAGCACACAACTATGCTTTACAGACTATGCTGCCTGAAGGCTTCATACTCTTGGTTGAGAAGAGATTTCCTATCATCCCTCACTTCTGCAGTACCCTTCATGTACACAATGAGGGTATCCCACATCTCCTTGGATGTTTCACAGTGCACCAAATTTTGGAATGAGGAATCATCAATTGCACTTACTATGATATTTTGAGCTCTCTTATCCATAGTAACAAGGGCAATTTCATCCTTTGTCATTTCAGTATAGGTCTTGGGCACTTGCCTAGTTGGATCTATAGTGGAGGTCTTTAGGAATACAAATTGACCTTCCTTTACTGTGATATAGATCCTAGGGTCTGAGACTTCCATAAATAACATAACTCTTTCCTGCCATATGCCAAAGGATTCTTTCCTGCATATGAGCAGCTTCATGGAGCCCATCTCCTTATGAATTCCAGGGGCAGCCATGAAACAGTAATAGACTACAACAAGTAAGATCTGGTCAGACTGTTAAGTCCTTTTTGACCAACCTAGCTCTGATACCACTTGATAGATTACTTAGTAGTCTAACTCACCTAGGGGGTGAATAGGTTCCTTTGATTTTTCTACTTATGCATAATGTTTTTAAAGGTTTTAGAAAGATAGAATCAAGCACACAGAAAACACAAAGCAATTTATAGTGGTTCCTCAAGATAATGTGTCTGTGGGTAGTCCACTTTCCCTATACACCTTTCTAATAGTGTGTTAGACAAGACAAACTTCTCCAAATCTCAGCTCAATGAGCTTACAACACAGATCCCACAGGATCTCTCAGGTTTCCTCCAAAACCCTACCTCAGGCCAGCAACCCTACTACTCAAAGTTGTCCAACTCCTACAGCTCAGAAACACACCAGGTTTCCTACCTGAGGCCTATCAAGAAGCCCTACCTCAGACTGGGAGTACAGTCCTACACTCAGGCTCACAGCCCTACACTCAGGCTTACAGCCCTACACACTCAGAACACAATGTTCTTACAGAGTAGAATGAGATTTAGTTTCTACAATCAGAAGATGAAATAAGAAGACCTTCAGCTTGGGGTCTTTTGTTGCAATATTACAGCAGATGCCGTCTTTAAGCAGTACAGTAGTGATAAGTAATAAAATATATGTATTTTTAGTATAGTTATTAGTATAGTTTTAATTAATATTGTGAATTTTCTATGTAAGTTAATAAATAAATTGCTTCTTTGCATTATTTCCTTACTAACTTAGTTTTATTTTTGTTTTTGTAGATTTTGGCAATTTTTGTCAAGTCACGCCCCTGAGTCATGCCCGTGACAACAAGTCACGCCTGTGACCCAAGGGCGTGTAATTTTAAAATGCCAAACTTCTCAATCTGTGCTCGACGAACGCTCTCTGCCCTGAGTTCGACGGAAATCAATCTACGCTCGACG
Source organism: Dactylorhiza incarnata (assembly GCA_033032865.1). Lineage (NCBI taxonomy): Eukaryota > Viridiplantae > Streptophyta > Magnoliopsida > Asparagales > Orchidaceae > Dactylorhiza > Dactylorhiza incarnata. The sequence continues at coordinate 68,220 of JAWHQI010000300.1, read as the reverse complement.
AACGCTCTCTGCCTTACGTTCGACGAAATTGAGTTGCGTTCGACGAACTCTCTCCATCTCAGCATTCGACGAACGGCGCTCTGCGGTCGATGAACTCTCTCCGTCTCAGCGTTCGACGAATGACACTCTGCGTTTGACGAACTATCCGCGCTCAGCGTTCGACGAACGGCGCTCTGCGTTCGACGAACTATCTCCGCCCAGGCGTTCGAAGAATCCAGCGTACACGCCAGCCGTCACGCCCCAGTTAAAGCAGATATGTGTCGCCCACTGTCACGCCCCTGACACTTCAAGTCACGCCCGTGTGTTGCCATGTTTGACGGCTAAACCTTCCAGAAGACGACGGATGTGACCCCTAAAGCACGCACAAATGTCACGCCCTAAGTCACGGCCGTGACATCCAAGTCACGCCCGTGACCTAGGGCGTGAAAAAATAAAATTTTGCCTATAAATAGGAGGGCTCGGCTGAAGTAAATTTCATCCAAATTTTGAGTGTTTGTAATGTTTTTCTGAGTTCTTTTGAGTGGATGTGAGTTTTTCTTTATGCAATTAAGTTTATATTCGTTTGTAATTTTCGCCTTTTTTAGTCTAGTTGTAATGTATGTTTTAGAAATAAAAAGTTATTTTTCTCATTTGGATCATCTTCCTTTTTTATTTATGTTAGTGCGTGTGTGTGTGTGTATGAGAATAGTTTTATTGTTTTCATAACTTAGTTTATTGCTTTCATAATTTAGATTTATTGCTTTCATAAAAATAGTTTATCACTTTTTCTTTAACACTTTATTTATCGCTTTCATTTAAACGCTTTCTTTCGATTCAGTCTTTTTATTACAAGTAGAGTGCGTGAGTTTATGAGATAGTGTTTTTCTTTTTTGCAACTTATTTTAATTTTCAGTCTTTATATAACTGCTATATACCACCCCCATCTCAAATAAGAGGCTAATTTCCTTTAACACTTATTTAAGACGGTTGGGACGGATATTATTTTTGCACCTTTATAAGCCTTTTCATTTTTATACCACCCTCGTCATGGATAAGATGCTAAGAACTTTTTAGCGCTTGTTTAAGACGGTTGGGACGGATACTATTACTGCTTTTATATAAGTCTTTTTATTTCTCTTTTTATCCGCTTATATCCACTTAAATTATTAAACATGTATTTTCTTAATTATGCCATCTCCATTCTGATGAGTGGCTAATTTCCTTTAGCACACGATGTCGAAGAGCATTGAGACACAAAAATAGTTTTTCTAAAAATAAAACATCTCTTTCTAAAATAATTAACGCTTAAGGTTTACCTGAGAATAATGTTGAGTGGAGCCACATAATCGATGTGTGGTTTTCATTTCCATCTCCGTACACTAGTTAGCCGAGAGGCTCGTGCGTACGGACTGATCGCTCATGGGTAAAGAGAAGTGCGCTCTACCCTCGAGAGAGGATGAGGTAAGTCTCCCGAATTGGAAGTAAAAACCCAATAGCGGGGTTCACAATATAAAGCGAGTATTAAGAAGATACGATTATAGAACGAGATTTTGGTCAAATATTCATAATCTCAGGTGGGCGTACCCTCGAGAGAGGAGCATTCATAATTATGGAACCTCCACGACCAAGCCGTTTTAATGTTTTAAAAAGTCATCTCTTTTACTTCTAAAAAAGACTATTTTCGTCTCAAGGTAATTCGACATCGGGCGCTATCTATTATCATCGTTTAGAACTCTAGTTATTCGCTTATTATCGTTTCTTAACTCTAGTTATACGCATTTTATCATTTAGAACTCTAGTTAACTTAACCAAAAATATTATTCCTATAAAATAATAGTTTGTTCCTCAAAGTAGTATAATCAACACGATCCGCAGAAATATATGACCTCGATATTTTCTAAAACAAAATCTCCTGTATTACTAACGATAAAGTATACTTGCCTTTATTATATGATTAATTTGGATTAAAATTTAAACAAATAATTTTCAAATCCGAAACTTGCAAAACTCTCCTTTGCTATTTTAAAAATCAATAGAATTCGGCGTTGTAGTCAGGGTGTAATCGTCAATATTTCAAAAGAAGAAAAAGACCGTTACTTCTATCTTTCGATAGGATAACGGTTAGTTTCTCAAAGTAGGAGTACTTGCGAGACTCTTTGGAAACACCTGCCTAACTCTAATCTCGTCATATAAAGGTTGCACAAACTAAATTAATTAAAAAGAATAATCTGAATCAAATCATCAAGTTTTTGGCGCCGTTGCCGGGGAAAGTAGTGTTGTTATTTGAAAAAAAGGAACCGCTATTAATTTTATCACTTTTTATATATATATAAACAAAAAAAACTAAACAAAAAAATTCTTTTAGTACATGATGTTGGAACATGGTCTTCCGCATCTCCTAGGATTGAGAATAACAAATCCTATGTGTATTTGATCTTGTGTGTTCAAGTGTGCAGGTTAACATAGTCCATATGACTCAAGGAGTACTCATGATGACTGCCCCCAAAATTGAGGCCAAAATTCGAACAAGCTCACTAGCGCCGGCGGTAGCGATAGCGCCCAGCGCTAGCATTGATTAGCTCGATTCCAGCGGCATCTTTAGAAGGAGCTAGCACCCGGCGGTAGCTACTAGCGCCGGTGGTAGCATGGCGCACAAGAGGCATAGAGCAAATTGTTGCCACAGATGGGAGATTCGGCCGCGCAAGATCATTCCTAATCCGGGCTAGCGCCGGCGGTAGCGCTAGCGCCGGCGGTAGCGTGAAGGCTATAAATTGGATGCTTTGGCTCCGAATTCTTCATCCTCCTCCAATCCCAAACTCTAGAGCTTCGTGCCACAGCAGAGAGAGGAAAATTCAGAGCAATACTCCCACAATTCCATAAAGCCTTAAGGAGATCCGTGGAGAAGATTTCAACACGCTTCATCATCGTGATGAAAGACCGCATCGACTACGATCATACTCTGCGTCTTCGTCTACTTCTCCAAGAGATCCAAATAGAGGGAGTTTTTATATTATTGTCTTTTTCATTTCACATCTTTTCTTGTAATCGTTTAAGTGAAATCGCCTCGTGTTGGCGACTAGGTCTGGGGTAGGACTTAGGGCTGAAATTCGCCTCGTGTTGGCGACTAGATCTAGGCTAGGTCTAGGGGGTGCTCGAGGCCTTTCTGGGCATAGATTGGCTAGAGCGGCTTGAGGCCGTATCTGGGGAGAGATCGGCTAAAGCCAACCGGTTCGTGGGGATACGAGTCGGTATAGAAAACGAAAAAGAGTTTTTATTATTCGCCTCCGATCTCTAGCGCCATTGAGATCAAGTTTTGTAAAACTTATTTAATATCAATGAAGCTTGTCTCTCTTTTTGTTTTACTTGACTTCTTGTTTTATTATTGCAATATTCCAAAGTTCTCTAAATAAAATATAAAGTTTTTGAAAACCCTTATTCACCCCCCCCCCCTCTAAGGGCGCCGACCGATCCAACAAGTGGTATCAGAGCGGTTTTATTCCAATCGGCTTAACAACTGGGAATAATGGCGTCTCATGATCTCGCTTCAACTAGTGGGGAAAATTTTTGTGAAGAGGAAAAATCACTTGCACCACCTTTATTTGAAGGGACAAATTATAAAGGATGGAAAATCTTAATTGAAAAATTTATTAAAACTTTAGACATCGAAGTTTGGAATTTAGCAATAGCAAGACCCGCAAATGAATCAAATAAAAAAGTACTTCAATTAAATGCAAAAGCTAAACACTATTTATTTTGCGGTCTATCAAATGAAATTTTCAAATTAATATATTATTTTTCAAGTGCATATAATGTATGGAATTTTCTTGAAGAAATTTATGATTCTACAGGTATGGAACAATCGCAAGAACCGGAGAATACGCAAGCATGCACAACTCTTCAAGAATGCCCTCCTTATGACGAATCAATGGAGCACACATCAAAAGAAAGAGATGAAGCAATCTTACTTTTGGAAGAGGAGTGTCAAGAAGAATACAAAGGAACATTATGTTCAAATCCTCCCTCATCCAAAAGCAATGTAAGGAAATCAAACTTCATCGCTTGTACTTCCATTTCTACTTTACAATTGCTACAAAATACTAAGCGCAAAATTAAGAAATTAAAGAATGCTAATAAACTATTGCGCTTAGAAAATAAAAATTTAAAAGCAAAAGTTAAAGTAGTATCAAAATTCGATTTATCTAGCTTTACTCATGTCACTTCAATTGAAAATAAAAAATCTTGTCTTGATTGTAATGATATTAAAGAAAATTTTAAGGAACTTGAAAAAGAAATTATTTTTATACGAGAACAAAATGAAAAATTATGTTTAGAAAATTCATCTTTAAAAATTAATTGTGCTAAGTGTAAGGACTATGAAATTGAAATAAAAGAGATGGATGAAACATTTGATGAATATAAAAAGAACTATCAAGATCATATTGACTCTATTATCTCCACTCTTAAAAATAGCACAACAGCTTATAAAAAAGCTAGGCATAATCTAAAGATAAAGAATGATGAATTAAAATCAAAAATCAACTTGCTTATGAAAATTATAAATACAAATTCAAAACATACAAATTTAGAATATCAAGCAATATCTAAAAGCAAGTTAAATACAAATATAAATATCTTAACTAAACCTAATAATGGGAATAAGAAACAAAATGTTTTTGCATATCAAAAACCAAGTCATCATTATTTACAAAATCATGTTTCTCCCAACTTAAAATTGAAATTACACAAATTTCCTATAAATGATAATTTCAATTATAATCTTCAAAGGAAAGAAAATCATCATGGAAATTTGATAAATAAGAAAAATATTAAACCAATGTTTGAATGGCGGCCAAAAGTTAAAGATGAAACACAAACTCAAATCAAAAGGGCCCATTCAATCATATCTCCCCAAAAGAAAACACGATGTATTTGGGTACCCAAAGGAACCGTCACTCCCGGTCCTCTTTGGATACCTAAATCTCTTATTCATTAGTATCCCATCATTTGCATGAAGTAGAAATTAAAATGAAATACACAAATTTCTACTTCATGATGTGCTTTAATGTCTTTTCTATCCTTTTCTTTTTGTATTCTTTTTTAAACTATCATGCCATGGTCATCCTATATAGTATTGGAAATATGATTTTATCTCATAAAGCTTAATGAGTTTATAAATCATTTTTGATCAAAATTCAAAATCATATTTTTATTTTGATGACCTATCTTTTATTATTATAAATATCTTATATTATCCATATGAATCAAACTCTAAATTTGCTATAAGATATTTCAAATTAAATCCGGTTATTAAGCTATTAAGATTCTTAGCCTTCACCAACAAGTGGTTTAGTGAAATAACTTAATCTAAAAGAAAATTCAAGATTTAAATAAAAGCTCAACTTTCAATATGGGTGTCATTGTTCACAACAAAAAATTATATTGTGTTCTCTCCTTGATGTCAAACATGATCTAAACCATCACTATTGTTCACCTATCAAAAAATCACATATATATATATATATTCAAAATTCTTAATTAAAGGAAAATCACTAAAAGGTGTTGAAAGAAGTTATCTTCATAATGAATATTGAATTCACAAACACCACCATGATCTAGTGATATCTTTTGCTAAACATCTCTAAAATCATAATTCATATCAAGAATCATCTATAAACAACTATCACAAATTATATGATAACAATTGACATTATAATTGTTTACCATGGTTGGTGTTATGGTGTATTATGTGTGTATTGTGATTTATTTCTAGTTTAGACCTTTGAATCATTTTGATATCAAATCAAATAGAATTGTCACTCCATTCTAGGTCTCTAAGTTGAAACACAATCAAACTTTGGCATAACATTAATCTCAAATTTATCATACTAACATTGTCACCTAAAGAATATTTATATCTATGTTAGGTTTTATATGTCAGGGCATATCCATGTTACTATTTGCGTGAACATTACTCCTTGTTCACCGAAACCATGCATATTTGATTTGTTCAAACATGATATCTTGGGTTTTCATTTCCTATTTTTTTTAAGTTATAAGCACAAGTCTTTAGAAAAGTCAAAATGAAAACATAAGTAAACATATCTCGTGCAATGATTATTTTGTCAAGTCATATAAGAAATCGCTAACGTTTCATGCAATTTGGACCATCCAAAACATCTCCTAAGAATTTGCAACTTCAGCATGGAACTACTATTGGGACACCTAATCAAGACCACCAATCAAAATTTCTAAAATCCTAAAAAATCATTCACTGTCTCCCGCGCTAGCGCTACCGCAGGCGCTAGCGTCCATGTTCATTTTTCTATATTTTTTAAATTTCTAAAAATCCCTTAAAATATATAAATCTATATTTTCTACTTAGTTTGCACTTCTGTGTTTCTTTATTTTTTGAAAAATCAAATACAAAACTACAAAAACCAAATTACAAAAAATATGTTTTGTTTTTTCGCTTGTGTTGTTTCCTTTATTTAAAGTTCATCTTTATGCAAAAATTTAATATAAAAATTACAAAAGCAAAAATTACAAAAATATGCTTTTATTTGTAAAAATCAACTGCAAAAATATAAAACAAAACAAAAACAAGTATCAAAATTATTCTTCTGAACTTAACTTTTCTATGTATCTTGCGAAAGGGTGATTTGGGCTATCATCCCATCATATCACCTAGTACCGGGCGAACCTCTCACAAGGTAGCCCTCGGGAAGTCCAAGATCAATTTTATGAGTTCAAACTTTAAATAAAAAAATACTCTTTAAAAATATCAAAAATATTGTATGAACTTCATTGAAAATCAAGCAAGATTTAATCTATTATTTAGAACTTCTATAATGTTGCAATTTATCTTTTCAAACTACTTTGAACATTGCCTTCATCATGCTTTGATACATCTATTAATATGTGCATAATTTATATTGAAAAAGTTGTGTAGAACTATGCGTAGCATGCCTCTAAGTATGAGTAATGTTTTATGTTTGATAATGATCGCAATTCACTCACTTATTTTGGCATTGTCTACTTATGTGTTTAATCTAAGAATGTTTGTGTATGTTTTGTAATAGTACAATGAATTAAAATTGCACAAGTATCTTACCTACACAACCTTTATTTGCACTTTTAAAAGTTAAGAAAAGTGGTTATCTTTTTCATAAATTATATTGGTTTGCAAAACAAGTGTATTCGGAGAACTTTGTACAAAACAAAATCATAAAATAAAGTGACAAAGATAACTCCACCAAGCACTACTTGAACCTCCTGAAAAGTCTTAATAAGCGTTGTGAGGTTGAGCACCTTGGAAAGAATAATAAAGTATCTTGTGCAAACCATAACTTTCTTTCAAAATAAAAACCACTTATTCTTAAGTACACCGGATCACAATAAAAATCAATCTTGAAGAATAAAATATGTGATCCCACAAGCACTACTTTGCACCCTGATAAGTCTTGATGAGCATTGTGTGTGCAGAGCACCTTGGTAGTTGTACATTTTTCTTTGTGCATTGAAGTGAGTGGAATCAAAATTATTTGTGTTTTATTGTGCTCTTTACTTTACATATTACTTGTATTTTTGATCAAAACATTTGTTTACTCTATTCAAAATACACTTTTATGCACATTATTATCTTCCATAACACTTCTTCTCATGAGTATTGGATCCTAATGCTAATTTTATACTACTCTTTATTTATGAAATGCACTAGATAACCTAGCATGCTTTCTACAATGTTTGGTATGTTTTGAAATTGTGAATTAAAGTAACATTGTAGTAATCTCTTTTTGATAAGATTATTTCATGCTTGGTTACTGTATTGTCAAAACAAAAATTTTAAATGCAAAATGATTTACAAAAACATCTTTTTGAAATTGAACTCATATATCTTTTTATGAACCATCATTACCATAAGATGTTTTTTGTACTTCTATGTGTCTTCCGCATCATAACCATATAATTGTTTTACCTTGCACTTTAATACTTATTTAAAATCTTTCATCTTGTAAGCATCATCACTTGAATCTTCAAATTCCTTTCTTGCAACAAGTGGTAGACTTGCTTGGTAAACTTTATATTGGTTGAATTTTTTTTGCTTATAACTCTGATCTATTTCTATTCTAAACACTCCTCCAACAAGTGAAATATTGCTTATAAAACATCTCTTTTTTTAACTTAAACTCTTATTTAGTATTATGATGTTTCTTTTTCGAAATCTTCCGCAATACTCAAACTCTGATTCATTCATGAATTTCAATATAGCTATGTGAGTTTTATTTCAAAAATTCAAATAAAAATATAAACCCATATGCTATGATATTTCCCATTAGATTTAAATGCTTAATGTTTCCAATAATTGTTATCCATGACTTCATTTCTCACCATAGCGGGGGCATAGGGTTGTAGACATTAGATAACCTTATCTCTAGTCATGTCTTGTCCTTAACCGGGGAGGGTTCCAGTGGGGCCTTGCGAGGCACTGGGGGAAAAGAGTGCTAGGTTAAGTTTTTTGTCTAGTATTTGCATATGGGATTAACACCCCAACCTACGGCATGTTTGCAGCTCCTCATGCCCATCCGTCACTTAGTACGGGGCTAGGGTGTTGACATATTGTCTGGGTAGATTGGTTACTTGGAAATCATGATTGTTTTTAGGCTTAAAACTCTTATTTAAAGGGGAAATCATTATTTTTTGCTTAAACTCTGATATATAAAAGGGGGAGAACTACAAACAAAAGGGATAAAATAAGTCATAACTCTGATCATTTTCAATGAAAGACAAGTCTAAAACTCCTTATCATTTACTTAAAAAGCTCGATCATGCCTTCTCTTTTATTTACACATTTTTTAGTGTTTTGTTTCCCTACCCACTTTTGCTAATAACAAAGGGGGAGAACTAACATGATAAAATGCAAAAGGGGGAGAACTAACATGATAAATATATAATCTGCTATCAAAATATGCAAACCCAACATGATTGATTAAGTTGATAGCATACATATTAGGGGAGCATTCACATAGGGGGAGCATGTATTTAGGGGGAGCAATTCTAAATGCTAAAATCAATAATTATCCTAAAGTCATCACTCTCACACACACACAAGTATAGTCTCATCATGCTTATTTATTAATGCTTTGTTTTATCATTAATGGATTTGTTATTATCAAAAGGGGGAGTTTGTTGGAACATGGTCTTCCGCATCTCCTAGGTTTGAGAATAACAAATCCTATGTGTATTTGATCTTGTGTGTTCAAGTGTGGAGGTTAACATAGTCCATATGACTCAAGGAGTACTCATGATGACTGCCCCCAAAATTGAGGCCAAAATTCGAACAAGCTCACTAGCGCTGGCGGTAGCGATAGCGCCCGGCGCTAGCATTGATTAGCTCGATTCCGGCGGCATCTTTAGAAGGAGCTAGCGCCCGTCGGTAGCTACTAGCGCCAGCGGTAGCATGGCGCACAAGAGGCATAGAGCAAATTGTTGCCACGGATGGGAGATTCGGTCGCGCAAGATCATTCCTAATCCGGGCTAGCGCCGGCAGTAGCGTGAAGGCTATAAATTGGATGCTTTGGCTCTGAATTCTTCATCCTCCTCCAATCCCAAACTCCAGAGCTTCGTGCCACAACAGAGAGAGAAAGATTCAGAGCGATACTCCCACAATTCCATAAAGCCTTAAGGAGATCCGTGGAGAAAATTTCAACACGCTTCATCATCGTGACGAAAGACCGCATCGACTACGATCATACTCTGCGTATTCGTCTACTTCTCCAAGAGATCCAAATAGAGGGAGTTTTTATATTATTGTCTTTTTCATTTCACATCTTTTCTTGTAATCGTTTAAGTGAAATCGCCTCATGTTGGCGACTAGGACTGGGGTAGGACTTAGGGCTGAAATTCGCCTCGTGTTGGTGACTAGATCTAGGATAGGTCTAGGGGGTGCTCGAGGCCTTTTTGGGGATAGATTGGCTAGAGCGGCTTGAGGCCGTATCTGGGGAGAGATCGGCTAAAGCCAACCGGTTTGTGGGGATACGAGTCGGTGTAGAAAACGAAAAAGAGTTTTTATTATTCGCCTCCGATCTCTAGCGCCATTGAGATCAAGTTTTGTAAAACTTATTTAATATCAATAAAGCTTGTCTCTCTTTTTGTTTTACTTGACTTCTTGTTTTATTATTGCAATATTCCAAAGTTCTCTAAATAAAATATAAAGTTTTTGAAAACCCTTATTCACCCCCCCTCTAAGGGCACCGACCGATCCAACACATGACCCGAGGAAGCTCGCCGGACGATTCGATTATTCCTTTTGACCCCGAAATCGAGCGCACCCTTTGTGAGCGCCTCCGATCTCGTGATCAAAACTTACTCGAAACCCCCGAAGAGTCTATCGAAGATACTAAAAATATGGCCGATCCGAATCTAAATGAGGCCCCGCCACGGACCATGGCATATTATGCCAGGACGAATTTAGAGGACACAGGATCGAGTATAACTCGCCCAACGGTGGCTAATAATAATTTAGAAATAAAATCTAGCATCATTCAAACGGTACAACAGTCAGTATAATTTGACGGTTTGCCAGATGAGGATCCAAACTTACATCTTTTGAATTTTTTGGAAATCTGCGATACTTTCAAAATTAATGGCGTTACTGACGACGCCATTCATTTACGCTTATTTCCATTTTCGCTGCGGACGAAGGCAAAAGCGTGGTTAACTTCTCTTCCAAGAGGATCCATAACCACGTGGGCCCAATTAACGGAACACTTTTTAACTAAATATTTTCCCCCGTCAAAAACCGCTAAGTTACGTACGGATATCGCCTCTTTCATTCAATATGATTTTGAGTCTCTCTATGAGACTTGGGAGTGTTTTACAGAGTTCCTGCGTAGATGTCCTCACCATGCGCTGCCGTCCTGGCTATATGTCCAGACGTTTTATAATGGCCTAAATTTTTCCATACGACAGATGATAGATGCGGCCGCCGGGGGAACGTTAAACAACAAAACCCCGGAGGCCGCCCAAGCGCTGTTCGAGGAAATGGCCATGAACGCCTATCAATGGAATGCGCCTAGATCACGCCCTGCCAAATCGGACGGGATTTATGAAGTGGATGCCACTGCTCACCTAGCATCGCAAGTGGAGCGACTAAGTAAACAAGTGGGGGAGATGACTGCTTCCTCCTCCACTCCCGTTTGGCTTAATAATAATAATAATACTAATAATAATAATACTTTTGTCGAAGAAACTGTAGATTACCTAGGCAACCCAGTTAGGCCCCCCTTCAACCCTAATAACAATCCGTATAGTAATAATTATAATCCGGGTTGTAGGAACCACACAAATTTTTCCTGGAGCAATCCTAACAATGCTCAGAGGCCCCCAATTGTAAATCCGCAAGGATTTCCAAATGGATTTCAGCCTCCCCCTCCAAAACCTTCTCCGCTCGAAGATATTTTTGCTAAATACGTTGCATCCACCGAGTCAAATATCTGGAATATCACCGGATCGATTAAAAACTTGGAAAATTAGGTGGGACAGCTGGCAAAGATGGTCTCTGAGCGGCCATATGGAGCTCTACCAGGGAACACGGAGCCAAACCCCCGAGAAAGTGCCAACGCCATAACCCTTCGCAGTGGCAAGGAGGTAACCTCCCCAAAACAGGTTGAGCCCAAGGTACATGTTTCGACACCGACCCCTCCACCCCCTCTCTCAATAAATAATACAATGAGTATTCCGACTGTGCCAAACGTTTTTAACCTGTCCCTTCCTTATCCCTCGAAAATAAACAACGAGCGGAAGGACGAGCATTATAAAAAATTTCTACAAATTTTAAAACAAATTCACATAAACGTTCCTTTCTGCGAGGCACTCTCCCAAATGCCGAAATACGCGAAATATCTTAAGGAGTTGCTTTCTAATAAAAAGCGACTCGAAGATGTTTCGCGTGTTTCCCTTAATGCGGAATGCTCGGTTGTCCTCCTTAACAAATTGCTGCCAAAACTGAATGACCCGGGATGATTCTCCATCTCGTGCCTCTTCGGCAATATGTTAATAAAATACGCTCTAGCGGACTTGGGAGCTAGCATCAACTTGATGCCTTTCTCCCTTTTCAAAAAACATGATTTGGGCATCCCAAGCCCGACTAAGATGAGCATCCAACTCGCGGATCGCTCGGTAAAGTACCTTATAGGGGTAGTGGAGGATGTTCTGGTCCAGGTAGACAAGTTTATCTTCCCGGTAGACTTTGTCATCCTGGAGATCGAGGAGGATGTCGAGGTACCTATCATCCTCGGTCGCCCCTTCCTCGCCACCTCCCGTGCGCTAATTGATGTCAGTAATTGTCTACTCCTCCTTCGGGTGGGAGACGACGAAATTACTCTGCACGTTAATCCCTCACTACAGCACTCTCTATCAAACGATGATCCTGGTACTTTAGTTTAGTCAAGCTACGCGACGGTAAACAAAGCGCTTGTGGGAGGCACCCCATATTTATCTAATATTTTATTATGTTTTGTTCTTTTATATGTTTATGCAAGGTTTCGTTTGGCCCCGCCAGTTTTAGTTCAGGGAAGCTTTTTTGCTCTCTCTCTATTTTTTTTGTACATATTGCACTTTTATTATCTCTTCTTCATATTTACAACATTGGGGACAATGTTGGGTTTTAAGTATGGGTGTGTTTTACCGTTTTCATTTAAACAAACAAAATTTTTTTAAAAAAATGTTTTATTTTATCTTGCCTACTTTTGTAAATATAAGCTTGAACAAAAAAAAAACAATTTTTTTTTAAAAAAAAAAATTGTTTTAGAAAAAAAAATATAATGTTACAAAAAAAAATGTTTTAAAACAATGCTTTAAAAAAAACAAATGTTACAAAAGAAATTTCAAAAACATGTTTTCCTTTTTTTGTTTCGTAGTACAAAAATGCAAATTACCAAAAAAAATAATAAAACTCAACTTTACTTTTATTCTTAAAGCATTTAGTTTCGAGAGTATATGTTTGTGGATTTTCATAATCGCTAGTTTTACTATTCGTTCGTGTATCTAAGATCGATAGATTTAAACGTTCGGGGTTAAGTTTTAAAGAATATCTTGTGTTTTTAATTTAAATAGAGACTTTGTTTTCAAGCACTACTTCTACTAGCTAAAATAGAGACATGTGTATTATGTGGCAAAATAACTTTAGACTGCAATTATCTCTACTTTATGTCTATAGGAATCTAGGAATTTTCAAATTACCAAGGTTGCTCTCAAACCTTTTTTTTATTATTTCTAAGAATTTTTTCTCGCAAACCCCTTTGTATGCATGGCAAGAAAAATAAAAGAAGAAAAAGATCATATGTCAATGGGAATAAGACTACGTTCCGTAAACATAGGCACCCAATAAAAATTTTAAATGATCTTATGTCAATGGGAATATGATTTCGTTCCGTAAACATAAGCATTGAGTTATTAAAGCAAAAGCAAAAAAAAACAGTTTTCCCCCGTATATCACGGTGAGCACAAAAGAAAACTAAAAAGGAAAGGTGGAAAGATACAAACCACCACTCCTAATTCAAGTACTCTTCTTTTTGTCATAGCTTTTTACCCCCCCCCCCCCCCCTTTCCCTTAGCTGATTTATTGTTTTTGGACTTAATTCAAAAAATACTTTGAGAGCATAATTAGTAAATTGCACATTTCTTTAAACAAAGGTTATTATAATTTCGATCTAATCTCGTTTACTAATGATTGCAATTTTGTTTGCTATTTGGTTAATTAAGAAGTCTTTTGGCTAGGACATTTTTTTTCTACTTAAATCATTTGCATAATTTAGGACTTAACTCTTATTACTCCGAATTTTTATTTTTCAGTCTCTTATGATTAAAATAAAACGATAGCTAAAAATTATAACTTATGTTAATCCCGTATAGATCTCTCTTACTTTTGCTCTGGAATAGCAAAAGCTTAAGTATGGGGGTATTTGATAAGTAATAAAATATATGTATTTTTAGTATTGTTATTAGTATAGTTTTAATTAATATTGTGAATTTTCTATGTAAATTAATAAATAAATTGCTTCTTTTCATTATTTCCTTACTAACTTAGTTTTATTTTTGTTTTTGCAGATTTTGGCAATTTTTGTCAAGTCACGCCCCTGAGTCACGCCCATGACAACAAGTCACGCCCGTGACCCAAGGGCGTGTAATTTTAAAACGCCAAACTTCTCAATCTGCGCTCGACGAACGCTCTCTGCCCTGCGTTCGACGAAAATCGAGCTGCGCTCGACGAACGCTCTCTGCCCTGCGTTCGACGAAATCAAGCTGCGTTCGAAGTCTCTCCGTCTCAGCATTCGACGAACGATGCTCTGCGGTCGACGAACTCTCTCTATCTCAGCATTCGACGAACGATGCTCTACGTTCGACGAACTATCCACGCTCAGCGTTCGACGAACGGCGCTCTGCGTTCGACGAACTATCTGCGTCCAGCGTTCGACGAACGACGCTATGCGTTCGGCGAACTATCTCCGCCCAAGCGTTCGAAGAATCCAGCGCACACGCCAGCCGTCACGCCCCAGTTAAAGCAGATATGTGACGCCCACTATCACGCCCGTGACACTTCAAGTCACACCCGTGTGCAGCCATGTTTGACGGTTAAACCTTCTAGAAGACGGCGGATGAGACCCCTAAAGCACGCGCAAATGTCACGCCCTAAGTCACAGCCATGACATCCAAGTCACGCTCGTGACCTAGGGCGTGTAAAAATAAAATTTTGCCTATAAATAGGAGGGCTCGGTGATGCGATAATTTCGGCAAGTGCACCGGTCGCGCAAGTAATAATAATGGGGAAAATCCCCGAGTGTCGGTCTCTTGAGGAACACAGTAAGGTGGAGTTAGGTTTCGAGGAAGGACTTGAGATTGAAGTCCTTAACGTGGATGGAATGCGGAGGAGTTGGGTTGGCTTTTGGAAAAACAAAATAAAAGCTAACAACTACTCCTATGCAATGCCGCTATGCAAAGCTTCGCTTGGCGGGATGGAGACTAGGCAGGCCTTGAGCGCGCTGCGTCGAAAGGGCGGCTGGACGAGTAGGCAAACGGAATCGAACTATGCAGGCCTTGAGCGCGCTGCTTCGATAGGTGAATGGATTACGGGCCGCGATGCCACGCTTCGGTAGGCGAATGGGCGAGTAGGCTAGTGGAATGAGGGTCGCAAGCACCTCTTCGACAAGCACGCCACTAGTAATTGCTAGTGCGGCACCGGACACGATGGTGGGATGGAGGATGGAATGGGGCGCACCTCAAGCAACTCAAATAACAAGCATTTCACAAATACAAGAAATATATGGAAATACAAATTAGTTCAAGTGCAACTTCATCAAAATATACAAGATCTAACTATTACAACAATCAATAAAAGGAGAACAAGGCAAGGAATCGACCGAATCCGAAGGCTCGTTGAAGATTCACAGTTGGAATCGCCGGGTTGTCAATCCGCGTCCAAGCTCGGTCCACAACTACGTCCGGGGTAGAGAGAGCTGTCACGACTCTCCAATAGACCCGTCTTCTTCGTGTCACGATCCGGTAGAGGTTGCAAACTTCCTCTTGCTTGACGGTAATGGCGGCTAGGTCTTCCTTTGGAGCTCTTGGATGAAGGAGGAGGCCGAGAGGAAACTCCGGCTCAAGATTGGCGTGAAGAGCAAGCCCGGAGCACCTCCATATGGTGGGCGACGGTGGAGGGGCGAAATCGGGCGGAACCGGGCGGAAAACGGCGCTGAAAATCGGGATGATGACCTAAAATCGCGAGCAGGGAATTTATAGGCGCTGGAATTAAACAGTGCGCACGGTCAGTGGCGCACGACCAGTGGTCGTGCGCACTAGAATCCTGTGATCGTGCGCTCTACCTGGACGGAACCTGCAAAGACAGAAATTATAAAATAACATGTTCGCACGACCAGTGGCGCACGACCGGTGGTCGTGCGCACTAGCGTCAGTGGTCGTGCGCAATACAGCAAACAGAACTCAGAATTTTAATGATAAGTGCGCACAAGCAGTGGTGCACGACCGGTGGTCGTGCGCACTAGCATCGATGGTCGTGCGCACTGCTCCAAACAGAACTCATGAAAAAGGCATTAAGTGCGCACGATCAGTGGCGCACGATCAGTGGTCGTGCGCAGTAGAACCAGTGATCGTGCGCAGTGTTCCTGTGCAGAATTGCACTGGGAACACCTGCACGACTACTGTTCCAGCGTACAACACTAATCTAGCCACTGAAAGTGACACTTAACCGCACATGAAAACTACTAATGAAGATAGAAATGAAATCACACCAAAATAGGCCTAAAAGTGCACCTAGCATAGAATATCAAATATAAACTAAAACAGGGCTAAAGTGCAGTGAAATGACTAAATAAATGGCCCAGATGAGTCCATAAAAGTGTATATGATCAGGACTCATCACACCCCCAGACTTACCTGTTTGCGCGTCCCGAGCAAACAAATTCTAAGCGAACTGGGAAAGAAAAGTAGATGGCTTAAAACTACAATACAGAGTACCATGCGAAGTCGCATGCTCATGTGCATAAGAAAAATAGTAGAGAAGATTTCTGATTATATAAACAGTCTATATATTTCTAAAAGAGTAAAAGCATATTACAACTACTCAAAATGGTGAAAAGCGGTGAATCGTTCGGTCATGCATAAGGAGAAAGTAAACTAAACGCTGAGATGAGCATTGCTCAAGATTGGGATGCCGGACAAACTCCACCGAAATCCATCGGTGTCGGTGACCATAGGCTTGCCCGGTCACATTCTCTCCACGGCACTGGTTTGACTCAAATGCGTGAATCAATAGGACTTTAGGTTTTAAATGAGGCTTGGGTTTAGGTGAGGGAAAACAAAGATAAAAACGACGGCTAAATCACTAAACCCAAACAAGCTAATGCAGGAAACTATCCTCATTCACCACACAAACATGCGGGTACACAACACCCCCAGACTTGGACTTAACAGCATGGGTGCGTGCACCGCCTACTCCCAAACATAAATCTATACATAAAGATTTTCAATTAAACACTCCTTCTCTTTCCTTTCTTTTTAACTTCTTTTCTTTTTCTCATTTTTTTTTCTTTTCTTATCATTTTCAGCAAATAAACAAAAGGACACATCCACATCTTCACAAACATATTACCACATCAACAACCCAACTCATGAAAATAATAAACAGCTAAAGCTCAGATTTGGGTGTGCGACTAGGATTGGCTTTTGGGCTTTGGTGAAATAAAAGTGGGGCTGAATCAAAGAACGGGTAGGCACAACTGGGCTAGCGAGGATATAGCGGTAGGCATAGGCACAAAGGCTCAACCGGGCCAAAATGATGGCCTATATCACATTCACGCAATTGACTAACCGTATACCCATGCTTCAAGAATCGCTTGGGGCAAGTTCTAGCCACCGAGAAAGATTCTCCTTTCTCCTGACTCAAGCAATACGAATCTAGCGATCGTTTACACACATCCCTATGCTACCGTTTGATTCCACCGAATTCACCATTTGAGTAGAGTAAACAACATTTACACTAATAAGAAAAATATAAAACCATAAGTATAAAGAGAAGTCTACTCTACACAAATTTCTATGCAACCGAGCACTCGACTAGGAGCACTACTAGAGTCAACATTTTACTCTGCTACATAATCCTAATCCATCACCTAGACTTTCCCAAATAAGCAGAAGAATTAAATTCACAACAGAGCAAGCAAACAGATGAGTACGCGCTCAAGTGGGTGATGTGGTGTGCAATGAAAATGAAACAATTTAAAAGAAATCTTCTAGCATGCAGTGCAATAGTGCACGTGAGCGGGTAAACAAAACTACTCTCCCCCAGACTTAAACTAAACAATCCACACAGCATATGACATGAAAATCAGAATAGGGCTAGGGGAAGAGAGTACCCAATGCTCAGCAAGTGAGCATACCAGAAGATTGGCGTTTAAACCCAGACTAAACTGCAGCATCCGCCATCCAGAAGAAGTACCTGCAAGGGTCAGCTCCGCAAAACAAAAGAAACAGAAAAAGACAAACTAAAATAAACTACAGCTAACTAAACATGATTAAATAAAATAAAATGCATGAAAAGTAAGATAACTACTGGGGTTATTGTCATCCCAGCACGACTTATTCAGATTTTGTACAGTTCTAGCTTATAGGCCTATGAAAAGAAAAGTGCACAGGTAACTGTTCTAATATGCGCATCGGTAGCGGGTACTGATACGGAGACAGAGCAGTCACCCCTCTACCTAAATATAGATACCTGCTCCTCACAGGTAGAGGGTAGAGAATGTAAGAAAAGGAGGAGGCCTGGTCCTCTCTCATCTCACAAAACACATCCTTGCCTAGCAAGGTATCGTCCACAACAGGACCACAGGAGGAGAAGGCAACGAATGAGGCTTCCTTAATGGAGGAGGGATCAACCTCCTCGCATAAAAAGACACACTCATCATTGACTTGAGCAAAAAGCTCCAAGTCCTCCTGAAGTACCTGTGAAGATTCAACCTGCACAGGCTCGGGTGAAGAGGGGGGATCGAGAAGTAAACAAGATGAAGAACATAAATAATCAAAAATCGGGGGAGTGGTCCCGGTCTCACTCCCATTAGGTTGGGGAAGTAAAATAATGTTTGCATTGTCATCAATGCTACAAGATTCGGCGGGATCAACGGTGGCCAGGCTTAGGATTTGGACTTCCTCCACCGGTGCTGAGGAAAATTCCTCTTCACCTAGAAGGTTGTCCTCCTCCATAGGAATAGGCACAACACTCAGATCAACCGCCTCCTCCTGCGACACATCATCAACAATGTCGTCTGAGACGAGTGTAGTATGCACAACAGGGAGAGGAATAGTGCTCGGATAAAAGTCGAGCACCGATTCCTCACAAAGAATCGAATCCACTAGGGGTGGTGGATGCACCGGGAGAATAGGCTCAGCAATGTCGGTGCCCAGATCAGCCACACATCCAGTGATCGTGTCCATGTCATACCCTTCAAGATGTGAAGGTGATAAAGACACATAACCGGATGTTGAAGGTGTGCTGCCAGAGTTAGGAGTTGGGACGATCCGGATATCCGGCTCGTCATCCTCATCCAATTGGTGACGAAAAGCAGCACAATCCTTCAGGGCGTGATCTGTGCTCTGACAAAACTGGCATTGCCTTGAGGGCTTCTTTGGCACAGTGGGAGCTGGAGCCGAGAAGAAGTACGACGGTAAAGGCTCAGCAGAGTAGCCATAAGACTTACGCGCACCATATGGAGTACCAGACGAAGTCGGTGCTCCATATGCTGGGCTATAAGAATTATGCCTACTATTCTCCGTAGGGCATTCATCACTAGAGTGGGAGGTAGCTCCACACCAACGGCAACGGAAATTGAGATGTGCCCACATAGTGCGAAGATAAAACGATTCAAAATAAATATGCTATTGTGCAAAATACTACACCTAACAATAATTACTAAAGCAACCTAATTAAAACAGGAAAAAGGAATAAAAAGAAATAAGACAAAGAAATGCAATTTACAAATGGAAGGGCTTCTCTCTCAGGTTCTCCCTCTCCAGAAAACTCACACGACTGTGTTCCCCGGCAACGGCGCCAAAACTTGATGCGATAATTTCGGCAAGTGCACCGGTCGCGCAAGTAATAATAATGGGGAAAATCCCCGAGTGTCGGTCTCTTGAGGAACACAGTAAGGTGGAGTTAGGTTTCGAGGAAGGACTTGAGATTGAAGTCCTTAACGTGGATGGAATGCGGAGGAGTTGGGTTGGCTTTTGGAAAAACAAAATAAAAGCTAACAACTACTCCTATGCAATGCCGCTATGCAAAGCTTCGCTTGGCGGGATGGAGACTAGGCAGGCCTTGAGCGCGCTGCGTCGAAAGGGCGGCTGGACGAGTAGGCAAACGGAATCGAACTATGCAGGCCTTGAGCGCGCTGCTTCGATAGGTGAATGGATTACGGGCCGCGATGCCACGCTTCGGTAGGCGAATGGGCGAGTAGGCTAGTGGAATGAGGGTCGCAAGCACCTCTTCGACAAGCACGCCACTAGTAATTGCTAGTGCGGCACCGGACACGATGGTGGGATGGAGGATGGAATGGGGCGCACCTCAAGCAACTCAAATAACAAGCATTTCACAAATACAAGAAATATATGGAAATACAAATTAGTTCAAGTGCAACTTCATCAAAATATACAAGATCTAACTATTACAACAATCAATAAAAGGAGAACAAGGCAAGGAATCGACCGAATCCGAAGGCTCGTTGAAGATTCACGGTTGGAATCGCCGGGTTGTCAATCCGCGTCCAAGCTCGGTCCACAACTACGTCCGGGGTAGAGAGAGCTGTCACGACTCTCCAATAGACCCGTCTTCTTCGTGTCACGATCCGGTAGAGGTTGCAAACTTCCTCTTGCTTGACGGTAATGGCGGCTAGGTCTTCCTTTGGAGCTCTTGGATGAAGGAGGAGGCCGAGAGGAAACTCCGGCTCAAGATTGGCGTGAAGAGCAAGCCCGGAGCACCTCCATATGGTGGGCGACGGTGGAGGGGCGAAATCGGGCGGAACCGGGCGGAAAACGGCGCTGAAAATCGGGATGATGACCTAAAATCGCGAGCAGGGAATTTATAGGCGCTGGAATTAAACAGTGCGCACGGTCAGTGGCGCACGACCAGTGGTCGTGCGCACTAGAATCCTGTGATCGTGCGCTCTGCCTGGACGGAACCTGCAAAGACAGAAATTATAAAATAACATGTTCGCACGACCAGTGGCGCACGACCGGTGGTCGTGCGCACTAGCGTCAGTGGTCGTGCGCAATACAGCAAACAGAACTCAGAATTTTAATGATAAGTGCGCACGAGCAGTGGTGCACGACCGGTGGTCGTGCGCACTAGCATCGATGGTCGTGCGCACTGCTCCAAACAGAACTCATGAAAAAGGCATTAAGTGCGCATGATCAGTGGCGCACGATCAGTGGTCGTGCGCAGTAGAACCAGTGATCGTGCGCAGTGTTCCTGTGCAGAATTGCACCGGGAACACCTGCACGACTACTGTTCCAGTGTACAACACTAATCTAGCCACTGAAAGTGACACTTAACCGCACATGAAAACTACTAATGAAGATAGAAATGAAATCACACCAAAATAGGCCTAAAAGTGCACCTAGCATAGAATATCAAATATAAACTAAAACAGGGCTAAAGTGCAGTGAAATGACTAAATAAATGGCCCAGATGAGTCCATAAAAGTGTATATGATCAGGACTCATCACTCGGCTGAAGTAAATTTCATCCAAATTTTGAGTGTTTGTAATGTTTTTCTGAGTTCTTTTGAGTGAATGTGAGTTTTTCTTTATGCAATTAAGTTTATGTTCGTTTGTAATTTTCACCTTTTTAATCTAGTTGTAATGCTTGTTTTAGAAATAAAAAGTTGTTTTTCTCATTTGGATCATCTTCCTTTTTTATTTATGTTAGTGTGTGTGTGTGTGTGTGTGTGTGTATAAGAATAGTTTTATTGCTTTCATAACTTAGTTTATTGCTTTCATAATTTAGATTTATTTTTTTCATAAAAATAGTTTATCGCTTTTTCTTTAACGCTTTATTTATCACTTTCGTTTAAACGCTTTCTTGCGATTCGGTCTTTTTATTACAAGTAGAGTGCGTGAGTTTATGATATAGTGTTTTTTTTTGTAACTTAGTTTTAATTTTCAGTCTTTATATAACTGCTATATACCACCCCCATCTCAAATAAGAGGCTAATTTCCTTTAGCACTTATTTAAGACGATTGGGACGGGTATTATTTCTGCACTTTTATAAGTCTTTTCATTTCTATACCACCCCCGTCCTGTAAGATGCTAAGAACTTTTTAGCGCTTGTTTAAGACGGTTGGGACGGATACTATTACTGCTTTTATATAAGTCTTTTTATTTCTCTTTTTATCCGCTTAAATTATTAAACATGTATTTTCTTAATTATGCCGTCTCCATTCCGATGAGTGGCTAATTTCCTTTAGCACACGATGTCGAAGAGCATTGGGACACAAAAATAGTTTTTCTAAAAAAAAACCTCTCTTTCTAAAATAATTAACGCTTAAGGTTTACCCGAGAATAACGTTGAGTGGAGCCACATAATCGATGTGTGGTTTTCATTTCCGTCTCCGTACACTAGTTAGTCGAGAGACTCGTGCGTACGGACTGATCGCTCATTGTAAAGAGAAGTGCGCTCTACCCTCAAGAGAGGATGAGGTAAGTCTCCCGAATTGGAAGTAAAAACTCAATAGCGGGGTTCACAACATAAAGCGAGTATTAAGAAGATTCGATTATAGAACAAGAGTTCGGTCGAATATTCATAATCTCAGGTGGGCGTACCCTCGAGAGAGGAGCGTTCATAATTATGGAACCTCCACGGCCAAGCTGTTTTAATGTTTTAAAAAGTCATCTCTTTTACTTCTAAAAAAAGACTATTTTTATCTCAAGGTAATTCGACATCGGACACTATTTATTATCATCGTTTAGAACTCTAGTTATTCGCTTATTATCATTTTCTTAACTCTAGTTATACGCATTTTATCATTTAGAACTCAACTTAACATAACCAAAAATATTATTCCGATAAAATAATAGTTCGTTCCTCAAAGTAGTATAATCAACACGATCCGCAGAAATATACGACCTCGATATTTTCTAAAACAAAATATCTTGTATTACTCACGATAAGGTATACTTGCCTTTATTATATGATTAATTTGGATTAAAATTTAAACAAACACTTTTCAAATCCGAAACTTGCAAAACTCTCCTTTGCTATTTTAAAAATCAATAGAATTCAGCGTTGTAGTCAGCGTGTAAATCGTCAATATTTCGAAAGAAGAAAAAGACTGTTACTTCTATCTTTCGATAGGATAACGGTTAGTTTCTCAAAGTAGGAGTACTTACGAGACTCTTTGGAAAGACCTGCCTAACTCTAATCTCGTCATATAAAGGTTGCGCAAACCAAATTAATTAAAAAGAACAATCTGAATCAAATCATCAAGTAGCTTTTGCTATCTCTGCTCAACTTGATCCTCCGCTTCAGATGAAGGAGAAGATCTTCTTGTTCTTCTGAGCTTTAATCAGCAAGAACAACAGGTTGAGCTTGCCATTGGTCGTCGTCAATGTATTTTCTTTTTAGTTGTGCAAGCTAACTGTTACATTGACCTAACATAGGCTTTTATACCTCCTATAGGCATCAACGACTCTTTCCATATCCTAGTCACATCATGGACAAGAATAGAATACTTTATCGTGCTTTCTGGCCACTTGCGCTAAAAGTAGATCCCGCCAGACAACATTCAAATATGAATCTGTCTCAGCGGATGGACTGAGATAGGCTCTAGTTTCAGCAGATTTTCTCTATCTGCAGCTTAGCCGAGACAGACTCCTTCTCAGCGGTAGTACAGTTGCGTCTCAACGGTTCAGCTGAGACCAGACTGTTGTCTCAGCGGTTTTTACAGACAAATCAAAGACCTATTCCAATGTATGGAATACCTTAAGCCTACATAAACATAATACATAAAAGGTTTATCAAATATAATATGTACTTAACATTGAGTGTGATGCATCTTCAAATCTAGGGAACATTGAAAGGCAATATTCCCAACAGAGAGGAAGGGTGGCAATGTTGGAATCTTACTTTTGCACAGAAGACTGGATCCAAGAAGTAACCATGCGGCAATCGAGAATAGAACTACAGGCGGTGCTCCTCCTTCTCACGGGTGAGATAGGCTTAGGTTTTTCAATCCTTTTTTTCTTATATATTCACGTGGAGGGGGCTGCACCATGAGGGTGAATCTTAGGAATAATTTTAATTTCCTTTTTTTTTGTTTCCTTAATATTATATTACTATATATATTATTATTTATTTTATTATATATAATGATAATATAATGATAATGATAATATATAACTAAGGATATGAGTCTGGATCATATAAGTCCCATGATCTCGCTGATCTGATACGATCGCGCCCGATGTTCGTCACGACTCAATCCAACCAGTTACGGACCTCTCAACGCCCGTCATCGTGGGTTTTATCCACATAGGAGGGAACCCGAACCTAACAATTCTCCCCCTTCCCGACTAGGAGGAAAAGCTCGCCAAATTGGCGACCTCCCCGCGAGACCCATCACTGCAACTATCCAACTCTCCCGCGCAAACAGTCGATCTTGATGAAGGATCTTGACAATCAAAAGTCACACGACGTCGCTGTCCAGCAACAATATGAGAACCGCTCTACTCTCCAATCACCATAGGCTTTGAGACATGCTGTCTCACTTGTCTGTAGCATTTCTTCCCACTGAATAGTCCGCGCTGCCCGCGCCACACACTGGTAGCTTTGTCACCTCTGACCTTATGCTCCCCCGCACCTGCAGCTCTCGCCTCCATACAATAAAGGCCGGACATTATGCTACCACGACCTATGACCAAGGAACCTCTAGTCAGTCTCCATTGCCCGTCGCCAAATCTGTTAACATAACCATCTGTTTCCAGTCGACCAACATACAACAAACTGAACCTAATGTCAGGTACATGATGAACGTCCTTGAGCACCAAAACAGAACCTGCACTCATCTTCAGGTGCACATCACCGATGTTGATAGCTTTACAAACTCTTTTGTTTCCCATCCTCAACACCCCACAATCACGTAAGGTGTAAGTAGCAAACTGTGCTCTATCACTCGAAACGTGTGCTGAAGCTCCTGAGTCCACCAACCACGAACCATCTCTACAAACGAGGTCAACCGCCACCTCATCACTTGCAAAGAGAAGATCGTCATCAAAGTCTGTCACTACTGATGTTGTGGTCTCATTTTGCTTCACCTATTCCCGTATCTGCAATTTCTTTCAGGCTTTGCACTTTCTCTTGATATGACCCTTCTTGCTACAATGAAAGCACTCAATATCTTTCCGCGGCCTGGACTTGCTTCTACTAGACCCTCAACCATCTCTACCCTTATCTCTCCCCCTCAACTCAGTGTACAAAATATTTGAATGTGCAGAGGAAATAGTCATATAAGACTCACCCTGAGATTTTCTCATCACCTCCATATTCAGAATCTAACTCATTGCAACCTCCATAATCAGAACACCTCCTGGAGACGAGTTAATCAGTGAAACTCGTATCATCTCACAAGAGGCAGGGAGAGACTTCAATAACCACAGTGCATTGACCTCATCATCAAAGGTCACCTTCATGGAAGATAACTGATCCAACACTCCTTGGAACTCATTCACATGATCAAGTATATGTGTGCCTTCCTTATACGTACAATCGCTAATCTTTGTCAGTAACAAAAGTTTGTTCAGACCGGTGCTCTTCGCATATAAAGACTCCAATGTCTTTCATAGCACCTTGGCATCAGTGATACTCGCCGCATGATTGTAAACATTGCGCTCCACAAATCGCCTAACAAAACCACACAACTTGCAATGTTCAATCACCCATTTTGCAGGATCCATATCTATGAGCATCTCCCCAAAGATAGGTGAGTGTCAACCCTTGACGTAGATCAAGTCCTCCATCATCATATGCCATTCATGATAGTTGGCCCCGTTCAACATCATAACCATCTCAGGACTCGAATCCATCTGCACTCAGTCCACTGTCAACTCTGACCACTGATCTTGGAGTCGATTATTTCAAAGAATGTGACTAAAGAGGATAGGGAGCGGACCAATGGTCGTCACCTACCGCACCTATTCACAAACCCAAAATATCCAATCGACTCGACTAAACCTGGCTCTGATACCACTTGTTGTGAGAAATACGTTCTCAGGGACCTGAGTGCACGTGAGGGAGCGAGCTGAGATGCCTGCAAAACTCGTCACTGAAATACGCAAGAACAAAAAAAAATCAATTATAATCAGACACAAAGTTGCATACGTGGAAACCCCCAAAGCAGGGTAAAAACCACGGGACGATCAGAGTCCAACCCGAAAAGCCTTCACTAAATAATGTTCAACAATACAGTGGCTTCCCCCATGATCCCCAGATGGATCCTACAGCTAACACAAATATAAAGACAAGAGAAAGATACAGGTATACCAACAAAGCCGACCAAGTTCGAGTCAGAGTGACTCGCTCCAAACTGTTTCTTTGAATCCTCTGCCGTCTTCCAAGGTCTTTCAAAAATGTGTCAAGCTGTCTGCCTATGTCGACACACGGCGTCACTGGCGCACTCTGATCAGTCCACAACCCGTCAGCAGGTTGCCTCGTTCGAGGCTCAGATGCCTCGCCACCAACGTCCACTTGAGGCTAAGATGCCTCCTCGCGCTGACTGTCGCTAGCGGTAGATGCGTCCAATATACTCGCCTGAGTAAAATACGGCGGTTGCACGCCACTGCCCTTTGCGCCAAGATGCGCACTCTGCACCACTACACTACCATGACCGTGATCCGACAACACCGCTGACGCTTCAACGGTCCTTGCTCTCCCGAGCCCAAATGACGGTCACCAAACACCACATGTCTCTCCAGCTCCGCCCAAAATGGCCTCCGCCTATGTCGCTCCCCCGCACACCTGCACTGCAGCCCCGCCACACAAGTACGGCGCCACAAATGCCTTTGCAATGGCCTCCCAAAAGAGTCCTCGACGTCTCCGCCCTTGTGACAATCGCCGTCAAATCTAAACAACGGACTTCACGCCGCCTCAAGGCCTCCGACTAACCCGACTCCACCTTGCACGCCACCGCTTGGTTCGGCCTCGGCGCCGCCCAAAGTCATCGGCGAGAAAAGCCTCGCCCACACGAGAGAGAGGAAGGGTGGAAAGGTTGGAATCTTACTTTTGCACAGAAGACTGGATCCAAGAGGAAACCATGCGTCAATGGAGAATATAACTACAGGCGACGCTCCTCCTTCTCACAGGTGAGATAGGCTTAGGTTTTTCAATCCTTTTTTTCTTATATATTCACGTGGAGGGGGCTGCACCATGGGGGTGAATCTTAGGAATAATTTTAATTTCCTTTTTTTGGTTTCCTTAATATAATATTACTATATATATTATTATTTATAATGATAATATATAACTAAGGATATGAGTCCGGATCATATAAGTCCCATGATCTCGCCGATCTGATACGATCACGCCCGATGTTCGTCACGACTCAATCCAACAAGTTACGGACCTCTCGACGCCCGTCACCGCGAGTTTTATCCACTTAGGAGGGAACCCGAACCTAACAATTCTCCCCCTTCCCGACTAGGAGGAAAAGCTCGCCAAATTGGCGACCTCCCCGCGAGACCCATCACTGCAACTATCCAACTCTCCCGCGCAAACAGTTAATTTTGATGAAGGATCCTGACAATCAAAAATCACACGACGCCGTTGTCCAACAACAATATGAGAACCGCTCTACTCTCCTATCACCGTCGACTTTGAGACGTGATGTCTCACTTGCTTGTAGCATTACTTCCCACTGGATAGTCTGCGCTGCCCGCGCTGCCCGCGCCACACACCAGTAGCTCTGTCACCTCTGACCTTGTGCTCCCCCGCACTTGCAGCTCTCGCCTCCATACAATAAAGGCCGGACATTATGCTACCACGACCTTTGACCAAGGAACCTCTAGTCAGTCTCCATTGCCCGTCGCCAAATCTGTTAACATAACCATTTGTTTCGAGTCGACCAACAGACAACAAACTGAACCTAATGTCAGGTACATGATGAACGTCCTTGAGCACCAAAACAGAACCTGCAGTCATCTTCAGGTGCACATCACCGATGTTGATAGCTTTACAAACTCTTCTGTTTCCCATCCTCAACACCCCACAATCACGTAAGGTGTAAGTAGCAAACTGTGCTCTATCACTCGAAACGTGTGTTGAAGCTCCTGAGTCCACCAACCACGAACCATCTCTACAAACGAGGCCAGCCGTCACCTCATCACTTGCAAAGAGAAGATCGTCATCAAAGTCTGTCACTACTGATGTTGTGGTCTCATTTCGCTTCCCATATTCCCGTATCTGCAATTTCTTTCAGGCATTGCACTTTCTCTTGATATGACCCTTCTTGCCACAATGAAAGCACTCAATATCTTTTCGCGGCCTGGACTTGCTTCTACTAGACCCTCAACCATCTCTACCCTTATCTCTCCCCTCGACTCAGTGTACAAAATATCTGAATGGGCAGAGGAAATAGTCATATAAGACTCACCCTGAGATTTCCTCATCACCTCCTTATTTAGAATCCCACTCTTTGCAACCTCCATAGTCAGAACACCTCCTGGAGACGAGTTAATCAGTGAAACTCGTATCATCTCCCAAGAGGCAGGGAGAAACTTCAATAACCACAGTGCATTGACCTCATCATCAAAGCTCACCTTCATGGAAGATAACTGATCCAACACTCCTTGGAACTCATTCACATGATCAAGTATATGTGTGCCTTCCTTATACGTACAATCACTAATCTTTGTCAGTAACAAAAGTTTGTTCAGACCGGTGCTCTTCGCATATAAAGACTCCAATGTCTTCCATAGCACCTTGGCATCAGTGATACTCGTCACATGATTGTAAACATTGCGCTCCACAAGTCGCCTAACAAAACCACACACCTTCCGGTGTTCAATCACCCATTTTGCAGGATCCATATCTATGAGCATCTCCCTAAAGATAGGTGAGTGCCAACCCTTGACGTAGATCAAGTCCTCCATCATCATATGTCATTCATGATAGTTGGCCCCGTTCAACATCATAACCATCTCAGGACTCGAATCCATCTGCACTCAGTCCACTGTCAACTCTGACCACTGATCTTGGAGTCGATTATTTCAATGAATGTGACTAAAGAGGATAGGGAGCGGACCAATGGTTGTCACCTACCACACCTATTCACAAACCCAAAATATCCAATCGACTCGACTAAACCTGGCTCTGATACCACTTGTTGTGAGAAATACGTTCTCAGGGACCTGAGTGCGCGTGAGGACGCGAGCTGAGATACCTGCATAACTCGTCAGCGAAATACGCAAGAACAAAAAAAATCAATGATAATCAGACACAAAGTTGCATGCGTGGAAAACTCCCAAAGCAGGGTAAAAACCACGGGACGATCAGAGTCCAACCGGAAAAGCCTTCACTAAATAATGTTCAACAATACAGTGACTTCCCCCGTGATCCCCAGATGGATCCTACAGCTAGCACAAATATAAAGACAAGAGAAAGATACAGGTATACCGACAA
This sequence comes from Dactylorhiza incarnata, assembly GCA_033032865.1. NCBI lineage: Eukaryota > Viridiplantae > Streptophyta > Magnoliopsida > Asparagales > Orchidaceae > Dactylorhiza > Dactylorhiza incarnata. Next base: position 39,013 of record JAWHQI010000300.1, on the reverse strand, counting down.
AGCCGACCAAGTTCGAGTCAGAGTGACTCGCTCCAAACTGGTTCTTTGAATCCTCTGCAGTCTTCCAAGGTCTTTCAATAATGTGTCAAGCTGTCTGCCTATGTCGATACACGGCGTCACTGGCGCACTCCGATCAGTCCACAACCCGTTAGTAGGTTGCCTCGTTCGAGGCTCAGATGCCTCGCCACCAACGTCCACTTGAGGCTAAGATGCCTCCTTGCGCTGGCCGTCGCTAGTCGCGGATGCGTCCAATATACTCGCCTTAGTAAAATACGGCGGTTGCACGACGCCTTCCTTTGCGCCAAGATGCGCACTCTGCACCACTACACTACCATGACCGTGATCCGACAACACCGCTGACGCTTCAACGGTCCTTGCTCTCCCGAGCCCAAATGACCGTCACCAAGCACCACATATGTCTCTCCAGCTCCGCCCAAAATGGCATCCGCCTTTGCCGCTCCCCCGCACACCTGCACTGTAACCCCGCCACACAAGTACGGCGCCACCACCGCCTTTGCAATGTCCTCACAAAAGAGTCCTCGACGTCTCCGCCCTTGCGACAATCGCCGTCAAATCTAAACAACGGACTTCACGCCGCCTCAAGGCCTCCGAATAACTCCGACTCTACCTTGCATGCCACCGCTTGGTTCGGACTCGGCGCCGCCCAAAGTCATCGGCGAGAAAAGCCTCGCCCGCACGAGAGAGAGGAAGGGTGGAAAGGTTGGAATCTTACTTTTGCATAGAAGACTGGATCCAAGAGGTAACCATGCGTCAATGGAGAATAGAACTACAGGCGACGCTCCTCCTTCTCACAGGTGAGATAGGCTTAAGTTTTTCAATCCTTTTTTCCTTATATATTCACGTGGAGGGGGCTGCACCATGGGGGTGAATCTTAGGAATAATTTTAATTTCCTTTTTTTGTTTGGGGGGGAATAGGCTTGCTCCTCGGATCACCAATCCAATTATTGAAAGATTCACTAATGTTGTTTGTACTATGTTCATTATTTAATTGCAACGAAAATGCATGTCTAGCCCATAAACTTACAAAAATTTTCATCAATCAGTCATATGCATCTGGACTTACTTCCCTTAAATTATTCATTGCCTTTGTGAATATCGCCTCTGAATATGCTTTGGCTCAAGCCCAAAATAGATTCTTCACCAACACACCTGGATAAGATAGTCTTAGATTGGCATATGTATGATGACAACATTTTCTGTTTGGGGCATTAGGAACTATTTCATTGATGACTTCAATGAAATAAGATAAGTAATACATTTTGTCTGTCGGTCATGAATGTCCATGGCTTGTTATCCACAAATCCTCCCAACATTTCCTCTAGGCAATTAAAAAAGAATCCCCAACTATCTTTGCTCTCAACCTCGACAACAACGAATGCAAGTGGGTAAAGTCCCATATTCCCCATCCAAGCCGACGACAGCTAGCAGGACACCACCGAATGGACCCTTTAAATGACAACCATCAAAGCCTAGAAATGGTTGACAACCCTCAAGAAACCCATTCCTAAGAGCATGTAAACCCATAAACATTCTTTTGAAGGTTGGCTTTTGAAGGATATTTTCCCATTCTTCAATGTACTGTAATTTCACAATGCTCATCGGATTTGTTTTGAATATTATGTTAGCAAATGCAGACAATTTACCAAATGGGCCCTTTAAATGACAACCATCAAAGCCTAGAAATGGTTGACAACCCTCAAGAAACCCATTCCTAAGAGCATGTAAACCCATAAACATTCTATTGAAGGTTGGCTCTTGAGGGATATTATCCCATTCTTCAATATACTGTAATTTCACAATGCTCATCGGATTTGTTTTGAATATTATGTTAGCAAATGTAGACAATTTACCAAAAGACTTACTATTACTACCTTCAATCTTCTCCAATGCCCTCTTCTTAGCCCTATATAATTGCATGTACTCAGGTACAACCCCATGCTTTAGTAGCTCATGTCTCATTCCTTTGAGTTTTATCTCACGGTTATCTTTTAAATGGTTATTAGCTTTTTCGCCATCCACTTTGAACTAGCCTCCCTCGTCTTGTCAATGCTAACACATGTATGTGTTGTACTACAAGATTTGATTTGATATATGATTCCATCCACCATTGAAGATGCATGCATCCTCCAGTTGCAACACACACTAGCACACTGAACGGTAACTCTGGACTTCTCATTCTTTGTCTTATCAATCTTGCATCCCTCTTTAATAGAATAATCAGCTAATGCTTTAATTTCTGAAGGTATTCACATCGACAAACACGATGCCCTTTTGTAAGCTTATATCTCATTTGCATTTTTTGGCATTTCAAATTCCAACATATTAGGGCAATGTATTATCCGAACAATTCCACTATTCTTAGAAGTGTTTAACTTCTAAGTCTGAAAACTCAATATCGCTATCGTCTGAAAACTCAATATCGTCATGGTTTGACAAAATTGAGTCATGATCACTATTTTCAACTTCTTGATCTACATTATCCATGTCATCCAAAAGATCACTATCATTGACCATGTCATCCATATCTATTAAGAAAATGAATTAATGACAAGAACCATAAAATTTTATGCAAAGATCGAATTGACTGAAAGACAAATTGACTGAAAAAACTGAAAACAGAATGAATTGCAAAGCTGGAAATGAAATGTTAGCACAATCAAACCATTATGTTCAACGCAGGAGATAACTAATGATACCAGAAAGGCGAAGATATGTCGTTAGAGAGGGGAAAATTTTGTCGTGAGAGAGAAAGATAACCAACTGAAACAAAAAAAAAACAGGACAAGAGGGGAAGATAGTCGACGAGAGGGGAAGAATGCACTTGTCATGAGAGATGCAACTAGCGGCGAGAGGGGAGAAGCAGTGACCACCAGCGACCGCCAGCTATCGGCTCAGTTGGTGATGAGAGTCCGCCCGAGGACATCTTATCAAGGAGGTGCATGGATCGAATCCCGGCCTCAACAACCCGCTGGCGCCTGTGGTGGGCCCCGGAGACGGGTTGGGGTGTACGGTCCGCGGACTTGATCAAAGCCATCCGGATGCGACGCTCGGGTGGACCCCTGTGGTGGTGTGACGCCAGACAGGGGAGCGGGCTGGGTGTGACGCCTGGTCTGCATCAGAACCAAAATTGGATCAAAGTTTAGCAGACAAAGCACTTTAAGAGTGTCGCATACAAAACACTCTGCACATCTCACTAGGCTCAACTGCTACAAAGAATAAAGTTAAACCAGTACAATGCGTATTATATAACATTGCGAACCGGCCGATGAAAATATATTCATAATATTGTACATAATGATTATGTGCATCAATGCAAGGTTTATGAATAAAAAATTCTACATAACAAGAATAGTTATATACCTGCATACCTTGGAGAAGAATGTAAACAAAGTTTAGATGCTTGGGGACACATGGATGAAGTGATGAATGGGATGCTAAAATCATAAAAAGCATGCTTTAAAACCTCTGGGGCCATATAATAGGGACTTCCCACAATCTCAGTAAAGCGTTCACCTACTCACAAAACACAATCAATGATTTTTTTTAAGAAAAAGGTACAAAGCTTCCATATTCAATCATGTTGTTGCAACTGCATCTGACATGCACATTATGTAGAAACAAAATGTAGTAGTTATTAGAACTGCAGCATAAGACTATATATGTTGGACTAAAATTCAACATACCAGGTGTTGCGGGTCGCTCAACGTTCTTTCAGACCGGGCGAATCGAACCGTCTTAGCCCGAGAGTGAACCGAGCGCGCAAGCAGTCACAGAGAGAACGAACAGGTGGCAAGAAGACGTTTTTACCGTGGAAAACCCGGAAAGGGTGAAAAACCACGTGGTCGGATCAGCGCCGACCAAATTTCACTATGTGGCGGAGCGTTACAAGTAATGGTGCGAGAATCGGGAGCGACAGGCCGCTCCCGTTACAATTGTAGTTGAATGAATGTCTCTGAGGGTGACAGGCCACCTCTCTGAAAAACTAAGTACTTTTCTTGGCCGGGAAGTCTTCAGAGTCCGCAGAAGATCTTTAAGCGACGATGGCGGTCTTCAAGCGACGAAGGAGTTCTTCGAAGGTTGAAGGAGGTCTTCGAGTGTTGATGAAGGTCTTCGAACGTTGAAGGAGATCTTCGGGTTTCGAAGGAGATCTTCGGGTTCCGAAGGAGATCTTCGAGCGCTGAAGGAGGTCTTCGAGTTCCGAAGGAGATCTTCGAATGCTGATGAAGATCTTCAAGGGAATTCCAGAGAGCTCTCTCCCGTGTAGAAAATTCCAAGTCCTTTGAAATGAAGCCCTGGGGTTCCTTTTATAGCTTTTGAGGGTGGTTAGGGTGGTTATGGTGGTTAGGACGGCTATCCGCACACCATAACCAATTTATGTGTTATATGCACATTTATCATGAATATGGCTATGCGCACACCAATTTGTATAGTTTTTAGGATGATATATATTCATATGTCGGATATGGTTACGCGCACACCATAACCATATTATTTGCTAGACGCAGACCGGATGCCCACTCATCATGAATATGGCTATGCGCACACCAATTTGTATAGTTTGGTGATGATATATATTCATATGTCGGATATGATTACGCGCACACCATAACATTATTTGCTAGACGCAGACCGGATGCCCACTCATCATGAATATGGCTATGCGCACACCAATTTGTATAGTTTGGTGATGATATGTATTCATATGACGGATATGGTTATGCGCACACCATAACCATACTATTTGCTAGACGCAGACCGGATTGAAGATTTTTACCATTTATACCCCCATGTTGGAGGATTTTCACTATTTGCACCCCATGACGTGGAGTTTCACTATTTGCACCTCATGATGTGGAGTTTCACTATTTGCACCCCATGATGTGGAGTTTCACTATTTGCACCCCATGATGGGCGGTTACAGGTTTAGCGAGATTTGCCTTGACCGTCCTCGTTCTCTCCGCCGAATGAGGCGGGAGAGGTCGGGCGAGCGCGCTCGGAGGCCGACCGGGGATGAGACGAGAGGGGCCGGAGAATGCGCCCGGCGGCGAGGGAGGCCGACCGGCACCGCGCCCACCGTCCGGCCGCGTATGGTGCCGGGCGGTACCGCGCGGTGCCGGGCGGTACCGCGCGGTGCCGGGCGGTACCGCGCGGTGCCGGGCGCGGTACCGCGCGGCGCTAGGCGCGCGGCACCGCGCAGTGCCGGGCACGCGGTGCCGGGCGCGCGGTACCGCGCGGAGTTAGCCGCGCGTTGCCGTGCGGCCGCGCGTTGCCGTGCGGCCGCGCGCGGCGCCGCGTGGCTGCGCGGTGCCGCGGTCGTGCGGCCGTGCGGTGTCGCGGGGCCGCGGGATGCCGCGCGGCCGGGGGGTGTCGCGCGGCCGTGCGGTGCCGCGCGGCCGCGCGCGCCGTCGTGCGGCCGTCGGTGCCGTGCGGCCGCGCGCGGTGCCGCGCGGGCATGCGGGGCCGCGCGCAGCGCCGCGCGGCCGCGCGCGATGCTGTGCGGCCTTGTGGCCGCGCGTGGTGTTGCGCGTGGCTTCGTGAGGTGGTTGCGGCGGTTGCGGTGCGATTGTGGGCGGTTTCCTCCTCTTTCTTGCCCATACCTCCACCATCTTAATGGGGAGTTGGGTTTTTGGCTAAATGCAACCCGGATTTTCTCTACATAATGTATGACAACCCATCACCAGGCATGAAAAAATACGGACAAGCCAACATCAATTGATTTCAGAGCTGATGTTTCCTTCTTATTAGCAAACAAAAAGTTCTCAGGTTACAAGCCTAGATGAACTTTTGAAAACTATTACCTGCTTCTCTTTTGATTTGTTTTTTCTATTGCACTTATTTCTGGTTGTAATCATCATGCTTTTGAGATTCCATTCTCTATCTTAATTTTCATTTCTCAAGGGAAAAACCTATGGTTTCGATGGATGTTTGTGAGCAACATGATGGAGCGACATTAGATGAACTGTATTAAGTTTAAAAAGCAGAAATATTAGTTGGGAGAATGTGGAAATTGGGAAGGACATAGTAGCAATGATAACTGAGGCTAAACATTGCATGCATGTATATTGGAGATTCTATAAACAAGAGCATGTGGGTACCCAAAAGAAAGATGAGGCACACACCTCAAACACAAATGCTATTTCTACTTTGAACGCCACATTTTGTGCACCTAATTGATGGAAAACCCATCATTCCATAGAAGAAAATAGAGAAGCATGCTGACATATTTTGGTACCAAGAAGGACTATTACAGACTTATTAGGTTATTTGCTTTTCTAAATCTCTTGTGAGAACTTTGCAAGAATTCTAAGAGTAGGACGTAACAATGGTGAAGCATTATACTAAATGTCTTTTCTCTACTTGCGCAAAGTATTTTACTATTTTTTTCCTTTTCTTGATGTGTTTTTAATTTTGTTGCTGCTACCCACACCTTTATCTGTGGCACTGTGAATCGCATACCACGACCGATCTGCAAGACCGGTAAGATCATGATCCATATTCTCAAAAACTATGTAAATGCTTCCTTTGTATTTATTCCTATCTGTGCACATCAACGAAAGTAAGCAACATTAGTTGTATATAATGATCAAGATAACAGAAAATCATCTACAAATGTCCATAAGCCAGTAGATAAGTGAATTGCTAAGAACTCAAAGATTTAGAGCGACATAAAGAAGTAATATACTATAGAACACCCGATTTTCCTTGATGTCTTTTTCTGGACCTGCATATGCACAAAATAAATTTGGGATTGTAAGAAAAAACTCAAATATTAACAATAATTAAATACTCTTCAAAGTGCATGATTAGGATGATATGCATGCGATTCAATTATAAGACACCTTAGAAATTTTGAAACCTGGAAATAAAATAGATTGATAATTTGAAATGAAAGCCACAAATGACCGTGATAAATTTTGAAACCTATAAGATTTAAGACACCTCTCATCTATAATAGAAAGTCATAAATGAAATAGAGCCATTGGTATAACAAAATATGAATAAATTGTTCATTAGACAGCCGTACGTGTTAGGACCCAGAAACTTTATCTTTTAAGGCCCAAATATTAAAGCAATAAACATAAGGGTCCGTTCGTTTGGACGGAATTGGAATTCGATATTGGGATTCAATATTCAGAATTGGAATTTGTCTAATTTCAATTCCATCGTTCGCCTAATAAACAATATTGTTGAATATTGTGGAATTGAACAATTGTGTTGTTCGATTGTTAAATAAAATTTAATCTAAAAATTGAAAAATATTATAAAGAAATTAATATTTTTGTACATATATAATAAAAAATATGCGTCATGACAAAAAACACACCCCGGGCGAAAAACGCGTGCCTGCACAAAAAAAAACGTGCTCGGGCACAAAAAGCCCGCCCGGGCAAAAAACTCGCGGCCGAGCGAAAAATTGGGCGTCCGGGCGACAAAACGTGTGTAAAGGCAAAAAACGCGCCCCCGAGCGAGAAACGCGGGTCCGGGCGAAAAACGCGCTCCCTGACGAAAAACACACCGGCGCGCGAAAAACTTGCGCCCGGGAGAAAATTGCGCGCCCGGGCAAAAAAACGCCTGCCCGGGCGAAAAACACGTGCCCGGGCGAAAAAACGCGCTCCCGGGCGAAAAACTCGCACCCGGGGGACAAATTGCGCGCCCGGGCGACAAAGCGCGCCCCCGGGCGAAAAACGCGCCCCCGGGCAAAAAAACGCGCGCCCGAGCGAAAAATGCGCGCCCGGGCGAAAAACACGCCCCTAGAGGAAAAACCCGTGCCCGGGCAAAAAAACGCACGCCCGGGAGAAAAATTGCGCGCTCGGGCGACAAAACGTGCGCCCGGGCAAAAAAACGCACGCCCGGGCAAAAAATTGCGCTCCCGGGCAAAAGACGTGCGCCCGGGCGAAAAACGCATCCACGGGCGAAAACGCGCGCCCGGTCGAAAAAACGCGCGCTCGGGCGACAATTGCGCACACCGGGAGAAAAACGAGCGCCCGGTCGAAAAACGCGAGCCCAGGCGAAAAAAGCGCGCCCGGTCGAAACACACGCGCCCGGGCGAAAAACGCGCACCCGGGCGAAAAATGCGCGCCCGGGCAAAAAATTGCGCGCCCCGGCGAAAAAACGTGCGCCCGGGCGAAAAACCCGCGCCCCGGCGAAAAACGTGCGCCCGGGCGAAAAAACGCTTCCATGGGCGAAAAACGCGCGCCCAGTCGAAAAACGCCCGTCTCAATTGTGTGCCTGGGCGAAAAAACGCGCGCCCGTGCAAAAATTGCGCGCCCGGGCGAAAAACGCGTGCCCGGGCGAAAAACACGCGTCTGGGTGAAAAACGTGCTCCCGGGCGAAAAACGCGCGTCCGGGCGGAAAACTCGCGTCCGGGCGAAAAACTCACGCCCGGGCAAAAAATTACTCTCCCTGGCGAAAAACGCGATAAATCGAGCGTGCCAGACTCGTTCAATTCTGATATGTCCAGCTAGATTTTATGCCTATGTTAAAATCAATTCCATGATATTCAACTCAAATTCCAATTATTAACGCTATCTAACAAGCGAACGGCGTAATTGAAATTCGACGTCGAATTTCAATTCCAAGTCTTCGATTCCGTCCAAACGAACGGGCGCTAAGAGTTTTGGGAAGAATTCATAAATTTCTGTAAACTTTTAAGATAGGTTTGAGATACCATGCATATCATGTCCAAAGTTTATGAATAAATACTATTGAGAAAGGTGAGAAAGGCCAAAAAACTAAAACAGTGAACTACATTTAATCTCTGCTAAGCTTGTGCAAATGAAAATGGCATCATTAAGTTGGTAATACTGGAATCAAATGAGGTGCCAATAAACAATTAATGGAAGAAATATATTAGCTAATACTGGAATCAAAGGAGGTGCCAAAAAACAATTGTATACGTTTCTCTCTCTCACACAGTCCAGATTCTCTAGTGCTTTTCTAAGGCGACTGCCATCACATCCTATGTTATAGTATTATAACATTTATTTATCGTAATGTTATGATGAAGATATTCAACATAGCAAAAACAAAGGCTTAGGATTTAAAGAAAAATGGATGGAAATTGGTTCTAGAATGTTGACATTTCAATGCAAAAAATGTGATCAATTATCTCTATTTTTACCCAGCATTATGAATTTCAAAAATGACCTTTGTCTCTTCAGTTTTCTTTTTGATTTGAATGACTAGCTCAACAAATGCCCTCAAAAACTGCATGGAAGTAAAATACATCACATATATAAGATCACATAGATGAGATAGTACGAACAAAGAAATAAATTAATCAAAAACTCCACCCTTGCTCAAAATCATGAAACCACCCCCAAACTCCCCCCCCCCCCCCCCCCCCCCCCCCCCAATAATAAAGAAATTAGCAATAAATACTCCAACCTTGTTAACTATCCATATTTCTTTTTAAACAACAAATACTAGATTAGTCAGAAATATCTCATATATTTCTTTTCCTGGAAATTTTCTAGTACTTATTGGAAACCATTTGTAATGACAACTTGTCGTTCCACTTACTCCAATCAAAAATACATAGCGAACCTAGTTTTATTGATGGTGAGAGTAGAAATAGATCATGGGTAGCATGTGGTACGAAAAAGATGGAAAGGAGAGCAAAGAGTAGTTCGTACCTTAGAAATGGATCTCTAGGTGGCTGAAATTGTGGAGCAGAAACCTTCATATATATCCCTTCTGGCTGAAATCGCTAGAAGCAAATCCTTACTAGCGAGGAAGAAAGCGAAGACCGTCGATCAGATTGTAGTCCTCGGCTGCAGCTTTAAGTGCAGGTGTTGACGACGTCACCCATGGCTATTTCTAAGCTGTGTTAGCCCGCGGGATCAGCGTCGGTATCAACAGAATTTCCGGGTGCGAGAGTGACAGGGTTTGAGATAGAGACGATCGAACAAGCGGGAGGAATCGTGTTGGGAGAGATTGAGATTGAGGATGGGAAGAACCCTAACATGCATGTGCATCTGCTCTCAGCCATCGAGAATGAGGAGAAAATATAGTGCGATCAGATGTTTCTTTTTCCACGGCAGCGGGGAAATCATCGCAATTAGTAAATTTTATTAAAGATTATGATTTGTTGTGGCTAATACTTAATTATTAGCCACATTTTTTGTCGTGGCTAATACTCCAGTGTTAGCCACGCTATTTATAACCCTGGCTAAAACCTAGTTATTAGCCACAGTTTTTTTGCTAATACTAATTTATTAGCCACAGTTTTTGACCCTGACAAAAAAATATGTACATAAAAATCATTTTTCTAGTTGTGAACTCTACTCATGAGTTATTGTTGTGCATCAACTTCGATAGTATCTCTGCAGCAGCATCAATGGCTTTTTGCTTCTCCTAATCACCTACCCCCCACATCTCTTCCCCCTTCAACCTTGTAATTGACTGAATGAAACAGATGGAATCGAAGGGAAGACAATACCGGAACTCTAAATCATAGTGCACCTCATTCTTATATGCCCTGAATAGTGGTCCACCCCTCACAGCCTGCCGCCCAGAGCTCGGCCGTCGACGAGGGATTAGTACTTGGACGAAAAAGAAGTGGACTACCTAGTCATCGCCTCTCCCAAACACGAGATAAAGTCGGAAGAGAATCCAGTGTTACGTCCCATCCTTGCAATAATTCTATGTACTAATCTGTGTTGTTCATTCCTCCTGAATAACTTTGTTGATCTCTATCACCGAACATCGATCGGTTTCAGGTCCCTGAAAAATTCTCCCATTCCTCTCGATGATCTCCTCGCGTGAAAACCCCGACATCGTGAGAAACCCACGACTCACGAAGACTAGCCTTGTGAAAAAATATCCGAAGAACCGAGAACCGGACCGAAACCGACCCGAACCGGACGGTTCGGGTCGGTTCTCACATTGGTCGGTTCAGTTACGGTTCTTGAAAAAAAAAAAACTGACGGTTCGGTTCGGTTCTCGGGCCGCGTGGTTGGGTACCTGGGAACCGACCAGAACCGTATATTTGAATAAATTAGTATTTTTAGTATCACTATCACCCGTGACTCGCTATTCAGATTTCCGCCTATAATAATATAATTACTACCAAAAGCCCTAAACTATTTGTATTTCGTCTATTCCTATTTCCTACTCATTTCTCTCCAACCCTAACGCCGCTACCCACCCCCGACCGTCTCCCCAGCGAACCCGTTCCCTACTCCCGGTCTCCCCAGCAAACATGAAACGGCACCGCTGGTCCTCCGCCGGCTAGAGTTCCCATCCCCTTCTCCTCCCGCCGGCATCGATTACAGTCACTGAATGACCCGTGGCTCCTCCTCCGCCGGCTGTGCACTGTAAGTCTTCTTCCATTCTTCCCTATTCTATTTTTCTGGACGCACTGTGCACTGTAAGCTCCTCTGTGGCTCCTCCTCCGCCGGATGTGCATTGTAAGCTCCTCCGCGGCTGTGCACTAGACGCATGGGATTTTGGGATGCGGATGCGGATGGTTTGCCAGCCTTCCCAAATTACTTGTAGCATTTATTTCTCATGTTATACAAATATAAATCAATCCTTTGAAAGTTAATAAGATGATCAGTTAATGGTTACGATGTTGAACTGTTGTGATGTTGATGATATCCATAGAGCTATGTTAATTCAGCATATGTAATAGAAATAATTGAGGGCTTATGCATTTATTTCTCATGTTGTGATGTTGATGATATCTACTTATTGTCAGTCTTAATTTCTTTATGCGTCAATACTCAATATTGTGATTCTGATTTTGCAAGAATTCCTCTCAGATTTTTCATTTTTGTTTATCTATTAGGCCTTTAAAATGACTAGTGTGGGAGACACAAATGAACTTATTGCCGCAACACGTGCTCTGATTGTTACAGATGAGCCCATTATAATTGTAGATGGGAGTACCGTGCCTAGCACGTCTAATGCGCGGAAAAGAGATTACAAGTCAAAGTCCAATATATGGGGTCATTTTTCTAAGATTAAGAAGAAAGAGGGTGAGAAGTCTGAGAAAGCTGCATGTAAACTATTGCAGTAAAGCATATGGTTGTGCAAGTATTAATGGTACTAGTAATATGTGGAAACATCTAAAGAATTGCAGCAAATATCCGTATAATGCAGTCGACAAAAAACAAAAATTGTTAAGCTTTGAGATGAAATGTGGGGAAGAGGGAAATGACATAACTTCTATTGAGTATCTACATTCTTGGAAGTTTGATCAGGATTCATGTCGAATGGCCCTTGCTAGATGGGTTATCACAGATGAGTTGCCTTTTAGAATTATTGAAACAGAAGGTGTACAACCCCGATATTCGCCAGGCAAGGAGACATTCTAATGAAGGCAGTGGAACGGAGCTCGCTGAAGGGCGAGCGAGAAGGGTCGGCGAGACAAACGCTCGCGGGTGTGTTCGTCGAACTCCCCCGGCCTCGTCGACCATACCCCTGTTCGGTGAGATCATCCGAAGTCGACGAAGTGTTCTGAGCCCATTGAAACCAAGAGGCGGTCTCGCAGGAAGGCTCGCGAGACCGGACCTCGGCAGGTGTCATCAGAATTGGCCGGCGAGGTCCTCGTAGGACGATCGCCTAGGAGTGGCATCGCGAGCAGGACTCGCGATAAGGCCCGCGAGAGCATCTCCCAGGAAGGTTCTCGCAGTTCCTTACCCATAGGTTGATTGGGCAAGAATACCCTTTTATCCCTAGTGGTCTGTCTTTAGCCTCTCCAAACAGCGGAGTTTGGCTGTTAGCAGACCCATTTGGGGTGCGGATAGTGAAATCAAAAGGCGGAATCCTGCTATTTGCAGGCCAAACCAGAAAACCTATAAATAGGACCTTAAGGGCACCTTTGGAGAGGATCCCACTTCAGCTTCTCTCTCCTTATGCTTACTTTGGTTAGCATTTTCAGAGCTCTCCAAGGTGCCCGAGTCTCAGCTTTGGCTTGGGAGGGGAAGCGCTCAACGATCTTCCGGTTAGCGGAGGGACCTCCTCGCTGTGATTAAGGTCTTAGTCTTCTTCTTAGTCTTCGGTCTACCTTCTCCGAGGGATCAGTAAGGGCTAGCCGCCCCTCGTCTCGGCGAGGGCCCCGAGCTCCACAAGAGGCCGAGAAATCAGTTTCAACATTTTGGTGCGGTGAGCGTGGAGCGCGGCTGGTCCAAGAAAATTCCGAAGAGCAGATATAACGGGAGGCGAGGATCAGAGCGAGGGGTTCAGCGAGTCACCTCAGGTGGTGACGCCGAGGATGTTCGCGGACTTCAGGCGGGAGGTGCTCGACACCTTCGGGCTCGCGGTCGCGGCACTGCGAAGCGAGTTCACGACCCCGGCACCCCAGGCGACCCTTCCCCCAGCAGCGGTTGGCGAGAATGCCCCGGGGGGGAGGGCCGGGAAGGAAGTTGCAGGAAGTTCAGTGCAGGACTTAGAAGGGCGAGTGCTGTTCGCCAGCCCGGCGAGCTTCGTGCCGGCAAGCTCTATGTCGGCGAGCACGGTGCTGGCGGGCGAGCGTCCGGAAGACATGGAGACCGTGGGAGTGGTCCAGGAGAATACCGCCCTCGCGAGCGCAGCCCTCGCGAGCCCGAGTCTGGCGAGAGAGCTCGGGGGTCGCGCAGAGCGAGAATGGGTAGCAGAAGGGGGAAGTCCCTTCTGCGAGTTGGTACTTTCTGCACCTGTCCCGGTAGGGTTCGGAGAGTGGGACAGGGTGTACTACAACGGCAGGGATGACCCTGTCCAACATCTCCAGTCTTTTGAGGACTCGGTCTCCATCAGGCTGATGCCGGACGCTTTCAAGTGTCGTCTCTTTGCCATCACTCTTAAAGAAAAGGCCAGGGACTGGTTCCATCAACTCCCTACAGGGTCGATCTACGCCTTCGAGGATCTACGCAGGAGCTTCTTGTTGCGATTCTCAACTGCAAAGAAGAGGAAGAAGGACGCCGAGTCCCTCTTCAAAGTGAAGCAAGAACCAAAGGAGTCGTTGGATCGCAACGCGGATCGGTTTCAAGAGGAAGTGCTGCTCAAACAGGAGATGCCAGGATTTGCACTCCAGCTCGCCTTCACCGTCAGGCTGAGAGAGAGTTTTTTCAAAATGGCTTTGAAGAGGAAAGCCTCCGTCTCCTACGAGGAGTTGATGGAGAGGGTGGCGGAAGAGATTGAGAGTGAGGAGGCCAACTGATGTAGGGTTAGTCTTATTTGAAACGGTCACAAGAAAATCTCTCGTTCGCCTTCAACAAACCTAGATCTATCCGCACCTACACAAGCATTCTAGCAATCGTAATAACGGATTGAACGATCACAAACGTAACAAAATAGAAGATAATAACTTCTAATTCAGCGATTCAAGGCTTAAAACGCAAACTCCCAAGAAATTAAATCAAAGATCCGATCCGTTGTGTGGGCAAACAAAGGATTTAAAGGCCTAGGTTTGTCATACGCAATGGATCTTCCCGATCCGGATCTAGTGAAGATCGATGACAAAGAAATGATTTGAAAAGCGGCGATGTATTTTAAAATCGCGGAAAAGACGGTTGCAGAAATCCTCCACAAAACTAAGCATGAATCACACAAGATTAAAGGAATAGAGATTACCCAACCCGGATCTAAAGCACACAAGATATGGTGGAAGAATCACTCTCTCCACGGATCCACCGGCGTCACACCGAATGGGTTTGCAACCTTTCCGTTGGCGTCACACCAAGGAACTCCACGCCGGCGTCGCACCGAAGAAGGATGGAGGAGGCAAGAAGCGGCGTCACACCACAAGAGGAGGGGGGGCGGCGGCTTGGAGGTCTCCCACCTCTTTGGCCGAAATTCCACAAGGGGGAGTTTAGGGTTTGCCTTTTCAATCATCTATTTCATCAAGGAGGGTTCCTTAAATAGGAGTTTACATCAAAATTCAGCCATTCAAGATGGCGTTTAGAATCTCCGCCATCCAAATGGTTAAATGCACACCAATAGTTCAAAACGCATGAAAATAAAATAAAACAAGAGCATAATGAAATATAAAATTATTTCCATCATATGAAATAATTTTATATCCATAAATAGATAAAATAAACGCCTTAAATAAATGAGAGGTCATTAAGCAGGCTTGGCACGCCGCGGGCGGAGGTTGTAACGTGATCCTCCGTTAGCATCAACAGGGCGCCTCAAGTCCTTGTGTCGTTGCGCCTCGGCAACTGGATCATCTTCATGACTAAGTGGAGGGGCCGCGACATCAATCCTCCCCTGCTCGAAATCACGCGTCAGTGATGCGTGGTCTAAGAAGTAGCGGTGGAGGAGAGCAGCATCCAAGCGTCGAAGCTCCGTCTCTAGTACCCAAGAGTCGTCTGAAGGGGGGCGGTCGCGCCAACGGACGAGAAAGCGATAAGTATCACCATCCGGAGTAGACAGTGGCTCAGCATCAAGTATCACCTCTGGAGTAAGAAATGTCTTCGGAAACCTGGGAAACATGTCAGCAGTAGGAAAAAAAGATTGCAACTTACCATCCGATGATAATCCTGTGGGGGCCGAAAGAGAGAGATCATCCGAACTACCACTCCCCAACCCATTAGAAAGTGTAGTGGAGGAAGAAGACGACAAAGAATTCAACTCAGGTGGAGGCAACACAAACAACGTCAAATCCGAGACATTAAAAATAGGGGATATACCCCAATCAGCAGGCAAATCCAAAACATAAGCATTGTCACCTAACTTTTTTAGAATTCGAAACGGGCCGGCTCGCTTTGGAGCTAATTTCTTAACGGTGCCGGTAGGCATTCGCTCGGGAACTAAGCGGACTAAAACTTGATCGCCGACATTAAAATGTGACATTCTCCTATGTTGATTTGCATGTGACTGATACAACTCGTATTGAGATGCCAGAGTTGCTCGGATATGTGCGTGCAAATCTTGGATGTGTTGGGCGAAAGATTGTGCGAATTGACTTGTCTTAAATGTGGGTGGTAACGGAACCAAGTCAAGAGGCACTGGAGCGTTATACCCATGGACGATTTCATTCGGAGACATACCCGTGGATCTATTTTTAGAGTTATTATAAGCCAACTGGGCATGGGGGAGGAGTAAGTCCCATGTGCCCTTGTGGTCGCTCACAAGACACCGCAGAAGGTTACCTAAACTCCTATTGACCACCTCCGTTTGCCCATCTGTTTGAGGATGATAGGCAGCAGAGAATAGCAATTTGGTTCCCATAAGGACCCATAAAGTCTTCCAAAAGTAGCTAGTAAATTTGACATCCCTGTCCGAGACAATAGTCTTCGGCACCCCGCGGTGGCTAACGACGTTCCTAAAATATAGCTTCGCAATGTGAGAGGCATCGTTGGTCTTGCTACAAGGGATAAAATATGCCATCTTGGAGAACCTATCTACAACAACGAATATAGAGTCGTGTCGGTGAAACGTGGGGGGAAGGCCTAGAACGAAATCCATGCTCACGTCTTCCCAAGGTTTAGATGGAATAGGTAACGGTGTATACAAACCAACATTGGTCTTAGAACCTTTGGAGACTTGACACGTTCGGCAACTGCTCACTACACGTCCGACCATGACCTTAAGTTTTGGCCAATAAAACTTCTCTTCCACGAGCACAATAGTCTTGTCACGCCCGAAGTGACCACCCAACCCGCCACTATGCAACTCCCAAATAATGTGTAGTCGTAAGGAAGATTGCGGAATGCATAATTTCCCGTGCCGAAAGAGGTAACCATCCCTAATAGTGAAGGCCGAGATAGTGGTGGGGGAGTTGTCCTGTGCGGATAGGTACAACTCCTGGAAATCCGGGCACGTGGCGTACTCATCCTTAATGCGCTCGAACCCAATAACATGCACTTTCATGGTAGACAGAAAGAGGGTGAGGCGGCTAAGCGCATCGGCGACTCGATTCTCCGAACCCTTAAGGTGCTTAATGTTAAACGTGTATTCTTGAAGGAACGCAACCCACTTCGCGTGCCGCGGGCTGATCTTATGACTACCGTTTATGAATCTCAAAGCATCATGGTCAGAAAGGAGCACAAATTCCTTGGACAGAAGATAGTGTCTCCAATGATGCAAACACCTCACAATCGCATAGAACTCTCGGTCGTAGTTGGAATAATTGAGCTTTGCGCCTGCCAACTTCTCACTAAAATAACTGATAGGGTGGCCCTCTTGACTTAGGACTCCTCCTATCCCTACCCCAGACGCATCACAAGTAACCTCAAAGACCTTGGTGAAGTCAGGGAGACGTAACACCGGTGCTTCGGTCATGAGTTGCTTGATCCTACGGAAGGCAAAAGTAGCAGACTTCGACCACGCAAACTCTCCCTTCTTCATACAATCGGTAACAGGTGCCATGATGCTACTAAAGTCTCGTATAAAACGACGATAAAACGTAGCTAGCCCATGAAAACTGCGCACCTCTCGAATGCTAGTCGGCTCTGGCCAATCCTTAATCACCTGGACCTTCCCGGGGTCTACTCGTATACCTTCGGACCCAACAATATAACCTAAGAATTCTACCTCAGAGACTCGAAAAGTGCACTTTTTAAGGTTCAGATAAAGAGTTTCCTTCCGAAGGGTGGAAAGGACTGTACGCAGATGTGAGATGTGATCGGTGGGGGTGGTACTATAGATGAGGATGTCGTCGAAATAGACAACCACGAACTTCCCCATATAAGGCTGGAAGACATGAGTCATCATCCTAGAGAACGTGCTTGGGGCGTTGGATAACCCAAAAGGCATCACGAGCCACTCGTACAGTCCATCCTTGGACTTAAACGCTGTCTTCCACTCATCTCCCTCACGGATCCTGATCTGGTGATAACCACTCCGCAAATCTAGCTTGGAAAAGATGGTGGCACCCGCTAATACATCGAGGAGATCATCTAACCGTGGGATTGGAAATCTATACTTGATGGTGATTTTGTTGATAGCACGGCTATCAACACACATCCTCCACGAACCATCCTTCTTGGGGGCAAGAAGGGCTGGAACAGCACATGGGCTCAAACTAGTCCGAATGAAACCCTTCTTCAGCAAGTCCTCTATCTGGACTTGTAACTCCTTGTGGGCATCGGGAGGGAGTCTATAGTGGGGCTGATTGGGTAGGGATGACCCAGGGATAAGATCAATAGCATGCTGTATATCCCTAAGTGGGGGTAACGACGACGGAAGCTCGTCGGGGTAAACATCCCTATACTCATCTAGCAGGGCCCGCAACTCTTTGGGCAACCCATCTAACGTGCTCGAATCAGTCTTCGTACTCATAAGAACTAACGCATACATCACTCCATCTAAAAAGGGGTCCCTCACAAACTCCGTCCTGCCTACTAGACTCAACGTCTTCCTTTCGACCGGAACAATGGTGTCCTTAGGTAACGCGACTGGTTCCTTCGGAACGGTCGGGCTCAAAGTAATGGTCTTACCCTTAAACTTAAATTCATAGGAGTTGGCCCGGCCAAAATGTGTTACATCACGGTCATAGAGCCAAGGGCGGCCTAATAATACGTGGCAAGCATCCATCGGTAACACGTCACACCATATCTCATCCGTGTATGATTTAATCGAGAGGGGAACTAGGCATCGCTTGGTAACTGGAACAGTGATCTTGTTAATCCAAGCTACTTGATACGGGGTCGGGTGTGGCTCCGCGGTCAAGGCCATACGTGTGACGGCGTTCTCAGAAACGACGTTTACACAACTTCCACTATCGATAATCAGCTTACATAACTTCTCACCACTCCTAAAAATCAGGGAAAATATGTTCGTCCTCTTCCAATCATCTAAAGGACGAGGGGTGGTCAAGATGCATCGCATCACTCCTAGGTAGCGTTCGTCCTCCAAATCACTCGGGACTCCCTCAGGGTCGTCCTCCTCAGTAGCCTCATAAATCAGATCGGCGGGGTCGGCCTCCGCATCCAACAGGGCTATGGCTCGGGTTTTTGTAGGACACTCAAAGGCGTAGTGACCCTGAACCCCGCAAGCATAACATGTGGTGTTAGCCTTGCTAACCTTTCCTATGGGGATACGCTCACTCGTGGGATTCCTAGAGTTCCTCGCAGTAATCACTACCGATCTAGACTCGGCGGTCTTAGGTTTTCCCTTATCGTGGGTGGTAGATGAAGATGCTCCAAATGTGGTCAAGCTCTTCGTACGGGAGTAACGAGAGTGGGCCTTCGAAGCCAGATGCTTTTCAATGTCAAGAGCGGCATTGAATGTCGTATTCAGATCTGTGTGGCCATATCTCAATAGCTTCCTCTGAATGTCAGGGTGGAGCCCCTTACGAAATCGTGAAAGCGTAACCTCAGGGATCTCTCGAAGATCACAACGCACCATACGGTCTTTCAGCTCGCCCATATACTCAGCCACCGAGTTTGAGCCTTGCCGAAGGGTGGCTAGCTCATCGAACATTTGGGTTCGGTGGTAGGCGGGGACGTATTGGTCAGTGAGTAAGTTCTTCATCACTGGCCATCCAATGGGTGGGACTCCCTGTCCGGCTCCTAGCCTACGTTCTTCATTTAGCCAATACGTTTTTGCTCGACCCGTTAACTTCATCCTGGCAACCTGGACCTTTTGGGGATCCGTAAGATGGTGCCATTCAAAATAACATTCAATATCCACTACCCAAGTAAGGAAAACCTGGGGGTCTCCCAAACCATCGTAAGTGGGGGCGTCGATCTTAATGGCTCTAGTGATGTCAGTGCCACGATCCGGACGACGTCCACGAGGAGGGGCTCGAGGATAGCCTTCATCCGAATCCGAATCATGATCCTGCTGTTGCGGATCGGGTAACTCATCAGTAGCCGGTGGGGGTGGTGTTCCCCTTTGGTTCTGCAGAATCTGGGCTAACATGGTCCTAAGCTCGGTCATATCATTACGTAGCCCCTCTATGGCCTCAGCGTTACGTTCCCCTTGTTCATTCGCAGCCATCCTAGACGATGTGGAGGTGTTATATTCTGTTCCTAGTCTAGTGCGCATGCAAGCTTGACGTTTGACTAACGAGACGTGACAGCGCGCGCGTTAAAAGAAAACAAGTACATGCAGCAATATTCCAAGAGGACTTCGGCCAAAGAAGCGAGCGAAAAACAAAAGGCCGAGTTGTCTCCCAAAGTTAGTTCGAACTGTCCAAGAGTACTCCGACCAAAGAGAAAACCAAAAGGGTCGGGTGGGCTCCCAAATCCGAAAAGAAAAACGAAAAGTTCCTGAATAAGAACTTACCTAAACGTTTGCAGAAAATTATTTTCGGGCTGCTACAATCAAGGAGAACATACAGAAATTTTTTTTTTGAATTTTGACCAAAAATGCAGATTTTGACCCGCTATTCGCAGACCACCTGGACAGAATTACGACGTTTCTAATTTTCAGGCCGACCTAACGAGGGCAAAACGAAAAATTCCTAGTTTTAAAGTTGCTGGAAATAACCTCAGGAAGCTACAGAAAAAAAATCAGAATTTTTTGACAAGTTTTGAAAATTTTTTTTTGATTTTTTTTTTACTAACTGCAGACCAATCCGAAAAATTTCAGATTTTCCTATTGATTTGAACGACCAACAAGGATCGCAGCGAGGATGTTTGCAACGTGGGAGTTGAAACAACCTAGCTCTGATACCAAATTGATGTAGGGTTAGTCTTATTTGAAACGGTCACGAGAAAATCTCTCGTTCGCCTTCAACAAACCTAGATCTATCCGCACCTACACAAGCATTCTAGCAATCGTAATAACGGATTGAACGATCACAAACGTAACAAAATAGAAGATAATAACTTCTAATTCAGCGATTCAAGGCTTAAAACGCAAACTCCCAAGAAATTAAATCAAAGATCCGATCCGTTGTGTGGGCAAACAAAGGATTTAAAGGCCTAGGTTTGTCATACGCAATGGATCTTCCCGATCCGGATCTAGTGAAGATCGATGACAAAGAAATGATTTGAAAAGCGGCGATGTATTTTAAAATCGCGGAAAAGACGGTTGCAGAAATCCTCCACAAAACTAAGCATGAATCACACAAGATTAAAGGAATAGAGATTACCCAACCCGGATCTAAAGCACACAAGATATGGTGGAAGAATCACTCTCTCCACGGATCCACCGGCGTCACACCGAATGGGTTTGCAACCTTTCCGTTGGCGTCACACCAAGGAACTCCACGCCGGCGTCGCACCGAAGAAGGATGGAGGAGGCAAGAAGCGGCGTCACACCACAAGAGGAGGGGGGGGCGGCGGCTTGGAGGTCTCCCACCTCTTTGGCCGAAATTCCACAAGGGGGAGTTTAGGGTTTGCCTTTTCAATCATCTATTTCATCAAGGAGGGTTCCTTAAATAGGAGTTTACATCAAAATTCAGCCATTCAAGATGGCGTTTAGAATCTCCGCCATCCAAATGGTTAAATGCACACCAATAGTTCAAAACGCATGAAAATAAAATAAAACAAGAGCATAATGAAATATAAAATTATTTCCATCATATGAAATAATTTTATATCCATAAATAGATAAAATAAACGCCTTAAATAAATGAGAGGTCATTAAGCAGGCTTGGCACGCCGCGGGCGGAGGTTGTAACGTGATCCTCCGTTAGCATCAACAGGGCGCCTCAAGTCCTTGTGTCGTTGCGCCTCGGCAACTGGATCATCTTCATGACTAAGTGGAGGGGCCGCGACATCACCAACCCGAAACTCACTAAGCGGCTAGCAAAGCTCAGTGAGCCAGAGGTCAGGCAGCAGGAAGTAAGGAGAAGGGAAGAGCCCAGGGTCCCGGACGGGGAGTGGAGGTAGCGTGCCGAAGGAATGCAAGGTCAGGGATGGGGTTACTGCCCGGGAAGGGGTAACTTCTATGGAGGACAAGGAAGACCCCACCAGTTGGGATGGAGGCAGGGTCCGAGGCAGCTGCCTCCCCCGTCTCAGCAAGCCATGGCGATCAGGCGGGGAAGAGGAGGAAGAGGAAGAAGAGAAGAGGCTAGAGAGGAAGCAGGGGGAGGAAGAAGGAGAAGGAACAGGGTGGCGGAAGGTGAAGCAGGGGAGGTGGCGTTGCCGTATTGTAACTTCCACGATGAGGAAGGTCACGCGACGGCCACCTGCCCAGAGTTCCTAGAAACAAAAAGGGGCGAGTGCCCGCGCCGAGGCAACAGCAACAGGTGAGAATCGAAGAGGTCGAGCCTCGAGGAGAGGATGAAGAAAGGTGTGAAGACAGAGTTGATGTGGGGAGTAGAGGAGGGATCGAGGTGATCCATGGGGGGTAGGGGTGGAAGCGACCCGCAAGGCTAGCCTTCATACCATCTATCGGCGGAGCGTGGCCTCAACATCCACTGCTCCACCCCCAGCGGAGAGAATCACTTTCTCCCAGAAGGACATGCCAAGCTACGAGGACCCATTCTGCGATGTGCTGGTCATCCAGACCGCCATCGAGAACTTCGCCGTCTCGCGGATTCTAGTCGATAACGGTAGCTCGGCCAACGTCGTCTTCAAGAAGGCGTTTGATGAGATGAAGGTAGAATCCAAGAGGGTGTTGGCCTCGGATGGCCCCTTATTTGTTCAGGAGAAAGGAAGGAGGTAGAAGGTGGAGTGGGGCTCCATGTGACCATCGGAGGGCAGTCCCGGAACTGCCGCTTCGTGATAGTAGACCCCCCAAGTAGCTACATCGCCATCTTCGGACGACCTCTCATCAGCACGTTTAGATGCGTCCCTTCCACCTTCCACCAGTGTCTAAAGTTCAACGCGGGTGGAGTCCATGTCCGGATCCGAGGAGACCCCAAGATGGCGAGACAGTGCTATGTGACGGCTGTCAACACCATCACCTGGATGGGGGAAGCGGAGGAGTTCGATAAAATGATGGAGGAGGCAGTAGAAGCCGGAGAAGAGAAAAGAGCCGAGGAGAGGATGGAGGGAGAAGAGGTCCATGCCCAGGAAGGGGTCGCTGAGGGGCCCAAGGCGGGAAGAGGAGAAGAAGAGGGAAAAGGAGAGGGTGCCCAGGAAGGAGGGGCGGAAGAGTTGATGATGGTAGGGGGGGCTGAGACGGAGGAAGGAGCCCAAGCGCTCGCTTGTGGTGGAGAGGAGAAAAATGCTTGGGGAGAGCAATCCAGGCTGGAGGCCGTGGATGAGGTCGTGGAACTTGAAGTCACCACTCAGCTCGGGGTGGTGGAAAAGGTCCGAGTCAGCGGAGAGCTCAATCCGAAGGAGCAGGCCGAGATCCTAGCCTGCGTGCAGAAGAATGTGGATGTCTTCGCTTGGAGAGCCGCGGAGATGCCTGGGATCGATGCGGATGTGGCTTGCCACCGCCTCAACCTCGGCCCCGGCACCCACCCCATCCGTCAGAAGAGGAGGGCCGTAGCGGACAAGATAGAAGAACCCATCCGAGAGGAGGTGGGTAAACTCATGCAGGCAGGTTTTGTATCGGAGATCCAGTATCCAGGCTGGGTCTCCAACGTAGTCATGGTAAAAAAGGGAGGAGGTAAGTAGCGCATGTGTATCGACTTTTCACTTCTTAATAAATCATGCCCGAAAGATTGCTACCCCCTGCCTAGAATCGACGCGCTGGTTGACTCAGCCGTTGGTTTCTCTGTAATGTCTTTCTTAGATGCCTTTTTAGGTTATCATCAAATCCGCATGCATCCCCCGGACATCAAGGATGTTTCCTTCATCACGGGGGATGGATGTTACTGCTATAAGATGATGCCCTTCGGGCTCAAGAACGCTGGTGCTACGTACCAAAGGATGATGGATAGTGTCTTCCGCGAGCAGAAAGGAAGAAATTTAGAAGTCTATGTTGATGACCTCATGGTGAAAAGTCGGGACCTTGGGTCTCACCTCCGAGACCTTGAAGAGACGTTCGGGACTCTACGAAAGTACAAGATGAAACTGAACCCCTTGAAGTGTGTCTTCGGGGCTAGCCGGGGGAAGTTCCTAGGCCACTTGCAAACCCGGCAGGAGTGGAACCTAATCCAGACAAGGTCAAGGCAATAATGGAGTTGGGGTCGCCAAGGAACCCGAAGGAGGTTCAGAGCCTCACAGGGAAGCTGGTCGGGCTCAGCAGGTTCCTCTCCAAGGCGGGGGAGAAGTGTGCGCCCTTCTTTAAGGCACTAAGGAGCAACAAAAAGTTTGAATGGACTTCGGAATGCAAGGGAGCCTTCCAAGCCTTGAAAGAACAACTCACCCAAACCCCCCTACTCCAAGGGCCGAGATCGGGAGAAGACCTATCCCTATACCTGGGAGTAGGGACGGAGGCAGTGAGTGTAGTGTTGGTCCGGGAGGAGGGGAGAAAACAATTCCCTATCTACTATGTCAGTCGAGTGCTGAAGAAGGCGGAGCTCAGATATCCAATCTTGGAGAAGCTGGCTTTCGCATTAGTGGTGGCGGCGCGGAGGCTCCGGCCCTACTTTCAGGCACACTCCATCAGAGTAGTGACGGACCACCCGCTTCGCAAAATCATGGAAGGGGTGGAACACTCGGGAAAATTGGCAAAATGGTCTGTGGAGCTGAGCGAGTTCGATATCACGTTCATACCTAGGACATCAATCAAGGCCCAAGCGGTGGCGGACTTCATGGCCGACTACACGACCGAGGTGGAGGAACATGAACCGCCTCCCCCAGTGGCATGGAGGATGTTGGTGGATGGTGCCTCAGGAAAGCACTCCTATGGGGGGGGGGGGGGAATCATCCTAGTGAGTCCTCAAGGGACAAAAATCGAGCAAGCCCTGAAAATCCATTTCCCGATTACCAACAACCAAGCGGAGTACGAGGCAGTGATAGCAGGCATGCGGTTAGCTCAAGAGCTGGGAGTGCAAGATGTGGAGGTCTCGATGGACTCCATGGTGGTAGCATGCCAAGTCAAGGGAGAGTTCGAGGCAAAGGACCCGACTCTTCTGCGATACTTGGAGAAGGTTAAGGGAGTCATCGGGCAATTCCACACTTTCTCCATCAAACACGTGCCAAGGGAAGAGAGCACTCCTGCGGACCTCCTAGCCAAGTTCGGTCCTCGAGCAGGAGGGACGATTTCAGAACTCTTCCGGCCCTCCATCGAGGAAGGAGAGCTGATGGAAGTAGATCAGCGGGTCTCGTGGATGGATCCCTTCATCTCTTTCCTATCATCAGGGAAGTTCCCCGAAGGAGACATACACAGGCGACGCTTCAGGTATAAGTCGACTTATTACTCTTTGCATGCAGGAGGGCTGTACAGGAAGACTCACTCGGGACTCCTGGCCCGTTGTGTTTCAGAGGAGGAGGTTCCGAGAGTCCTAGAAGAAATTCACTCCGGGGAGTGTGGGAGTCACTCCGGGAGCCGAACTCTGGAAGGAAGGGTGTTGAGACAAGGCTACTTCTGGCCCACCCTCAGCAAGGATGCGGCGGAGTTCGCAAGGAGGTGTTCAAAGTGCCAACTCTATGCTCCACTCCAACTCCTCCCAGCTCAGAGACACCGAACCATCACTGCTCCCTGGCCCTTCACCATATGGGGGTTGGACCTAGTCGTCCCTTTCCCTCAAGCTAGCGGCCAAAGAAGGATTCTTGCTGGTCATGATCGATTATTTCTCCAAATGGGTAGAAGTGAAGGAGCTCGCCAAGGTAACATCTCAAGTTTTGAGAAATTTTGTATGGGGAGAAATAATTTGCAGGCACGGTCTCCCCCTGGCTATCGTGACGAACAATGGGCCGCAATTTGCCAGCGAAGAATTCGTTAGCTTCTGCACCCAGCTTGGCATCGACCTCAGGTTCGCATCGGTTCCCCACCCACGAAGCAACGGCCAGGTAGAAGCGGCAATTAAATAATCGTCAACCTACTGAAGAAGAAGGTGGAGAACCTCCTGTGAAAATTTTTCGAATCTTTATGGAGCAAGCAGGAGCTAGTCAACTTAGAGATCAAAGCCAAAACAACCAGAAACAAATGAAGGCAAACAACTGATCTTTATTGATAGCAGCACTTCAAAATTACAAGGCGAGTCATGCTTGACGAGACATGATTTTGTCAGCACAAACACAAAGGAAAGATACAAGTTGAAGATAACTTGAGACCGCTCCAGACCGCGCGACCTCCCTGCGACTTCAACACACTGCCAGACCGCAGCGCCTTGCCGATCACAGCACACCACCAAAACCGCTGCACAGACCGCTCCCAACTTCCGATTTCCTGATTCTCCCGAACTCCAGCACCACAACTCCAAGCCGCAGACCGCCCGAACACTTTCAGAGGAAGAGGTGATCGCTGCCGCCCACACTATCCGCAGAAGCTGCACAAGAGGAATTCAATCAGCAGACCGCACGGTCAGAATAACCAGACCGCAGGAAACAAGCGAACTCAGCTTACACTTGGTGTGTTCTATTTGCTGCTACAGTGGCCTCCTATTTATAGGCGCGGGACCTGATCCAGTCACCGCCCTATGAGATAGGATCACCACCCCCAGACCGCGCGACCTGATCGGTCACACCGCGCGATCAGCAATATTACTTCTGCTTCATTTTGGTTAACCCGCCAGCTTCAATGTCGCTATGAGAGACCGCCACTCTCACAGCAGACCGCGACTCTCCAAAGAGATCGCCAGACCGCCCGAAGCCCTTCACCATCTGTGTTCGTTCGAGACCACGAACACAGCCAGTTCGCCATCAGACCGCGAACTCCTGTCCACATGCCGATCTCCTCCTGAGACCATGAACAGCAACCAGCTCGCATACCAGTCTCCTTCTGAGACCGCGAACTGTGACCGCGCGACTAAGTCCCTTAGTCCGCGAATACTCCCAGAAAGCCTGGTCAGCTACCAGACCGCATTCCGGAGAGAACCACTGGAAGAACCCTGAAGATGATCAACCCGCCACGCGGTCAGAGACAGACCGCGCGGCCTCACCTCCAGCCGACTTGGACCTATACCTGCGATCAAGCCAGGAGACTGCAGCTAGGCTACTACCAGCCAGACCGCAGAGGCAGACCGCCAAGTCGTGCGGTCACGCCAGACCGCCCGACCTCCACCCAGACCGCCCAGGTCCAAAAGCCTCCAAACTTCCACTTCAACAATTTCAACACTCCCCCTTGAAGTGGGAAGTTGAAACCAGCCCCAATAGGCTCCTTAGCCGTGTGAACGGCCCCTTTGCCAGCGCCTTTGTGAAGATGTCTGCGACATTGTCCGCACTCCGCACATGCTCGACCGAAAGAGATCCCTCCAGCACCTTCTCCCGTATGAAGTGATGCTCGATCTCAATATGCTTCGTTCTCGCGTGACAAACTGGATTGGTCACCAGTTTGAGAGCACTCTCGTTGTCACCGCGTAGCAGAGTCGGCTCCCGAACCTCCTTGTGGACGTCTCCAACCAACCTCCTAAGCCAGATGGCTTCCTGAGCTGCCAAGGCCGAAGCCTTGTATTCCGCTTCCGTGGTAGAGACCGATACGGAATCCTGCTTCTTGCTGCACCATGATATAGCCGTAGGGCCCGCCATGAAGACGAATCCAGATGTCGACTTCCGATCATCCGAATCTCCCCCGTAATCAGCATCCATGTATCCATGCACCTCGAAGCCCGCATCCCTCCTGTATAGGAGACCCATGTCCGAGGTCGCCTTGACATACTTCAGAATGTTCTTGGCCGCTAGCAGATGAGGTACTCGTGGTTCCGCCATAAACCGACTTACCCTGCCTACTGCATATGCAATATCCGGCCTTGTGATCGTCAGATAAATCAAGCTCCCAACCAGAGCTCGGAACACCAACGGATCTTGCATGATCCTTCCCTCATCCTTCCAATGCTTCATAGCCTTCTCCAGAGGTGTGGAAGTGCACTTCCCTTCCTTCATGCCGAATCGTTCCACGATCCGCTCCGCATATCCGGCTTGGGTCACCAGCACTCCACCTTCCTTCCTCTGCACCTCAAGTCCAAGAAAATGGTGAAGCTCACCAAGATCCTTCATCTCGAACCTGATAGATAGTTCAGCCCGAAGCTGTGCTACCTCCTCCTTCGAGTTCCCCGTCACGATCATATCGTCAACGTATAGCAGCACGATGACCTGAAGCTCCCCGCTCTTCTTGACGAACAAGCTCGAGTCTGAGTCTGAAGCAACAAATCCACAGAATAGGAGATATTCTGCGATCTTCCCGTACCACGCCCTCGGCGCTTGCTTCAACCCATACAGGGCCTTCTTCAGCTTGCAGACATGCTCCGGAAGATCTTCAGACACAAAACCTGGTGGCTGGACCATGAAGATGTCCTTGTCAATCTCGCCGTACAAGAAAGCGTTCTTGACGTCGAGCTGCCAAATCTCCCATCCACTGAACGCCGCCAAGGCAATGATGAACCGAACTGAAGTCATTTTTGCCACCGGACTGAATGTCTCATCATAGTCTTCACCGTATTGCTGCGAGAACCCCCGAGCTACAAGACGAGCTTTGTACCGCTCGATACTGCCGTCAGCTTTCTTCTTAAGCTTGTAGACCCACTTGCATGTCACAGGAGTGATGCCCTTGGGCTTGGGCACAAGAGACCAGGTCTCGTTCTTCTCAAGAGCTGCCATCTCTTCTTGCATCGCAACGTCCCACTCCTTCACAACTTGGGCCTTCTCAAAGCTCGACGGCTCCCTCTCATCCAAGGGACCAGCGAAGAAACATGAGACGAAGCTCACTGCGTTTCCTCCTGTATAGCGATCAGGGGCGATGATCGCTCGCTTCGACCTCCTCAGCTCCTTCCCTTGAACTGCAATGTCATCCGCTGCTTCTTCTCTAGCTCCCCTTCCAGACATGCTAGGAGCATCGCTCCCCCTGCTCCCTGAACCAGAAGCCCCCGTCTCGGAACTAGAAGGAGATGGACCACCTGATGACACAGGTAGCTCCACTTGAAGATTCTCCACAGCTTTCTCTGGCATCTCCACCCTGCTCTCTGGTAACTCCACATCAGAAGACCCCTTGTAAGATGTCACCTCATCGAACACGACGTCGCGAGATACAACAAATCTCCGCGTCTCCGGGTCCATGCACTTCCACCCTTTCTTCCGCTCATCGTATCCCACGAAGACTAGCTTCCTTGCTTTCGCATCTAGCTTCGTCCGAAGAGCATCTGGAACATGCACGTAGCAGGTGGAGCCAAACACCCTAAGGTGTGCCATGCTTGGCTTCTCCTTGAACATCAACTCATGCGGAGTTAACATGTTGATGGGGCTCAGAGGCATCCTGTTGATGACGTAGGCAGCACAAGACATTCCCTCCGCCTAGAAGGACTTTGGGATACTCTTGGCATGCAGCCAACACTTGCAGGTCTCCGTCAGATGACGGATCTTCCGTTCTGCAACTCCGTTCTGTTGTGGAGTATGAGCACAAGTGAGCTCTCTCCGGATGCCCGCCTTCCTGCAAAAGGTAGAGAACTCACTGGAGGTGAACTCCCCTCCGTTGTCAGTCCTCAGCTTCTTCACCCGCAGTCCCAGCCGACCTTCCACGAGCTCCTTGAACTCCACAAACTTGGCAAACGCCTCCGCCTTCTCCTTCAGGAAATAAACCCAGACATATCTGGTGTAATCATCGATCAACACCAGCATATATCTGCTGCCTCCGAGGCTTAGGGTAGCAGTAGGTCCCATCAAGTCACCGTGGATGCACTCCAACGGCACACTACACCTTGTTTGCGACTTGTCAAACGGTAGTCGATGAGACTTGCCGAACTGACATCCCTCACAAACATGACCTTCACCGTAGGAGGATAGACTTGGCAGGCCCTTGACCAGACCTCTCACCGCCATAGCTTTCAGCTTGTCCATCCCCACGTGCCCCAACCTCTCATGCCATATAACGGCACCATCATTCGTCTTCATCTTGTCGACGTAGGAATTTGTTGATAAAACAAACAGGTCCTTTGCCCGTCTCCCGACATGGACGACCTCGGCCTTTACGGCCTCAACATTGCGTAGAAACTTCACTTCTGTTGGGCCGAACAGAACGTGATACCCGGCGTCTACAACATTGGTCACGGAGAAGAGATTTTTCTTCATACCAGGCACGTGATAGACACTTTTCAAAGTAAGTGGCCCTCTATCACTGCCCAAAGAAACAACCCCCACCTTCTCCACTGGATGTACAGTATTATCAGCAGTAATGATTGCATTGTTACCTGTATAAGGCTGTGCAGAAGAAAGCTTGGTCCCGTCTCCGGTGAGATGATGACCACACCCCGAGTCCACGATCCAATCCTCCAGATAGTTGATAGGAGCAGAGGCTCCAACAGAAGCCGAAAAGGCTCCTCCCCAACCTCCTTGAATGTGCCTGGCCTCAGCTTCCTCCTTCTCCGCAGCATGCCCAGCTTGGGTGACCACCTTGCAATCCTTCCTGATGTGGCCAAACTTGCCACACTTGTAGCACTTCGGACCTTCACCCTTCTTCTTCCCGTCAGCCTTGGGAGCATACCCCCTTTCCTGCTGCCCAGAAGTTGAAGGCCCATAGCCACTTCCAGCGGTCTTCTTCTTCTTGTCCCACTTCTTCTTCTTCCCTGAGAAGAGAACTTCGCCATCTCCCCCAGCCACCGACACCCCCGCCATCTGCCTTGCCAAACTTTCTTGCGATGCAAGCAAGTTCTCCAGCTCCAACAGAGACGGCTGATTTGCCCATCCCTGCACCGACGTCACAAAGGCAACATATTCCTTCCGCAGGCCGCGGATGATGTGCCTCTTCAGCTTCGCCTCAGAGATAGGCTCATCAGGGTCCAATGCTGAGATTTCAGCACACAAGTTCTTCAACTTCAGAAAGAAGGTGGAGATAGAAAGATCACCCTGAGCCGACCTTGCCAGCTCATTCTCCAAGAACTGCAGCCTCGCCACATTCTTCTTGTTAAACAGCCCATCCAGGGCTCTCCAGATCTCCGCAGCTGAACCACACCCCAAGATGTGATCAAATAGGTCAGGTGAGATTGCCCTCTTCAAAGTGAACTCTGCCTTCGCATTCGTCCTCCTCCAAGTTCTCACCTCAGCCCCATTATCCCCTTCCGGGACAACTTCCTGCGTCTGATCTCCTCCAACAACTTCCCAGAGGTCCTCACCTACAAGATAGCTTTGCATACACGACTTCCACTTCTTGAAGTTGGTCGATGTAAGCACCTCAATCCCAAGACCCTTTGCAAATCCACCTTCCATTGTTCTTCCACTGGTTCCTTTCTTCACAAAGGCGATGGCTACTCTAAGTTACTCACTGCTCAACCACTCCAACCTCCCTCTGATACCATGTGAAAATTTTTCGAATCTTTATGGAGCAAGCAGGAGCTAGTCAACTTAGAGATCAAAGCCAAAACAACCAGAAACAAATGAAGGCAAACAACTGATCTTTATTGATAGCAGCACTTCAAAATTACAAGGCGAGGCATGCTTGACGAGACATGATTTCGTCAGCACAAACACAAAGGAAAGATACAAGTTGAAGATAACTTGAGACCGCTCCAGACCGCGCGACCTCCCTGCGACTTCAACACACTGCCAGACCGCAGCGCCTTGCCGATCACAGCACACCACCAAAACCGCTGCACAGACTGCTCCCTTCTTTCGATTTCCTGATTCTCCCGAACTCCAGCACCACAACTCCAAGCCGCAGACCGCCCGAACACTTTCAGAGGAAGAGGTGATCGCTGCCGCCCACACTATCCGCAGAAGCTGCACAAGAGGAATTCAATCAGCAGACCGCACGGTCAGAATAACCAGACCGCAGGAAACAAGCGAACTCAGCTTACACTTGGTGTGTTCTATTTGCTGCTACAGTGGCCTCCTATTTATAGGCGCGGGACCTGATCCAGTCACCGCCCTATGAGATAGGATCACCACCCCCAGACCGCGCGACCTGATCGGTCACACCGCACGATCAGCAATATTACTTCTGCTTCATTTTGGTTAACCCGCCAGCTTCAATGTCGCTATGAGAGACCGCCACTCTCACAGCAGACCGCGACTCTCCAAAGAGATCGCCAGACCGCCCGAAGCCCTTCACCACCTGTGTTCGTTCGAGACCACGAACACAGCCAGTTCGCCATCAGACCGCGAACTCCTGTCCACATGCCGATCTCCTCCTGAGACCATGAACAGCAACCAGCTCGCATACCAGTCTCCTTCTGAGACCGCGAACTGTGACCGCGCGACTAAGTCCCTTAGTCCGCGAATACTCCCAGAAAGCCTGGTCAGCTACCAGACCGCATTCCGGAGAGAACCACTGGAAGAACCCTGAAGATGATCAACCCGCCACGCGGTCAGAGACAGACCGCGCGGCCTCACCTCCAGCCGACTTGGACCTATACCTGCGATCAAGCCAGGAGACTGCAGCTAGGCTACTACCAGCCAGACCGCAGAGGCAGACCGCCAAGTCGTGCGGTCAAGCCAGACCGCCCGACCTCCGCCCAGACCGCCCAGGTCCAAAAGCCTCCAAACTTCCACTTCAACAATTTCAACACCTCCGAGGGAACTGGGTAGAGCAACTACTATCTGTTCTCTGGGCCCTGAGGACTACCCCTAACACCGCCACCGGGGAGACCCCGTTCAAACTCTCTCATGGGCCCGAAGCAGTCCTTCCCATTGAGTTTGAAGTAAAGACCCCCGGGGTGATCACCGCAGGTGAAGGAGATGAAGAGTGGCTGGTGGCCAACGATGAAGAACAAAGGCTATCCTTAGACCTGGTGGAGGAACTTCGGGACCAGGCCACCATCAGGCAGGAGGAAATCAAGCGGCGAATGACCCGGTATTTTGACAAGCACATCCGAGTAAAACACTTTAAAAAAGGGGACCTGGTCTTGAAGAAGGTCGACGCGGCTGGGAGAGGGGCCGCAGTAGGTAAGCTCAACCCCAATTGGGAGGGTCCATACATTGTAAGTGAAGTGCTCAAGACAGGGGGGTATCACCTCCGAGATGTGGAAGGGGTACCCCTCGGCCGAGTAAGAAGTGGAGACGATTTGAAGCGATTCTATCCTTGAAAATCTTATTATGATGTTAATTGAATATTTTATCTCACTTGATAGTTATAGCAACTATGCGAAGGCTGGCGGGGTGACAAGTTATTTATGCCTGAATGCCCCATATCGATTCCGCTCCCGGGCTCTCACTAGACGGGGGTTCAGGTCGATCTCTGGAGAGGCTGGCAGGGTGACAAGTTCTTTATGCTGGAATGCCCCAGATTGATTCCGCTCCCGGGCTCTCACTAGACGGGGGGTTCAGGTTGATCTCTGGAGAGCCTGGCACGGTGACAAGTTTTTATGCTGGAATGCCCCAGATTGATTCCGCTCCCGGGCTCTCACTAGACGGGGGGTTCAGGTTGATCTCTGGAGAGGCTGGAGCGGTTACAAGTTCCTTATGCTGGAATGCCCAAGATCGATTCCGCTCCCGGGCTCTCACTAGACGGGGGGGGGGGGGGGGGGGGGGGGGGGGGGGGGGGGGGGGGGGGGGGGGGGGGGGGGGGGGGGGGGGGGGGGGGGGGGGGGGGGGGGGGGGGTCAGGTTGATCTCTGGAGAGGCTGGCGCGGTGACAAGTTCTTTATGCTGGAATGCCCCAGATCGATTCCGCTCTCGGGCTCTCACTAGACGGGGGGTTCAGGTTGATCTCTGGAGAGGCTGGCACGGTGACAAGTTTTTATGCTGGAATGCCCCAGATCGATTCCGCTCCCAGGCTCTCACTAGACGGGGGGTTCAGGTTGATCTCTGGAGAGGCTGGCGCGGTGACAGAGGTTTATTCCAGGAGAGGCTGGCAAAGTGATGAGTTTTAATGCTGGAAGACATCGGGTCCATTCCACTCCCGGACAAGAAGAGTTCTTTATGAGGTCAGGTTGAAATGCATCAGGTTAGCAAGACTTCAGCGCTGACCCTATCCTTCTCGCTCGTCAGGACCGCTCGCATCGGCGAGGAGAGATTTCGCACGATAGTGGGCGAGTGACGAGAACCAACCCTATGCACTAGGGGTATCCGGTGCTCGGCCAAAAGGTCGCCGGCGCAGGGTAACAGGCGAGCTCTCACCGAAAAGAAAACACCTCGCGAGACCTAGAGAAAAACGCGTACCTAAAGAGTAACAATCCTAAGATGAATAACGAAAGGCCAGAGCAGCCAAAAAGATCCTACACTCGCCTATTCAACAACGTAAAAGGCGAGAATGGTCATCGTGGGAATAACCTACATACAAATGAACATCGAGGTAAGCGAGAGCGAGATATCAAAAGAAAAAACAATACAGAAAGGGGCGAACACGACACGAGGCCAAAAAATATATATTCATTCATTTCAAAGTCCGATTTACATAAAGCGGCGATCTCGCCAGCCAAAAGCTGTAAGCCTCATTGGTCGCTCGCGGACACTTCCTCGTCGTCGCTGCTCTTCACTGGCGGAAGCGGGTGGAAGAGCTCAGGGACGATATCCTCCAGGTCCAGGTCGGCCACGTCGGCGGTTAGGTGGCCAGCCGCCTTCATCATCTGGAAGATGTAGCGAGCCGACTCAGTGGACTCCAATCGGACCTCTTCATCTCGTGCTCGCCGCTCTTCCTTCAGACGGCGGGCGGAAGGGGGGACGACGGCACGGGTGAGATCGCCGTATAGGGCTTTCAACTCAGCCACCTCGCCCTCCAAGTCTTTGATGCGAGCGTCATCTCTTCCGGCGGCCTCGACATCCTGCAAGTAAGTCCAGTTAGAAAAGTGAAATAGCAAAAGGAAAGGAAGGTGAAGAAGTCTAGAAAACTCACCAGACTGCCCTCTGCGGCGAGCAGCTTCTCCTTCAGCTGCGTGTTCTCGGCAAGGAGCCCCTGATAGGCCCTCACGAGCTCCACGTTCTGAAGCTCCAACTGTAAGCAACGCCTCCCCGTCATATGGGCGAGCTCGGTAGAGCGCAACTGGGACCATCGCGCCCTCAAAAGTGAGGGTTCTCGCGGTCTCATCTTTATAAGAGCCCGCGTCCTAGCGCCCATAGAGAGGCGAACGAGAGGTCGAAGGCGTGACCGCTGACAGTCTCCTTCTCCACCCAGGAGGGATGGATGGTGGAGATGTCCACCCGGTTTGGTCTCCGGTTTCCAGTTGACCAGGAGCTCGCCGGTCTCATCGCGACGCCTCTGGCCGAGGCCGAAGTTATAGTGGTTGACGGGGATGGGCAAGACGGAGGTTCTAGGAGCCTCCTGGCAGGGCTCGTCGTCCTCACCCCCTGCGGAGAGGCCGGTGAGGTCAAACTCGTCAAAAGCCACCTCGCGGGGCTCCTTTCCCTTCGAGGAGGCGAGCGAGACCCCACTCTTCTTACTCTTCTTATTTGGCGGAGATTTTGGGGAACGGCATGATCACCAGGAACTCCCGGTCTCTTGCGAGAAGAGGGCTCACCCGGAGTGACGATGCCTCGGCAAGCCTCTGCCCCCATGGTCGCGAGAGCCAGGGTAGCATCGGTTTTCCGATTGCTCGTGTAGGGGGGATAGAGAGGAAGATCCCGCTCGCCTAGAAAATAGTTGAAGCTTCAATAAGTACGAGTACTGGAAAAAGAAAAGGGGGGTCGATGATAGAGCGAGATCTTTTACCTTCCCCGGCGAGTACGGGGAGCAGCTTGTCGAGGTTGCGGCGAAGATGGACGACCTCAAAGTTCTTCTTGCAGAAGAACTGGTAGAGAAGGGCGTCGTGACCCCCGAGGGCAGCGAACCGGTAGGTGGTCTCGCCGTGTTGGACGGGCGAGATCAGGATGTTACCGAAGTTCCCCTTGACGAGAAGGATCTTCTGGGCCCAGAAGTGGGATTTGTTGACGGTCTCGTCCACCTTAGGACCCGAGCCCACGAAGTAGGCCGTCCCGTCCTTGAAGGCGCGGAACGAGAACAGCTTCCGAAAGACCGCGAGGCTGAACTCGATGCGCTCCTCACGAAGATAGCAGGAGAACGCCGTGATTACCGCCATGGCATTAGGCGTGAGCTGGCCCGGAACAACGCCATAGTGCTTGAGCACCTGACGAACAGCGAGAAAGATCAGGATTAGTTCACAAAATGAGCGAGACTTGAAATACGGAGAACAAGAAGCGAGCGAGAACGACCATTACCTGGCGAACTTCCGGCCACAGGGGGAGGCGCAGGCCGACCGCAAAATGGGCGGTGGGAATGGCCAACTCGTTGACCCGCGGGGCATTGATCACGTCGTCCTCGCTAGGACGGCGTGCCTCGAAGTGGGGGGTGACATAATCAGCGACCGCGCTGAGATACTCTTCGTCCGTCAAATTGCAGTGGTAGAAGGTGTGCTCGGCGAAAGCCTTCGCAATCTTTCGCCGACCCTCCGATTCGTTAGCGTCGCCGCCCATCTTAGTGACCTGCGAGAGAAGAAGTAAAGCGAGAACGGGAAGGAGCGAGAGATCTGAAGCGGGGGAGGAAGGAGTTTGACAGTAAATGCGGTGCTTGACTCAGTTATGGCCGCCTATTTATAGCCAAAGCAAAATGGCGGGAAGAAGTCCAAACGCCGGCGGGCACGGGTAGCAGCGAAAAACATCACATCATGTCCGCGGGCGAGAAGAAAACCTGCGGGGTTAGTACAAACAACACTTTCGCGAGATATATTTAGCCAGAACAGAGGGTCCGCGCGAGCATAATATAACATGAAAATGAAACAGATTTTTAGCAGCGAGCGAGAAATAATAAAAAGCTAGCAATATTCATTGACAGAAGAAATAAAGCCAACATATGTGGCAAATTTGCGAGTTGCGATCCATGGCGAGATTGTCTGAAACAGCGACGCCCATCACAAATAATAAGAGTTCGCAACACAGCAGTTAGCGAGAATCGTGGGGTAACCATTTCCACCTGCCCCCACCCCGAGACCCGGACCTCGGCGGTACCCTAGAGTTGTAATAATCCTCGGCCAAACGGCCCTCCCTGTCCATGAGGTAGGCATAGTCTCTCATCCTAGCTATATGGACCTCCGGCGTCGTAGCGCTCTCATCCTGGTCCCGCTGTCTCGCCTGCCGGAGCCTCGCACACTCTTCCATCAAAACTGCGTACCTGTCCTCGGCGGCTTCTCTGTCCCGCCTCGCCTGCATGTTGAGATCCATCAGCATCCGCCCATGTTTCCTCAGCAACTCCGCGGCTTGCTGCTTCAACATCTCGGGATCTCGCGAATCCCCTAAGAAGTCCTCCACCTGGTCCGGAAGGGGGGACATCTCGTCGTCGCCCAAATCGGAATCGGTAGGCGGATTTTCGAGATTCTCTGCGAGATAGTGCGGAGAGGTTAGATGGCGCGCTTGAGTTCGCGCAGGGCAAGGGGTCGCGAGAATGCTTACCCCGCGGGGGGGGGGGGGGGGGGGGGGGGGGGGTAGTGTTAGGCGGGAAGTCGAGGGACGGCCCTGAAACACGTTGCCATAGTGAGGGTAGAGAGATTTTCCCAGACGGCAGGGTAGGCGGCGCTGTGGTCGGTAGGGATCTTTGGCGGCACAGAGCCACCGGTCTCCTCGCTCGTCAGAGTTGGAATCCGGGCTTATCTGTGATTTTGTCAGGCGGAGACGGAGGCCGCGATGTCTGGCGGGCCGGTGACTTCAGGGCGAGATTGTAATAAGTAAGAGAAAAGTTAGACAATTGACAAGAAACATTCTTGCGTCCGAGACCAACATCATACCGGTGACGTTTTTTTTCCTCGGGGAGACATCATTCATCTTGCGTAATGTATACCGTTGACATTTTGTTAGGAGACACTATGATTTATACACATTCGAATACTTTGCTCGTATTAATATTTGTCTTCAAATGATTTTTTTGCATAGTAATTTAAATTTAGACATTTCCTCGCTGTATTAATATTTCTATTTAATTAAGGTGATTGTTATGTGCAAATCATTTTTGGATATGTGCATTGTAAGCTCCTCCTCCGCGGCTGTGCACTGGACGCATGGGGTTTTGGGATGCGGATGCAGATGGTTTGCCATCCTTCCCAAATTACTTGTAGCATTTATTACACATGATGAATTTGCATGATGTTGCAACTAAGGTTTAAGTTGATCTCCCGCACTACACTAACAAGAGATTGCATGAAATTATATGTTGTCGAGCAGACAAAACTAAAGAAGACACTTGTAAACATGAAAATCGTCGTAAGTTTAACTACTGATTGCTGGATCTCCTTACAAAATCTCTCGTACTTATGTCTTACTGCTCCTTTTATTGATGATAATTAGAAGCTGCAAAAAAGAATTCTTAATTTTTCTGTTATCTTCAGTCATAAAGGAAAAGAGTTTGGCAAGGTCTTAGAATCGTGTATATTAGATTGGGAGATATAATTGAGTTTGTACTCGAACTGTAGATAACGCCACTGCAAACAGAGCTGCAATTGATCATTTGAGAAGAAAATTAAATGAGAAATCATATTTGTCTTTGGGGGAGCATTTTTTCATATGAGATGTGCATGTCATATTCTAAATTTAATTGTGAAGATACCTGAATGAGAAGATAGATACCGTTGCAAGAGTTCGTGACGCGGTGATATATTAGAAGGTTCTCCTATGAGATCACATCAATTTAAAATTTGTTGTGAAAAAGAAAAAAAAATAGAGTATAAAGGTTCAGTTTGCATGGATGTCCAACTAGATGGACTCTACGTATCAAATGTTACAAGTAGCCCTCAAGTTTCAGAAAGCTTTGAAAGATTCGAAGATGAAGTTTCTGATTTGCAATCAACTTAGAAAATGGACCTCCTCAAAGTTATGATTGGAAAATGCTAAGTTATTGGTCTCTTTTTTAGAGAAATTTTATATTGCTAATAATTTATTCTCCGATTCATCATACATTACTCAAGTGCGTATTTTGAGCAAGTTTTTTCATTGGACATGCATTAAATGAATGGGTTGCATCCTCAAATCTTAATCACCAAGCAATGACAATAAAAATGAAGGCCAAATTTTAAATGAAATGAGACAATTGAGAGCAATATTTATTGAGAGAAAGAAGACACTTCAAACTTCTTTTAACCAATCAGAGCTAGATAAGTATCTGAAAGAAGAATGTGATTTGGATGATCTAT
This sequence comes from Dactylorhiza incarnata, assembly GCA_033032865.1. Taxonomy (NCBI): domain Eukaryota; kingdom Viridiplantae; phylum Streptophyta; class Magnoliopsida; order Asparagales; family Orchidaceae; genus Dactylorhiza; species Dactylorhiza incarnata. The sequence continues at coordinate 136 of JAWHQI010000300.1, read as the reverse complement.
CTCCAGAGTTTGATATATTAAATTGTGGAAAGTGAATTCAAGCAAATATAAAATTCTTTAGCATTGGCTAGAGATATCCTAGCATACCAGTTTCTACCATTGCATCAGAGTCAGCTTTAGTACAGGTGGACGTGTT